>OY735239.1:20341574-20656574 GCA_963457665.1 Thysanoteuthis rhombus
TTTGTTGTAAAGTAATTCCAAAGAACGGCACGTGCGCAGAAAAGAAGAGATACAAACATCGAGCAAACGATTGATTAGCGGAACGGGTCGAATTCGAGTTCTTTTTTTCTAGTGGGATCTTGTTGATACATGTTGCTTAAGATTTATGCAGAATTGTGACACACACACACAAACACTCGTATATATATATATATATATATATATATATATATATATATATATATATATATATATATATATATATATATATATATATATATAATAAAGTACGTTATTCAAATGCAAATTAGCTTTTTACTTTTATAATAACAAGAACAAATATATTGCCGGATGAGGGCGTTCAGCACGACATTCACTGAGGATATACACTTGTAGTTCTTATATATATATATATATATATATATATATATATATATATATATATATATATATATATATATATATATATATATACACACATAATAAGATATGAATAGATGTATTCTAAAAAAATGAATAAATCCTAATTGAAGTTGGTTAAAAAAACAAAAAAAGAAGTTGAAAGAAAGGCACGCCAAACCAACTAAGAATATCATAACGTATTTGATTATAAACAATCTTATAAAATATTGAAATTGAAAATATGAAAAGAATCGCCATTGAATATAGAATTTCAATCTAAAGTTAAAAAAATGTAAGACATCACCAAATTAAAGCAACACGAATCTAAAGAGAAAAGAAATAATGAAAGTAATTTCAAATCAGAAAAAGAAAGGTGACAAATGTCACAAAATACCATCAAAACTTTCAACGCAAGTGAAGTAACGCAAATTTGCATAAACAATAAAATTGAAAGTGAAAGTGAGAAATAGCGAAACTAAATGCGGGAATGACGATCAAATTGAAATACAAAATAAAACAAAACACGGTTCACCTGTTAAAAATGATGTGAAATAAATTTGCTGTGGAAATATGCATATATATATATATATATATATATATATATATATATATATATATGAAATATCAGTGAATGGACAAGCTATATCCTTCAGAATGTGATGATTATAAAGTCATTTACAGAGGAACCTACTTGCCCGGTACCGATTTTACTCGGTAGGAAAACGAGTACCCTTGGATATTGTAAATAGATAAAGGAAGTGTGGGGTTTGAACTCACTTCCACCTAAGAAGCAGCCTTATATATAGGACTTGCTCTTACCATAGAGGTAGCAGCACTCTCATTGCAAGGCTTTGGGTCAAGCATAGTTACATCACTTATTTCTTCATTCACAATCGTTGGTAAAATCATTTTATGTATATTGTTCCCAATGCCGACAGCATAAAATATCAGTATATGGACGATTTACATCGGACAGAATATGATAATTATAAAGACATTTTCGTGGGAACTTATTTGCTCTGCGCCGATTTCACTCAGAAGCAAAACGAGTGACTTTGAATCGTATGGATTAATCAAGAACAGAATGTCGTGCGTGGATCGAACATGCGTCCACCTTGAAAGCAGCTTTTACACAGGCTCCGCTCTTACTCAGTGGTAAGAACAGAGTCAGTGTATAAAGCTGCCATATACTCATGTTATTACAGAAGTATTTTAAATTGCGTTATACTATATTGGAACTATTTGGAATGAACCCCCGTTATTTCACGGTGTTTATATCATTTAGCCTAGACAACGTAAAGAGTAATAACAATTCTCAGAATTCTCAGACTTCTCTTCTCTATCACTGATGTTTAAAGTACGAGATCAGTTTTACGGATTAAAGACGCTTGCCGTCGTGAAATTCCTTCCGGCGTATCGCCCACACTATTCATAACTCCAAGTAAGTACAGGAGCATATAGTGTTCCTTCGACGTCAGCACTGCATTGCTACGCAAGGTGCTGGCATCAGGGACGAAAAAGGTTCACGAAGGGCGCGAACCATATGGCCCTCTATCAGCTCACACAACGGATGTGATGTACGGCACTTCAATGAAAGAAGTGCTCGAATGACTCCTCAAAATCACCTCACGGGAGACTGGTGAATCTACGATCCCACACAATGGAGGATCTTTTCCTGACCCAGAGTCTAGAAAAACAAAAAAAACAAACAAAAAAAAAAAACAGTTATGTGAGCGATACCTCGTCGGTGCTGAGGCATTTCATTCCGGGTAGCTCAGTTTGGTGAGTTGAGTCGCTTTATCTGACCTTGGACAGTCAGATAAAGCGACTACCAGGCAACGTTAAATGCGTAGGGCCAGATTTGCTTTTTTACTTGCACAGGAAAGGTTCCAGTGCAAGAATTAGGTGAAAGTGGAGACCTTGACGATCTGAACTAGACAACCTGGAAAGTTTCCGACATAAGCCCATTCATCTCTACAATAGAACTGAGGGTGCGAAAAGAGGCGAATTAAGGAGCGGAAGTTCTGGCCGAAACCTGCCACGGACAAAATTGACTCCAAGAAAATGATTATCAACCTTACCGACAGCTTTTGAGTGACCTAATTTGATGGAAGCAGCTCCCTTGTCGACATAATTATTGCACAATGATTTTGCGCATCAAATGCAGATTATCTTGAGCAAATCAGCATAGTCTGTAAACAGCTTGACAGGACCTTGTCCAAAATTTTATCTCTGTTTAAGGCAAGGGTCTAAATTATCTATCATGTCGCCTCTATTTTTGTTCTTGCGTAAAAATTTCACTACACCTCGAGTAAAGCGATGAGTAATATTCCCATACTTTAATTAGTGGTCAAACACCTATGCCCGCAAATAGACATCATCATCATCAGTCTTTCAATGTCCGTTGTTGGACATAGACCTTCCTCAGGATTCGCCATATTTGTCTATCATGGGCGTCGTGGGGCCAATATTTTCTCTCTCCATCTTGTACGTTGATGATCTTGGTTTTGCATGTGATCTCTGGGGATCTGTGTTGTGAGTCATGATGTCCATAGGTTGCCTGTCGTTCTCGCAACATGACCTGCCCATTGCCATTTGAGTTTTCTGATAGAGTTTTTTAATTGAGTTTTCTAACTGTTCACAAAAAATCGTCATCAACCGGATTGCTAAAACATTAGATGAAAACCAACCACTGGAACAGGCTGGATTTAGAAGAAGCTACTTGACCATGGACCATCTCTATTCAATAAACCAACTGAAAGAGAAAGCAGTAGAATACAAAATACCACTTGCTGTAGCGTTCATAGACTTCAAGAAGGCATTTGACTCTGTAGAAATCCCCATGGTCATGAAGGCTATCACTCTACAAGGCGTAGACCCTGTGTACGTCAAAATACTGTATCATATGTACAATCACAGCAACTTCTTTATTAGGCTACATAAAAAACTCTGAACCTTCCCAACTCTAAAAAGGAGTAAGACAAGGTGATACAAGCTCACCAAAACTCTTCACAGCCCGCCTTGAGCTGATCTGCCGAAATATGGACTGGGAGAAGAGAGGAATCAAAATAGACTGTGAATGTCTGAGTAACCTCAGATTTGCAGATGGCATCGTCCTTTTCGCAGAGAACCTAAACGACCTCCTACTAATGCAAGATGAACTAAACGAAGAAAGGGAAAGAGTCGGCCTACACATGAACTTCAGTAAAACAAGAATGATGTGTAACAATTACATCGAGAATAAGGACATAACTGTCAAAATCGAAGATTCAAAACTGGGAAAGTAACCACTACGTGGGATAACGAATCTTTATGAAACCTACAAAAGATGGACGTCAAAGATGGAAATCAAGCATAGAATTACCCGAGGATGGCAAGCCTAGCCTTCAAAAACAAGACTATCCCAATTATCCTAAAAAGAAGAGAATACAACCAATGCATTCCCCTGATAGTCACTTATGAAGCTGAAACATGGAACCTAACCTAGAGACAGACGCACAAACTGAGGCTGTGCATTGCTACGCGCATTCGGAGCCACTCTTACTCGGCTCAGCTGCAGGGGATCTGTTGCCCCGGGGCAGCACTGTCCCATTGCACATAAAGGGACTGGTCAGGATTGTCCTGAAGCTTTTGGGACTGCGGTTGCTTTAGCATAATCGTGTCAGCTGATGCTATTTTTGATGGGTTGCTCCTTTTTCCCCTCATAAAGCCCTGACATTGACTTGCATTTTGCTCTGATGGGAGATTAAATAAAGAGATGCTTAACAACCAAAGTCGCGTCGACTGGAGCTATTTTTGATGAGTTGCTCCTATTTTCGCCGCGTAAAGCCCAGACCTTGTATTACAATTCGCTCTGGTGGGATAGTAATTGAATAGATGCTCGACCTCACATGGAGAGATCACAAAAAAAAAGCAGCCTCAAATACAAATCGTATGGCATGCTATAAATCCTGTGAATCTTTCAACGTTTCTTAATTCTTTCGAGATACATTCGTTGTAATCTAGTTTGATTCTTCTTTTTAAGCGAGGAGACAATTTCTATCATGGCCATCTCAACATCATGTACATATCCTCTACAAACCACTTTCAGTCGAAATTTTTAAGGAACAGCTCATTAGCCAAGAAACACAACTAGGGTGGCTATTAAAGAAAGATGAGGAGGGCTGATACCACCTCAACAGCAGACTCTTATATTCACTTTGAAAAAAAGCCTTTCTCGATGAAACTTGAAATGCTGAAGTATACAAATGAGTTAGGACTCATTCCTCGGTCGTCGATAATTCAAACTTGAGAAAAAAGGGCCATGATCAGTCTATTGATGATTGGGACTGGAAACGAACATGCTGGCGATTAGAACACCGATGGGGATCTAAGCCGAAATTGATGGTTCCATTTGGAGAGTCATCAAAGCCCTTTATGATTCCCCAGCAAGGGCAAAAGAGAAATTACTGTGTGTTAGGGGAGCGTATTTACGCATATCTCCTGAAATATGGGGATATCATCTGACCGTATGCGTAGGGATTGAAGGTTTGGTCTCATGATCAATAGAGAGGCCTTCAGCTTATTTCCCAACTGTTTGCTCGTAGACGACCGGAAAAATTTCTATGATTGTTAGCCAATGCACTGGCTGTGCGGCGAGATTGGTGATCTCTATGTATATGTCACGCGTACAGGCTGTGCCAATGAAGCTAGATGGCTGAAGAGTTAAACATTTGTATCATGTCTAGAAAAACTTTTTTTCTAAATCCCACTCTTGTGAAGGGGTAATTCACAATGCAGATTTACATTAAATTGTTCTAAGGGCATTAATGCGAAGTTTGAGCTCGGCTAACCGATTCCATTTTCTGTACCATTGATTAAAATAAGGTTTGTAGCACAAAGGAGTCGAAGATTAAAAAGTGTTAGTCTACTAAAAAGCGTGAACTAAAAGTTATACAGGAACCGTCAACCAAATCTGTCACCAAAACTGCCAACATAGGTTTCAAACTCACCCTCAAGAAGGTTTTTTTCAATGATGGTCAATTTCTGCTTGATTGGTCCCGTGGTTTGTGTCCAGTAGCCTTCACGTTTTTTTTTGTTTTTTTTTTAATTTGGTCTTTTTCAGTTACCATTGCCCGACAAAAGACGAGAAAAGTAACTTAGTCATTGATCACCTTATTTTTTCTACATTTTTTGGATTGACCATCCCTGACATGGAATGGTACCAAAAGAGGTTAGTCAAGTGACGGTTTATATTGAGTAACTGACCAGCCCTGTTTTTCTTCTTTTTCTTTTTTTTGTTTTTTTCTTTCTTATACAGAAAACGGTAACCTGAAGAAGATTGTTGAATGGACTAGCCGAAACATTGTGATAATAACAAAAGCAACCGAATCAGCTCAATAGTTGAAACAACTCATCAAATGATAATGGCTCTTTTCAGAAAATAGTATCGTGTCTACAATTCATCTAATACAATCTCTCTCAGCGATCATTAAAAACAAGATTCTTTAAAATATTCATTAATTTTGGCTTGTTTTTATCTTCGTCTTTATTCTTAGTTGTTTTAATCAAAACTTTGACTGGAACCGTCATTCTATGGCCACGAATGAACAGCGCAATCGGAAATAAAGAGTAAGACTCAGGTGAGAATTTGTCTTCTACTTTTCAAATCAACTTGCAAGAAATACAAATCAAATGTAGCAGAAAAAATATCCTGAATTCTTATAAAGTAAAAAAAATCACAGAACTATTAAGTAACGTTTCAATCAATAAAATAAAAATAAAATTAAGTCTTTAGCAACTTGAAAAAAACTGATGTGGGAATGATTGATAAAAATTACAGACCTGATTAGTCACTCGACAGAAACTGTCACGTGACCAATGTTTTTGGCTGCATGCTGTGTTGGGGTAGTTCAATTAAAAATATTTGGAACTGGTTATCAATAAATAAGTTAGTTCTCTCGCCTTTTGCTGGGCGGTGATAACTGTCTGAATTTTCAAAAATAAAACGTAAAGGCTACCAGACAAAAAATAAGGGAACAATTTAGTACAAATTTGCATCGCAATTTGAACGTTCCCGTACCAAAAAACCTATGTTGCGAGGAATTAAAAACAAACAAAGCGAAAAACTTTTTCTAGAGATTTTAGGGAGTAAATGTTTCAATTTTCACACTTCTAGCAAAAAGGGACAAAAGATGGAGCAAAGGGCTAACCAATTGACCTTTGTTCACGACTTATAACGGCTTCTGTTATAAAAATGTATCTATGGTGAAATCAGCATCAACGTTGTTTCAGTTAAAGCCGTGGTTTTCAGCGACCTAACCACAATGTTGATCGTGAAGTCTGGTGTACTAAAAAAAAAACGATTATATAATTACTGCCACAACAATAATAAAAAGGGAATGTGGTTCAGGAGGAGGTAATACGATAAAGAAGAGGAGGGAAAGAATGAAAAATGTAAAGGAAGAAGAAGAAGAAGAAGAAGAAGAAGAAGAAGAAGAAGAAGAAGAAGAAGAAGAAGAGGAAGAAGAAGAAGAAGAAGAAGAAGAAGGAGGAAAAGAAAGGCAAGAATAAAGAAAAGGAAGAATTGGTGGAAGAACAAGAAGGAAAAAGAAGGGGAAGAAGGGAAATAAAAAGAGAAAGACGACCTCTTTCTCATCCTCCTCCTCCTCCTCCTCCTCCTCCTCGCCCTACTACTACTACTACTGATATTACGACATCACCACCACCACTGTGTTTTATTTTTTCACGTCGAAGCTTCAATTAAGATTATAATCTTTTGTGAACTTCCGCCGGTAATTGATTCTCTTGCAACGAACTTCCGGTACAAATAAAAAAAGTGGGAGTGTATTTCAAAAGAGAAAATAGCGGTCTCCACAGGATAGTTGCCCGGATGATAATTGATTTTAAGGAGACACACTCCAGGTAGGTGCAGTTGACAAGGGGTGAACAAAAATATAAAGTGAAAATTCTCCCTTTTATAATAACGGGTGCTCTTTTCTAATCATACTTCAAATTTGACCTTTGCTCATTTTTAAATTCACTCCATGTTTCCACAAATTTACTTTTCATACTGAGTGCTTTGCACAGAAGCATTAAGTGCCAAGCTTAAAGCCTTTGGTATGACTCGGTTGGGGATTTGAACCCACAACCTACTAAACAAGAAGCAAGCACTCGCCCACTGGGCTACGGTGATTGGCTACCCGTTCATATCGCCACACGCCAATTATTCAGAGATTTGTATATCTCATTTCCATGAGCGTCTTTCTATTTATTTATTTAAGAAAACCTGCCAATGTTTATCAAATTTCTTGGTAGAAGGAAATCAGCCTACGGGCTCCTTTCCATCCATTAACTAATAATTCAGCAACGCTCCTCTGCTCCAGACCCCACCGCTCCTCACATGTAAATTAGAATAAAAATACGCTGTGTTATAGATTAGAAGTTCCAATCTACCACAGTTTTTAGATTAATTGATATATATATATATATATATATATATATATATATATATATATATATATATATATATATATATATATGGGACTATCATCTTGGTAAACCTGTCATTTCTTATTAATTTGGGGGGGGGGAGAAAATCAGCTTATTGGACAACTTTTTTTTACCTACTCACTGATATTGCAGCTCCACTTCTGCTTAAGAAACCATCACCTCACTTCTAATCTACTTGGCTCTTGGCTCTCATAGCTTCTTTTTCCCTGTCTCTGTAAGCATTTCCTATTCTCTAGATCTTCCCATAAAGCTTTCTCTCGTCCATCTCAAACCTTTCAAGCAGGTTATTCGCTGCCTACCGCTGCTTTTTAAAAAAATTCTATGCACCAAGAGAGCCTTATTTCCTTATTATGTGTCCCCCAAATTTCATCGGTCTCTTTCTTATTCTCAGCGACAGTTTCTTTGTAGTTTTTACTCTCCCCCTAATCTTTTCATTTTCTCATGGACAACAAAACATTCATCGGCAGACCCACAAGTAGATTGCTTCAATTATTTTTCTTCATTTGTAACGAAACTGTCTTGCATTCACAGCCATATAAGAGATTGAATATTTAATTTACTACACAACGTTTTTCTGTGTGGAACACTTTGGGGACTTGTCATTGTTTATTAAATTTCTTGGTGGAAGGAAATTAGCTTATGGGGCACCTACTCACTGATAATGCAGTGCCGTTTTTCTGTGCAAACGGCACTTCAACTCAATTTTAATTTACAGAGTAGAAGAGAAGAAGGATTTTGCAGGAAAAAACAAACTTTACTTCAACTCTTTACATGCTTAACCTTTATTTTCCCAAAGAAAATTGGAATAACGATGAGCAGATAAAAACAACATTTGGGCGTGTATTCGCGTGTTAGCATATGTTATATGTACCTTTATGTTATATGAACGCAAGTCTGAGTGAATCATAGATATGTACATAACTGTATGCACCAAAGTAGCCACATCTCAATGTTTAATAATGTTTGTGTATATTCTTACATACAGAGATGAATAGTATAGTTTCAGGCAGACAATCACACACACACCCATACCCCCCCCGCGCCCTCACATACACACACACTCACACACACACACACACACACACACATATATATATATATATATATATATATGCGTAAATGCATGTGTAGCAATGAAGCCTGGGGATAATCCAACCCTAGGCTAGAAAACCGTTCTCTATGAATCACCCATTCAATATTCTATAATCAATACGGATCTATAAATCTGAGTGACACAACGATCAAGTAATGGAGATTCTATGCAGGTTACTTTCCTGATATGTGCATTTGACAGGGAGTTGCTACGCTCATGATTTTAGATCAGATTTCCCATGAAAACATAAAATCCGGACGATGATAGGTGATGTTCCAATGCACTTGTTTTTAATATCTCTATGTATTTTATAATCATCCAAGTTTACATGTATATATACAGTGCTGCTCATGAGAATTTGAACATTTTGCTTGTGTGACTTGGCTTTGAGAGTTTAAAGCAAGACCTTTCCACAAGAAGGACCAAACTGTATTGTAATGAGCACAACATGTATTCGTTAAGGCATGTTTCGTGGTTCTGAATGCTAAATTCACAGTAAATTTTTTTTTTAGTAGAATTAAATTGTTGAATGAATGAATCCTGCTCCTATCCAGCTGAAATCTCTAAAAAGGCTGTTGATTCTTTTCCAGTTTTTGGCACCCTTAGGATCTTCAATCTATATTTCTAGGTGATAACATTTGAAATAGGCTGAGGCAATTTTTTTACTTGCATTTTTCTTATATGGTTACCAATCACAGTCTCTAACAGTAATTGATATGGATGTATCAATGAAAATTTAGTAGAAAACCTCTAAGAACTATTTGTCTCCCTTCAACTGTTTGATGGAGATAGCACTTTGAAGTTCCAGAAAACAAGTGATGGATAACGTAGTTGACTTTTGTTCAAATAGTACTGATTGTTAATACATAAAATGAGTTAACTTGATTAATTTCTGCTATATATTTACCTATAAATGTGCAAAGCTTATGTTTGTCTGACATAGTGAGTGAAAAATTCAGTCAGAGTATCTTGCGATACTTGGCTCATATACATAATTATATCTATCAATCTCTATCCAAGTCTGCTATCACGGCCAAATCGCGTCGGTTTTCGTGAAATCAGAGGAATTAGGCAGCATCGACACTGATCAATACCTGCATATTTGACGATTGAGAAATACCAGGGCAGTAAGCAGTACGTTCTAGTGCTGACTGAGTAACCCCACAGTCGAGTATTCACCTGTGAGTAATGAGGTCGCCTAATTGACTGTCAAGTAACATCAAGGCCACGCTATCAGTTTTCCAAATATTCTTTATAGCTGGATTCAATCGTATGAATGCCAAATCAGGGAAAGAGACCCATTCCAGTGGAAACATTAGATCAACACAGTCATCGTATATCGATAACTTTCAATTCATTGAAGTACTTGTAAAATCTACAATATTTTATGGTTATTCTTTAAGATAAACGGATCTTTAGAAAGATATAACACTTTGACCAACATCTAGTACTCCACACGCATATATTTTTCATTTTCTATTAATATTATGTTCTTTAAAAGATCATTATTAGAAGCTTTGAGAAAAGATAAGGAAGTTTCACAAAAATATAACTTCAATAGAACCACTGTCATGTACCACGGATACGTTTCTGATAGTGACACAATAATCAAAATTCAAAACGTAGAGCTAAAGAAAGTACACTACATCTTTGTTGGCAAGCTTTCAGGCAGTTCAATCTTCAAGAACAAGAAATCCCATTGATCTTTAAAAGAGAGGTCTAGTGCGTCCCCGCAATAGTCAGCTATGAAGCTGAAACATAAAACTTGACCAAAAGATTGGTACTCATACCATGAACCTGGTGAAGTGCACAGGAAAAAATCATGTTGAATACTCGATAGAAAGATCACAAGACAACACAATATATCAAAGAGCAAAAAAGTGTCATAGCCATTAGGAAGCTTAAATGGCAATAGGCTGGCTATGTTTCGAGGACATCGTACATCCAATTAGATTATAAGTGGAATAATAGCCGACAAAAAATAAGATAGGGCGATTTGGAAAAGTCCAGAATGATGACGGACAAAGACTGATTGATGATGTAATGATGATGATGATGATGATGATGATGATGATGATGATGATGATGATGCTTTTATAAAATTCACATTCTTCAAATGTTATTGCCAAATTGGGCGTTGGGCACCGTTTCTAGGAAGAATACCGAATTGAAGCCACATCAAACTTGGTCAGTGTCTATATTGGTGACTGTCTGAGGATACCTGATGTAGTAAGCATCTAGGGATCATGTACAGAGTTTCATAAGGCAATCCTGTTGATCCTCCCAAGGACGAGACTGATCTCAATGCTACGTTCAATCATTATCATCATCATGGGCATCGTGGAGCCAGTATTTCCTGAATCTATCAAGTCCATCTCTACATCTTGTGTCCTGTCGGCCTCAGTTTCTCATGTGATCTCTGGGGATCCATGTTGTGAGATGTGATGTACATCAGTTGTCTTCATTCTTGCAACATGGCCTGCCCATTGCCCTTGGAGTTTTTTGATAGTTTCTGTGATGTCACGAACACCTGCTTTCCTCCTTATATACTGTGCCGTCTTATGATCACTCGTTGTGAGGTTGAGTATGATTCTCTCATGCGTGCGTTGCATACTTCTCAGTTTGTAGGTCTGTCTCTTGGTTAGGTTCCATGTTTCAGCTTCATAAGAGACTATCGGGAGAATGCATTGGTTGTATACTCTTCTTTTTAGGATTATTGGGATCATCTGGTTAAATCAGACCAAAGTCCCTCTCTCCTATCTCCCCTGGCCCCTCTTACTAGCTTAGCTGCAGGAGACAAGAAATGAATGAATTACTAGACAGGAACTTTTTACCACTGAAAGCCGAAGTGAGACTAACGTAGATTCATAAGAAACAAATAGTCGCCTAATCTGACACAATCAGATGTCTAGACTTGTGCGTTGATTTGATAACAAAATCCTACGTATGGACTCAATTAGACACAAACACAAAGAAATACTAATTGATACCATAAGATACGACCACGCACATAGACACACCCATACGTGCATGCCTGTGTACACATATGTACATATGCAGGAGTGCACGCACACATACTCACAGAGACCTCCTGATCATTCGGATATATTAAACACAGAAACAAACTTACTTACCAGTGGCGTTGCTAGAGATAGCTAAAAATTCATTTATAAAGCTTTTGAGAAAACCTCTCCATTGGGGCCCCAGGTATAGTTCTAACAGCCCCCATTCCCCTTTCTCTGCTACGCCTCTGCCACTACTATTAAAATAAATCGTGTAAAGATTGAGGACATTTTTGGTGCATTTCTGCCTTACGAGAGAGCATTACTTCCGGCTAGGAAGTTGAGAAATTCATCGTGGGACATCGACCACTGATTTTTATGGAATATCATTGGAAACCAAAACTGTTTCCAAAAGATACAGACCACTTTAATGGGGCGAGATGTATATTATGTTTACGCATATAGTTCTTAGTGTGTAAAAAAGGTTTTTTTCTTTTTGAAGATTTCGGGAATATTTTTCTTTTTTCTTTTCTTTGGAGGGGGTTTATTCAGAATGCAAGTTCACACTAAATTGGTTGCTTGTTTGTGCCTGCTTGTTTTATGAAAATTTGAACTTTTCGGTGATCCGACAAAAAGTGAGTACAGTAACTTATTCATAGATCACTACTTATTCCAGTTTTTTAATTGATCATCTTCAATTTGGCATGCAATCTGAATTGCACCTGTGATGGTTTCTACCGAGTGACGAACCAGACCTGTC
Organism: Thysanoteuthis rhombus; assembly: GCA_963457665.1. Taxonomy (NCBI): domain Eukaryota; kingdom Metazoa; phylum Mollusca; class Cephalopoda; order Oegopsida; family Thysanoteuthidae; genus Thysanoteuthis; species Thysanoteuthis major. The sequence continues at coordinate 20,354,302 of OY735239.1, forward strand.
TTCCTCATTTATCTCTTTCTCCCATCATCTCTCTAAAAGTTTTATCGTTTTCTATTTGTATTTTTTTTTCCATAACTTCCTCATCTTTTTTTGCTTACGGTGTTTTTCCTCTTACATTTTTAGTGAAATATTTGTGGGTCTTCGATCATTGGATCATTTTATGGCATTTCAAGACTTGAAGTCTAAAGTTGAAACGGAAATGAAATGATTTATTCATATAGAAGTCATATAAGCAAATTATCATGCTTAATTGTAGAATTGTTGATAGTGTCCAAGTCCACATGTAATCTAAAACTCATAGTGAATTGGTTTATGTGAATTACATTTACAGACGTAAAAAAACAATAAGAGGCTGTTACAGCCGATCTCATTTTATGAAAAACTTTTTATTTTTTATTTTTTTTATTTTACAATGCAAAAAATACATCATTGAAACGCTGACCATTTGAAGTAAGAATAAGAGAAAAAAGAATGTGTAAGTTTATTTTGTAATGAAATACGTTATACTTTTGATAAAACATGTGTCTCCTAATAGCTTCTCCCCATGTCGTATGATACCAGTATTTTTTATATACTGTTTGGTTCCGAGACTTTATGCCCAATCACTCTTCAAAACTGCTTGAGATGAATCAAAAAACTTGAAAGTAGATTTATTAAATAGTAAATTATTAAAAGTAAATTACCTTAAAATTACGCTCTTTAATGACGAACCATACAAAAATAAACTCTCTTTGATGATATCTTTTTGATATATATATATATATATATATATATATATATATATATATATATATATATATATATATACATATATATATATATATGTATGTGTGTGTGTGTGTGTGTGTATAGCTTAGATAATGTGTATGAAGCAATGCTTGAAATAAGGCAAGTGAGGGAAGATGATATTGAAGCCATGTGTGTTATATATCCTTTAGAATTAAATATCAAAGTGAAGAAGAAAAGCTCTTACGGGGAGAGGGAATGTTTTGGTGTATAGAGAATCGGCTACTTTCTTGTGAGGATTTCTTTTACAAAAGTCCATAAGTGTTTAGTATCTGAATCAAACAACAAAGAAGATATTGAAATACATAGCATCTAAAATAATGTTACAATCTGAATTGATATGTAATATGACAATATTACATTGATGGTACGAATACATATTAGATATGATTACCACAAGATTATATAAACCACCAATTAAGAAAAAGAAAAGCATACCTTGTAATGTGTGCGTCGTTCTTTATGAAAGTAGAAGAATCGATGATATAGATTTACCCTAAAAATTTGATCATAAGTAAAGCGTACACACTGTACCCAATGAATTTAGAAAAGAAGATTATTATCCATTTGTAAAATATAGATTAGGACCAAAAATACGATTAAAAAAAATATATAAACAAACAGTATCATCTCTTACTATAAATAAATATGGCAGAATTAGAATTCCAAAATGTAAGTGCCAGGCCTCGCAATTATGTGATAAATATTGACAGGTTTTAGTTTTTTTTTCAATATTGTTTTTATTGTTTTTATTATTTTTATTGTAAAAAACTCTAAATCAAGAAAACCTCACAAACGGTCGAAATCATAGGAAACCAAAATGTTTGTATTGTAGCAAATTGTTTTAATGCGATTGAAAAAGCATTAAGTATTTTTATAGCATCTACGAGTAATAAATATCGAATAACAGAATCAGTGTTCAACAGATGGACAGAAAAATACTCGGATTTGTAAATGAAAAATCCGAAGGGTTGAATGCTTAAAACGATTTCAAAGCTTCGAAATTCTCAAGTATTAACACATCTCTTGGAACTTCAAAGAAATTTTGTTTTAGTCCCGATCGATAAAGCGGCAAATAATACAGCATTTATATGTGAAAAAAATATATTTGAAGGATATTGTCTGAAGAAGGTTTAATCAGAACAGCATCATCCACGTATAAAGCATTTAATAACATCTTAGTTGAAAAGTTAGGACATAATATAGATGAAAATATACAAAAGTTACCAATTATGTAATTGACATCTAAAATGCGTAAAAATCTTCGCTTTATTATAGCTTCTAGAGTTTATAGCACTAAACTTTCTCGTAAAGCTGTTTCTAAAGTCTTTTAAAAATTTGATATACAGTTTTATAGTAATTTAAATATCTTTTGGGTAGTAAATAATAAAATGCCCATTAAAGAAAAATTGGATGTCATAAATACCCCTAAATGACTAAATCTATCTCAACCTACGATTTTAGTACTCATTATACGAAACTTCTCCATGAAAATCTTATTAAAAATCAAATAAAATAGTAGATTTGGCACTTGCACGAGGAAATAGTGAATATATTTGGTTTACAAACTGTAGAGTTTTCTAATTTGAAACAAAAAAAGACAAGACCATTAAGGCAATTGTCAGTCACCTTATTGGGGAATGTACTTTAGAAGAGGTAATAAATTATTTCATCAGATCATAGATATCCTGATGAGGATTGATCCAGCGCCGTACTGGACACATTTATATTTACATAAATATTAATATATATTCATGTCGTCTTTTATCTCAACTGATAAAAAGCTAGCGAGTTGATTTTTAGGTTGTGCCCGTTTTATTGATGATTTATGTTCTCTTCAAACATTGAACACAAGTATTTTGTTATGAAATAAACGGAAACATATTTGTGCAATGACAAAATTGAACAATTTTATTTTACCATCTTCAGTTGCATGTGCACAAATGCCAGTAAAATAGCAATAGGAGAGAATATATTTGTGTAGTCGAAAGATTTATCATTGGCAGTAGCCATTATAAATCTACTATGGACAAAAGGCTTCCTGATTGTCTCCCATGACGACTGAGATTGTGCTAATGTCTGCCATCTCTTAACAGAAGAAGTCAGTGGGAAAAAGATTCTGTTTCACACCATTTGCCACTGACACGATGTGAATTTACAGACCTTCACAAATATAGATATATTTATATATTTTTGTAAGATCTCTCTCTCTCTATATATATATATATATGTGTGTGTGTGTGTGTGTGTGTGTGTGTGTTGCTTGTGTTGTGAATGTGAAGTAATTCGACAGAATGTAGATGAAAATGACGATTGGAAGGTGAAGAGAAAAACTCAAGAGATAGGTGTTACATCTCAAATTCCGTGGATATAGTTCGAAGCATTTCGACGGGTGCCAGCCATCTTTTTCAGAGATGAATATTTTTGGCAGTTCACAGAGAAAGATATGCAATTCCTAATTCAATGATAAAGAGAATTTGATTCTGGGTATTGCTGTGTTCAGTTATTTGGAAGGAGGATGGTATAATTGGGGGTGACATTTGGTTTGAAATGAGATGATCCAATGAGAAGCAGGGTCAGGGGGTGTATATCTCTGTGGGTGTTTGGCTTGTCTCGGATAAGAAAAGTAGCTATGGGCCAGAATGGTCATTTCTCAAAGAAAAATGGATTTTGTTATTTCTATTTCATGATGGAGAAGTGGTGTCTAGCAATTAATGCATTGGTGTTGGTATATGTGGAGTAGGGTGGAAGTAGATGTGTTGTTTTTATTTAGTTTTTTGGTTGATGGTTGGTAAGAATTCTTTCATTTTAAGAAAAGGTGGTATCAATTTTTGGAATGACTGTCTGTTTTCAACCAATACCTTGTATGCTGGTGTTGCAGTGTATCATGTCTATGTGGATCTGTTATAAAATCAGAGTATTTAGGGGTTTGTAATCTGAAAGTGCCCATACATTTGAGTTACTCGATTACTTTGGGCTGCTTAGACGCATCTGCGCATCGAGAAGTTGTTACTTTCTTGATGAGATGGGCTTGGTGGAAGTTGAAATTGAGGTTGTGTATGTTCCTGTGTTCGTCCAGGCCATTTGTCTTCTCGTCCAGTCTTAGGGCTTTCTGAGCACTTTCATTTGTTATGAATTTTTTTATCATTATTATCGTATGATAAAAACTTGAACTTTAAATAAAAAATTTAATCCAATACACCCGAAACAAATATCCAACCTAGTAAAAATCATGATTACTTTGACTCATTTTATCATTATTATTTTTTTTGTTCTATTCACCTTCATCTTGATATCCTCCTCGATTTTTATTGGATCTTATCTATTTACAATTTCATTTCCTGTCTTAAATTTGTCAACTTTTAAAACTAAATCAAATTAACTTTGCTTGGAATTATTTTCAAAAAAATATTTTAAAGTTTTTTCTAAAACTATGGTATCTTCTCAATGAAAATTGTTTCTTTTGTAAAAAGTCGAAATTGAAAGAGAATTTGATGAGTATGACATAATCATTGTCTCAGATAACCTCGGTATCATATTCAACAAGGAATCATTTTCGTGTTTGTTCTGATCCTTTAGATTGTGCACTACCTAAAGTTCGTTATGGTTCAGGTGTTCTTCGAATTTTGTTCGGTCACCCCTAAGTCAGTTGGGATGAATCTACGAAATCGTTTAAGCCAGGCTCACTGATTTTTATATTACTTCATGTTTTTGAAAATATACGAATTGGCCTATTGTTCAATTGGAAAAAAGCATATATCAAATTATCAATGTCCTGGTCACAAAAGCAAAGTTCGAAGGGAATGATTGACATTTTCTATACTTTTTAGATATAAATACTCGGAAAAACACTTATCACCCTGGGAACAAAAAAAGTTAAAACGAAACGTTTCACTATGTAATCGATCACCTTTTCATCCAATAGACTTGTTAACATTTTCACCTTTGACATTTTCGTCTATGATTTCACTCAAACGGATTTAGATCAACAGTGTTGTTTAATGTATTTGATGCCTGAAATGGAAACCAGTATAGAATTTCTGTTGTATTCTTTGATATTCAACTTTATACACAAACAAACATACACACACATTTTGTGTTGAATACAGACATACAATCGCACCTCTTTTTTTCTCAAAGTAACAAGATATATTGCGTGTTGATTTCTATGTAACTTCATCTTCAGTTTTTACTACAAGGATCTATTGTGGAATCTGGACCCCAAAATTGATACAAGTCTAAATCAGAAATGTTCAGATTACACCATAGTCAAAATTTTATTAAATCAAAACCAAAATGAAGTGTAGGATTCAGACCCCTCCAAGTGCATAAAGGATACTGTGAAGAAAAAGTCTAAAAAAATTGTTTTTTTGATTAGATTTAACTAAATTTTGAATACTGCGTAATCTGAAAACTAGCGCCTTTGACCTGAATCAATTTTTCTGACCCAAATGTTACATTTGATCCTATTTATATTATTTTACTTCTCTCTCCTCCTCTCTGTCTCCCTCTCCCTCTCTCTCATACACACAACTTTTTTGTGCGTGTGTGTTTGTATGTGTATGTGCAGGCGTAAGAATATGTGTACTCTGATAATTTTTCAAATCAAATTCACATTCTTCACATCAATATGTTTCTATCATCTTTCTATAATGAGATTAAAGTCTTAATCTAATAAACGGTATTTTCTAATTCCATTTACAACATTTCAAGAATTCAGGTAAATGCACTTTCGTCTTAATTATAATCGGCAATGTCATTTTGAAAATCACTTAAAATAGTAAGCGTTCATCTCTTAAGAGGCAACTCCCATCGGAATATAAACGGACGGTCAGCTTAGTGATACTTGAAAATTTCAGTTTTGGTCGAGGCCGGAATTACATTTTTTTTTTTTTTTCATGACCATCTGACTAGGTTGGATGGAAGTCCACCGAAGAGATACCTTCAATCTAATGACTGAACTTGGAGTGTACTCAATTAGCTGCTGAGTGCAAAGGGAAATTTGCCCTAATGAAGTGTTTTCCATTGAATCCGGGAACTTTTGCGAGTGAGGCAGGTATATTAACCATTATACCAACTTTAAAGATATCGATTGGATTTTACTTGTTAGTGTTGGGGAGGTATATGCATTATCCTGTGTCTCCAGGAATTTGTTTTCGATTGAGAGATATTTCCATTATTCTGCATGAGGTTAAAAACAAACAGTAAATAGAAATTAAAATTTCAAGGGATGTGATTCAATATTTGTAGATATTGCAATAATAATACGCTTTCTTCCCTGTTATCTAATGTTTCATTTTAATTCACCTTTTAGTCAGTGTACGGAGTTGGCTCACTAGTTCTATTATTTCTTGCTTTCTTTTTCATAGATACCTCATAAGAGGAGGATGACATCTGATTATAGAGCTTTTCTGCCTAACATCTACATGATGTCTCTCTTTAAAGTATTGAAGTAGTAAAGTATTAAAGTATTGCCTTGTCGTTGGTGGATGACGTGCGCTTAAGAATGCTGTTAAAGTATTCAGTCTACCTCTCCAAGAACTGTGTCCTTTCCCAGAGCAGCTCGCACCATTAGCACATATCTATAGGGATGACCTTGGCGACTGTGGACCTTGGACAGCTGTCAGATCATTTTTTACGAATATTGGCAAAAACTGCTTTCTCAGATGAAAATTACCTTTTGGTTTATAATCAGCAGATATTGTTTCTCAGAGTGTAATTATTCTCTTCGAGCCAGTCCCGGTATTAGCAGATAGAAAGTCCACGATTCTCGAGTGCCACTGGATAGCATCTCTAATGGTATGTCAATGTGTCCTTATCTTGCTCTCCATTGGGAATCCTCAATACAAGCAACTTCCTGCTTTTCTAATTCGACATACGAGTGTCAGAAAATATCAGATTCCGTAAGCAGATGATGATCATGCAGAGAGCCTACCGTGGCAATCCCACTAATCTCCCATAGGAGTAGACTGATCTTTACACTACAAATAATGGAAGCAGAAGGCCTCACTACCTCCTGCTATCCCCGTCGAACCGTTTAATTGGCCTGGCAGCGAGCGACTAGAAATGAACGAATGAAACTGCAACAGCCAAGGATGGTTTACTTATCTGATCTTTGTTACGTATTTTATTTGTCCTTCTACATTTACTGACTAACAACACGAATGCCATCCGACCTTCTCAAACACAATTAATCCACTGGGGGGCATCATTGTTATCATTGCTTCTAATTCCTTTCCTTCTTCTACAAAATCCAACTATCATTGATTTTTACTTTTTCTTATACCTTAACTTATCATCATTATTACTATTATTGCATGTTCCCACCAGATGTCCAGTGGTAATTGCGGGAGTCTGAGTAACAACATATGGCGTTAAGTCTCCGATCCTCCACTCAGCATTCCTGCAGTCAACAGCAATGCTGTGGTTTGCACTGTCTCACCAGATATCTGGCAATCATGGCAGAAGGCTGTGACAGTAAGTCTTCCCAAGTCTCCAGCTCTAATCTCGTTGTCTTCACATATCATAGCAGCGCTTGTACCGTGCCTGATTTCTACAGACCTCAGTAGTGCTGTGGACAGCATCATCTCAATCCTTCCTCTTCTTCCAATTTTGTTTTTAATGTATCTGGCCACCATGTTCCACGCGTTTTTCAGTTCACTCTCTGAGTCTAGTGTTTTCTTAGCATTTCGTAGTCAATTAGCGATCCTTTCATTTGGTAGGTTGTCTTTCCCCATGTCTACAACCACCATGTCTTCTTGCTTGAATGGGGTGGTCAGTTTGGATGTCGAAGCAGTTGAAAGCGGCATTTCGTGTTCCATTACAACAACAAATACAAATATTAACTGTCACAACAATAGCAAGAATAAGCATAGTAATATCACTACTACTACATCATCATCATCAACAACAGCAACAACAACTAATAATGATAATAATAATAATAGTAGGAGAAAATTTAGCAGAGGTAAGTATAAAAAGGGGAATTTCCCAGGGAGACTCGCTGTCTCCACTACTATTTGTTCGAACTATGATACCGCTCGATAGAATCCTGAAAAGAGCAAAGGATACCTTTTCTTCAAAACAAAAGGAAAAGTCAACCGCCCAATGTATATGGACAAAGTAAAATTATTTGCAAAGACCAGGGGAGAGCTCAAGACGCTCTTCAACAAAGTGAAATAATAGAGTGATGACATTGGGATGGAGTTTGGAATAGAAACATGTGCAATAATGGTAATGAACAAAGGAAGGCTCGCAACGGCAGAAAGAATCGAACTCCTGGACAACAGGAAGATTAGGGCACTGACCGCACAAGACCGATACAAATACCTGGGAAAAGAAGGAGAAAATAAAAAGAGAATACCTTAGGATGATGAGGAAAATATCAGAGACTAAACTAAACAGCAGGAACCTTATAAAAGGAATGAACACATGGGCCGTATCGGTAGTAAGATAAACTGGACCATTCATTGGAAGGACAAAGGAATACCCCCAATCAATGGATCGTCCAACAAGGAAGCTTATGACATCGCATAAAGCCTTACTACCCTAGAGAAGACACGAATAGACTATACGTGAAGAGAAAAAAAGGTGGAAGGCAACTTATCATCATAAAGGACTGTCCAGAGAGCCAAAGCAGATCTAGAAAAGTATGTGCAAACAAACAGTGAAGACATCATAAAGAGTGCCCAAAGTAGCGCAACGAACAATCAAAAAGTAAAAAAACAACAACAATAGAACAGCACAGCAAACAAAGAAAAATGAGAACAGAAAAATTATACGGATAATTTAAAAGACGGATACAGGATGTGGCAGACGAGAGATCATGAACATGGCTATGAAAAGGAAACCTGAAGAGAGAAACAGATTTGTTAATCATGGCAGCTGAAAACAAATGCATCAGAACAAACTATATCAAAACAAAAATCGACAGAACACAGACAAACAGCAAGTGCTGCCTTTGTGGTGAAAGAGATGAGAACACAAACCACATAACTAGTGAATGTAGTCAATTCGCCCAGAAGAAGTATAAACACAGACACAACAGAGTTAGCAACAATGTTACGCTGGGAACTGAGTAAACGAATGGGAAATATGGAAAAGTGGTACCAGCACAAACTGAAGACAGCCATGAAGAATGGAAACCACAAATTACTTCAGGACTTTGACATCCAAACAGACCACCTCATCCAGGCGAGAAGACTGAACCAGGTAATCGTAGACAAGAAGAGGAAAACCTGCCAAATAATAAACTTGGCCGTGCCTGCAGACCATAGAGTAAAGAGGAAAGAGAGTGAAAAAAATGTAAAGATACCAAGATCTGGCAAGAGAACTAAAGAAGGTGTGGAACATTAAAGTCAGGGTAGTGCTAGTAATAATAGGCACACTCAAAACTGTCTCTTAGACCCTGAGGGTGAGATTTGAGGAACTCAGGATGAAAGGAAGGATTGAGACACTATAGACCACAACACTACTAGGAACTGTACGGATACTGGGGAAAATGCTAGAAATATAAGATTTACGACCCTAAATATTAGCAATAGCTTAACAGAGGAGGAGGCAGAGAAAAAAAAGGAAAAAAAGAAGAAGAAAAAAACAAAAAACACTCGAATGGTAGCGGAGATGTGAACCACAGCACTGGTGTGATAGGTAAGGAAAAGATGAGATTTGGGCTTAAGACCTGAGGAGATTTACTGTCACTTAGCCTTCAGAGATGATCATCGGGAAACTGGTGTGAAACTGTGAACTACGGTATTGCTGGGGACTATGAGGGTGCAGAGAGGAGGGCTGGAGACTTGCTGTCACTCAACCTCCAGCGGTAGCCACCTGGCAACTCGTGTGAAATTGCAAATATTAATAATAAATAGATAAGTAAATAAATCAAGAGAAGGAGACCAAAAAACAAGCATGAATAAAAAAGGAAGAATAGTATGAAAAAGAAGAAGAAGAAGAAGAAGAAGAAGAAGAAGAAGAAGAAGAAGAAGAAGAAGAAGGGGAGGAATTAAGGAGGAAATAATCAGGATGAGCCTCACCTTAAAGTCTTGAAAATGTCCCTAACTGACCTTGCCATGTATTGATCTATCCCCCAGTGTCCCAGTTTCTGCTTGCTTTCCCTGAAATAACAAACAACGTGGAGTAGGTTTTCCATAAAGACCTTTCCCCTCTGCTTTACTGGGATCGATACCGTTCGATGCATCGAGTAGAATTCGATAAATGATCGTTTAGTCCTCCAAAACATGAGCAAGCAAGCGAGACTTACAGTATGGATTGCTTGTTATCAATATACACTAAGTGCAAAAAGTATCCGATGAATTTAAAAAGGTTGATTTTAACATCCTTTTTACGGCTTTGAAGAAGAATAAATCAAAAGGAAGAATCACCCTAGGTTGGGAAGCTTTTGGCAAGTCCAACCTTCATGAATAAGAAAATCCTATGAAAAAAGTATCTACAACCAATACATTCTTCCGATAGTCACACATAAAGTTGAAAAATGGAACTTAACTAAAAGATTGGCTCTTATACCAAGAACTATACAATGCACACAAGAAAGATCACAGGCCTGCACATTATAAGAGAGAAAACAATCAGGAGTCAGGGACGTAGAATCCATCAGAAAACTTAAGTGGCAATGTGCAGGCCACGTAGCAAGAATGCCAGATAACCACTGGATATCACGATCGTTGGTTCGAAGAGATCATATGCGAAATTGTGGCTGGCAAAATGGCATGACAATTTTGACAATTTCGGAAAATATTGACTCTGTGACACCCACGACCGGGAGGTCGAGAGAATTTTGGTGAAGTTCGATGTCTAACGATGAACGATAAAAGACTGATGATGATGATGATGATGATACAGTTTTTAAATTTACAGGATTGGATTTCACAATTATCTATCATTGTATAACTAAACTATGGATATATTCTAAAACTACCCAACTGTTTGGATCAGATACATTTTATTGTGACTCCAATAAAATATCTTTATATATACCTGTAAAGATTTTCTTCGAGACAATTATTTTAAGGTTATGCAGCAATTGCGGAATAAATCATTTTTTTGTCAATGATTCAATGAGTACAAAATGTATCCAAAACATTTCAAAAGGATGAGTTTAACATACATTGACAATGTAGACCAGAGTCCTCTGATTTTTGTCCATAGCTCTTCAATGTCTTGTTTAAATATTTCCTTTAAATCTTCGATCGAATTCTGTATAAAAAAGTTAGAAAGAACGTCTTGAGATTTATGGTCTACTTCTTTTCATACTTGACGTTGATATCAATGATGCAGTGATTATCTTTATATTCTTGTCAAACTCACATATACAGGCATGTCTTCATATTTCACTCATTTGCTCTCGTTCACTCTCTCTCTCTCTCTCTCTCTCTCTCTCTCTCGCGCTTTCTTTTTAATTCTATCTTTCTCATTCGTAAACAAAATAAATTACAAACGAAAAACGGGTGGTAGATGTTCATATAAAGGTATATGATTTACGTTGAGAGATTAGAACAAAGTGGTTAGTGACCTTATACTTGCTACAGCATCAGCCACTACTTTCTGAATTTCCTCATCATTAGTTTCTCTTACTTCGACTTGCGTCACTTACTTCGCCGTTCTCGCTTACTGTACCTGGTATTCAAAAGCAGTCACTCATTTAGTTACTGAGCAGACACAGCGTTACTTAACTTCGGTGGTCATACGAGAATCAGTGCATTCAACGTGTTTAAAACAAGATAAATACAATGGGATCGATGTCGTTGTTTTCGAATGAGAGAGAAAGAATTAGAAAAAGATATGAAGAAGCGTGTGTGCGAGAGTAAATTGTGTGTGTGTATGCGAGTGTGTACGTTGGTGTTTGGATGGGTTTGTTTACATGAGTGTTTATATGAGTGTGTGTATGTGTGTGCGTATGTGTGCATGAGTTTTTGTTTAATATACAAAGACGTACCATACAACTACGTCAAGTATATTTCTTAAGGCCCCCAAGGGCATTACCATTGGCAACAAATTCAATCAGGACAATTGCAATGACAACAGCATTGGCGAAGAGAGGCATAGTGGGGATTCCATCATGAAGAACAGACACACAAAAACAATTAACACCGAGGACAGGAAGAAAAAAAAACGAAACAAACAATAAGATAACCACCAGGGGCCTTTTCTGATATTGATTCGGGATATTTATAAGTCCTTCGCAGAAAATCGAATGAAATATATTTTAATATTTCGTTCAACCATCATATAAATTAGAAAGGAGATTGCTAAAAAGTACCAAATTTACTTAATGTAGTACCAAACCTGCTGAAAGTCCTTGTTTCATGCAAACGTTTTTTGAAAATGACAGTTGTGTTGGTAATTATGACAAGAGTATTTCCTAAGGCAGCCAGGATTGTTACCACTAGTAACATATCTAATTGAGAAAACAAGGCGGTGACAACAGCATTGTGAAAGATGAGAAGACAGCAGAAAAAAGACAAGAAATTAACAACAAAAAACAAAAAGTTTGTCACTCAATAGAAACCGCCACGAAATCAACGGCAGCATGTCGTGTTGATCAATTAAAAAATTAGAAAAAGGGGTGATCAGTGAATAGGTTATTTCTCTCGCCTTTTGGGGTGGCAGTGATCAGTAAAATAAGTCTGAATTTAAAAAGAAACAAGCAGACACAAAGTAAGGGATCACTTTGGCATAGACTTACATTGTAAATTGAATCCTCGACTATAACTTTTTTCTAACATAATAAGAAGTAGTTGCTGGAATTTTCAATCTTGTATCTCTATAGGTGCGTCCTGTACACGTAATACATACATATATAACCAGCCAAGAGGCCAACCAGACAAACTTAAAAACTGAAGAAACCTATGCTGACAGCTTTGGGAACAGTTTAGGCGAATAGTTTTTCATAACAAAAGGAGGCACATACAGTAAATCCAGTTATTGCTTAGCTGACGCCGGAAAACAAAGAGAAAGTAATAGCAAAGGAAAATTAAAAGTAAGGCCAGTCTTGAAAAGACAATGTCTGCTTGTTTTTCCGGTGGCCTTTTCCGGTATTGATTCTTGTCTTTCTTGCATTGGAGCCATCTTTTATTTGTTTTGTTGTTTCATTAATTTCTTGTTGCTCGAAGCTGTGACAGTCAGAAGGTTCAGGTTGGAGGGCCGCAACGGTTTATTGAGCGTAGGTTACACAATCCTGCAAGGATTAAGGGAACCCTCACGGACTGTCATGATCTCCAGCGGCTTGCAGTACCTGATATATCTAGGTACTAAACAGTCTCGACGTTGCTTAACTTCAGCAATGGTAGGAACCGGTGAATTCAACATGATCTGGTCTTGATATTTGTTTTGTGTGAGGCTGGCGATCAACATCACTTATGCATAGCATAATAAAACTTTCTTTCACCTATACAAAGGAAGTTTGTTCGTTCGTACATCTGCCCGTCTGTTTTAAAAGGTTCCCCCCAAAATGCAATGAAATCTTGTGGGAGCTGGGGGCATGGACTACGGAAGAAGTGGTTCAATTTTGAAGTGAATCCAGGAATCCGTTTCCGAAAGAGAAATATCTTTTATTATTTTGCTGAAGAAGAAGTGAAAAATAAACTTTTTGTATTAACTAGATTTGAATTTCATTGGAAGTAATTTGTTATTTGAACACTGAAAGATATTTTATTTTAATTCAGTTTTTAGTTAGCATAGGTCTCCACTCACTGAGTGCTTTTTAGTTTGTTTGTGTTCGCCGGCAATCAACGTGAGTTGGGCATAACTCACTTGACCTGAGGGAAAACTGACGGAGGAAATACTGTTATGTCTGTCTGAAGACAGAAAAAACATGCAAAGTAAGAGAAGAGATACCAAATATAAAATTAAAGATATATATATATATATATATATATATATATATAGAGAGAGAGAGAGAGAGAGAGAGAGAGAGAGAGAGAGTGAGAGAGAGAGAGAGAGTAATATATTGATATTGATGATTGAACCTTAATTGGGCGAATGGAAAATTTAAGACGCCAGGATTTCCTATGTGAATCGAGATTTAGTGTTTAAACATGGTTTTTGTTCCGATTGAAATTGCTGATAGTAAAAGCAAACTTATATGGATCACCGTGGCTTTGTAATACAACTCAGCAATAGTCCAGTAGGCTGTAGTCCAATCTGCAATCGAATTATACCAAAGACGTTAAAATGGTGATACATATGAAGTTGTGACCAGCTTGTAAACCAAAGAATATTTCTCATTAATGAAAAAACAAAAAGTCAGTTTTCTTATGTATGTATGCATCATCGTTCACCTTATCTCATGTTACGGGGTAACGTACTTGCGGGCAATGTTGGTAAGACCCATTTCTGGCTTGTCAAGCCTATCAATGTTTTGCTCTGCTTACGGTACCTAGTATTACTTTTTTAGGTATTGACCTGGTTCAACGTTGTTTAACTTCGGTGATCTTACGAAAACAGCAGTATTCAACTTGATTTAATCGTAACCCCTTAGTCTTGGGTAAAGTTTCCTCAATGTTAGTTCTTATGCTTGGCTGGGAAGCATTAAGTATCACTTCTAAAGACTTTGGTATGACTCGGTAAAGAATTGAACCACGAATTATCGAACTGGAGACGAGAGCTCTACCACTTAGCCACGGTGAGCAGTGATTCCTCGTTGATGCGTAAACAAAAAGTAAGTTTTCTTACGTTGTCTGTAAAAACAATTGAACAACAAGAAAACAAAAACGTAGGTACACAGCTAAGTGATTTGTTGAGAGGGAAATGAGTAATTCGCTGTACAGACAAGGTAAGGAGGTTGGTAGATGGTCTGTCTGACAGGTAAGTAAGTTTATAGAACTTCATTATATTAGATATTGATACCTTGCAAGTTCACATACACGCACACACTCATGTATACGAACACACACTTATTTATCTACTGATTTATACGCATCCATGTCGTTAAGTAAGGGATAGGTATTGGCATTACGACGGCGACGTTAGTAAGTCGAAGTAATGAAACCCCCAATTGTAGTTTACTGATAGAAGCTTGTACAACATGGAATTTTTTCTTCAGTTGCCTATTTATATATTCATCTCTCTTTCTCTCTCTCTCCATACATAGATATATATATATATTGACAGAGAAATTACTATCATAGAAAAACAGAAAAAAAATTAACTAATAACACCACACCTACACTAGAAGCTCACAAGGAAAAATGGTTTCTTCGTCTTCAAACCTTATCGCCAAATGGTTTAAACATCTAATCGAATCATCCACAGAATACTATTACTTTAACATTTTGAATTGAGATACAACTTTTGAAACTTTGAGACATTCAAACTAGATATAAAACAAAAAGGAAAATAATCCATTAGATATTTAAGCGATATTACTCCCCTTATATGAATTTAACATTAAAGAGCTGCAAGGCGTTTTTTGATGTTTGTGATGTTAAACAAATTAGTTTTGGCATTTTGAATCACCAAATTCACAAGAACATTTTATTAACCATAAAATAAACGAATGTTGTCCATTGTAAATATACAAAATACAATTTAAGGAAAAATTCTGATGCTTTTTTAGCTGGTGAAGCATCCGGTGAGTAGACTTTTAAGGCACTTGGGAGAGGGTTGGGAACAGAAATCAAAGAGAGTTGTCTGGGATTATTGAATCCCAAATCTCACGAGTAGGTACGAATGGACGGAAGTTTCCAGAGTTATTTTATTTACATGATTGTCTGGAACCACACACGGTAAGTTTGACTTCGAATTGCACGATGGTCATATTTTTATCAAGTTTTTACCTTCTTATATAATAATAATAATAATAATAATAATGATAAACAACAATGAGGCACCGATAAGTTAGGATAAAAAGGTACGTTTGAAAAGTGAAAATCATTCCGGTTTGACCTTGAAGCTTTTTTCGCAAGTTGATTATAGCAAACAGGCGTTGATTTGTTTTTTCTCCGGTTGAGTGATGCGAGTTTAATTCTCACTGGAAGCTTTACTCTTTATTCTCGAACACACTGTTCATTCATTGCCATAGAAATGACGACGCAGGTTATATGCTATATAGAAAACAACATAAGATTTAAATGAAGGTAAAAAGTAGTTAAATTAATGAAAACATTGCATTAAAATACTCCATCCAATAATTAAAAAAATGATTAAAATGCATGATCGATTTTCTTGTTAGATATTAAGTTGAGAGCCAATTTACACATTATATAAGCACATCCACCACCACCCACATTTTTGCATCCATAAAGTTTTAAACAATGCTAATGATATTTTTAGTAGAATAAAAATGAAAGGGGTTTGGCATAAAAGGAAAAAGGAGCAGACATCGACAGTGGGTAACCTTCTTAAACGGTTTGTGCTGATACATGGCAGAAAGAATACCAGATGACGTTGAAGAGAGAAAAAAGACGCTGTGGAGAACAATGATCCAGCAGGGACATGGCACATAAAGAAGAAGAAAGATACGTCATCTAAGAAATCAATTATTGATCACCTACTTTTCCAAAATTATCGATCTGTGCGTCCCAATTGCCTTGTTTATGTTAAAGAAACAATATTCGATACGCAAATCTAATTTATATTGAAGAAAAAAATGTTTTCTTGCATTCAGAAATGGATTTCATGTGCAAATTAGATTTTATTGAATTAATATATTTACCCGCGACATGTTACCTCTTCAAAGGAGGCATCGTCATGTGCATTTTTGAAAAGTTATTTATGTATTTGTTCGCTGTTCAACATCATCATCATTAATAGAATCTAGCATCATACACTACTAGCAAAAATTAATCAGTAACCTTTCCGATTTCTTATGTTATTCTTAACATCAAAGACGCGCATATGAATGAAAAGAGAATAAATACATGCAAAAATCTACACTTCAGTCGTTATAGACACATGTGTAGAGTATACATACCTTCAAACACACACATGTATGTAAAACCTCTAACAAAATACGTGGAAACAGAATGATGTGTGCTTCATCAGATGTTTCGGATATATATATATATATATATATATATATATATATATATATATATATATATGTGTACACACACACACACACACACACACACACACATACACCAATGCTCTTCCATAGGAATAGGGTACTCTGGTGGATGGGGAATTTATCCGTAAATAAATATATCACTTGAATTCAGCCTTATTGACTGTCCAGTTCCGTAGCTCAGAGATAGGATATCGGCCTCCGTGTCTGAAGCGAAAGTTTCGATCCTGCTTCGTGGTACTAGATGGGATAAAGGAAAGTCTATAGCCACACTGAATGTAATACATCGAATCAACTGTCTGTGGATGACACAATTATATATATATATATATATATATATATATATATACTCTTTCAATTCATATATATTTTTGAATAAACCAAAATTATTATTGGTTATATGTATATATATAATCAATATCAGAATACATAAAAAATAGTACAAATCGTTTTTCAAGGAGATGCAATCAAACTTAAACTTCAACTTAATTCCAATTGATACTTTTTTTAAAATCACAACTTATTCATGCAACGTGTGCATGAGAGAATCATGCTCAACCTCACATGGAGAAATCACAAGATATACAGTATATCAGGAAGAAAACGGGAGCCCGAGACATCATAAAATCTATCAAAAAACTCAAATAGCAATGGGCAGGCCATGTTGCAAGAATAAAAGACAACTGATGGACATCATGATTCACAACATGGATCCCCAGAGATCAAATGTGAAACTGAGGGCAACAGAATACAAGATGGAGAGATGTACTAGACAAATTTAGAAAATATTGGCTCTATGAAGCCCATGATAGAGAATTGTGGCGAGTCTTGGGGAAGGGTTATGTCCAACGACGGACATTAAAAGACTGATGATGATGATGATCATCATCATCATCAGAAAGAGTAAGAATTGAACTCATACCATGTCATTCAAACTGAGAGAAACCAGTTTAAACTTAACGGTTATAACTAATCCACCATAGAAGCTTCATGCTGATTCCGACTTATTGCTGACATGTTGTCTATCTTTTTGAACATGACTTAATAAAGCAATTTTGTTTATTATCACTGCTACCTGCAACAGACCGGTTTAATAACCGTTGCTGTGTTTAAATTATTCATGTGTTCAGACATTTCTATCTATCTATCTATCTATCTATCTACCTATCTGTCAGTTCAATGAAGAAACTTGAAATTTTGCTCCTAAAAACTTTAAATGTTTTGTACTCTTTCCCTCAGTTGTATCCGCTTTTAAAACACAGTTATCAACAGCAAAGAAAATGAAGTGATTATTATTTGACTGCATTAGCAATCTGGTTCTCCACATGTAGAATGCAGTGTTAATTAATGTTGTTACCAACTCATGCAGTAAGTCTATTTCTCACTTGCTTTGAGTCGCACAGTGCACTGTAAGACCAAAACTTGCAGGTTTTCATTCATATGACCGAACATTGAGTCTTTATTTGCTGTTCCATAGTTCGTAATGTAACTGTCAAAGCAACTGGAATTTCCAGCTATTTCTCTTGTGAAACAGCATGACCTAAGCCAAAATGTGACAAGTGTTAAAGAAAAAGTTTGCTATTTGAGCATTGATATATGGTCTACATGTCGTGGCAATCATTTTGCACCTTGACAATATCATAAAATGCACCAATTTTCGTTTCAGTTACGCACAAACGATCGAACTGTTACAAAATTTAATGTCTTTCATATAACATGCTTTTTTCTTCTTCAGGCCTTTACTTGACAAATCTTGATTTAGACCACACTGTTCCACCAATGCTACCTATGTAGCTTGAACCTCATCCGTACTCAAGACTTCACCACATTGCAGAACATCAGTGACAAGATTGAAGAATTCTATTCCAGCATCAGTTTCATCATAGGCTGATTTGCTTGCTTTCCTCTCTGAGAATATCTAACTCAGCGTGGCAGATGATGTTTGAAAACATAAGCATAAATATTACGTGGATTTAATGTGACTTCTCATTGAAGATTATCATTCAGCTCATCTGCTTCCCTGAGTTGCTTGCCTTCATTGAAACTGCTGACCTGATGCAATTGTGGTCTCTTCTAGCAGAAAAAACGAAGTTTTTTCATAAATTTTGCAACCAATAACCTATGAAAACTAGAAGACTAGTCATGGCTGTCATGGGCATCAGGGCTTTCAGTGCTGTTATTACAAGGAGATGTCCAATTATAGGTGGTTTTGGTGATTCATCTTTAGGAAGAGCATCTTCGAATCGTTTTTCCAGTCTTTTTAGTGATGTTATATTTACAGTATCTTTGTAACATTCTCGGCGCCAAGTTCCATTTGAAGTAACGCTTAGATGTTGTGTGAGAGATGTAAAACGAACATCGCCATAGCTTGCTCAATTCTTCGCACAGTCCAAGAATTGCAAATATTTGAAACGAGGCTCCAATACAAATGTACCACCTGATTTTTGACACACGATGCTGATTGAAAAGTTTGTTTCTGACGACTTTGTTTTCTCCCAATCAGATGTAGTCATAATGACTTGATGATTTCACCACGAAAAGCAGCAGCTACAATCTAAGGTCTTTCATGCAATATCAAACTCTTACACCACATACAGCACGTGAAATAAGAGTAAGTATTAGATGAATCATCAATAGAAGGATGGTCCTTGGAGTTAAACGAGAGAGCCAGGTGTCTGGAGCAAAACACGTGTTTGATCATCGAACAAAGGAAAGAGGGACTATTAGTTTTAGTGGGAATCGTGGGATAGATTAGCCAGTTGCAGTCTCCCTTACAAAGAGTTTGGACTCGCCTAGCCAAACAGTGTTATAAGGAGATCTCTCTTCTTATGGGTTGACTCTTCAAACATAGACTCTTTGAACAACAGCGTTAACGGGAGGGAAATTGGTATCGTGGTAGGCGGTCAGAACTAAGACACTGGAAAAGTCATATCTTCCTCGATCTCCTGGCTGGCTAGGGCGTAGGTGAGTTAAGAATAGACAAGCTATTAAGTAAGAGACTGAAGCTAGTGGGGTTGACATGCGTCCCTCCCAAATATCACATGTTGAAGTAGCTAGCTGCTTAATGTTCACGTTGGATGAAAAACTAAACGATCAACGATGCAATGATTTTTCCTCCGCGACGCCCATG
Source organism: Thysanoteuthis rhombus (assembly GCA_963457665.1). Lineage (NCBI taxonomy): Eukaryota > Metazoa > Mollusca > Cephalopoda > Oegopsida > Thysanoteuthidae > Thysanoteuthis > Thysanoteuthis major. The sequence continues at coordinate 20,374,239 of OY735239.1, forward strand.
ATAGAGAAGTGTAGCAAATCCTGGGGAAGGTCTATGTCCTACGACGGACGTTAAAAAACTGATGATGATGATCATGTAGTCATAGCAATAATGACCTACACACCAAAATTAGCATGCCTCGCCGATGAATCTGACCTTAAAACACGATGAATAAATGAAAATTCTATTGATGCTATAATAACTTTTTTTCACACAAATAAATTGTATGCTGCTTTGTCTGCACAAATGTCAATAATTGCATGATATTTATTTAACTTACATTTAAATATTCGAGACAAATTCGATTTAATTGATCTTTTGTGACCTAAAGTGGAATTATTGATATATTCATAGACGTTTGGATGCTCTATTCAACTTGAAAATAAACAAAAATGTACAAGCGTCTAGATTTCGTGGCCATCTTTCATTCCATCTTGAATTTCGTGCTTAGAAAAAAATGACGCTATATTCTTTAAGAGTCTAAACATCCTAGGCTTTGAAATGATGAATGGTGTCAAGAATTAATATTTTCACGAAACAACAAAAACCAACGTATGAGCCAGCATTAGTATTTTCATCAAGGTAACTTAATTTTACTACCACCACTGCTTAATTTACAAGGTAAGAAGCAGCACATGTGGCTGGCAATGATTCATAATTTCCATACGAATGCTAGTCTATTATTATTTGATGAAATATTGTAACACAATTAAATGAACTATATAAAGATACTACAATATGTGAAAAGTATAACGATAAAACAATAATACGAATAAACGATAAAATGTCTCTATTGATTACCTGTTTTTGCAAAATTACTTTCATTGGAAACCATCAACCAAAACTGTCAGTATAGTCTTCTTCAGTTCGGTTCGTTTCTTCCCCACACCTACCAGATGATACCTGATGAATGCTGTAGAGTACAACGGCCGAAACGTTGTATGAAAAACAACCAAGATGAGGAGAGTCCAAATAATGATAGAAATAATTTCAGTTTTTAAGTAGGTCCGACTGGCTGACTGGCTGGTTGGCTATGTATGTATCATGTATATATGCTAGAAGGCTAAAGATTTCAACATTTACTCTTTATCATGTCTTGCAAAACTTTGTCATATTTTTGCCCCCACCAATCTGTTCCACCAAAAGTTTCAAATGCAGTGGGGTGGGGTCAATTTTCTTGCAATGCATGCAGTATACAGAATAGACACATACGTACGTAAGTAAAATTTCCATATACTTATACGGAAACATTATCCAGGCTCTAAGATTAGGGGAGCAGGCACCTGAAAAAGGCGCTAGGAAACGTACCAAAGCATTTCAATTTATTCTACATTTCTATTTTGTTTTCCACATAAAAAAGCAAGTATAATACACTTTTAAAAGGAGTACATAATTGTTAATTTGTATTTGAAATCAAAACAATAAAAAAGGTTTCACAGTAGGCTCATAAATCTAAAATCAAAACATAATGAAAGCATGCGTATCATTTAATTATCTTACATTTTTAAAGTGAAATGAAAGCAAAACGAAGCAATACAAAAATGTAGGAAGCACACAATCCAAAATATTGAGAGTTTGGTCGATGAAGTGATAAGTCAAAAAGTTCTTCTAAGGCCATGCGATACAGTTAGAAAGAAAAATACAAATGAAATGATGAGAATCAACTTTTATAGCACGAGGGAACAAAAGAGTTTTAAAAATCGTTGAAAAGGCGCCATTATTGAAAAATGTGCTCAGGAGGAGCAACCCCTACACCCTCTAGCTACACCATTGTTGACACATATAAGTTCTCACTTTTAATTCACACAAAAAAATGTCTGCTTGGGCGCTAAATAGTTTGGTAATAGAAACCGTCAACCAAAACTGTCAACATAGGTATCGTTAGTTTCCGAATGAGTCTCGCTGGATACCTATCTCCATCGGTGCAATCAGTATGTGTGACAGATATATATGTCACACGTACAGGTTGCAGCGATGGAGGTAGAAACTAAAAATTTTAACATTTACTCATTACCCTTTTCTAATTCCACCCAAGGTTTTTAGTGTGTATGTGTGTGTGTGGGATGGCATCCAACTTGAAATGTAAGTTTATGTTAGTCTTAGTTTATGCCCAGCAGCGTTCACCCTTTTTTAATGGTGACTTTTTAGTGATCACCACCCAACGAACAGCAAGAGAAGTTATTTATTTGTTGATCACACCTTTTTTCAATTTTTTAATTGATCACCCCAACACGACATGCTACCAAAAGATATTGGTCATGTGATGGTTTCTATGAAGCGACTGGCCAGACCTGTCTTCCGAGTGCCTTTTAAACGACATAATTCATTCCGATGCGAAAAAAGTCTGAGGAAGAATAGAATGCGCCTGTATCACACATTGTATGTCTGCCGTCTATTTTATTTTCATTTATTCAGCGCCGCTTACATTCACAAATTTCGTCAATTAACTCTTTTTTCTTGAAGGAACAGCCTTGTTCTCCTTTACCTATTGTCACCTTATCATTCAGATTCATTGTTCTGAATTCTTTTTCATTCAACCACGTCTCTTTTTTCTCCTATTTTCTTCTCTTATACTACGGAACTAAATTCAAACTCAAGAAAAGTAAGTGAATCAAAAGAATTGGTTGTAATTTGTCTATGTGTTCAGACAAAAGGTTTATAAAAAAAACAGAAACGTAGAAGGAATTTGTCGGTCATGTTTCGTTCTGTTATAGGAAGGTCATACCGATCATTGTGGCCCAGTGGTAGAGTTTTCGGTAAGCCGTAGTTCAATCCACTGCTGAGTCATAACAAAGACGTTAAGAATGGTACTTAATGCCTCTCTTCACAAGGACTAGGGTCGAAGAATTTTTCCCTGAGGCTAAGGGGTTTCCGCCAAATCACTTTGGATATACCGGTTCTCCGTAAGATTTCCGAAATTAAGCAACGGCCAGTCCCTAGATGGGTGATCATTGCAGAATAGCGAGTGCCTGAAGCATAACAATGCCTCAACATACCTGGCAAGCTAACAGTGTGTCACTATCGCCAGTGACAGCCTCGATACACGCTGAGAACGATGTTACATACACTAGAAGGCTGGGGTAAAATAAGAGAAGCAACATGGAGCCATAAGAAGCGAAGCAAATATCAATAACAAATGCTTTCATTGATGAATAAGACTAACCTACACCTAAATTCTCTAATCAATCAGAACAAATCTCTGTATGAGGAGATTTCAAGGATTGTATTCCCTTTCCTCATCATTGGCTCTTGTTGTTTCTGGTTGTTTCCCACGGGTTTTCCTTATTTACTACCACTGTCTATAAGCTGTCTTTTTATTCACATCTAACCCTTTCGAAAGTTTACGAAAACTAAAACGGTTTTTAAATGGACTTTGCATGTTTACTCGCGAGACAAATCACACTATATTAATATCCCGTTCATTCCCTATGTCTGTATAATGTGTACATAAAATGCATCTCTGTCTCGACTGTATTATTTGATATATAAAACAAAGCCAATCACGTACACACAAATAGATATGTTAGTAATTGTATGTATGTGTATCCGTGAATATACGCATACAATTATATGTAAAAGCGAGGTGTAAATACATAAACATTCGTATAGATGAATTTTCGAGTATGCACGCTCACATGTAAGCAATAAGCATGTACCTGAATGTGTAGATATAAACGTAAATGCATATGTACATTTATGGGTGCTTCTAAATTTAGTTCTCTTTAGCCATACAAATTTAGCTTATTTTAGCCACGCTGATCACCTTGGTATAGTACCCGACTCCGGTACTGTAGGTTATGGGTTCAATCAATGGCCGAATCCCTTTGAAAATGGTACTCGATGGGATTAAAGACACGCCAGTGATGGGTAGCCCAACGACATTGTACGAAAGATGGTAAACTATGTACTGAGTTTGGACAAAGTTATTATACACTTATCAATTAGTCTGTGGCCGAAAGAAGAAAAGGGGTTTATTTTAGAGAACAATGGTTTTGATGTATTTTTTCTTTGCCAACTCACTTATTCCAGAGGTCACATAGTAAATATTTCAGATCTAAATTCATCCGAAAATAACGTGTCTGATAGCAGACTTCTTGATCCACCTTCGAATATCTAGACGTAATAAATCTTTTTATACAGTGTCTATAATGTACATATGTATCTCAATACATTATTTCATCCTACTTGCATAAAAAGAGATAAAGTAATGAAGAATTATGAATATTCTGATACATATATCCCGATAGTTATACGTGTATGAATGCATTCATTTAGAAAAATATCCATATATATATATATATATATATATATATATATATATATATATATATATATATATATATATATATATATATATATATATATATATTTATTTATTTATATATATATATATGTGTGTGTGTGTATGACGAACAAAAACGTATACAAACGTATAGTATTAAAAGGAACTACTCATTCACGCTGATGAATTTATGTACTCATATACGTACATGCGTGCTCTCATACATACACATATAGACACACAGGCACACACATGCATACACATTCATATGTATACGCTGTATCCCTGATATCGAACACTCTTCCCTCACGAATCACACAAGTCTCAAACACAATATCAATAACAATATATATACATATGTGAGTGTGTGTGAATGCTGAAATACCACCATCTAATTTCTGTTCCCATAGATTAGTTGGTGTTAATATACTTAAGAGTGTTCGATTACCGTTTCTTAATCGAAGGTGTGACTCGTAAGAAGTCCAGTAATTAAATGAACATTTCTTGTTATTGTTAAAACTTTCGCACAATTTTCACACCTCTTCCCTTCCCAAAGAAGCCACTCAACGTGGATAGAAAGCAGTAGCGCAGTGCAGTCATCGATAGTGCAACCCTAAATATAGCTATGAATTTGATCGAATAATTGGGGATCAGATTTTCTAATTGTTTGGACCTGAGCTGATCACGCTCTTCAAGTTATAAACTTGAATGACGTAAAGATCAGTACCATTAATATCCTTTAGTAAAGATCAGTACCACTCAATATACCACTTAATTGAACCAAGTCAAAATTAATAACACCCGATTGAACCAAGTGAACATTAGTACTACCCAAATGAACTAAGTAAAGATTAGTACCACCGGGAGGTTCGCAAAAAAGTAAATAATATTACCACCAAATTGAAGTAAGTAAAAAATAATACCACCTACGTGAACCAAGTGAAGATAAATACCATCCAATTGGACCAAGAAAATATTAATGCAACCCAATCGAACAAAGAAAAGATTAGTACTACTCGAATGGACAAAGTAAAGATTAGTTCCATCTGTAGGTTCTCTGAAAAGAGGAAAACTTAATACCATCCAGGTGAACCGGAAGAACAATTACACTACCCAATTGAACCACGTAAAGAATGTTACAATCCAAGTGAATCAAGATAAGATTAGTACCACCCAATTGAACCTAGTGAAGAATAATACCATCCGATTGAACTGAGTAAAGAATAATACCACCCAAATGAACTAAGTAAAGATTAGTTCCACGTGGAGGTTCTCTTAAAAAAGTAAATGTAGTACCATCCAATTGAGTGAGGTAAAGATTATTACTACCCTACTGGACCAAGTAAATATCGGACAGAAGAAGAGGGAAAATGGTAATGATCTTTATTTGAAACAAGCTCTTTAACTATAACAATTTTAAAAAAATAGAAGTGGATGAAATGGTGAATTGTCCCGAGACTCTGTTTTCGATACACAAGACATTTAAGAAATCTTATGTAATCGGTACCAGTACAAAATGAAACATAAAAAAGGGTGAGAAAGCGTGAAACAAAGATTATTTATTCTTTCAACCAAACAATACACCAAATTCAAATTGAATTGATCCTTTCTATCGACGAATCGAAAGACGCGTATCCTAACGCAAAGCCAGCCGGGCAGTGATTGCTGACAGCTACCAATCTCTTATAAATGATATCTCATAGTCTACCTAAAATGCGTGTCCCTATCTTCCTCCAAATGCGTGTCTCCTAAGACACATACATGCCCACTCATATATCTATGTGTCACTTACACAACCCAAGACATAGATTCACACGTGGTGTGTATGTTGTTACACACACATTCACTTACTTTCAAGCGAATGGAGTGACTGCTTTCTGCCTGTCATTTCCAATTAAGGCGGACACCTAACCCGGGAGATATTTGGCTCAATGGTCCGACTGTCCTTCAGTCTTTGTGCTTATGACCCCAATGCAGCAAGGAGTTCGAAACCCTAGATAGCCTTCTCCGGGAAGAGGTAAACTGCTTATTCTCTTTAGGTCAAATGCTCTGATCTGTTTTTTATCTCCTTTTTTCCAGCATGGGAAAAATATAACAAAACCACATATGTACATAGAAACATCAGATATGTGCCTACATTTTACGATGCATTAGAGAAACTCCCAAATTACTGGATTCCCATGCACCTATTAGGTGAAACCAGTTAAAATTGTCCTGGGTATGGACGCCTATCATTGAGTAAAGTTTAGCAAATTCGTTCCATGGATTATTCTTTCTGTAGAGAGTTCGATCATTACTTGATTCGCAACAATTGTCGTCTTGTCAGAGATGATTGAAAATGCAGTTGGTGAACAAATACATTAATCATTCTGTTGCTTTTATTCCGACTTGTCTCAGAAAAGAGTGGGCTTTTGTTATGCACAAGAAAGAGGAAATACCTGTCGAGGGAAGATAACTTGACTCTCTTGTTTAGCATGCAATCATTATCTTATCAGACTGTTGACAAAAGACTGTCTCATTTGTCAATCATGGCGCCGGTGTTCAACCTAACATTTATTCTTCACATCTTATTGAAATAGAAATTTGCCTGAGGTAGATGAAACGATTCTTCTCCTAGAAAATTGTAGTTTACTCCAAGGAAAAGAGAACTATTTGGAATATATATCACCAGGGCAGGATTCAACTACATTCATATTACATGAATCTGGAGGCAAAAAAGATATTACGCCAGAAACTAACGTCCATAATTTTAAAGCACGGAAGTCTTGAGAGGGAAAAAAGATTGTTGCATCTTTTGATAGGTCCCATTCAGGCTGGCCCCGAAGGAAGTAGTTGAAAAATCCGCACTATTGGGTAGGTTTTCACCTTTCAGATATATAAATATCTAAAATACAAAGACAGGAACAAAAAGAAATAGTTTAGATAGATATGAATAGACATGCATGAGATAGAGATAGATTAATATGAATAGAATAAGATACCAATGAATGGATTGAGATGAATAAGAACAGACCGGTATATATATATATATATATATATATATATATATATATATATATATATATATATATATATAGGGAGAGAGAGAGGGGGGAGGGGGAGATTAGAACACGTTGAGATAGATTGATCCATCCAAGAACGATCACAGTGATGCAAATTTACTGACACAGTTTCAAACACAAAAACGGATAGTTCGACGTATACGTAGATAATTATATTCAATTCCATAACCATATCATTGCACCTAAGGACATAGAAACACAGAAGTATGGCTAAAGATATTTGGGCCGAGGCGGTAGGCTGCTCCTCTTCTAACATTTCATGATTTGTCAATAGAAATTCAGTAGGTGAACTATTATTTATGAATCTTTTTGGGCCCCTCCATTTGAGGCCACAGAGCGTTTCCAAATAACCCCACACCTCGGCTATGCCTAACATTATGCTGACAAAAATATAAATGTATGGAACTAAACTTATAATGACACTGTTTAATGACACGCCAGACTATTGTCTTCATTAATTTGGTCTCCTGAACTTTAAACCGTATGTGGAGCATTACTCGACTGTGAAAGGGGAATCAAAGGTAATTTCTGGCTGTACTTTTTAGTTCCTCATTATTAATAGAAAATCAATCCGTTATAAAAGTAAATTTGTTATGACGGCATTCTTAAATCCCTGTGGTTACTGTAATAATGAGAGTCTACTCTGCATGCAAAGATGTGTGGACAAAGAGAGAAGAGAGGGAGATTTGCACGTACACACAGACACAACATGTTGCAGGCAGGCATCAATCTGAGACACCGTATCAACAGGCGAAATCCGAACGAATCGACTTGAGCTCTGATGATAATAATAATATAATAATAATGATGATGCTAACATTACGAGGATATCACTTGTCGGTTTTGCTTGATTAGCGACAACAGATCTGCATTCCGATCAAGCCAATGAGTCAGTGTTAGCAGACTCGGCATCATATCGATAATCCAATCACAATGACCCTAATCCTTTGCTGAATACTCAGCCAATCAATACACAGCGTCTGTGGACGGCTATAGAAACGACATACCAGACAGCCAATCAGAGTGAATATTGAATTTGATTGACAGTCGACCTGGTCAGAGAAAACAAAAAAATTAATCAAGGCCGACACACCTGTAAATCCAACCACGCCCAACTTTGATATTTTTTTATCCAATCACTTCAAATTTTTTTGCCTGTTTATCTATTTAAAAAAAAATTAACGCAGGAAATGTTCGTCAGCAATTGAAATTAGTCTAATATTTCAGTACAGATATAGAATAATTCAAATATTTCGAGAGAGAGAGAGAGAGAGATAATTCAAATTTTCGAGAGCCAGAGAGATGTTTCATTAACTCCCCCTCCAATATATATATATATATATATATATATATATATATATATATATACATATATATATGAATGATTTGTTAATCAGTATTTAGTAGTCTACAGATTGGTGATCTGGGTCCAACTTGTGATGAGAAAACAACGAAAAATTAAGATGAAGGTAAAAACTACTCAAAATTTCATCCATTAGTAAGAAAGATGTCTTTATTAAGACTACTACATCTCAAATGTGAAAAACCAGCACGGAGAGAATTTAATAGATTTGAAGTCAGTTCCTGCAACCTATGAAAGACCGAATGAATAAGGCTGATGGGCGTAAATTCAATTCCTCCGGCTGGAGAGTGTGAGTTCGATTCTTACTGTGGGTTTACTCTTTCCGATTACGCAGTTTACTCGTAGCTTCAGAATGATGACGTGGGTCAAGGCTGCGACCAAAGAACTAAAAAACTAGTCAAAATTAAGTAGTCGTGAAATTTGTAAGTGCTCAAGAAGAAGTCTTCGGGCAGGACAAGGAATTTAATACGTTTCAACACAATCAACTGTATTTCCCAAGCATCGCTCAGCTAGTTTACAAAAAATCTTATGACAAAGTCCCCATTTAGAGCATTTGATACAAAAACTTTGCCGCGTGCATCAAAACCAGGACTCTTGGGTTCGTCCTTGGTAGCAAACTTGTTCATACTTGAACTCAATCATATTTGCCTCCAAATTCAGAACTATAACGTAGAATGAATGAACTGAAATGTTGCGAGTTCATTGAAGATGAAAAGAATAGCTTAAATTATCCGAACAAAAGTTGGTATCAATCATATTTGTATGAAATTAAAACTTGAACATTATCATCATCATCATCATCATCAGTCTTTTAACGTCCGTCGCCAGTATTTCCTAAATTTGTCAAGTTCATTTCTCCATCTTAGGTTCCATGTTTCAGCTCCATAAGTGACTCTCGGGAGATTGAATTGGTTATATTCTCTTCTTTTTAGGATTATTGGGATCATCTGGTTTTTGAAAGTTGAGCTTGCTCTGCTGAAGGCTTGCCATTCCAGAGTGATTCTTCGCTTGATTTCCCCCTCTTTTGAGGATCTCATGGAGATTCGTTGTCCTAGGTAGATGTAGTGGTCTACGTTGCCGAGTTCTGCATCTTCTATCTTGACAGTTATGTTTTTATTCTCAACATGATTGTTGCACATGATTATCGTTTTACTGAAGTTCATATATAGGCTGACTTTTTTGCTTTCTTCGTTTAGTTCATCTAGCATTAGTTGGAGGTCGAGTAGCTTCTCTGCGAAAAGGACAATGTGGTCTGCAAATCTAAGGTTGCTCAGATATTTGCCGTCTATTTTGGTTCCTTTATTTTCCCAGTCCATGTTTCGGCAGATCATCTCAAGGCAGGCTGTAAAGAGTTTAGGTGAGCTGGTATCACCTTGTCTTACTCCTTTTTAGCGCTGGAATGGTTCAGAGTTCTAATGTAGCCTAAGGAAGGAGTTGCTGTGTATATATGACGTATACAGGGTCTACACCTTGTAGGGCGATGGCTTTCATGACAATGGGAAGTTATACAGAGTCGAATGCTTTCTTTAAGTCTATAAATGCTAGCGCGAGAGGCATTTTGTATTCTGCAGCCTTCTCTTTCAGCTGATATATTGAATGAAGATGGTCCATGGTCGAGTAACTTACTTCTAAATCCAGCCTGTTTTCGTGGTTGATTTTCGTCTAGTGTTTTAGTAATCCGGTTGGTGATGCTTTTTGTGAAAAGTTTGTATATGCAGTTGAGTAGGCTTATGGGTTTTTATTTGTTGAGGTCTTTGGGGTGTCCTTTTTTTATTTAAAAGCATTATGATAGCAAGGTTCCAGTCTTCCGGGGCTTTACTCTGTTTTAGGCACAAGTCCAAGTGAATATTTTCAAAGTAAAGAAGATTGATAGCTACCTGTTAGTTTGAACCATCATTAGCTAAACATAATTTGTTTTGAAAAAACAAGAACAAATAGTTGAGATTCGGAGAAGGGAAGCGCATAATTTTTAACGCTATGTCAGTCTTTATCCTCTTATCTGAATCTTGAAACGACTGACATGAAACACCATATAACTTCAAATAAATAAATATAATTTCCATTCTTTCGTTTTTTGGCTACATAACGTTTAACCATTGTCGAAATTGACTACGCATACAGAAAAGGGAGGAGAGTTTATTGCAACTGATCAAACATTAAAACCGAGTATATGTTATCTTATAATCATTCGCCAAAAGTCTGCTTATCTGTCTGACTGACTATCTGTCAATCTATATGCATACCACAAAAACTACTTGACATAAATCTATGAAATATTCTCCGTGTACGGATTTGAACCCCTGGAAAGAGTTTTTAGCAAATAAGTTTTTGAAGATCCTCCCTCCTCAAAAATAATACTATGTTCTTGGGTGGGGATGGGGGTAATTTATGGGGTCTATTTACATGATAATTCATCAATGGTAAAAATGATTCCTTACTTTTTGATGGCGTAATAGAAAATATTTTTTATTCTTTCTTCTCTAATCCATTCTCGGAGATAAAAATGTGGCGTAGATTGCGTTCTTCATTCAGAAAGAAGCAAAAACATTTTTCAGACATATGTCATATCGAAATGTTCATTGGTTTTTACATGGATAACTTGGATAGTGGTGTTTTGATGAGTGCGTGTTTTGATGTAGTACGATTAAGGTACTTTTTTCCCATTCATGAAATTTGGGGATTGGATGTTATGCCGAGTCAGAACTTTTATTTCTCTCTCTAAGGGGTCGAAATCAATAAGGCATTTTTATTTTTCACTTTTAGGGGTCAAAATCTTGGAATTTTTCCTTCTTTTTCTAGGGCTCGAAATCGGGGAAAGATTTTTTTCCCTTTTGCTTTTCTTCTTTTTTACGAACGGATTTTTTTTTTTTTACATTTAGGGTGAAAGAAAAACGTTTCACTTGATTTTGACTATGGGCGAAATAATGTTTGTTTTTACTTTTAGAGGTCATAATCCTGGGGAAAATGTCTTCTCAATCTGCTTTTAGGGAATGTTTTTATTTTCCGGGATCAAAATCGACTGGTGATTTCATCTTACTTATAGGTGTCAAAATCAAAAGGAATTCTTTTCATTTTTAGGGGTCAAAATCGAGGGGATGATTTTTCCCCACTTTTGGATATCGGAATCCAAGAGATCTGTTTACTTTAAAGGGTCAGGATCGGGGTGAGATTTTCTGGGGTTTTTTTTTCTGGTCAAAATCTAATGGGAGATTTTTTCCGTTTTAGGGATCAAAACGAAATCTTTTAACTCATAGGCGTCAAAACCAAAGCAGTATCTTTTTTCTATTTTCGGGCAGAAAATTGAAGGCGGACTGTCATTTTTAAATTTCATCGGTCGAAGTCGAGGAGATGATTTTTAACTATACCGTTTACTTCTTTCTATTGCAGGACAAAAAAATCAAGGGAAAGCTTTTCTTATCGCTTTTAGATGTCAAAATAGAAAATTAATTTGTTTTACTTTTAAGGGTCGAAATCCAAAATATTTTCTTATTATTTTCAGGCAAAAAAAACGAGGGGTATTTTTTTTTCTTTGGGGAGTCAAAAACTGAGTGACATTTTTCTCAATTTATGGATCGATATTGAGTGCAAAGATTATTTTTCAATTTTTGAGGTCGAAAGGGATTTTCTTCAACTCTTAAGGTTCGAATCGGGGAAGGGTGTTACTTTTGATGGTTAAAATCGAACAGGGAATTTTTTTTTCTTTTTCAGTGATCAAAACGGAGATGGAGTTTCTTTTCTTTACGTCAAAATTGAGTACGACTGTTTACTTACATTTTTAGGCGTCAAAATAAAGGGGGAACTTTTTTTTCACTTTTGGGGGTCGAAACCTATGAGTTTTTCTTCACTTTTAAGGGTTAAAATCGAGGGGTCACCTTCACTTCGATGTTAATTTGTCAAAATAAAGTCTGAACTTCCAAAGGGTTAAAATCGAAAAAAGAATTTTTTTCATACTTTCAGGGGTCAAATCGATGGGGAAATTATCTTTCAATTTTAGGATTTTACATCAGAGACGGAAATTTTTTCCACTTTTAGAGCCAAATCGAGAGAGGATTTTTTTTTCGTTTTAAGTGGTCAAAATTTCAGAGTGAAGTTTTTCTTTTTCATCGGTCAAAATCGAAGAGGAACTTTTCCTTCTTTATAACATCAGCTCCCTTATTATCATTAACCACCTCTAACAATAGACCCCTTTTTCTTCACATTTTTACGCTTTCCCTCAATAATACATTTTTGACATTAGCCAAAAAAGTCGGCCTACACATGAACTTCAGTGAAACAAAAATCATATGCAACAATCACGTTGAGAATAAAAACATAACTGTCAAGATAGAAGATGCAGAACTCGGCAACGTAGACCACTACATCTACTTAAGACAACGGATCTCCATGAGATCCTCAAAAGAGGAAGAAATCAAGCGAGGAATCACTCTGGGATGGCAAGCCTTCGGCAGGGCAAGCTCAACTTTCAAAAACCAGATGATCCCAATAATCCTGAAAAGAAGAGAATACAACCAATTCATTCTCCCGATAGTCACTTATGGAGCTGAAACAAATTTAACGCAATCTGATTTCCATTTATCTATCTTATTCCTTTTTGGGACATTGATTAAATCTTCCCGTTAGGTCCAGTTTAATTAATGATTCGAGAAACGTCAGATCATCCATCTTGTATGTACTCATCTACCGCAGGAACCACGTGAGATAAAAACATGAACTTTTCTCTGTGTATTACTGGGACCCTTGAGCAGCTTTTTAACAAATTAATTTTTAAAAATTCGAGGTAGTAAATTGAAATCACGCTAAATTGGATACGATTTTGTGCCCGGCTTCCTCCAGCAGTTCGACTGTTGCTGAAACAAGCTTATTTGCAAAATGAGGAGGTACTTCGTATTATATTTTGATAGGATGGTAAAGAGAGAGGGAGAAAAGCAGTTAATTTAGAGGAAGGATGAAAGAAAAGTAAAATACTTTCCTCGAGACAAGCCTAAATTACATAAAAACCACACAACATGACACCAGCTGATTATGGTCTTACGGCTGACAAATTGCATTGGATAAAAAAATTAAGTACGTTCGATTCTTGCTAGTACACAGATGGAGGAAAGGATGAATCGTGGGTTAAGGAAAGAGTTATTAAATTTTTGGCAGGGTTCAGGATTATTTCCATTAGAGTTAGTGTACAGCGTTGACTGGGGTATGCGCTCTATGGGTGCTTTGCAGTTCAATTTGCATTCCTCCCACCCGGTAAGATTTTAGTTTCGGCTTGTAAGGTACCAATAGATGATTCAGTTGTTTTGAATGGAAGTAAGAATCATTTTGGCAAAAAATATTCAGGCAAGTGGTGTGTAAGTACCATCATCTAAACCCATAGGTCTATCCCGTAGTATCACTTTGCGGGGAAAATAATGGCGGGAAATGGCTGTGTGTGTATCATGGTTATCAGTGAAATACTCATATGTGTGCAGTCCATTTTACCCTATTTGTACTCTCAAAAATTCTTTTACTTTTGAGAAGCCCTTCTTTCCGAACCCATAGACTACTTGGCCTAGTTGTTAACCCGCTACTGTATGTAACAAATTGATTTTCTGAGGATCACGATAAGCAACACGTCAAGTCAATCAACTAATCTGTTTAGATGAATCAAACTTTGCTGCAAGGTCACAATTCTTAGAGCATTCAATGACGTTTGACATCACTAGAAAGAAGTCAGATTAAGATGGCTTAGTGTGATCACATGATATAACTTTATCAGTGCATATATTATAATGTCGGTAAATGACACGTTAAGATACCAAGTGATCAATCTGATGAGGATTTATTTGGGTGAGTAAGTGTCTGATGAAACATAAGTTGTCAATTTCTCTGGCTTATATGTATATATATATATATATATATATATATATATATATATATATATATATATATATATATATATATATATATATATATATATATGAACAACTATTCAACTAACCACCAAGACAGACAGAAATCAATTATAGATTGTTGAGCGTTAAAGTAACTCCGTAACCTGTGTGGATAGACTGCAAGTATTTTGTTGGTGTTACAATAAGTACAAAAAGTATCTGATACGTTTCAAAAATTTCGTTTTAACACTTTTATACAGTTTCAAAATTGACAGATTACTGGCCCAAAGATTTCTGATTTTTTATCATAAATTTCCAATGTTCCATCTTGATTAAATATTCTTTTGATTTCGATATTCTGGAATCTTTCTGTCAATTTTGAAGGTGTATAAGGGTGTTGAAATCAACTTTTCGATTGTATCTGATGTCTTTTTGCACAAACTATATATATATATATATATAGAGAGAGAGAGAGAGAGAGACAGACAGACAGACAGAGAGAGAGACAGAGAGATAGAGAGACAGAGAGATAGAGAGATAGAGAGATAGAGAGAGAGAGAGAGAGAAAGAGAGAGAGATAGATAGATTGATAGATATACAGATGGGAAGTTTATATATATATATATATATATATATATATATATATATATATATATATATAAACACATAAATGGAGGTTTTATGTGTGTGTGTGTGTGTGTGTGTGTGTATATGAGAGAGAGAGAGAGAGAGAGAGAGAGAGAGAGAGAGAGAGAGAGAGAGAGAGAGAGAATTCATATTGATGCATTGCATCAGTTCCCGAACATTTCATGACTAAAGACTTCAGGCTTTTGAAAAGTTTGCCTACTCAACAAACTCGCAGTCCCCAACAATAGCTTTGTGGAATTTACCCGCAAACGGGTCTGCAGACCCCAGTTTGGGAATCACTGCATAATACTGTCATTCATTCGTTCTCACCAAAATGTTTGCTCGTGTCTATTTCAGTCTGTTTGAATGAAGATATTTATTTGCTGAGAGCAATTGAGCGTTCACTTTTCCCATTTTCCATGTCACCTATTTGGCAAATGCCTACCTATACAAGCCGAAATGGACAGGTGCTTCTTTAGTTGCTGTTTCTTTTCGATTCAATTTCTCCAACAAAGGTCTCTGGAAATGGTTGCATAGCTATCAGTGGAAAAACTTACCGACATCGTTTCTCTCATATCTTTACAGATGTTTCTAGAAACGAAACTTAGGAATGTACTTTCTTTTTCGGTAAATTTATACAGCACACACACACACACACACACACACACACACACACACACGCATATATATATATATATATATATATATATATATATATATATATATATGTATATATATATATATATATATATATATATATATATATATGTATGTATGTATGTATGTATAAAATAAGTAAAATCTTATTCAAATAGACAAATTGAATGAGTATGATGAAAGTAATTCGGGATATATATTTACGTATTTATGCACATATTTATGCACACACGCACACGCATATACATGCGTTTGTGCATGAATATGGCTTACTAGAAAGAAAGTACATTCCTAAATTAATTTATACACGAATATGAACGCACATACACACGCATGTACATTCATAAGCACTAAATTATATAAGAATGTATTTTCAATATGTACACACGTATAAATACATATAGCCCTCTAAATATATATACATACATACACACATAAAATAATCTATCCTTTTCTATATCACTACACACAAACACACACACGCATGCACACACACATAGATAAGGATATAGTATTTTATGTGTGCATGTATGTATATATTTTTATGTATATACATATATATATATGTGTGTGTGTAATAATAGGACTTGAACATTTTTTCTTAATGATATTTTAGCCTCTGACCGTCAATAAATAAAGTAATATTTTATACATAGATTCATACAGTGAGTGCAAAATGTATCCGATACATTTCAAAAACTTAATTCAATCATCCTCATACAATTTCAAAATTAAGAGAATTTTGACCAAAGATTGAAAAATACAATTATGAAAAAAATTATTGTAACAAAATTTAACATTGTAAAATTATGTATGTATAAGTATATATAAGTTTTTTAAGTATCTTCAAAATAACTTTCACGTATATATATGTATTACAAGTATATATGCGCAGTGAATGTCGCCATTTCGTGTCTAATGCACTCATCAGCAACCAGTTGCCTGGGACAGTTTTCCACACGGATAAAATCATAGAACTTCATTCGAAGTGCACTCATTCTTTATGAATTGTTTTCTGGAAAGGGATTTCAAGCTTTTAGGCAGTGGTTCCAAAAGTCATTCTCTACTTTTGTCAATAAGATTCCTAGTTTTTCCCCTTACATTTGAGTATTTGCCAAAAAAAAATAATTTCAAATAATTATTTTCATGGTTTACGCCTTCGTGAATGCTCACAAGTTTTCAGCCACGATTATTCTCGAATCTATATGGTTATCGCTATAACTAAATTTAAAATAATTTGAATAACAACTCTGGTAAGGAGAATTTAGGCTTTTGGTTGCACAGTAATAATCTATCTTGTATCACACACTCCCACTACTCTTGAGCCAAAAACTTGCACCACGACAAATTTTCACCTAAAAGCCTTATCACCACCTTGGACAGCCTAATAATCCCACTCGGGGAAAATTCCTCCCCGTTGGGAACAACGTCTCTAAGGCAAAGAATGCTCTGGAAGATAGAAGAACGTGAAAACTGATTAATTAGAGGACCTTTAGAAGGAAGATGCGCAGAGGTGTAGCAAGAGATTAGGCGAAATTTAAAGGCAGAGAGGGTCAGGCTTCTCGATCGTTCCCCTCCAAAATTGAGATTTGTCTGTAGAAATTCAATAGGTTCACTACTATTTATATAGTTTTTTGGTTACCGCCTTTGGTGGTTCTAGGGCTGTTTCCAAATAGCCCCCGTTCCTTAGCTACACCTCTGAAGAAGCTTGACAAAGCAGAAAAATGATTCTCCTCTAGTTTCAAAATGAAGAGATTTCTATTGGCCACCTCATAATACTCTATGATAGTATCAAGAAGGACTTCATAATCCTGCATATGTCTCCATGTATAGGGTAATGTATATACATATAACCAGTGGTGATATCTTTTAAACTACCCATTTTAACACCCTGCACGAAGCTGACAGTTTGAGGTATGCATAAGTAGAAAATAGGTCATTGTACGCATCATCATCACTGTATACCCCCATCAACGGTGTCACGGGATTAGATACACATGCGCAATTGTTAGTAAGACGCACTTCCTGCTTCTCAGGCCAGTCAAAGCTTCATTTTGCTTTTGTCACCTATTATTTGTCAATGGTCACCCATCTAGGTTCTGTCCAGGCTCGACGTAGCTAAACCTCAGTGATCCTACGTAAACTGGTATTTACAGAATGATTTTGTGGACCCCTTAGCCTTTGGGACAAGTTCTTCAATCGTAGTCTTCGTGTTGAATGCTTAGAAGATGGACATTGTGTACCATATTTGAAGTCTCTGGTATGATACGGTGGTAGATTGAATCATGGCCTAAGGAGCCGCAAATCCAGATGTTGCACTCACAATTTGGACTATTGGCACTAATAATAATAATAATAATAATAATAATAATAATAATAATAATAATAATAATAATAATAATAATAATAATAATAATAGGGGAACCTTAAGAGAGAAACAGAATCGCTCATCATGGCAGCCCAAAACAAAAGCATAAGGACAAACTACATAAAAACAAAAATCGACAGAACACAGACAAACAGCAAATGCCGCTTGTGCGGTGAAAGAGATGAGACAGTAAACCACATAACTAGTGAATGTAGTCAACTCGCCCAGAAGGAGTATAAGCATAGACACGATAGAGTAGCAACGATGATACACTGGGAACTAAGCAAACAAATGGGATTCAACCATGTGGAAAAGTGGTATCAGCACAAGCCAGAGGCAGTCTTGGAGAATGACAACCACAAACTACTGTGGAACTTTGACATCCAAACTGACCACCTCATCCAGGCAAGAAGACCGGACTTAGTAATAGTAGACAAAAAAAAGAAGGCCTGCCAAATAGTAGACGTTGCTGTACCTGCAGACCATAGAGTAAAAAAGAAGGAGGGTGAAAAAAGGGAAAAATACCAGGACCTAGCAAGGGAGTTAAGGAAAATGTGGAACATGAAAACCAGGGTAGTACCGGTCATAGTGGGTGCACTAGGAACTGTCCCCAAAACGCTGAGGGAGGGACTGGAGGAGATCGGGATTAGGGGGAGGATAGAGACCGTACAGACCACAGCACTACTGGGAACTGCAGGGGTACTGAGGAAGGTGCTAGAGATATAAGTACTGCAACGAATTGTAGCTCTGTCATGATATGCGAAAGAGAGAGGAGACGTTAGCTGAAGACCTGAGGAGACTTATTGTCACTCAGCCTTCAGCGATAACCACTGGGCAACCGGTGTGAAACTGTAAATCGCAGAATTACTGCGACCTATGAGTACTAGGAGAGGAGGGCTGGAGACTTGAGGAGACTCGAACAAGTATGAGTACGTATGTATCATTTTTTTTTTTTTTGAGGAGACTTGTTGTCACTCAAACTCCAGCGGTTACCACCAGGCAACTGGTGTGAGGAGACTTATTGTCACTCAGCCTTCAGCGATAACCACTGGGTAACCGGTGTGAAACTGTAAATCGCAGTATTACTGCGACCTATGAGTACTAGGAGGGGAGGGCTGGAGACTTGAGGAGACTTGCTGTCACTCACACTCCAGCGGTTACCACCAGGCAACTGGTGTGAGATTGCAAATAATAATAATAATAATAATAATAATAATAATAATAATAATAATAATAATAATAATAATAATAATAATAATAATAATAATAATGATGATAATAATAATAATAATAATAATCCATACATGGAAATACATCCAGACTTTGTGATAAAACGGGCATAGATATTCCTAAAAATAACGGAGAGATAAGTAAAACGTTGATTATATACATGAAATCAAACATAAGGAATAACTTCATATGCTTGTGGGGATATATATACATAAATATAAATATAATCAATTCATATGCATTCAATTATTAAGCAAGTTGCAGTTGTCTTGCTATTTATTTCCATTTAAATTTTCTTTAAATCTATACGTAAATACAGAAAGATTTTAAAAAGGAAACAATATTGATGTATTTTTTGAAAAATAAATGAAAAGAAAGCCTTCCATTATGTTTTTAACTGTGTGCCTTGGGGAATAAGCTTTTGCGTAGGTCGTCGACTACAGGAGAGAATTCTAAATCCGTTTGTGAGACTGTAAACTTTTCATTCCATTACTATCATTTTTATTTTTATTCCCGTTTCTACAGATTACAGATTCTTTTGATCCGGTTCACCGACTTTGAACGCAGCGGTGTTCGACTTCGTATGTAAATATGTGCATATCTCTACATATAGATACGTAAATATTCACAAATGATACATACGTACTCATACTTGTTCGAGTGTATGTGAAATTGCACACACATCTCTATGCATATGCATACATAAATGTTGAAAATGAACATGCGCACATAAACTTACAGAAAAGCTGATACATAAAAGCATTCACAAATACATATATTGTTTATAGAGATTTACTCAGTACGTATATGTTTGCAGATAATTTACCACCTGAAGCGCTGTAATATATAAAATACAGAGAATTGATATACATGGACTGTAAGAAGTATCCGATAAATTCCCAAAAGATCATTTTAACATTCTTATTCAGTTCCAGAATTTAAGGAAATTTGATCAAAGATTAAAAATTCAAAAAAAGGTATTGAAAAAGATTGAAATTTGAAAAGTTATATTTAAAAATCAGAATTCCTAAATTCTATCAGTTTTCATCTTGCATGAAAATAATAAAATTAACTTTTTGAAATGTATCGGATATTTTTTTCACCCACTGCATATTTCTGGACTAAAAGAAACTGGTATATATTTATACACTATTTTATACACTATTTCCTCACTCTGTGACAAGATGTTCTGTTGATTTACAACTTTGCAAGCGATTAATCAAATGTTTCAACGTCTATTTTGTAAAAAGTTTACTTTTATGCGTGGCTCCACCACGTAATGCGCTTTATTCGCTTTCTTCTAACGTCTTGTTTGATTTCAACTCGCATTGTATGGGTTATTATCTTATATATGTGCTAGTATTTTGGAGATAAATCATTGATATATCTTTTATTGCATTTGCTTTTGTTTCCATCTATTTTCATTTATCATATGAGCGTAAAATTACCTGTAAATTCAAATATATAGTGCATTATCAAGATATACATTGTTAGTCTTTAAAATCAGTTATTTTATATGCGTGTTTTATTCTGTACTTATTTCACTTCTTTTATTGAGGTACTTTTTCTGGTTGTTTGTAATGAATGATGTTTGTTTTTTCATTTAGGTTAAGTGAACATTTTTTCTTTTTGGGTGTATCCTTATTTTTAGGGTTGTTTTGTCGTCTCTTTCACAGTTTGTATGTGTGTGTATGCGTATGTTCGTGGAACCTGAGTCTCTTTTATTTATTTTACCCCAAAGTCCATCCACACTAACCTCCATATAAACCACCCGAATACACAATTACGGTAAATATTCCTTGTAATATATTGCTTGTGCGCTAATGATGAAATGAGTGTGTGTGTGTGTGAGTGTTGTTCTATTCCCACCCCTTTCCCAGCCAGGGGTCGAAAGTTGTTGACTTTTTCCTAGGGGGAGTTGGCCAGTGAAAGGATGAATTACGGATTAGTAATGACAGAGAAAGGGTATGGTCTCTGTGTGTGCGTGTATGTTATAAGTAACACAGATATATGTGGAAGCATGTTTGTGCATGGGTCAACTCAAGAATTTAGGAAGAAAGAGAGAGAAAGAGATAGTAGAAATGTAGAGAGAGATAGAAACAGATTTTAAGGTAGCATGCTGAGTTGGATAACAGTTCAGCCTCTGGCCCTATATGTCAGCAGGGGCGTTTTGCGTCTCTCCGAAAAAGAGTCAACTTTAAAGCAATTTCGTGTACTGCTGTTGCTAAATCCATTATGGAAAATGTGGCATTTTTAGATGCAGGAATCTTTCAGTGCTGTTTCATCTGTTTATACCATCAAGGGAGAGACATAACAAAATAAAACATGCATTATATTCATAATCAGACTCCTCGTTCTAAACATAGAACCAGTTTACTTTTTTCCACAGATGAAGTGTTTTTCTTTTCGCAGATTCGTCTTGCAACCGGATCTGAAAACCCAACGGATTTACCGGAAGATCGCAACGACGGTATTGTTGCAATTATAAAACGCATACATTAAGAAACAACACAACCGACATTTGGGGACATGGCGGCCAGTCCCTATAAGAAATGATTCAGGCGAGAAGTTTCCCGCCATTGTCTGCACTATCATCAACACAGTCGAAATATCCCACGCGGCTATCCTACATTTATAAAGGCAAAATGAAAACAAGAAAAACAGTTGTCCGTCGATCGATTGCAGGAAACTGATTATAACAAAACTTTAAATTGTTATCTATTCATTTACTCTCTTTTTTAAATTTCAAGATATCGTCACCATAGATAAAACTACCCATCAACATTATATAAATACACACACACACACATATATATATATATATATATATATATATATATATATATATACGTCCCCTATTTGCTTATATCAAATGAACACACCTGCTATTTCATTTTGTGAATGATTTGTGTACTTGAGGATCGCATGGCAGTGTACAAGCTAAGGGATCCAATGTCAAACTGCGATCACTGCGCTTGCTCTTTTAAGAGATCTAGAAGATCTTTCTCATGTACATGTATGGGGCATAGAGAATCGGGGAACATTGGAACACTCCTGGAACTGATCCACTTCGATTTTTTAAAATTAAAATTGACCCTGACAATTCATTTCATGTTGTTTAAAAGGAAACTAATACGCTCTTTTAGTTTAAAGTTTATATTTTGTATATTTCCCTTTCCCTAAATCGCTTTCTAGACCGTATCAAAGTGATTTTGTGTAAAATCTTCCCTGCAGTGTGCCTAAATTTTTCCAGTGAATGATTGAGAAATTTTTATGATCATGATTTGCAACATAGTCTTTAATTCAACGATACTTAAGTCTGTAAGTCTGTAATTTCACATTGGGACATCTTTGAATCATTCAATCTTGAATAGATTCAATATTTTCCCATGGATGATTCACTGTGTACTGAGGCTGGAGCACAGTGGCGGAGATATCTTACTTTCTTATTTCCATATAAACTATTTCACATTCAACAGAATTGATATTTATTTTTTCACTCGAATATGTTGATAAGATTAGCGTCTACCAACGATTTATGTTTTCGAACCCACTATGCCCCGGTTCATCCTCCTACATAAACACACACACACACACACACACACACACATATATATATATATATATATATATATATATATATATATATATAATATATATATATATATATATATATATGATTAAATACGACGTACAAGGAACATTTTGCTAATTCTGTTATTAAATTTGTCTTGAGAGAACATATGTTTGTATTCATATCTTTCAGCTAAAAATCTAGCCACTTTCAAGGTCTTGACAATCAATTCTGCAGTTAATTTAACTACGATGTATTTTACTTGATCATTAGTGCAATGATATGACTTGGGAAACATAATCCTTAATAGGCAGAGGTTCAAATTGCAAATTACACCCAAAACTGGCTGACCTCAGCTGAAGATGTTAATCAGTGTTGTATTCCTCTTTTTGATAAATTCACCACCTTTCAAAAACACTTAATGACATCAATGACTCGAATGATGATACATTCACTACCTCCCTACATAATAAAACCTATAATCCTGGATTCTTACCATCTCAATTATAACAGCGAATATCCACATAGATACAATATAGTTTTACTAACAAAGCACATTCAATCTCTTTTTCCTGCACGTTATTCAATAAAAAATTACCAACATTAAACAAACAGTAATAAATAACGGTTTTCTTAACGGCATAGTTGACAACCAGATTAAACTGTTTTTAAGGAAACTCTTTAATAAGATTACAGATTACAGAAACAAAAAATTATAAACCTTTTCTACTGTAAGCAAATACAATAAAATTACAAACACGATGAATCTGCTCAGACAAATAACACAACAATGCATCTCCATCGTTGAAGCAGAAAAAAAAGCTTAAAATTGATTATGTATGATGAAAAAACAAAACAACAAAAAGAACTAATAATCTTATTAGCAAAAGCCCGTCTCGTCGAAAATCTTCCTTTTGTCAGACCAAAGTCATTTATGAGTTCTCCTTCCCCTTGGGGTATTGTGTGCCCCATCAAAAAGAACCCATAAATGCCTAAGTTGGACATACAACTACCACCTAATCTAGACACCATAACATAAATACATATGACTTTGTAAACCCCGTATAAGGAATATACTTTTAGATGACACCATATATCATACAAAATGAATTATAAAAAAGACACACAATTTTGGAAGCCTTAATCAGATATGTATAAATGAAGGATTGCTGCACACACACATATATATATATATATATATATATATATATATATATATATATGCATAATGAATTACGTTATATTATATTGAAAATTATTCGAAATGATTTCCCGTCGTTACACGGTTAATATATCATTCAATTAAGATAAGATAACGTAAATAGAATAAACAATTAAATAAAATATGGCTGCTGCAAGAATTGAACCTGCTACCTGTAATGTAAAGTTCAAATGACTGCTTTCAATCTAAATTCTCATCTCATTTCTTATGTTCATTTCTTGAATACTGTCCCGTCGAAAGAGACAAAAAAGACCGAGAATAACTCAATTCATAATTCATTCCGTCAGACCAAATAATGTCCATTTCTTGAATATATATATATATATATATATATATATATATATATATATATATATATGTGTGTGTGTGTGTGTGTGTGTGTGTGTGTGTGCTGAGGGTTGTAGTGGAAGGCATAGATATGGTTGGGTTTTTTCAAACCTTTGACTTTGTGGGTAGCTAGTCTACTCGATGCCTTAATCTGAAGTTCTATGAAGAGAATTTTAAAAAAAGAACGAACCTTTGTTCGACAACTTTATTCCATCAGTGTCCATTTTTAACATTAGTGAAACATGTATGTTTTTTATACTAACATTTGCACATGAATTTTTAACAGATGAAGAATTTTTTATATTTCAGGTAAAAAATCAATTCTGTGTGCATTCGTTGAGCATCCAGAGAGCAATGAACTAAATAGCATTAGTCTACGAGATTAGCTCGTTAATCATCACTCGACAGCAGGTGCTTCAGGAGAAATATACTTGAAAACAGACTCAGTTACAAAAAAAAATCTGTATTTAAAATATACAGAGAGAGAGAGAGAGAGAGAGGGGGGGGAGATGAAAAGATAGACCAAATAGCAATGGCCTACGAAAATAGCTCGTTAACCATCACTTGACAGCAGGTGCTTCCGAAGAAATATTCCATGTAACAGACTCAGTTGTGGAAAATATTCTTTATTTAATTAAATACAAACACAAAAATTTCTGTGTATTCCTATTTAATCAAAGGAACATTTGATATTTAAAAAATTTTTTTTATTCCTCCCAAGGAAAAAAAAAGAAAAAAACTTTCGGGTGATATAGAAGTAAAAACTTTTTTTTTCTCTAAAATTAAAAAAAAAGAGAGAGATTCTCGATTGAATCTGTTCTGTCTGGGATCGAACTGCTTTAATGGTAATTATTCGATTATAACTAATGTTTGGGCCTTGCTCTATCATGACAGGTGGTCGCTTATTCTGTGCAGAGCGACCACTGAAAAGAAAAGAAAAAGAGGGATAAATATATAATGACAATCCTAACTGATGCAGGGTCAGATAGCACTCCTACTTCTACTCCGGCTGAAGATGAAAAAAAATACACTTAGAACTACGTATTTACTTGATTTTCGTAAAAAAAGTTTGAATTCACCACCTTTTGTTCGCAAAAAATAGTTGTTTCATATCCTTGTTTTGATTAAATACCCTATCGATCAAATGAAAATTACGTTTTTCGTCGATATCTAAGGCTTTTTAGTTTGGCTCAGTAGGTAAGAGAACTGGCAACCAATTAGTTGGTCGTGATTTCGAATCACAGTCAGGAAATGTTCATTTTATAGATATATATATTTATTAGAATAACAAACTAGCAGAGTAAGTAGTAATGTGATAAGTGGAGCTAAGCAGGAAATGGCTGAAGTCGTAGCCAGTGGAAGGGCAATACTTATTTCTTGTTTAATAAAATGAGAAGAAAAGGGGATTTATAAAAGAAAATCGAAAAAGAAGAAATCAATGAATGGTGAAAGGAGAAAAAAATTGAAAAAGGAAGGAAGGCAGGACTGGCAAAAAGAAAAGAAATTAACGAACGAAGGCGAAAGACGGAAAGGAAGAGGAGAAGAGAAATAAAGATTAGGAGAAAAAAGAGAGTAAATAAAAGGCAGAGAAAAAAAAAGAACGAAAATAAAATATGAAAGAAATAGGAACTGGTTAGTCATTCAATAGAAACCGTCTGAACGTGATGAGGTAAATTTTCAGTCATCCAGCGCTACTTGATGGGCTTGTACGCGTGAAACATACATAGCCATCCAGACTAGCTTAAAACTGAATAGAGCTATGTTGAAATTTTTGGTTGATGGTTTTTAAAGTGGTTACTTAACAAAAGAGAAATAATTAGAAAACATGTCTTCCAGGCCATTACAACTCTAAAGAGTTTGATCTAACACTTGCAGCCTTGTGTTCAGTGAATATCTAGAAAAGGAGGAAATGAATTGAATAAAAGAAGAAAGTGAAATGAAAAAAGTTTCTTTTCGTTATCTGCCTTTAAGGCCCATCATTGGATGTAGGTTTTCCACAAGTGAGTATGGGAAAAGATAGTCGTTGCCGTGCACTGCTGGACTATGATCTATTGGATGTAGATGAGAGATTGACACGTGCCTTTCCAAGGGGCTCGAGCGAAGTGAACGCAAGTTGTCCCTCTCTCCACATAGATGGTACTTGCTGTTCGGCTTCTGTCGATTTTCGCCTTAGCATAGTTTGTCCAAATCTATTGGTTTTGAGCTGCCATGATGAGCAATTCAGGAATCCACTCCATGATCAATCGTCTGCAATATTTAGTATATCTTAGGTATTTCCCGTGTAGTTTTTTTTTCTGTTACCATTGTTTTACCCTTGTCTGCTATACTACTCCCTCGTACGCCTGACTTGGACTTTTGGACACAGTCTTCTATACTAGTCCTCAATCGACTCCTTTCCTTTTCACACACAGTCTATCTGTGTCATCTCTGGGATGTAGAGTCTTGTGCATCGTCATAAGCTTCCTCATTCGGTGGTCCATTGATTGGAGCTCTTCTTTTGAGGAAGAAATGGATCTGTGTATCTTACTACCGATACTACTCATATATTCATTCGTTTTATCAATTTCCACTATTTAGCTCGGTATTTAATATTTTTCTTGTCCTCCTAAGGTATTCTTTTTGTTTTATTTTTCATTTCTTTTCCTTCTATCGTGTCACATTCAAGAATTTCTTAGTATTTATGTCAGTCCTGTGTAGTCAATACTCTGATTTTTTTATTCCATGATTCGATTCCTTCTGCTGCTGCAAGCCTTCCTTGGTGTATAACCATAAGTGCACATTATTTCATTCTGAACTCCATACTAATGTCATCGTTGTATTTTTTCACTTAATTGAACTGCATTTCGAGGTTTTCCCTTTTATTTGCAAATAACTTGATGTCGTCCATGTACATGAAATGGATGACTTTGTTTTGGAGAATAAGTATCCTTTGCTATTTTTCAAGATTCTCTTTAGTGGTATGATGGTTAGTGCAAATAGTATTAGGGATAAAGAGTTCTCCTGAAAATTCTATTTTTCATACTCACTTAGTATTTTCTTGTTGCTGCAAATGTAGAGCAAGTCATTCGACTCTTTGGATCCTTTCCTGCATCTTTTCTGTTCAGGTAATAGTTCTCTTCTTTCCATGGTAATGTATATTCTCTCTGCTGTCTATCCAGTCAGGATTTTCCTCAATAGTGGTAGGCACATGATTGGTCTATACTTGCCTTGCTTACCTTGTTCCCCTTCTCAGTGTTCTTTTAGATGAGTCGTTCTTCCTTTGGTCATTCAGTCCAGGACCTTGTCATCATCTAGGCAACTTTTGATTCGATGGATAAGTCTGTCATGTAATGTAGTGAATTTCTAGAACCAATATCCGTGGATCCCGTCAGAATCTGGTGCTTTCCCGCTGACTATTTCTAAGGTGTTTTCCAATGTGGTTTTGTTCTGTTGATTCTAATTGGGTTCTCTTTTAATAATACCTATCCATTCTAGGGCTTTGTTGTGTCTTATCCCAAAACATTTTTTCAGAAGTTCTTTGTTTGTGTGGCATCCGATTTTATCTTCTTTTCCGTTCAGGTCTTAATAAAATTTTCTCTCGTTGTTTAGAAAAATGCAGTGCTGTGTGTATTTGGCTTGCTCCTTTGGTTAGTCTTCTCTGGTGTATTTCTTTCACTGCAGCGAGTACACTTCTTTGTAGAATATTGTATTTGTCTCATAGTCTTGCACGTGGTTTGTTCATAAGCGACGTATTTCCCAGTATTTCTTCATCTCTCTGTAATTAGGAGATCTGTTTTTAATTTCACTTTCAAGGGTTTTTTTTTGTTTCTCTTGTACGGGGTTTCTCCTTCTGTCGTGAAGAGGTCTATTACCCCTTTTGTGTCGGCTCCGTTATGTTGTTAGCCTCAATTTGTTGTAGGAAGCAGTTGACATGTTTAGTTGACCCTTTTACTTTTATCCAGTCCTTGCCTCTAAGGGATGAGCAGTGACTTTTTTCTTCTTGTAGGTTTGTATCTGGGTTTTCCTTTCTTCCAATGGGGTGTCGATGTCCCTTTCTTGTAAATGGCTTGTAATGTAATCAGGCTTTTTCTCTTTTGTTTGAATTTATTTCCTCTTCGTCGTTGTTGTGTCTGGGTATTCCTCTATGGATAAGCCATGTTCTTCTTTTTCAATATTCTTGCAGATTTCCTGCAGTTCTATCTCTGATAGTTATTTTTTTCGGAATTTCTTCCCTAGATCAGCCAGTAACTGGTTTGATGCCTCCACAGCAGATTTCCCCCTCCATATGTTCTCTCTAGCCCCACACGGATAGTTTGCTTTTAAAGTAGAAATGAACAATTTACTTTTTGTCCTGTTACGTTCATTTTCTCTCCTCATTCTGCCCAACAGCTGTGTCCCTTCTGACGGCCCAATTCTGTTTTGTAAAAAACATAAAACTTTATTCCCAATTTTATTTTTGTGATGAAAAAAACTATATCCTTTATCTTATGTTTTGTAAAAAGAAAAACTATATTCCTATTTTCATTTTTTTTTTTTGCGAAATAGAGAAAGTAATTCCCACTTTTATTTTTTGTGAAAAGGGAAATATATTCTTCATTCTATGTTTCGTGAACAAGAAAAACTATATTTTGTTTTCATGATTTGTGAAAAAGGAAAAAAATATATTCCCAATTTTATTTTTGTAGAAAGGAAAAAAGTAATTCCCAATTTGTTTTGTGTAAACGAAAATATATTCCCAATTTTATGTTTTGTAAAAAACGTTACTATATTTCCAATTTTACTCTTTGTGACAAAGAAAAACTATATCCCTAATTTTATGTTCTGTCAAAAAGGAAAACTATACTCCTAATGTGTTGTAAAAGAAAAAAAATTATATACCAAATTTTATTTTTTGCGAAAAAGGTAAACTATATTTTGAATTTTATGTTTGGCAAAAAAAAGAAAAAAAAAATATATTGCTTTTTTTTGTGAAAAGAAAAAATAATTCCCAATTTTATGTTTTATGAAAAGGGAAATACAATCTCTGTTTTATGTTTTGTAAAAAAAAGCTATAATCCCGATTTTATTTTTTGTGACAAAGAAAAGCTATATATTTTTTAGTGACAGCGGGAAGCTATATTCCCTATCTTATGTTCTGTGAAGAAGAAACTATATTCTCAATTTTATTTTTTGTGACAAAGAAAAACTTTATTCCCAATTTCATGCTCTGTAAAAAAAAAAAAAAAAAGCCATATTCCTTATTTTATGTGTTGTAAAAAAGGAAAACTATTTTCCCAATTTTATTTTTTTGTGAAAAAGAACAACTATATGCCTAATTTTATTTTTTGTGACGAAGAAAAACTATATTCGTAATTCTGTGTTTTGTAAAAAAGAAAAACTCGAAACAAACTTTCAACAATCGAAATCCTCTGTTGACAGCATTAAATAACCCATAAAAACAAGTAAGCAAACAGCCAACCAATCAGATGTGAAGGCTCCATCATTTTTAAACTAGCGCTTTCCCACTATTCATAGGATTGCTTCTTCATGTCTTTTCCTTCTTTCTCTCTCACTAATTCTACGAAGCCACAACAAGTTATTCTTTTAGCTGGAAAGATTCAGTGATTCCACCTTCTTTTCTCTTTAAAATCAAAATTCCAATTACCGGTAAAAACAAAAGGTAATATACAAGGAAAAAAAAAGACAAAACACTAAAAATGCTACCTTGTTCTACGTTGAAATAGTAACATGTAAAAAATGATGCCTCTTAGTAGTGATAAAATCTGGTATCGACAGCGATATATTTACTCTCATAACTACCTTTGTCAAACGTAAATGCACAATCATGTATAGACATTATAACATTGCTTCCTCCTGATCCCTCTCTTCTCTCACCTCCCACTTCTATTATTATTATTATTATTATTATTATTATTATTAATATTATTATTATTATTATTATTATTATTATTATTTGGAATCTCACACCAGTTGCCTGGTGGTAACCGCTGGAGTTTGAGTGACAGCAAGTCTCCTCAAGTCTCCAGCCCTCCTCCCCCAGTACTCATAGGTCGCAGTAATTCTACGATTTACAGTTTCACACCGGTTGCCCAGTGGTTATCGCTGAAGGCTGAGTGACAATAAGTCTCCTCAGGTCTTCAGCTAACGTCTCCTCTCTCTTTCGCATATCATGACAGAGCTACTATTCGTTGCACTACTTATATCTCTAGCACCTTCCTCAGTATCCGTGCAGTTCCCAGTAGTGCTGTGGTTTGTACGGTCTCTATCCTCCCCCTAATCCCGATCTCCTCCAGTCTCTCCCTCAGCGTTTTGGGGACAGTTCCTAGTGCTCCCACTATGACCGGTACTACCCTGGTTTTCATGTTCCACATTTTCCTTAACTCCCTTGCTAGGTCCTGGTATTTTTCCCTTTTTTCACCCTCCTTCTTTTTTATTCTATGGTCTGCAGGTACAGCAACGTCTACTATTTGGCAGGCCTTCTTTTTTTTGTCTACTATTACTAAGTCCGGTCTTCTTGCCTGGATGAGGTGGTCAGTTTGGATGTCAAAGTCCCACAGTAGTTTGTGGTTGTCATTCTCCAAAACTGCCTCTGGCTTGTGCTGATACCACTTTTCCACATGGTTGAATCCCATTTGTTTGCTTAGTTCCCAGTGTATCATCGTTGCTACTCTATCGTGTCTATGCTTATACTCCTTCTGGGCGAGTTGGCTACATTCACTAGTTATGTGGTTTACTGTCTCATCTCTTTCACCGCACATGCAGCATTTGCTGTTTGTCTGTGTTCTGTCGATTTTTGCTTTTATGTAGTTTGTCCTTATGCTTTTGTTTTGGGCTGCCATGATGAGCGATTCTGTTTCTCTCTTAAGGTTCCCCTTTCGTAACCACGTCCATGATTTCTCGTCTGCTATATCTTGTATCTGTCTTTTAAACTTGCCGTACATTTTTTTCTCTTCCCATCTTTCTTTTCTTGTTTGCTGTACTGTTCCATTGTTTTCTACTTTATTGTTTGTTGCACTATCTCTCGCGCTCTTTATGAATTCTTCACTATTTGTTTGCACATATCTTTCTAGGACTGTTTTAGCTCTCTGGACACAATCTTCTATGCTGATGAGCCCCCCTACCACCTTCTTTTCTCTTAACGTATAGTCTATCTGTATCATCCCTAGGGTGTAATGCTTTATGCATCGTCATAAGTTTCCTTGTTCGCCTATCCATTGATTGGAGCTCTCCTTATTATTATTATTATTATTATTATTATTATTACAACAACAAATTGAAGTAAACAAGACTGTGTTGAATTTTCAGTTTATCGCGTATCTTTTTCAGTCACTAAATGAAAGTATTTGTAATTCTAATAAAATACGCACGCTATCCTGTTAAATGTTTCTATCATAGAAAGAATACGTTTTATGAAGGAGAAAGAATTAAAGGTTATTCTAAAACTTTCAATTCGAGGTTCGAATTGTGTGGAATTCTTATAAACACTGCTGATGCATATTGGTAAGTAGTTTATAATCGTTCATTGCAACTTCTGGTTCGTGAGTTACTTGTCATAAAAGCCACTGATTTCATGGTGTGCAAGAGCGTCGGGGTCACTTCGGGGTTACAAATGAAAATGCATGTTTTGTTCTGGTTGAAATTTTTATAATGTCTATAGGTTTGTGTTTTTAATTGCTGTGTTGTTGAAGCATTGACTCAGCGTTGTCGATATGCAATAATTATTGTTTACTACATTCAACGGCATGAATCGGTTTGACAGGATCCTCCGAAATTTTAACAGGCAGTTGATGAATATGTCAGAAGAATCTCCGTTCTTCGATGAGCCCCAAATCCATTTTCTTACCATGTGTTCTGATCTCGTTTCTTTATAAATGAATATCTAGATAATGCTAGATTTGTAGTCTATCGCTTGGTTAAAGCACTTTGTAGTGGTAGTTGTAATGACAATACATACAATTGGATCATTGCAACCAAAAAAAAAACTAACTTTCCAATTAAGTTATTGTTTCATTTGGTATGAAAATCTGAGAGATCAATGTGTGAAAAATGGCTGAACATCAAATAGATTTCCTATTGAAGTCAGATTCTGGAGTTTCCTTGCCAACTCAGCCTCAACATACCTGACGAGACTAAGATTATCATCAATAGAGAAAGAGGCTCCAAGACCGGGCTGAGGCTGCGCTCTCAGCCTGTGACGAAGAATCAACAAAACCTGGAGATATTGTGAGGTACAGCTGAGGTACCCTGGGCTAGTAGTAACAATGCTTCAGACTCGAAACCATTCTAGATCCTGAGCTCATGATTTGATGAAAGCTTTGTTGATAACAACGCTGATGATTTCACAGCAGCAGTTGTATAATTCTATTTATTTATACAAAAATTACATCCCTAATAATTAACAATAAACCAGTTTGCAACAATATGTTCTATTCTGTAACACCTTGCATAGTCGTTGTGGTACCACAGATGATTAGATTGCATCATAGTTTTGTCAAGGATGAGATTGCCAAACGGAGACCACATTTCTCCAGGCCCGAATTAGAGTTAGAGTTGCCCATCTCCTAAACTGATTACTCTGTCTGTCTTACTATTTACCCATAACTGGAGCGGAGAAGAGATGGATTTATGCCTTCCCCAAGACACAAACTCAGTTTGAGTTTGAACTTAGCTCTCTGATTCCATTCTCTTTGCTGTTAACTTCATACCTTTTTCGTTACAATTGAATTGCAACCAGCCGAAAAGTCAGACCAAAGATGTGCGAGTCCTCTTCCTTGCTCTTTCAGGTATATATAGAAGGAGGCGGGGAAACAAGAGGTTGTAAGTGTGTTTCGGTATGTCAGCCTATCAGTCAATGATGGTCTTCGACACGAGAGATGTTCGCGCATCTAATATAAAGAGTTCGAAAATGTTGTCGAGGAAGTGTAGTTCTCAGGCGAAAATAAAGAAATGCCAATCGACCAACTTTTAAGCAGTCGTTGTAGGAAGTTTTAATGAGTCTATCCTCTTGCTTGGGGGTGGGGGCTGATGTCTTGAATTCTTTTGTGCCAAGATTCGTAAATTCCATAACACACCAGACTTTTCTCTCTCTCGAACTGTGTCTGATTCTTCGACTTTCACTAACGGATCCACAACAGCGACATCAGTTCTGCATTTCTACCCGTTAACGTGTTGCATTCCACCCGGATATTGAACAGGGGGAGACAACCTAGACATCACTTATAACACACGCAAAGTTACACAAACGCACATACAAACATACCCGAGAAGAGGTAGTACCCCTGGGTGTTGTTTTGGAGGTACGATGAGTTCACTGTGACTCGTCTGGTAATGACGTTGGGTCTTCATGCATATTGTTCCATAATAGACATCGAAACGTGTATGTTTCTCAAATGGGGGTACGAGTACCCCTGTGGATACTTTGCTCAACACCAGGAGATGCATGAGTTATTTTTTAAATGTTAATCTAAGTCATCAGTTATGCATAATCCCTGAAATAATTGTCTGGGATAGCTTTACTTTCCTCTCGTAATAACAACAAGAATAATCCTCACCAAATTTATGGGAGAAAACTCTTCATTGTCACATCAAAGCAAAACGATATGGAAAATCAATGTTCCCCTACCATGATTTTAAATCATGACTCTCTGATTAATAGGGCGGTCTCCTACCGACTGAGCTGAAGTGACAAGTCTTACATTTCTACTAAAATTCATGATGAAAAACGCAAGGGCTTATTTCATTCTAATGAATAACTATATTTATGAAATGAGCTGTTCTCTACCGTGATTTTAAATCAGGACCAAGTGAATGGTAGGCAGCTCTCTTACTGATTGAGCTAAACTGACAACTCGAATATTCATCTTTATGATACGCAAGAGCTTATTTCATTGTAATAAGCCCTTGAACATTCATACTAACAAATATTTGTTCATATTTTTTGTATTTATTGTATATTCAACACAAATATTGCAGTCGGAATAGAGATTAGAGCTCGTCTGACAGAGCAGCTAACCGACTTGTCAGAGTATAAGTTTATTGAAAAAAATGTCTGTATAGGTTCGATAAACCATATTTATATTCAATATTTCTATTTTCAATGCAATCGTTAATTGCCATGAGCTGTTTTAAATGATACTGGCTGGCTATGTATGTTTGAGACTATCAATAAAAACTGTCAAAATAGTCAATTTTTCCTAGTTTTTAAGTGATTCTGCCTGTCTGCCTAACTACGCTAGAGAACTAAAAATGTAAACATTTACTCCTTACTATGGCTAAAAAGACGTTTTTTTATGCCTCCCCCTTAAGAAATGTTTTTAGATGGGTGTTTAATTTACAATGTAAATTTAAGCTAAATTGATCTCACAGTTTATGTACGTTTATGTACGTTAACTTTTTTCCAACAATCACTGCCTAACAAAAGGTGAGTAATTCAGGAAAAGGGGTGATCAAGGGATTCATTAATCAACCCTTTTTCCATTTTTTAAAAATGTATCACCCCTCACAGGATATGATGCCAAAAGATGTGACTAACCAGACCCGTTATTCAATAAATCAGGTACTGATGGCACAGTGCTGTATTATACCTCTTTTTATAGGAATTTTTTTTACCAAAAATGTTTTGCACTGGTCAGGAGGTACTTGGCTGATTAAATATTTCGAAGTGGGTACATTATTGAAAAAAGTTCGAGAACTACTTATTTAGGCTTCTAGAAAACTCTGTTTAGGTCATTTCGGAGACATTTTTGTTGAAATAGAATTATCGATATTCACGTTATATAAATATATTGAATTAATTTCTGGTTATACATGTCGTGGCTCAGCTGGTAGTGGTGTAGTTCTGTTAGTCAACTGACTTGAATTAAATCATAACAATTAGCATCAAAGCATTCTGTCATTTGCTCTTCATCTTTATATAGGCATGGAGTAACTCTTTGGATGATGGGGACAGAGTGTTTCATTTGCCCGAATTTTTACACCGATAAAAAACACTACAAAAAACTAATTTCCAATGAAGTCTTTTAATCAATGGACAATTCACAGTTAATACAAATCACACCACGTACGACATAAAATAGATATTATTCTCTGATTTTCTTAACTGCAAAATTATCAATTTCCCGATTTTTCCCACTATTTTGCCCGAATTCGGACAGTTTCCCTCCCTGTCCCTGTACGCCTATGTATCTTAATATCATAAAAGTGTTTTAGCTTATTAGCTGTAGTCATATAATATTCAGAGCGTTCTCGGTAGAGGATTTGGCATCTTGTTTTCTCGGCCCATTCATGTACGGCAAGTAGATTCAAGTGATTACAATATAATTGCAGAATCTCGCCCTGAGGTAAAGTGGTTGCACCGGTTCTCGTAATATCACCGAAGCAACATAAGCTGAGTCAGTACCTAGAAGGGTGACCATTGGGGAAACTTAGACAGGCATTTTGGAAGTGCGTACCTAATCCCGTGACGCCCTCTTAGAGGATATATGCGGAGAACGAAGACACATTTAAGGCAAATAGCTTTACAGACATTGTCTCATACAAGGTAAAAATGGAAACTTTAGACATAAAATTATTATATCAGATTCATAGACAATTTTAAATATCTGATATTTAGTTACTTTTTTCGAAGAGAACATCATGACAGCTGTAACCTTCCAATCTAGTTTGTTTGTGGAGAGAACTGCATTTGTATTCATCAAGATAATTCAAAGTTTTAAAAAAACTATGAATGATGAAAATGAAGTGAATTTGAGAATGCCCACCGGGCCCTCAACTAAAGGGGTCTAAATGCTTATAAATAGCAGGTCATCCTCTATAATTCTACTGAAAAATCTCATTAAATGTTGGATAGGGCCTCTCGAAGAGTCAAGCCTCTCGGGTCTCTAAATCCCTGGCTCTGCCCCCTGTAGGTTGTTTACTCACCAAAGCTTTTACCACTTCCTTCATTATTATTAGCTAGCCAGTGCCCTTTCACTGGCTACGGCATCAGCGCCTTTTCCAAGGCTTCCCATATCATGTTTCTCTTGTTTTGGCTTGTGATATGAATAGCACCCGAAGTGGCGCACTCTATTCACCATTCTCGCTTACAGCACCTTATATTCCACAATGATCCCCCATCTAGCCCGACGTTGCAAAACTTCGGTGATCATACGAGAACCGCTATATCCAAAGTGATCTTACCGTAAACTAGTTATTATTTAACCAATATAATCCATTACTCAGCTTGTTTACCAAATTACTGACACTGTCCATTTCTGTCTGCATAGTCAATAGCAAATAGTCTTCCATTGTCGGCCATGTTAAAGACCAACAACTTTCTCTCTCAACCAATGGAAGATCTGCCTTTGCTTCTTTGTTTACCTCACTTGATATCGAATGAATCTTCATTTTATCTCAGTCTGTCTTTATTCCACAAACGATGAAGTCTCTTCTTTCAAATCATTCTTTTGTCTTTTTCATTCCTTCTCTTTGCTTTTTGCTGGGAGACTTGCTTGCCTCTGACCTAAAAAATACAATTGGGGTTCTAAAGATTTAAAAATACAAAAATTTAAAAATATTCAAACATGATTGAACGTTGGAAATTTAGGTACAGGAATCAGACATCTTTGGTGCAAATGAATTTTGAAGGGGTATAAATATGTTTAAATTATATATATATATATATATATATATATATATATATATATATATATATATATATATATATATGGATTCTGCAATTGCATTTTGCCGCAGGTGGTTGGTTTGTGTTATAGCTATTGTTTAGGATTTGTTATTGCAAGTACTAAAAGAATTTCTGTTGAGAGCTATCCCTATAGCGATGTCCGTACCCTAATGACAAAAAAAGCATTTTTTTACACCTCAGATAACTCCTCTCTCATTCAGTGATTGATGTCGATCATATAGATCAAACATTATACAGTCTTGAAGGGACTTGTTGTCACTTAATCTCTTCCACTACTGCTACTAGTACTACTGCTACTAATGACGATGATGATGATGATCATGATCATCATCATCATTAATTCATGTATAGCGTTCAAGATAAACCTTCTCTGTCCATCTTTACTTATGTATGTATGAAATGTGATTCCCATATGTTTCCAGGCGTTATATTGAAAAAAAAAAGCTTATGTGACATGTTGGAAAATACATTCTGCCGGTTGCCAAAGTCTGAAAAGGTCAGAGGATCCCGTTCGAAAATGTCAATTTTTTCCTATATCCTTCGATGGCAACTTTTTGAAATCATGTTCTCAAACAGTTACTTCTCTAGTAATAAAAACGATCACACTTTTCAAGATTTCCATTGATAGCACTCCTGGATCACAGCTGCTAGATAAGAAATTCTCCTTTTTTTTATAGCGGTATTTTACTTCTTATACTTCCCTGAAGTAACTGTATATATGATTCCGTTTCTCGTCTCATCAGTGGATTTTAAGGAAACGGGTGGCATGATAGAGAAAAGGTAAAAAATAAGTTTCTCAGAGAGTGATAAGAATCCTTCGCACATATTGTCTAACGCTTTCTTCTTGCATTCAAGAAGCAAACAACAAATTCAGATAATACCTCGTCCAGTTTTCTATGCTAATCTTTTAGTTCCATCAAGAAAGTCTCTTTTCCCTTTTCTCTTCTAGCGTCTTGAAATCCCTTCATTATTTTCATTAAAAGGTACTTTCCTCCATTTTTCAATCTTTAATTCATTAACTACGGAAGGTGATGAAGATTAATCAAAGGCCTTTATAAAATCTCTGTCCATTGGGAAGTAATCCATTGCAAGTTATTCATTGTAATATAAAAGACCTGAGACACAGATAGAACGCAATAAAACGGAAATTCGATTGAGTAAGCTATAGAACTGCAATAACGGAAATTCCCGACATTCGCAGTTAATGGGAAAACAAGCCAATTTTTGGTTAGGTTATATTACATAATTATAACAAAGAATGGAGATGAACGCGAGCTGGCTTATCTTTTTACATCTTGATTATATTATAACGTCATTTTCTTCTCCTAAACGCAAGTTCTGGTGAAGAGGGGCATTAGTAATTGATTAGACATCTCAACACAAGGAAGAAAAAGAAAAAGCTGCCAGAAAACAACAAAACAAAATTAAGTCAGATAAGGTCAAGGATTCATTTCCGGTAATTTTCCTTTCTATGAAATCAGTTTTTCTTCTTGGAGTATTTAGATTGAATTGAGAGAAACACAGGGAGAAAGAACTGCGTATCGGATGGGGGCGGGCTGTAACTGAGGAGTAGTGAATGGCCATTTCTGGTCTGAATTCTTGTTTCCAAAAGATTGGACAAGGCCTCTTTTTTTCTCAATGATCTCTCAAGAGGTTTCGGAGAAAGAGCAAAAACAAAACTCAAATTATTTTGTCTAGCCGTTCCAATTGTCGATGATGACTGACTACTTGATTAGGGCACAAAGAACTAACGGTTCTCTGTGCCCTAATCAAGTGGTCAGTCATAATTCTATAATTCACCAAATGTCTGTCTATAATCGCAAAACACAAGATCAGCCCTAGCGATGGCCACCAAATTTTCTGCAGTTACTAATGGGATCCTGCAGCTGATTTTTATCTCGTTGGGTTTCGAAAATTACCCCAGTAAATTATTAGTTTTTATTTGGGGGTCAATTTGCAATGTGAGTTTATATTGAATTGGTC
Organism: Thysanoteuthis rhombus; assembly: GCA_963457665.1. Lineage (NCBI taxonomy): Eukaryota > Metazoa > Mollusca > Cephalopoda > Oegopsida > Thysanoteuthidae > Thysanoteuthis > Thysanoteuthis major. The sequence goes on from OY735239.1 coordinate 20,413,438, forward strand.
ATCTTTTTCCAAGTTACGTTCACGCTTACCTAAAAAAAATACCATTACTTTAATTCACTAAATGTCCGTCTGTCTGTTAAGATAACTCAGGAAGCACAGAACATACCGTCACGATTTTTCCGTGTACACTAAGTGAACCAAGGAGTGTGTTTTAGCAATTTAAATCATGAAATCCAAATACTTCACAAGTTATTGGTAATGTAATCTTATGCTAAATTGGTCGTATATTTTGTGTCTAGCTGCGTTTACACTTACCTAAAAATTTACTATCACATTAATTCACCAAATATCTATCAGTCCAAACAGCCAGAACTAGGGCCAACAAATTTCCTGTGGTTTCCAATGGGACAGATTGCGTATTGGTTTTTGAATAGTTCCAACCTTTTTTTTTTTTTTACAATGCATTATGATAAACTAGACCCTTAATTTGTGTCTGCGGGGTGAACGGATTAGATCTAGCTGGTGTCAAACTTTTCAGCATAGTGATCACCAACCGAATCATCAAAAACACTAGATATAAACCAACCACGGGAACAAGCTGGCTCCAGATGAAGCTACTCAACCATTTGGTGAATTGACTAAAAAAGAAAGCAGCAGATTTCAAGAAGATCTTCGACACAGTGGAAATCCCAAAAGTTATTGATGCTATAATTCAACGAGGCGTAACATATCTACTGACACAGCAGTTCTTCCATCGGGCTACATAAAGACTTGGACCCCTTCCAGCTCAAAAAGGAAATACTAACTTACGCAATTTCTTCACTACCTACCTCGAGATGATCTTCCAAAACTTAGGCAGGGAAAATAAAGGAATCAGAATAGACGGCTAATACGTGAGTAATCTCGGATTTGCAGACAACATCGTTCTTTTTGCTGAGAATCTTCATGACCTTCAGAATCAAGAAAGTTGGCTTCCACGTGAAATTAATCAAGATAAACGTCGTACAACAAATATATTGGAGACAATCAAAATCGAGGATGCAGAATTGGAGAAAGTAGACCTCAACATCTCCCTTGGACAACGAATCTCCAAGAAATCCTCGAAAGAAGAAGAAATCATGAGAAGAATCACACTAAGTTGGCAAGCTTCAGATAAGGCAAACTCAACTTTCAAGAATAACAAAAATTCTGCTAGTGCTAAAAGAGGGCGCACAATGAGTACATCCTCCCGATAGTCAACTATGGAGCTGAAACATGGAACCTAACCAAAAGACTGACCCTTAAACCGAGAACCATACAACGTGCTCAAGAGGGAGTCATGCTCAGAGATCACTGCTGTGTATAAGAGGAAAGTCTGAAGTCTGAGATATCGTAGAATCCATAGGAAAACTCAAATGGTAATAGGCTGGTCATGTTGCGAGAATGTCAGACAATCGCTGGACATCACAACTCACAACGTAGATCCCCAGAGATTATATGCGAAACGAGGGCCGACAAAATATAAGATTGCATGACGAACTAGATAAGTTCAGAAAGTACTGGTCCCGTAATACCTACGATAGAGGGGTCTGGCGAATCTCATGAAAGGACGATGTACAACCACATACGCTTAAAGGCTGCTGTTGCTGCTGCTGGTTATAGAAATAAGGTGCATGTCGTCTCAGTTGAGAATAGGGTAGCTTCTGTCTTTCGTATTGCCTGAGACGGGTAAAGACGACCAAGAGCGCAAATTAAACAAGCACGACGCCTTTAGTGACAAATGGTTATATATATATATATATATATATATATATATATATATATATATATATATGTGTGTGTGTGTGTGTGTGCGTGTGCGTGCGTGGATTAAACATGTGGTGGTCTGCGTTAGCGCTGATATTATAATAATGATCTGGTTTCCATTTATCTATGTATCTATCTTCTGTGACATCGTTCGTTCTTTCTTTCTTCCCCCTTTTTTCCTTCCTCCTTTCCTTAACTGCAGTTGGAGATATTTTAAAGTATCGCCTTCCTTCCTTCTTTTTTTTGCTTTCTTCTTACACGCCTTCTCTCTTCCTTTCCTTCCTTCCTTCCTTTCTCATTTGGTCCTTCTTTCCTACCTTCCTTGACTGCAGTTGAACCCGTTCATTGTATCAGTTTTTCATCCACCTTTCCTTCCTCGTTTCTTTCCCTCCTTCCTTTATACCTACTACCTCCTCTCTCCCTTTACTCATCTATCACAATTCTACAGAAAAAGATACACTATTTTTCCTTTGTCGTACACATCAAAAGGAATTTTTAACATATTCTGACTTCTCTCTCATCTTCTCCTTCATTGGTTACTGTCTGTAAGGACAGCTTCTTCCATCTGCGGTCATAATCTGACCTTAACATTTTTCATCAAGACAAACTAGTCAATTTTCGTACTTCAAAGCAATTCGTTCTTATCTATCCGCATACACACACACACACACACACACACACACACACACACACACACACACAGAGAAATAAATAAATAAATAAATTTATCATTTCATTTTTATATGTTTGCACAAATTTGAGATTTGGTATTATAGTATATATATATATATATATATATATATATATATATATATATATATATATATATATATATATACACTCATAGACATCGGATTTTCATGTTGTCGAATACTTTTTGCTGAACAAAAAGATATTCCAGTATAAAATCTATTTTCCCCTTGAAAGAACTTTAATGGATAATTTTTTTCTCTTTTCTGTGGCTTCTTTTTAGCAACCGTCAACTAAAACTGTCATTAAAACTGTCTTCAGTTTTCAAGTTCGTCAGGCTGACTGGCTGGCTATGTATGTATTCATCACGCGTACAGGCAGCACCAATGGAGCTAGAGGGCTGAAATCTGAAAACTCAAACATCTTTTCCTTATTTTGTATAGAAAAAATTGTTTTTTGAAAATCCACCCAAGTTGGTTTTTAGAGAGAGTTTCAATTTGCAATGAAAGTTTTTTTTAGTTTGTGTAAGCGTTTTCCAGGTTTTTTTTAATGATAACTTCCCAGCAAAATTCTAGAGAAGTAACTTGATCCCCACTTTTTCAAATTTTATAATTGATCACCCCTCTGAAATTGAAAATTCAGAATTTTCTAGTGATCACTTCCCAAACAAAAGGTGATGGAAGTAACTTATTCAATCTTCAATTGATCTACCCCAACAAGGAATGCTTCCGAAGGACGTTAGCCATGGCGATTTCTATTGAATGACTAACCAGACCTATCTCTATTCTTTTTTCAACACACACTCGCACACTCACATACGCAATTATACATGAGTCTGAATACATCAAAATATAAAAACACTCACATGGATGTATATATGGATGTATATATGGATGTATATAAGGATGCATACATGGATGTATATACGAGAGTGGATTAGTAAGTCCGTAGTCTGGTGTAGTTATTAGCTGAATTTGGATTTTAAAATTTCATTCTGTTATGTTCGATCTATGTGATTTATTTTTCACAACTGAATTAGATGCATTAACAAAGAAATAATTATATTGAAAAAGAAATATTTTGTTACTATTTGGCTTTGGGTTTATTCATGTACCTATGTATATGTTATAAAGAAATAGATATATGATCCGAAAGAATGATTAAACATTGTGCTATATAATACTGAAACTCTTGTTTGAAATGATCTTCCGTTATTATACCAGGAGTGTATCATTTGGTTTAAACAACGTCAATAGAATAAACAATTATAGGAAATGGAACTGCTACACGAAGGGAGACTGCTACCGATAAGGTAGCCACTTCAATATAGCGTTGCTCTTACCATAGAACCGCCAGTTATGCAAGAGCAAAAATAACTGTTTCGATTCCAAATTCTCATTTCGTTTATTTACGGTCTATATCTGTTTTATTTGTTTATTTCAATTCAATTCAATAATCATGTTATTGAGAAATGGCTATCTCTCTCTCTCTCTCTCTCTCTCTCTCTCTCTCTCTATATATATATATATATATATATATGATTTCCTTTCTTTTTTCTACATCTCCTCTATCCTCTATTCTCCGTTCACGACACACGCAAAATATAAAAACAATAGTACATGCAGCAAGTGATGATAAAGGCTTCCTGGTGTATATCTCAAAATAGAGATTGTGAAAGGAAAGAGGAAGGAGAAAAAAGAAATATATAGAAATGGCACATGCTCATAGGGAGACAAGGGGAGACAACAAAGATAAAGAATTCAGGCTCAACATTTCCACTTTCTCAGGCCTTTTGCAATGTGAAATAGATTTCGAGGCGACAAGAACTTTACCCTGCGTATTTTACCCATAACTAGGGGGAAAGGCGAATTCATGCCTTCCCCAGGGTCATTTATGTGAAGTGAACACAAGCTATTCAAGAAGGGGTCATTATCATCCTGCTAACCCTCCTCCTTTCGCTGATAACTGCTGGGAAGTTTCCATTCATTTTGTATTGAAACTTCGATCACCATTTTTTCCAGTTTCTACAGAATTTTTTTCTAATGAAAAAAATTCAATCTCCTGGAAAATTACAAAATTTCTTGAAGGAAGGGATGATCTTTTTGGCTCCCCAGTGATTTTTGTATCATTCATATATTTTGTTCGCTAAAAGTGACTCAGTGGTAAAGTGCTCTGATTCGGTTGACAGTGGGTTCAAAACACCTCCAGATTATACCAGAGATCTTCAAAATGCCTCTCGGCCAAGCACTCGGCGTAAGAAACCTCTTCCCAAAGCTAAAGGGTTACAAACTAATCACGTTGGATACACAAGTTATCGTAAGATCACCGAAGTTGGACGACATCGAGTCTGCTCATCACCTACATGGGTGACCATTGGGGAACGTCAAGTACCATAAGCAGAACGAATCTTTGGCAGGCCTGGCAATCCGGAAGTTGGTCTTAGTATAAATTGCCCTTGTGTACCTAACCCTGCGACCCCCTCAATAAGTAAATTATGTATCAGAATCTCACCTAAACATTATTATTATCATTATGAGTTGCACAAAGATTTCTTACACGATAATTAATTTTTGTAAAAGTCTTGGGATTATTTTCGTCACATATCGCTTGGTCAATGAAACAGTAGGAACAGTAAGTAGTAGATAGCGTAACACAAACATAGTCGGTACCATTTCTTCTCTCGGAACATCAGCCGTCTGATCTGAATGAGATCATTTTTTAGCTGAATGGATTTGCAAAACGTGAAAAAGAGAGCAAATGTCAAAGGATGAAAACAAAAAATAGATTTTATTGTTCAAGCAAATAATGTCTTCTTTCTAGGCTCAAATTAGGCTTTTGCAGAAACTAGCTCAAACCTTGCCCTGTAGTATAGGGATTTGATCTACTACTAATAAATATGAAATGCAGACAAAAACAATACTTAAAATTGTAGAAGATATAGGCTGGCATAATGGTTTCTCATACTCTTATATTCTTCATATATTTTGCTTAAAAAATTAATGCAGTAATTTCAGGTTTGCAAAACTGCTGGTTTGATAATTGCTATACATAGCTTCCACAATGTATCATCAGTTGATCTAATCATGTCAACCTTATGGTATCCTCATCCCATTCATTGTTTATTTTAACGAAACTGAATGGACGCGTGCCAGGTTTCCGAATTCATCTCACCAATCAATAAAAGAAACTATCAAATAATTTATGACTTTTATATTTAGGTACTGATTTTGGGTTTCATGTAATTATTTCTCTTGAATCATTCATTCAGTTCTTGTCGTTTGCAGCCAGGCCAGAGAGAGTGTTCTGCAGAAGAAACAGGGGAGAGAATCATTGGCTTGCGTTATTAAGCGTAGTGTAGAGACCTATCTCCTCCTTTGGAAAATAACAGGATCGCCACTTGCCCAGTTGGTCACCTACACCTAGGCACTGACCCAGCTCGACGTGGTTTAACTTTGGTGATTGTACGAGAAGCAGAATATCAAAGGTTATTTGACCGTGGCACAGAAATAGGAGGTAGGGATACTAAACAAATAGAAAAGTTAAAAGAGAAAAAAAAGAAAAAAAAGAAGGCATATGATAGAAGAAAGAATGGGAAGAAGGAAAAGAGAAACATATTTAGAGACAGGCTGCTGCAGGGTCCACCCAACCTTTATTTCATATTTTTGTATTATACGTATAATAAATAAAAAATACGTAATTTTATATTGATGTATCTATCCATTAGAATGAAATAAGCTTTTGCGTACCTATAGGATATATTTTCGTTAATATAAAAAAATTGTAATTTGGCTCAATCAGTATGACAGCTTCCTGGAAATCTGTCGTTCATGAATTCCTATGTGTCTTAGCTTTCTTATGTTTATGTTGGGTTAGGGTTAGGACTATTGTTAACAGAAAACTTTTTTTTAATGTCGGATTGGGATCAGATTCCCCGAAAGAAATACTAAAATAATAGGAGAGAAAAATCACATCCATAGTTTCCAACAACGGACGGAAAGTAAAGCTTCAGTTTGCTTTGTAAATAGAGCCCCTTTGAAAACTTAAAAAAAAATTCTGAATTTGACAAATTTCAGAAAAGTTTTAATGACAATTGAAGGAAAGTATGTCAAATTTAATTCTCTCTTCGATTTTTTTAATAGGAATAAATGAACCACTAAATAAAATCTTACTAACTAGGGTAGAAAACTAGTTTTGACATCGGGACCGGTGCCACCTATCCTATGTTGATCATGTGGTCAAGTTACTCAAATAGACAAATTTGCAGCCTCATACGCATGAACCTTTTTCCCTTCATCTGCCCCTAAAAAGACTAATATATTACAAAATCTAGTAGTAAAACTACTAAGCAAGACAGACATAATACCTGTACTGATCCCTTTCAGAGCTCAAAATACATGTTGACCTATTTGGAAAAAAGATATGCGGAATACTTGGGAGATAGTTGTAGCACATTATTGTGCCGCGGTACACAGTTTGAGAACCACTGTTCTAGGCACTAAACTATCAGCAGAGCGTCATCAGAAATGATTACTTATCAACAGTTTCTGCGTACCACGTCATGACTGAAGCCCGGGGATCGATTATTGTATCAAAGAGAAAGACGATCTTCGCAACCTAAGCGACATCAGGATCCAATTCTCTCACATCCGATCGACATGTTGCTTCTAGTTTCTCCCGTTAAGAAAAAAGTATAAAAATAAATCAATAAAAAGCCTATGTATGGTGCAAGGGAGGCAACTCTTGATTACTTGAGAGTAGTCCCAGACAATTTTGTCAGGCATGGTTTATTATCTATTGCTAAAACTGTCTTTAAAATGGCTAAAATTTGCAAGATTTATTCAATTTTAGCGAACTTTATTGCTAACATGTTATATATAGCGATTGTAAAAAGTGATCGATGTATTTCATGAAATTTATTCCGACATACTTATTTATACATCTTCGAAATTGACAGATATAGGACAAAAGATGTTTTGATTTTTGTACATAACTTTTTCAGTGTTCAATCTTGCTCCAATGTCTTGTGTGATTTTTGTATTTTTCAATATCTGGTCCGAATTCCGTCTTTATTGAACTTTTGGAAACGTATCAGATAATTTTTGCACCAGCTCTGTGTGTGTGTGTGTGTGTGTGTGTGTGTGTGTGTGTGTGTGTGTGTGTGTGTTTGTGTGTGTGTGTTTGTGTGTGTATGTGTGTGTGTGTATCTGTATGTGTCTGTATGTGTCCAAGATTCAGATCTCACGAAATATACTCATAAAGTATGTATATACTTATTTCAAGCTATAGTATCAAATGAAATTCCAATATATTAAAACTCCAGGACAAATTATTGATAAAATTGTATATAAATGATATCTCAAAATGTCGATGTAGAGAAACAGGGCATCATTCTTTTAATCAAATATGAAGCCATTCGGCAACTTTTCTATTATTCCATAAATACTGCAACATCTAGTAAGACTTCTCGATTCACTTTTAACTGCCATTAATACTTTGAGCGTTTTTGTTCCATTCTATTTCTCAATTTTGATTGAATTATCTTCATCTTACTGAATATTATTTCAACTTCAACATTTTGGTGAGATAATATCTGACCATTTTCGTTGTTTATTATTGGCTAAATTCAGAAATTGGAAAATTGTTCAATCCAGGTCCTTCATGTATTTTTTATCTAATGTTGATCATGCGGTCAAGTTACTTTTATAACAAATTTGCTGTTATTTTTTCAATGCAAATGTGTCAGTACCGTTAGTGAACAACGAAAAATCCACCAGAAAAATATCACTTGTGCAAAATAATTTTGCAATATTCTATATACAAGGAATCCGAATTCAAATCTTGTTGGTAACTAATTCTTTACGTCTGATTTACGTAACGGCCTTAGTTGAATTGATATAGATAATTGATATAAAAATGCTTTTCAAAAATGCTATCTAATAAAAAGTAGATAATCGCTTTTTTACAAAAACCAAAAACGAACACTTAAATTTTCATTTAAAAATCAACTAAGAATTAAGACGAAATCAAACAGTAAAAAAATTATGAAAATTATTTATTTCATATGTTAAAAAGTGAATTGTTTTACCAATACTTCTAGTACATAAACCAAAAGACAACTGATAAAAGGTATTAATTAGCTTAGTTATCTCACGCTTATTTCTGTAACTCTCATTTGTTTCCGCTCATTTGGCGCCGCTCTTCTGTTTCACGCTCATTTGTCAGACAATCATATACATTTATTAATGAGTGTTAGTATGAGTATGTGTGTGTTAGTATGAATGTGTGTGTTAGTATGAATGTGTGTGTGTGTGTGTTAGTATGAATATGTGTATATGTGTCTGCCTGTCTGTCTCTCTCTACATATATATATTCATGTCTGCATATTTCAGGTAAATAACCCTTTTACTTGATATGAAATGCTGCTCCAAGCCATCTAGAGATAACAAAAGAGAAAAATACTCATTCACTTATTTTGCAGGACTCGCAAATAAACAAAAAATCTTTTATTATCTTTTATCCTAATGAAGATATTACTGACATCATTTCGGGGGGAGGGGGGTACTTCGTCCCCCCCCTCCAAGTTATTCATCCATTAGCGACAATAATTCCCCTTCTCTTTGCAACGACATGCTGTACTCTCGCGTTACACAGAGCACGTAAATATAAAAATTGATCAAGGTTCTGTTTTCAAGTGTCAGGTTCTCATTGGTGTGCACTACGGTATCATAGTTGAGATTGATGCCGAGAATATAGGGACAGAAATAAATGTCTCACCCTTCTCCGTAAATCATTGACGCATAAGCGACACCATCTGCACATTCCTTTATACACCTCCCCTCACACACACTTGTTGATTCATAGATTTGTAATGTTATGTCGGAACTTCGATGCATTCTGCAAAATAGGCGTAGAATCCAAACATCATTTAAGGGATACGGCCCACCAGCCCCCCCCCCCTATCCTGAAGCCATTGAACCATCAGCGACACCAATTCCACATTCCTTTACAACAATGTGTTGAACCTCCCTATTACACAGGATACTTGAATACACAATTTTGGCTAAGCTATGAAGAGTTAATTACGTTTCTCCTCAAATTTCCTCAGGTAATCTATAGTTTTTATGTTAAATTGGACCATCACAGTTCTATGCACGATAGGCTCAATAATCCAAATATCATGTTATCCCTTCATCCTGATAAAAATACCACTGACATCATTTAAGGAAAGGGGTGGCACCCCTGTGATCCAGACACAATTGATCCATTAGCGACAGCAATTCCACATTCCTTTACAACAACGTGTTGAACCTCCCTGAAATGGCATCGATTAACCTCTTCTCCCCCCAAAGACAACGGTAGCATTGAGTGATACTGCTTTGGGTCATCTTCAAGTCAATTTTTACGCTTAACAAACCTTTAAGGAATTTAAAGTATTGTTGAGATAGTGGAGTAAGATTTGTAATTCTCAATCGGGGACGGCTGATAGTGAGACCAGATATTGGTACCACCTAAGGTGGCAAAACTTCAATGGTACCATGTCTTTGTCACACAGAGGCAAAATAATACAAAGATAACCTATCCAAATGAGCAGTTATCTAATTTTTTGCTGTAAACCTGTTGTTCCATTTAGTCCTGGCGCTATAATAGACCTCTGTAGGTATTTTGGGGTCTACTTATGAAACCAATTGGAAATGTTAGTGAGAATTTCAGTGAGTAAGAATATCTTGGGTAGACTTTCAGATCAGTTGCAAAGAAAAAAAAATCTTGGCGACATTTTTCATAATACATGTTTTTCCTTCCCTAGTGAGAATTTTTTGTTTCATCAAATATGAACGTACTGTATATCGTTGGAAAAGAAATTTCCTGCTGAGTAAAGTTTACAGGTGAATTACATGCCATTTCGAACCCTTCACTAACAAATACCAAACCCTTGTTTCAAAATGAAGTACTTGCAGACTAACAACAATGACATAGGGGATATAATTGTCGATGAATCCATTTCAATATTTAAACACTTCTTCCATAGTCTATTGTCCACCCTTGCACGAAATTCCATTGAAATCTCAGGGGAACCTTTAGAGATATTGTATGGACAGACAGAGAACCTTTGAGGCTATTGTATGATGCAGAGAATAAGAAAGATAATTGTACATAGATTCGCACCAACAATTCTTGACTTCTTTCCTTGTGTATTGTTTACCATTCCACAAATTTTCATGGAAATTTATCGATAACTTGAGGAGATATCGTGAGGGTAGACATGAGTGTTTGACGATATTATGTGGTCTGGACATATAACCACAACGTAGGAAGGATGGATGATTGCGTATGGATCTGCTCTAAAATTTAATCACTTCTTTCATCTTGTCAACTCTCTCACAAAATTTCAAAGAAATTCACAGAGAACATTGGGAAATATGGTTTAGACAGACATTGTCGTTGTCCAGGCGTCTCTTATATGGTATGGGTATAACAGTCATGGTATCAATCATTAAACAGTGACTCTGTAAAAGATATCAGAAAAGGTTTCCTACATACGGAAGATCACAAAGATCTTTTATAGACTTTGACAACTCAGATGGTACCAAGGAGTGATTTTTTTATACTAAGAATTGTGATATAACGTGATAATTATAACGTATTTACCTGGGATGTAGGGAAGATAATTGTGTATAGATCCACTCGAAAAACTCCTGACTTATCCATAGCATACCATCCAAACCTCCACCTTTTGAGATATCGTGTGGATAGACTGAGAAATTTTGTAGATACTTTGTGGTTGCCGGAGATAGCAAAGAAGTAGGGAAGATGATGAGGTATGGATCCGCTTCAAATTTGAATTATTTCTCCTGCGAGTGGGTTATTCGACTTGTTAAATCTGAGACATAAATTATACTTCGGTACTTCCGTAGTTTTAGTTTCATATAACACCATTATAAGAATGAAGAAACAAGTTAACTACTTGCACTTTGTGTGACATGCACTTACGTTAACTCAATTATGAGAGAAAAGAGAAGAGCCTTCTAACAACCATATATATATATATATATATATATATATATATATATATATTTATATATATATATATATATATAAATGGATGTGGATGAGTGTGGGTGTGTATGATTGTGAGTGCGTATGTGAGCGTGTACTATGCTTGACTTACAAATATCTGAATATTTCAGATTAAAAAAACAACTTTTTCTTCCTCTTAATGATGTAAAATTGCCCCCTTTAGCCAGACGCAACTAACACAATATAAAAAAGTCCTTTTTTCCCCTTGAAACATTCTGTAACACAGGTGCAAGATCAAAAGATCATCTTAATCTTTGATCTCAATCAATAAATCACCGATTTCATTCAAGGGGGCACCTCTATCCCCTAGAAGCCATTGATTCGTTAGTGACATCAATTTCACATATCTTTCCCGATTATATCGCATATTTGGATAATAGAATATGGAAAATGGCCAGTTACTGTGTAGGAGGTCAATTTGTAATGTAAGGGGATGCTAAATTGATACTTCCTTTGTATCAAACAGCATTCACACTCGTTCATTGAAAATTCATGAATTTTCAATGATCACTTACTCTTGTCTGAAACACTTGAAATTGAATTAATTCAACAAAAGTTCATTAGTGGTCAATAATCAAAATTTTGATAACAGATGTGCCTAATTATTTTTGTGGCTTTACTTCTTCCTATCTATCTATCTATAAGCACTTTTGCACACATATTATGGATGTGCAAACATACACACGCGCACACTATGAGAATTCCCTCCTCCAGAAATCAATCTGATAATACAAACAATTTTTTTTTTTTTTTACATGTTTATCATTCTTACAGAACACCAGAGGGGTAGAGGGGGTTTCTATTTACGATATAACTATATTGCTGAACCATTCACTTTGCTGATGAATCTTTTTTTGAAATTTCCGGATTGGGGGTCATGTAGATTATATAGAGGGAACTTTTCCACTTTTCGGGTTCAAAATTAAGAGAAAGAATTGTTTTCACTTTTAGGGGCCAAAGGTCACGGGAAGGATTTTTTCATCGTTAGAATCGAGGGGCAACCTTTTTCAACAAAAATAAATCAATATATACCATTTGTCTAAACCTAACGATAGCAAGGACCTTGCAAATTATCAATAAGGACCTAGCAAATTATCAAGTTCATATATGCCTTCATTTTTGTCGGCACGAATGTACTAGTTCTTTTTTAAAGTCTCATTACGGATTTATTAGAGCAGGAGTTCTCAAACCTTTTTTGCCAGCGTAGCCTTTCGTCTTATCCAGCATTGCTGGCGTAACCCTGAATGAAGAATAAAGTGTAAAATGTATGGATGTCACAACAGAAAATAAACATGTAGTATTTGTTAGTAATTTTTATTTAATGTTACATTTTTATTGAGATAGATGAGACTAACTCTTTCCAGTAAGTAATTAAATTCTATGCATAGCTTCAGAGGCACATCATTCTCAATCATGAAATTTATTTTTGGTTATACAGCATTATGAAAAACTTTGTTCATAACTAACACGAGTTGTATTTACTAGAATTACTCCCAAATCCCAGTCTTTAAGAAACTTCACACATCCCAGTAATTTCTTTTGCGGACCCAGGTAATTTCCCACGCATACATCTCGGGCTACGCATAAAACTATGTTAAACTGTAAAACTGAAAATATATAATGAAAGCAAATAATCTAAAAACTATAAATATAAACAGATTTTTGTTGGGTACTTTTCCTCTTGGTTCATTGAAATTTAAAGGTAAATTGTTTCAAAACTCATGCTCTCTAAGTGTTGGAAACGTTTGCTTTGTTGTACTGATTTGAACCTATAAAATTTACAATTCCGGAACAATACAGACTTTGTAAGAAGTACACTGACCGTGAGGGATTAAATTTCATTATTTATTTTTTCTCCAAGAAGATAATGAAACTTCTTGAGACATTAAAGTCTTGGAAATATTTCTACTTTCACTTTCATTTTTACTTTTCCAGAAGAAAAATATGTTTATTCAAGTGTTTGTGTGTTGGTCAGTGTCCTTGTCATTGCACGTGTGTGCGAACCTCTAAGTGTGTGAGCTATATAAACTGCTGCATATATCAGATAAATAGACCCTTTCTTTCTGTAGATAATGTAAAATTCTGCCACTTCCTCGGCTACAATATAGAAACAATATTTTCATTCTTTCGAAATACTTAATAGAATACGTGAAGAATCAAGGATCGGGTTATTTATTTGATCCTAATGAATGCATCATTGACTTCATTTGAAGGAGGAGGGGACTTTTGTTCCCCCAGAAACCTTTAACTCATCAGCGACATCAATTCCACATTCCTTTACAACGGCATGTTGCTCTTCTTCTATATTACACAACACAGAGCATTTGAATACGAAAAAATATTTTTGTTGTTCCAAAATTTTAAATTGTTGAAACTGCCAAATTATTTTTGCAGAACTGCTTATATATATGAGCACTTTTAGGACCCCTTGCTGTAGAGTAAAGCTTGTGGCGCAAATTTGTACTGATGAGATCGATTCTCAATGGGAGTTCCATGACAGTGGCTCTATTCCAAATCTAATCTATGTTTGTTGAATGACTATTATAAGGCATGATAATGGTTAACTAGCTGGCCTTGCAAATGATTGCAACAGGGGAGTGTTCGATTCTCACCAAATGCCAGATACGATCTATCTATCTATCTATCGTGTCATCCACAGACAGCTGTTTCGATGTATTACATTTCTCCAGTGTGGCTATAGACTTTCCATTATGCCATCCCGAACAGCGAGGCATGATCGAAACCTTCACTTCAGACCCGGAAGCTGATATCCTACCTCTGAGCTAGGGAACTGGACGGTCAGTAAGGCCAAATTTAAGCGATATATTTATTTACAGATAAATTCCCCATCCACCAGAATGCTCTATTCCTATTGGAAGAGCATTGCATAAGCTTACAATGGATAAGTTACTTCACTTAAAGAGTGCTCAACCCTGAATTGAGGAGCATTAATTATTGTTTTGTTATAAATATATAGGCGATATCGTTGGATTATCTCCTTCCATAAACCCATTTTCCAATCCAGCCATTAGGGCAAACTGCAGATCATCACTAACAAGTTTGATTCTCACTGAGTGCCTAGTACTGGTGCCCTTGTGTCAAACTCAACCATTAACCAAAAGAAGTTGGTTGAGAACGCCCAATGGCATTTGGAAAACTTTACAAGATACACACTGACCGGAAGAGGTATTTCATTCCAGATTTCTTTCGGAAAGATAAAATTAGTTGAGACAGTAAAGCATCAAAAAGGTTTTTTTTTACTTTTGCTTTCGTTTTGATTTTAGAAAAGAGATTTGTTTACTTTTCTGCTTAAAACTCAGGCATTTTGATTGCTGACGAGATAAGACTTTCCAATTCACTTTTATTCACATATTATTTACATCAGTTCAACATTCTGTTACACAAACAAAAATGTAAAATTGGTCCAGTCCCGACTACAGCTGATAGAATATAAAATTTCATACTGCAACATACATTCCGCAAGACAAGATACAGTATCCAGGTTATTCATTGATCCCTATGAAGACATCACTGACATAATTCAAGGGGGAGGGCACCTCTGCTCCACCCCAAGGAGCCATTGACCCATTAGCGACATCAATTCCACATTCCATTACAACGACGTGTTGCATTCCTTTTCGATTTGAGTACCAATGGGATCTGCGATTCTTATTTGTTATCCACAAAGGCACCGCACTTCTCTTCTTCAGTGAAACTTTGAGTCATTAGCGACATCAGTATGGAATTCTTTCCTGGGGATGTTGCATCCAACCATTCTTTTTTGAAAGTTTCATTATGAATTTATTTGACTGAAAAACTGAAAATATAAGCCAAAAACAATTAATCAATCTGAAAACTCCAATTTCAGAAATATATACATATGTATATATATATATATATATATATAACCGTTCTATACTTCCCATTTTAGTTCATTCACAGTATTTAGTAATGTTATTAGTTCCAAGACTAATTTTTGGAGTGACAGAAAGCGTTGCTTTATCATGTTTCAAACCCTAAAACTTTATAAACCAGATATTTTTTCTGAAGACTTTATAAGAAGTACAGTTACCGTTGCACGTGGCAGAGTAGTTGTCAACTCAGAAAATGGAATCTAGTTAACGTATATGTAAATAATTTTTTTTCCGCTGCGTGAAGTGAGTGACACTGCCTCGGACGCCTTCCATCTCCAGATCAATTTTTACATTGATACCCTAGCAGAATTGGCTTCCTCAGAGTCTAGATTTTTTAAAGACTGACCGTCTGAGATACAACTTAATATTTCTATGATTCAGAATATAATGAAACTACTTGAAACAGTAAAGTAGAAGGCCATATCCTACTTCTATCACTATTTTTGAAGCTAACGTAAGTAGATCTCAGCGATCAATTATCAGTAAACTGCTTTTTCTCATTTTTCATTCATTGTCTATATCTGCAATGTTATAGGCTGTGACCTGGGCCTTCACGCACGGTCGGGTTGTTTAGCTCAACGGTTAAGAGCGACGCTACTTTGAAGCGGCTACTTTATCGATTGCATGTTCGATTGTTGTAGTAGCTGCAATCCTTTAATTATTCATTCTATTTACGTTGGCTAGGCCATGTGACCCTTTCTCCGTGTAACAACGGGAGGCCATAACAAAAAGAGTTTCAAATAATATAACGCATTCTTGTATACATATGTATATATATATATATATATATATATATATATATATATATATATATATATATATATATATATATATATATATGTGTGTGTGTGTGTGTGTGTGTGTGTGTGTGTGTAATTTTGAAAGACCGAAACGCTGAATAAATGATATAAAATCATTTTACCTGACTGAGAAGTACATTAGATACGAAATAGATTTGTTTTGAGAAAACATATATACAAATATCTGATATATATATGTGTGTGTTTATAGATACATATATATATATATGTGTGTGTGTGTGAACAGTGTGTATTTATGTGTGTGTTGCATGTGCTACAGTTAGCAATAAAATGTACGAATATATTCTGGGAATATAACATCTTTTCTTCCTCTTGATAATGTAAAAGTTTGCCCCCACCACTGCAACGATAAAAGAAAACATTCTTCTCACACCTTCAAAACTTACTGAAAAACAGGCGCTAAATCCAAAAATCATTCTTAGATCTAAACGAAGATTGACACCATCTGAAAGGAACTCCTACCACCCCCCCAGACATTGACCCATCAGCGACATCAATTCCACATTCCATTTCAACGACCTGTTGCACCCTTCGATTCGCAAAGAAAAAATCTCTCAGTTACAATCAATGTTCTGTTATTCTAGTACTTCGCAAAGGCACCCTATCTATGAAACTTTTAAGTTATCAGCAACATCAGTTCGAGATTTTTTCCACAGGTGATAAATATACCACCATTCTCCTTGGAACAGTTCCATCATAGACCGTAAAACTTGGAGTATGAATTGAGAGAATTTACTTTAAATTTCTGTTCTCTGTATGGAAATATCATTCAAATCTTCTCCTTTATAAGCATAACCTTTATCTATTTCCCGTTTCGGTTCATTGTAATTCAATTTGATGTGCTGATAGTTTCAAAACTTTTTTTTAGTGAAGTGACAAATTTTTTCGCTTAATTATATTGATATAAAATAACCCTATAATCATTAAAAACCCGATATTTTACAAACTTTGAAAGAAGCAATCTGACTGTAGCAGGAGGTGACAATGGCAAAGCGTCTGGCTGCTCAGAAAATCCGAGACGAGTTCAAACTCCGACATTTTGCCTTCACTTCAAACTAATAACCTTGGAAAAGGCATGAATCAATATCTTCTCCCCCAAACTATGGCCATATTGTCGGTGAAATAAATAATGCCGCTTCAAGAGCTTTTAGCCTCTAAATCAATTTTTTTTTAAATTGATTTTATATTTATATTTCTTTAGGGAAGTTATTAAAATACTTGAGACAGTAGAGAATGAAAAAGATATTCATATTTATTTTTGAATTCTGATACAATTTCAGGGATGAATAATTTGATTCCTCGAGTCAATGCCTAATGTAGGAATGTCAATGTATTCACCATCTCCTTAAATCATTGACGCATTAGCGACTTCAGCTGCACATTCCTTTATATCCCCCCCCTTCCAACACGTGTTGATTCATAGATTTTTAATACTATGTTGGAACTTCGAAGCATTCCGCAAAATAGGCGTAGAATCCAAGGATCAAATTTTTCTCTGATCCTAATGACACACACATCATTCAAGGGGGCGGCCCCTCTGCCCCAAGAAGCTATTGACCAATTAGCGACATCAATTCCACATTCCTTCACAACGACGTGCTGCACTCCCCTTTCACACAGGGCATTTGAATTTTTTTTTAAATCTTGGTTATATATTTTTTTCATATTGGTGTAATTTTGATGATACAACATCATTTGAGTATTAGACTTATTATACACTTGAGATAGGGGAAATAATGACAATGTAAAAACTAACGTGTGTGTTCGGTTACGTGTTTGTGTATTGTGAAAACCTACATGCTGGGAAAAAACGACAGCGATTAACATGGGTCACAATGGGACGGCTCTCTAGTAATGCTCTCGACATGCAATGTATAATGGTAAGAGTTGGGTGATCAATAATCTGATCCCTGCGGTCGCCGCCGAATATAGGGTCATGAATCATTGACGCATTAGCGACATCTGCTGCACATTCTTCCATACCTCACTTGTTGAATGATAATAAAACTACTTGTAACGGTAAAGCATTAAAAAAAAATTACTTTCACTTTCATTTTTATAGTTGAAAAGGAATTTATTTCCTTTCTTATTTGAAAGTTATGATTACTTTGATTGATGAGACAAGGAATCCTCATGAAATCCTCCTCCTTCGAAGAGATCAGGGCAATTACTTTGGGTTGGCAAACTTTATGTAGAGTAATCTCGAACATCAAAAACAAGAACATCCAATCAGTCTTAAAAGGAGGGTATACAACCAATGTATCGTTCCGATAGTCACTTATGGAGCTGAAACATGGAACCTCACCAAAAGTTTACTGCGCCGGGAAGAATTGTGGCCAACATTTCATGGATAGTACATAAAGAAAAAACAGGCGGCAGTAGTCATAGAATTCATTAGAAAAGACAAATGATAATGGGCTGGTCATGATGCAAGAATGTCAGATAACTGCTGGACTTCACAACTCCATGAGTCCATGATGCTTTTAGTAATATGTAAAATAACAAAAAGAAACAGAATTGTTTATCTGTTGTTGATGATATTTGATCACAGTGATCAATATCAAACAGAGTAAATATAGCTCATGAATAATTGCATTTATTAGGGAAACCCCTGTTTTCCTTAAAACTGTAATAAATCAATATGAGTGGTGCGTGTGTATGTGTGTATGTGTATATGTTTATGAGTATGCATGTAAGTACTTGGTATACAAATGTCTGCATATTTCAAGTGAAAAACAACTTTTTCTTCCTTTAACTAGATAATATAATCTTCTTCCCTTCGTAATTCGAGTCATCAAAATATAAAATCAGCATTGCAACACCTTCCCCACATTACATGAGGCAGGCACAGAATCTAAACATAGTATTATTCTTTGAAGCTAATGAAGACATCTCTGGCATTATTTAAAGGGACGGCCCCCTATTCTCATAAAATGCATAGACCCATCAGCGACGTCAATTCCACATTCTTTCACAACGACGTGTTGCACTTTCCTCTTCTTGAAAAGAAAGAGAAAAAAACACTGTGTAAGTAAAAAATCTATTATTAATATCATTTTGATTCCACAGGAACATATTTCAGAACTTCGAAGCACGATACAAAATAGGGACAAAATCTAAGAATCAGGTTATTCTTAGAAGACATCACTGACATCCTTTTAGGAGTCGGTACTTCTGCCCCCCAGGAGCTATTGACTCATTAGCGACACCAATTCCACATTCCTTTACAGCATGTTGCTCTTCTTCTTCCCTATTACACAGTGCAATTGACCTCCTAAAATTTGCTTGAGGTTTTCTGTCACAGCTCATTCGCTAATTTGCTGAACCATGCCTCCCCCTGCTTATAAGTGTTTAAAAAGACGCATACACACATACCCACGAACACACACACATACCCTCACACACATACAAATACACACATCGCTGGATAATACACACACACACACAAACACACACACACATATATATATATATATATACACACACACACATATATATATATATATATATATATATATATATATATATATATATTATTGTGTCATCCACAGACAGCTGTTTCGTTGTATAACAGCTCATCAATGTAGCTATAGACTATCCATTATCCCATCGAGTACCATGAGGTAGGATTGAAACCTTCGATCCACGGAATTGGACGGCCAGTAAGGTTGAATTCAAGCGATATATTTAGTTACACATACATTCCCCATCCACAACAATGCTCTATTCCTATGGACGGGATAATTTGGTTTGAATTTGAAATGAATAATAAAAAAGGAAATTTACGAACCGCATACTTCGAGGCCTTACTTGCGTAAGATGGATGGAAATTAACGATCTAATTCAATACTAGTTGCATTGTTGCACCCCTTTCTGAAAACATTTGAAAATGTAATCCATCTGGAAAAGTAAAACATCAAAATTCAATTGCAAAATAATTTGTCTTTTTTTTTTCTCGTATTCATTCAAGTCATCAAATTTATTTGAATAATTTCTCCATGATGAAAATCGTGGAATCGCCTCTTACTAATAATGTTTCATTTTTGTACAAAAATCAGTTTTACTTTCACGAAAGTTTCTGTCATTCGTAAAAAAGAATTATTGGGAGAAATTTTAATATAAAAATAATTTCTCTCCATTATTGAGAACCAGAGATTGGCTGGAAATTTGATGTCATAGCCTATGTAGGAAGTAGACCTCTCCTCAGTCTACATGCAAAAGGTCTGGAAGTTCTAGGAAAGAAGAGGCACCGACAAATAAATTATATATATATATATATATATATATACAATCTGTTCTCTCTTGCTGCTCGAAAATTGGTTATGTTTTCTACACTTTCTGAGGACAAACAAAATCAAGGAAGCGGCAGAGATGGTAGTTAATTAAAACGTGAATAATAACAAGGGGAAATACTCAAAAGTGACAGAAAACTTATTTAAAGATAGAATAAAAATGGATATAAAGATATAAGAGAAGACGAAGCCAAACAAACAAATAATCAGAAGAAAGGAGGAGAGAAAAATGAACTGAATACTAGAAGAAGGGGTTAACTATCAAGAACACCTAAAGAATACCATAAAAATGTGTACGTTTCAAAAAGCAAACGTGTCACAAACTGATAAATTGATAGAGACTAGTGATATCCCAGACATAGCAGAAAAGTTTGTACTACAAAATATTTAACTCGAAAAAGCTCCAGATGGCATAACGACGGAACTTCTAGAAGATGTATCTCCCACAAAGGACTAGTGTGGGTTTTTTTCCGTTGGTGCTGTCCCCACAAACTATACTAAACCAGCTGTGGTTCTGGGTTAGTAAAAGAAGGCAACAAGACGGAATTTCGTTTATATGTTTTATATAAAATATTGATTATCAATATCTCTGGAGACGGGAAATGCCTATTCGCAGTTGAAAAGAGAGGAGGCCGATTATCATCTAAGTCAAAATGACGACTGGTCTCTCATGTCACGAACAGTAGTCTACTGAATGGTAGCAGCGGTTGACGGTTACTTAGGGCGGCGTCTAACACGAGAGAGCCGGCAACGATTCTCTTCTCCAAAACCAAATTTTACTCTCACTACTTGTTACGAAGATCCCTCTTATTTAAGCCCTTGGTATCAACACTGTATCTCTTGTAATTGATTTCCCTTCTCTCCCTCTCCTGTTATCTCGGTCTCTCCGGAAAACCCCAAACATTGACCTTCATTCATCTCGCGACGCAGGTCTGTCCAAGATCATAAATTAGTCTCCCCCCTCTCTCAAGGGCTCCGCAAACAACCTTTCTTTCATAAGCTTTACTCTCTCTCTCTTGGGCCCAAGTGAGTATTAAACTCATATGAGAGTTGACATTTTACAAGACCACCGTTAATTGCATTGTATATCATCAGTAGCATCAGCTGCTACATGTCTACAACAAGACGAAGGTCCCTCCCATTTCCTCCAATGATGAGCGTGATTGCACTAATCTCTGCCATGTCTAACCGGTGGACTTTGCTATCTCATCGTTTCATCTTGCATTCTTTTCTTACTGCGTTCAGTGGCCCACAGGCATGAATCGATTAGCCTTTTGCACCACCTGTTGTAATCTATTCTTATTATGAGAACTGCTCATGAGTATGTGTGTGCATGTATATGTGCGGGCACATTTAAAGTAAATAATCATTTTCCTTCCTCCTACTGGGGTATCATGCTGCGTCAACAAAAGCAGTTATTTCCTACCTTGGGAACATTACAAGACAAATGCAGAATCCAAAGATCAGTTTATTCTTTGATCCCATCACTGTTGTTATTCAAAGGGGGCAGCTCGACTCCCCCCGCCCCACAAGAAGCCATTAACAAATCAGCGACATCAATTCCACATACCTTTACAACACAGCTTATTACAACACAGTTTATTACACAGCCTATTTGGATTGAAAAATGACTCAGTTTTTGTTTTAATTTGTGTCACGTTAGGAAATTTGCCCAATCTTGTTTCATAGCTTTAGGCTTCTCTCTCTCTCTTTCTATATATATATATATATATATATATATATATATATATATATATATATGTGTGTGTGTGTGTGTGTGTGTGTATGCATGTGCGTGTGTATGCATGTGCGTGTTTGTAATTAGATAGGGCAGACAGAATGTGACAATTGTAGAGATATTTTTATCAGAAAATATATTTCGTCTGGCACTGGTGTTAACCAGTAGTATATTGAACAGTCAACCACATGGATGAATAGAGAAAATCAGCGTCGTGCAGGGCTCGAAGCTGCGTTCATCAAGAAGCAGTCTCAACGCGACTCTGCTCAACCAACTGAGCTAACGACACTATTACCTCGCTGATGTAGTCATTATTTACCTTTTTTGCACTGTTCATCATTACGTCATTTGCACCTCCAATGACGATTGATCAGGAATTCGATTTACTTTTTTCTTTTACAAAACGAATGGAGAGAATGTTTGTGGCTATTCTCCATCAAAACATTCCTTAGTTTAATGGTTTCTAGTCGAATCACTTATAGACCGTAGAATTCATTTCTCAAAAATGTGTGCAAAATTAGACTCACTGTTCTTTCCAGACGATTGATTATGCAGTATAAATAGATTTTCTATGAACTACTGTACACTATGCAAGAAACTGCAATAACATAAACAGTTCATCAAAACGTTTTTAAAATGCCAATGTTATTAATATGAACGAACGCTTTTTTACTTGAATATACAATTGAACGAAGCACACGTCGTCGGAATTCTCTTATCGGCCTGTTGCCCAGAGGAAAGCTGAGAGCGAAACGTCTGGCTTCAGCTTGGTAAGACATCAAAATGGGCATCCAACTGCCTCAAAATAGCTCCACTCCTTGGTTTGGAATCAAAGTTGTCCTTCTTCTAGACTGGTTGCCTTCCCAGGATTAATGAGCTTAATTTACCCACCTACGTCACCAATATATTAGTGCGAAATGAACATAAAAAGCCCCGACCGGAATTACCGATTCCATTTCCCACGCAGTTACCGACAGATTGTATCTTGAGAAATATTACAAAATAATATTCAAGTTTGATCATACATATGATACAAGAAATAATTGCATACTATAACACAACAAAAGAACCACAAGGAATTATTTCAATAGTCCAAATTCATCTTGAAAGATCTTGAAATTAGATTTAAAATAGTTGATTATGTTTCTTTTGGGACGAATTACTCAGATGATTCATAGATTTTAATGCTATGTCAGAATATTGAGACATTCTGCATGACAGGTGAACAATCGAAAGATCAATTTATTCTTTGATCCTAATGAAGACATAGCTGACGTCATATAAGGAGGGTGATACCCCTGTCCCCACCCTCCCAGAATCATTGATTCATTAGCGACATCAATTCCACATTCTTTTATGACGACCTGTTGCATCTCCCTTTTACACAGCGCATACAAAAACATTGTTTCTATTTTGTTTTGAAGTGCAAGTACCTTTTTGGTGAACACATAAGAATTTTATACAAATGTGCGTACATTAGATTTCAGCCCCTCCACCCACACATGCACATTTTTACTCAGTAAAGATATCTTTACGTTAAAAAAAATACGTTTATTTCAGAATGATTATTTCATGACGATGCAATCTATAATAATACCAGATTGTACATCGTGAATCCATCCCAAGTTTCACTTTCATTTTCAAAAAATTATATCTTAGAGATCAATAATGGACCCCTGAGGTCAATGTCGAATATAGAGACATACTATGTATCTCACTCTTTTTCGTGATTCAACAGCGCATTAGCGACATCAGCTCCGCATTCCTTTACATTCCACTTGTTGATTCATAGATTTTGAATATAATGCCGGAAAAACATTTCAGGCTGAGAATCCAAGAATCGAGTTATTCATCGGTCATAATGAAATCTTCGTTGATATCATTCAGAGGGGACGGCACCTCTATCCCCCTAAAAACTATTGATCCATAAGCGACATCAATTCCCCATTCCTTTACAACGACGTGTTGCCTGCCCTCCCTATTACATACTGCATTTGAGTGTGAGTTGTTTAGTAATATAGTTAATACAAGAAAATTAACTTGAGAAAAGATAATATGATGTATAACTCGCTGAATGTAGAATTGATATATCCTCAAAAGTTAATATAAAATGAGAAATTTTCCTTCCTGCATTGAATAATAATAAGCAGTCAGAGAACATTAGAATTTAATCCGGAAATAAGTAAGCTGATTTTTCTCAGAATATCTTTTTGATAAAGAGAAAAAGAACATATTAGAAGTTTCCAGGTTTCCCCCTTGTATTTTTTCAATGTTGTCCCAAATGACGACCAAATCCATAAAAATAACCATTTATCATCATCATCAGTCTTTCAACATCCGTCGTTGGACATAGACCTTCCCCAGGATTCGCCACACTTCTCTATCATGGGCGTCGCGGAGCCTGTATTTTCTGAATTTTCTAGCTCGTCTCTCCATCTGATATTCTGCCGGCCTCGTTTGCGCATGTGATCTCGGGGGAATCAACGTCGTGAGTTGTGATGTCCATCAGTTTTCCGCCATTTTCGCAACATGGCCAGCCCACTGCCATTTGAGATTTTTAATGGATTCTATGATGTCCTTGACTCCTGTCTTTTCTGGAGTGTACTGTACTGTCTTGTGGTCTCTCCAAGCATAATTCTTTCATGTGCACGTTGCATGGTTCTCAGTTTGCAGATCTGTCTCTTGGTTAGGTTCCATGTTTCAGCTTCATAAGTAACTATTGGGAGGATGCATTGGTTATACACCCTTCTTTTTAGGATTAATTGGATCTTCTTATTTTTGAAGGTCGAGCTTTCTCTACCAAATGCTTGCCATCCTAGTTTGATTCTTCCCTTGATTTCTTCTTGTTGAGGGTCTCATTGAGATTCGATGCCCTAGGTAGATGTAATGATCCACTTTCTCCAGTTCTGTGTCCTCGATTTTGATCTTAGTGTTTTTATCGACGATGTGGTTGTTGCACATGATCTTCGTCTTGCTGAAGTTCATGTGTTGGCCAACTTTCTTGCTCCCTTCATTTAGTTTATCTATCATTAGTTGGTGGTTGTGTAGGTACGGTGCCAAAAATGCAATGTCGTCTATCATTTATCTGTTTCTTCACGTTCAAGATAGCCACCAGTCTCATCCTTTGAAATGCCGTCCAAGACATATTTTCATCCTTTTTTTCTGTGCTAGTTTTAATGCTTTCAAAAATCCACTTAAGCTGGTTTTCAAAGAATTCCTTGATATATTGAGGAATAACATATTATGAGTCCTCAAGTTTCCTACTTGAGCTTCCATTTATAACTAAAATAGTTACATTTTTGGCAAATCTCCGTCTTTACTTCACAAAAAGATGTATTTGAATTATAGCTGGACCGAACGACTTCCTTATGGATCTTACTCAATTATGCTACAGCAGTTAAAAGTCTTTGAAGATGTATCGACACTATTTTACTTCAATCATAATTCATTTGGTAAAACTACTTAACAAAACACAAATGAAATATGTAACAGTGTTTAAAGAGCAGCTGAATGAACAGTGGTTTCCACCCCCATTGGTTGATAGATAGGTACCTGCTAAGCTTCCGAAGTGATTAGTGGACAAGAAGTAGATGGAACTACAATAAAAGTAAAAGTTATGTTCTTTGCTCTCCGATTTTCTCTGTTGAATTGAAACGAGGTTCATCATAACAATCAAATATGACTGTATAAACACTAATATGATGTTTGATTAGGTATCCTCATTAGTTGCTAAGTAAATATCCTCCATCGACAACGTAGCATCACCAGGAACTGTGTTATGATAAACAACCATGAACTTGAGTATGGCCCCAAGAGCACTTTTGATTGTTTTCCCAATTAGCCTATCTACTAAGAGAGATGGGTATTGTACAGCTAATTGTTATTGTATAAAACTTTCTCTTCTGGTACTGGGGTCCTAGGTTAATCAGGAGTACATACTAAAACCTACTGAGCATGTCTGAAGAATTAATCTCTATACCTGAACTACAGAATCCTAGCCAGGTCCAGAAGTACAGGAAGGAAAGTGAAAATGAATATCTGCAGATCAAATGTATTTTTAATGATATATATTATGCAAGTTGTTATCACTTAGTCATTGTAAACATTATAATCTAAATATGCTAATTAGACTCCTGCACCACAAAAATATGTCTTGATTGAATAAGGAATGAATAATGGTCCCTTTAAGGATTTCGCTGCCATTTTAGACGTCATTTTGAAAATTTCTACCTTTTTAGTGGTGTGACTTAGACACCATTTTGAAGATAAAACGTTTGATATGTTATGAACCCCACCTGTTGAAAGACCTTATCGGAAAAATAAATAGGTAATGGACATCTTAATGATTTGACTGCCGGCTATCTTAGACTTCATCCTGAAGATGATCTGTTTCTAGAAATCGGGCTCTGGGAGACTTTTAGTACATTATCAAATATACCCAATCCTTCAGAATACCCATTGAAACCCCTGTTTACAATTAATCTCTTTTTACACTTTTCAACTTTTATATAATGAATTAATTTTTTTTCAACATTTCGCATTCACTTTTTGATAATAATAATGTTGATCCCTGGATCAGTAATCTGATACCCGGGGTCGATTTCGGATATAGGGGTTGGGTTAATGAATCTCACCTTTCTCCGTGTATCTGCTATATCAGTTGCACAAACATACACACACACACAGTGAGAGCAATGTCGGATATAGAGGGCATTAATGCATTCATGAATTATGGATGTATTAGCAATATCATCTGCACAACCTTTTCCTGTTTTCATAGATATTTGATGTCAGAAATTAATATAGGGAGAAAATTCAGGAATCGGGTTAATCTTTGATTCCAATGAAGACGTCACATACATATATTTAAGGGGACGGCACCTCTGCCCATTCCCCTCAGAAGACTTTGACCTATTAGCGACATCAATTCCACATTCCTTTACAAATGTTTTGCATTACATGCATCAAGTTTGGTTAAGGTTTCCTCTTCATATATGAGTGTCTCATTGGTGTGCATTTTAGCATTGTAGTTGATAAAACATCATTATAAACGGAAGTACGTGTGATGAAAATAATTGGAATAGTGTAGAATAATGCAATATTCTATATCATGGATCTATCCCATACTTTTTCCTTTCATTTTTGAATAATGATAAGAACTTGGGAATCTGATCCCTCCCTGAATTATTAACGCATTAGCAACATCAGCTGCACTTCCTTTGAGCAGCTTTTTAATACATCAAAATGAATCGTTGAAAAAAAAGGAAGCAAAACAATACATATTTTCAAATAAGTCAAAACATTAGGCCATTATTTCTAAGCTACTTTTGCAGAAAACGTTAAGTCAGCAATTTTAAAGCTGAAGGGAAAAATTTTTCTTCCACTTCCAAAAACGTGAACACGACCTTAATCCGTCTGGAAATCTTCCTTGAATATACATAAGTATTTTTTCTCTTTTTACGACTAAATTTATGCCATTTTTTTGCAGTTATAACCAAAATTAAACTTTCAAAGATATCAAATTATAGCGATACATTTTGAAAGAGCGTTTAAACAAGTACGCGATAAATACTACAAAAAATATACAGTTGATTAACAAAAACTATAAATTTCATAAAACTACAGAGCAAAGATTTGTTACATTTTTTACTTTTCCTGCTACAATTTACTTTCATCTTAATATTTTTGTTGCTTTAAAAAAAGATATCCCGTTTGAGAAAAGTTGCAATATGAATCAACAAGACATTTAGATGAATCTAAATAGTCGCATAAAATAGTTGATAGTGATTTAGAATACTTTATCTACAACAAAATTTTTAAAAGAATTGTTCACAGTAGAAATTTGGAAAAACTCGTATTTCTGAAAACCTTTGACTAACCGGTCCGCAAGTATAAGAATTGAATAAGTTCAAGCTTTCAACTACAACAAGTTTACAACTTGATTCATTTGATTTTGAATAAATAATTTTCTTAAATTTTTCTTCTTAATGATGAAACAAAGATTATTACAATGTATGTATGGTTTCCTGAACTTTCCATATGTGTATCATATTATATAAATACAATGTAAAAAAACCGTCAAAAGCAACATGTAGGAGTCACACAAATCTTTAGCTGATAAAGAAAACCCAATAAAAATAAATTTGTGTATTCCAGTAATCTATAAATCGTAAAACCTCCCTCTGAAATGATTTTTATTACATCACCTCAGGTCAGCAGTATATTATATCATGAATCTATTCCGTACTTTTCACTTTCACTTCCATTTTTGAGTTATAGTAAAACCCTGGAATCAATAATCAGATCACTGAGGTCGATGCCAGATCTATTTTGCCCTTCCTTGTAAATTACTGACGCATTAGCGACATCAGGAGTACATTCCTTTATATCCACCCACCATTAGATGATTCATAATTTTTTTGTATTATGTCAGAATTTGGAAGCATCACGCCGAATCAGGCTATTTATTTGATCTTTATGAAGACACACCACTGACATCATTTAAGGGGACGGCACCCCTGTTCCCTCAGAAACTATCGACCCATTAATGATATTAGTTCTACATTCCTTTACAACATCTTGCACTGTCCTCTTTGGTGTATATTTTCATAGTAACATAATTTATACATAAAAGTGTCTTTAAGGAAAATTACCTCTGTCGGCAAATCTGTTCCCACCAAACATACACCCCCACCACACATACACACACGCACACACACATATGTATAGATTTTAGACACTTATATATACATATATATATATATATATATATATATATATATATATATATATATATATATATATATATATATATATATATATATATATATATATATATTAATATATGATGGACATGCATAGTTCATATTCAGTCAAAGCAACACGGAGTAACCAAACCAATGTTTTCTTTAGTGAAGACAATTGTAATTTTTCTGAGGAGTTTGATTCTTAATCTTTTGTCCAACTGAATCAAAATTATAGAAGTAAAACAAATATTTAACTATATAAAAAGAATGTTGTTCGATATTCAGCTCGAAATATTTAATATCCTCAAAAGTTGAAACAAAACAAGAAAGTTTCCTTCCTGCGTTAAAAACAAGGTAAGTTTATATGGTGCAAACTCTTCAGGTTCAGTCGGAGGAGGAAACATTCTTGAAAACTATATCCTTGTCATCACTTATATGATGAATCTGTTTCATACATTTTACTTTCACTTTCATTTTTGGATAACGATAATGTCGGGCCTCAATATTCTGATCCCTACGGTCGATGCTGAACAGGGGCATAAATCTATCTCAACCTCCTCTGCAGATCAATGATGCATTAGCGACATCAGCTGCACATTCTTTTATATCCCTCACTTGTTGAATCATAGATTTGTAATGTTATGTCAGAATTCCGATGCATCTTACAAATTAGGCGCAGAATCCAAGAATCAGGTTATTTTTTGTTCCTAATGGAGACACACCACTGACATCATTTGAGGGTGACGACATCTCTATTCCCCCAGAAACAATTAAGCCATTAGCGACATCAGTTCCAAATTCCTTCACAACGATGTGTTGCACTTGCCTGTTACACTGGGCATCTGAATGCAAAAAG
The DNA here is from genome assembly GCA_963457665.1 of Thysanoteuthis rhombus. Taxonomy (NCBI): domain Eukaryota; kingdom Metazoa; phylum Mollusca; class Cephalopoda; order Oegopsida; family Thysanoteuthidae; genus Thysanoteuthis; species Thysanoteuthis major. The sequence continues at coordinate 20,443,295 of OY735239.1, forward strand.
TTTGGTAAAGGTTTTGTTTTAAATTGTTTGTATGTGTGTGTGTGTGTGTGTGTGTGTGTGTGTGCATGCATGTGTGTGTGTCATTGATGTACACAGCTATTATAATAACTACAGCATTATCATATACCACATTGTGTGTAAATTAGGTTTGTCGGTAAATCTCTTTGAAGATGTATATGAACAAAGGCGGGCGCATACGATCGCACGCACGCGCGCATATCTATCTATCTATTCATCCATCTCTCTCTCTCTTTCTCTCTCTCTCTCTTTCTCTCTCTCTCTCTATCTATATATATGTATATATATATATATATATATATGTATATATATATATATATATATATATAAATAGTTGAATGTGGATTCGCTACACAAACAAGCTCATGTTTCTGCCCTCTTCAGGCCTCATCGGGCAGAGTTGTAAAAAGTTGTATGCATCGAGCACTCATGAAATAAGTATATATATATATATATATATATATATATATATATATATATATATATATATATATATATATATATATATTACGGCTGAATATGACATCTTATTGGTTAATTTTTTTATACAGTAAACCCTTGCAAAAATCAACTTCAATAAAACAAATTTCGGTATTTGCAAACATGTGGACGATTACGACCTTTCTTCTTATTTATTGACATATTTTCCTCACATTTTTTCTCATGAAGCTGGGACGGCAAATCTGCCTACATATATACACATTCACACTTGAACACATGGACATGGATGCAGACACTATTTTTATTAGTCAAATTTTATAAAGAGAAAACCCTCGCTATAAAAAGCGTGATATAAAAAATTTCGGCTTTAGCAAAGATGTGGACCAAAACAAACTTTCTTCTTATTCACTAACATATTTTGCTAAGAGGAAAGTTGAAAGAGGAAAGAATGACGTCGCTTTAATTCTAACGGAAAGATACCATTGACACGTCTTTTTTTAGTTCACAACCATAGATTTTTCTTTGTTTCCAAGTAAATTATTTTCTGAGTGGTCAAAGTTGATGGTAACAGTTCACTTTGTCTTAAACGTACATTGTCTAAAGCAGCAGTATTCAAACTCGGCGGTTCCTCACAACCTTTTCCTAGGATTCTGCGAAACTCACATTTTCGCAATTTACTTCATTATTCTTTACAGAAGCGATTCAATCACGGCTTTTACATACCTTTATTTTATTTCTTTGTCACTGACAATAATTTTCATATAATGAAAAAAGAACATTTTGCCCTTTTAGTTGAAAAAATGTTTTTTATTTACGTGACACGGACGCTGCTCAGTCAGTAGTAGCTCATATGTTTTTTTTCACTCAGTAATGTTAAGAATCTGCAAAAAAAAATTCCAGAATATATTTTATAAAAGCAAAAAGTCTGCGCAATATTCTGATTAAACAATCAAAGTTGGTGTAATGTTCCTAAAATCTTCAATTTGTTCTGAATACAAAGTTTATTACAACAAAATCTATAGATTACAAGAATGATGTACATTCTATCTATATATAACAACGATAGAACTAAATCAGAATTTAGTAACGATTTTGTGTAAAAAAAAAATTAGAAAATGACGAGTAAACTGAGTTGATATCATTGAGTTAAAAAAAAGTAAAAAATATAAAAAACTGCTCCATTTCGAAAAAAATGAACGACACCTGAAATGAAAAAAACTCCTCAAATTTGTATAAAAGAATTATTTCATCGTCAAAATTTCTGTCATTATTATTTGTTTTGTGATCGAATTTCTAACAATATAAAAAACAAGATATGATATTCCTAGGTATCTGAAAAGATGGAAAGAGCAATCTTAGGAATAACTCTAGGATATATATCATACATAACAAAAAGACTAAAATAGAACAGATTGCTTTGCCAAATAATTTAGTATTTTGTGTCATGAATCTATTTCATACTTTTTACTTTCTCTTTCATTTTTGAAAAACGATAATAAGGTATCAATATTCTGATCACTGAGCTCGATGTTGAATGTAGGGACATAAATGTATCATGCCCTTTTTCGTAAATCAGTGACGCATTAGCGACATAAGTTGCACATTCCTTTATATCCCAATTGTTGAATGCAAAATTATTTTTAGCTGCTTTAATGCACCCTACGGTCACATTGGAATCGAATCTCAATGTAAAAGAAACCTCTCTATTCGCAAGGCAGAAAATGAAGAAAAGGCAATAAAGTAAATATTAAAAATAGTAGCAGCGGGTTGGGGGTACCATTAAGTTATCATTCCTTAGCCACATCCGCGACATCAGTTCACTGCATTCCGAAAAACGTTCAGTCAGCAATCTTAGAAACTGAAAGAGAAAAAAATTTGCTTTCAGTTTCGATTTGTTCATATTTTGTAAGACAGTGCATTGATTTAAATAAACATTATTTTTATCGCTGATTAACAGGTGAGGGAAGATATTGAAAGAAAGTAATAAAAAAGATTAAATTAACCTGAGGAACCTTTTGATTCATTAGCGACACCAGTTTGACATTCTTTCACAATGACGTGTTGCATTTCCAGAAGGGGATAGACAGACAAAAAGATTTAGGGATCGGGGAAGAAATTTCTGAAATCATAAAACAATTTCGCCCTGTAACGAGTGGATTAATTCTATTCAATTTCTTCAAAAATTTGACGTGACGCATTTTTTAATGGCTTATGACCGTTCACATACACTTTTTTCTGGATAATTAGCACTAATCTCCACGGGAAATAGATTTCCAACCAATAAAATTTGTATTCAGAGGCTGGGAATTTCTTGCATTTAAATTTGAAAATTGACAGTCCATTGAAAAAGGAATTCGAATAAAATTTTAGCTCATCATGTGAATTTAAAAGTGAATTGAATTGTGATTGGGCTATTTTTGAAAAGACCAGAAAACATTTCGCACATAATACAAATACTAGCTGAGTACCCGTAAAAACGACGGGGTTATTCATGTTATCTATGGATGGATAATGGATTAATGCAACATATTCTTCTCGTCCTCATTTATCTCCAGTTGGCTTTATAAAGTTATATATACCAGATGTAAATGAAAGCAAAGCGAGTTACGTTGTCTGCAGCACTCGTTCGACTTTCACTTGTTGTCTGCTTTGTGGGTTGGTAGCCTGTAATTTGATTTCACTCAATATCCCAGCAGCGTAAAATTGGTCTAACTGATACGCTACTTGCTTGCCAACTTCCAGGTTGGACGTGCGAAATACGGCAGGGCTTTATTAGCTTTATACCTATCTGGTTTAGTGTGAGAGAAAGCAAAAACCAAACATAAAAGGTGGCAACGGCTTTTACATAATGAGATTTCACAGAAAAGTCATTGACTCACCCTAAAAAATATATATTTTCTTATATTAGATCCTTTTCTAAGTGAGACATAATCTTTAAAACCCTGTCCGAATATAATCAACTGTTTATTCGTTTTATTAGATCTTGATAATTACTGCATTAAAAGTTTTCTACAACTTTGGAGAAAAATTATCACATAAAGCAAAACAAAATAGATGTTGCCTCCTCAATGTTGGAGGAAACACATTAGAGAGTCTATGAAATCATAAAACAATGATAATCCAATCCTTATCCGTTTGAAACATATTTTCATTGTTGTACGGTATAAGTTTTGTAATTCAGCTCTATTTGGACCCGAGGAGGGCCGGATTAGTGAAAATACCGAATCAAATGAAGATCTATAAACAACAGATAACTACCCCATCATACCTTTAAAATATTATGTAAATCAGTAGAAATCAGATGGGATCAAAGACATTAAATAAAAAGCAAATAACATTTAATGAGATAACATACTGTACATGCACAGTTAAACGTAATCGTTATCTTCAATTGATATTTTAATTGAGTCATAACAGGGCTTAAATAAAAGGAAGTGATATTAACAGATACAGGAAAACAAGCCCAAATCGTTTACCTGTGTTTAAAAGAGAACGTTAACAGGTGACGGAATCTAGTGACATCAAAAAGATGTACAGCAGGTTAGTGTAGAACAGCGAATAATCTAGAGAGAAATTTTGTTTGTTGTGAAGATGTGATTTCAAACATGTAAACGGCATACAGTTTTATCTGCAACCGTTGCAAGTTCTCTGGCTGGCAACCATCGAAATGCATCAGAACATGCCCACTTGATATTTTTTTCGAGATATAACTCTTTTTTTTTCTTTTGAATTTCTATTCACCTTCCACTTTTCATTCCACCGAAACTTTCTCTCTCTCTCTCTCTCTCTCTCTCTCTCTCTCTCTCACACACACACACACACACACATATAATGTAATAATGGATTTGCTACGCAAACGCGTATATATTTCTGTCGCTTCTTCGGGTGAATAATTCTATTTATTCGGATTCTATTTAGGACATAATGGGGGGGGGGTCTATTTTTCACTGAAAAGTGACCATCATTTGATAATAGCTGAGATAAGATTGAGGACACAGGGAGCACCGGCGCCAGTCTTCTTTCCTTGTCTCAAATTTATGATACATAAACGACATCAGTTCTGCATTCCTTCATGCCGACGACGTGTTGAATGACGGTATACAAATATCATCTCTCTTCATTTCCCTCTTCCTCATTCTGAGGATGGAGGAAGCTTTAATTTCACGTCAGACTGTGATTTCGATAATCATAACATATATATGTGTCACATCAGTCACTAATTTGGAACTGTTATGTAAACAACATCTTTTGGCAGCATGCCTTACTCAGGATGATCAATTAAAAATTGAATAAGTTACTTCTCTAGCCTCTTGTTGGGCAATGATCTGAATAGAAAGAAAAAAACAAACATAAACATTACCAGACACAAATTAAGAGATCAGTTTAGCATAAACTTACATCATGAATTGAATGCACGACTAAATCTATGTCGAAGAGGAGAGGGTTTAAATAAACAAATAGTTTTTTCTAGTCTTAATAAAGAATAAATGTTCAAATCTTCAGCCCTCTAGGTCCATTGGTGCGGCCTATAAGCATCATACATACATACATAGATATTACATACATACATAGATGAATACATACATACATACATACATACATATTTATATACATACATACATATTTATATACATACATACAAACATACATACAGACATACATGACCAGCCAGGCTAGACCTACTTAAAAACTGAACAGTTTTGGTTTATGATACTATTTAATTCCCATTAAAGAAATTCATATATATACGTTATCCGAAAGTAGTGTTCCTATGGAAGCCAAAATGCTGTAAAGCGAATTAGCAATTACCATCATTTTATGGATTGCGGAATATTTAGCGACAATTCACCGACAATATTTTACTAATCGCAGTTTACCAACAACAATGGAGAGGTGAAGTGCTGACGTCATCACTAGCTTCCAGTTCCTAACTTAGAAACTCTATTAAAGAAAAACAAAGGGGAAATTTTTGCTAGTTTTTTCTTCGACATTTTAGGGAGAAACTTAATTTTTTCAAAGATGTGATGAGATTTGATCCATTTTGACTTATTCGTGTAATCATAGGAAATAATTCTCGAAAAATATCTCTTCTTGAAAGGAAATCATTATCATTTGTAGTAGTAGTAACAGTTTTCGTTTCAAATATTTGTATATGCTTCCAATATAAATACACTTTTGAATTTTTGAAAAATCAACCGATTTTTTCTCAAATATAGTTAGAATGAGTTTTTTTTTAACAACAACTACTTAGTTATTGTTAACCAAATAATTTTAGATGAAAATGCTCTACAATATTCTACAATATTTTCTCATTGGAAACACAAAGATGATAAAAATAAAATTTACATGGTTACTTATTTTTGGCATTTTTATCGACATTCTGTTTTGTAGACTAAGGTGTTTTAGTGTTAATGCTTCGTCTATTCGAACTTACAAAGGGAAAAAACAAATGGAAAATCGATAAAATCACTAGAAGTTATCAAAATTTCTTATTCAGTATAAACTGGATACTCTCTTCTGACAAGCTGTGTAGTTGAGATAACAAAAATATTGAAAAGAGAAACGTGCAAAATTCTCGCTGTTGTTTTCTATAGTAGAGTTTCGAAGCTAGAAGCCAGACGTTAGACGATGACATGAACACTTTGCCTCTCTATTTATCGAGCTATGCAAATAAGAATTTGGAAAAAATTTGAAAAGAAAATGTTTGTCGAAATTTTTTGAATGAAAAATACGAAAAGAAAAATTGGTTACTCGCGCCATCATCGTGGTACCGCTTCGGCAGTTCAAAATGTAATGCTTGTGCAATAGTTATTAAGTGAACTTCAAAGTTTCAACTCATGAATTACGAGATCTGTCTAGAAAGTGATGAGATTAATTATGCAAAAATATTCATTAATCAACTTAATTACTTATCAACTTCAACTCCTTCAAAATAGGTTCCTTTGGAAGCAACACCTTGACGGAAAAAAACAATGATCAATTCTTTCTTGACAGATCACGTATACCTCGATTAATTGTTGTTGGTGAATTGTTGTGAATTAATTGTCTGTGAATTATTTTGATGAATCCTCCGGATTCTGTGTGATGGGAAACATCTTTGGGCGTCTGCAGACACCAAAATATCAGGTTAGGTTGTGTTTTGGGGAGGTAGAGGAGACGGATGGAGAAGAGAGTGCAAGAGGGTGTGCGAAAAGTGAAAAGGTTCCTTAAAACGAACATCATAAAAGCGGGGGTAACCTGTGTTTGAATTCCATTATATGATTTTTTAAAGGAAAGAATCTGACAAAACTCATTTCAGTGAAAGAGTTTATTGATTAAAATGGTGTTTATAAGATATTTTTATTAGAAAGTTTGTTACTTTTGAGTGGAAGAGTCCGTGGTTACAGACAGAGAACCAAGAAAATCACATTGTTCCTTATACAAATAGATTTGATGGATCTGCCAGTTAATAACAGTTGTTGGTTATCACCATCATAGCTAAAGCTATTTCAGTTACAATATTTACTCTGGGTTTTCAAAAAGCTGAATTACGAAACTGTCCACCCATGGGAATGGTTTAAAATTACACATGTTTATATCGATCTTGTGTATTGGTCGACCTTTGATTTATGGTCACGAAATCTCTATTTCATGGTAATGCTTTGTGTATCCGACGACTGTGGTTTTTGATGGATCGTTGCCGCATATACTATATATGTATTATATGAGAAACTACATTATTCTAAGTTCATGAGCTTCTTAATCGGTGACGTCGTTCGTATTTTCAGTAGTAATTGCTATACATTTTATATGATTAATTTTTCACAGACAGTAATCATTAAATATTTTTCATTTTCTCAATCCAAGGATTGTCCATAAACCTTCCCATTATGATTGAATTTCAACCTTACAAAATGTGAAATTCGGTCTTCAAAACCCGACTAATACACCAGTATATATGGTAGTTTTTTCTTATTGATTTTTCAGCAATTTATTAATCTGACATTGAACTTTCATTGCTTTTGTACGTCCACTTTAATCGAATCTGCAAGTTTTGCGTAGCTTTTGAGAAATACCAAAATACATAAAAAGAAAAAGGGAAAATTACAAAAATAAGATGAGGAACATTATCGATCGAAGTCAGTGATCTGTCCCGGCGCGTCCTCCAATCATATTTCATGAAGGAAGGGGTTATTCATTTCCCCACCTTAGCGACATCAGATCGACATTTCTGCATATTGTCTGACGTGTTGCGTCAAATCAATGGCCCAACACACACTTGTGGGATTTGACGTCTGCTGTAGTGCTATCCTGATACAATACGGTAGGGTAGATCGGGGCTTGTCAGTCCCCCTTTTTTTTTCGCTCACAGCAATGTTGAAATTATTTCAATAGAGATGCAGGAATCATGCAAGGCATTCGTGGTTTCTATCAGTGGTAAAACTATTGTAACATAACACTGTTTGGCCCTAAGCTGACATAGTAATACAGGCGCTAACTTATCCCATGTCGAAGTAGTTGGCCCACGATATATCATTATTATCATCATCAGTAGCTGCAGCAGCCGTTATAACTGATCAACTTGAACCAAACAAATCTTCAACAAGTTTTTAGTTTTTAGCTCTCACTACACCAGTTTGCTACAAGTAGGCACCAGATTGAGTGACTTAGCCTTGTGACTAAATGACTGAAAACTGCTTTTTAAATAAAATCCCATGGTCGGACTTCCCCCGGGGTCTGGCGAGCTTGGATCTCCCCTGCAGTAATGTATTGGTTTGTTGATTTAGTCCTGAGGAATGCAGAGAGTGATACGCCTCGGATCAGCTTAGCTGCAGAAACTGCCGAAAGGACGTTGCATTGGGCTGGTTTAGAGTGAGGGTTGTCCTTCTCCTAGACTGGTATCCTTCACAATGCTAGAGAGCTCAAACTGCTCTACTATTTTAGCCATAAATATGGAAGAAGAGATCGATTCATGCCTCTCCCAAGGGTATTAATGCAAAGTGAATACTAGTCGTCGATTCCTTTGATCGAGGTGTTATCGACCACGCCAATTACATCTCTCTGAGCATAAAATTTAGAATTTAAGTGCATTAATGTCGATTCGAATGATGCCCAGGTTAGTATCAAATAGGAAATTCCATTTTTATAATCATTCTTCAGGTATTTGAAAAATCTTGATCAAATTCAGAGCCTGGTAAAAAAAGAAGTGGAATTTCCGTTCCTTATAGATGCCAGTAATGATTTGAATTCCAGTGAATCTTTTATCACGAGAATTATGTCAATCACTTTGGAACTGGTGTCGCTATTCCACCATTTCGAGAAGGCAAATGGGAAAAACTCAATTCGTTTATTATTTTACTGTACCTTTTTCCCGAACAAATTAAAAATTAGAACAGGTAAATTAAAGATTAGAATAAGCAAATCAAAGAGTAGAATAAGTAAATTAAGAAGTAAAATGAGCATGAGCCAATTAAGAAGGTAGATTAAGCGAAGTGAAGAGAGGGATAAGCAAATTAGAATGGAGAATAAACAAATTAAAATGGAGAATAAGTAAATTAAAATGGAGAATAAACAAATTAAAATGGAGAACAAGCAAATTAAAATGGAGAATAAGCAAATTAAAATGGAGAATAAGCAAATTAAAATGGAGAATAAACAAATTAAAATGGAGAATAAACAAATTAAAATGGAGAATAAGCAAATTAAAATGGAGAATAAGTAAATTAAAATGGAGAATAAGTAAATTAAAATGGAGAATAAACAAATTAAAATGGAGAATAAGCAAATTGAAATGGAGAATAAGCAAATTAAAATGGAGAATAAGCAAATTAAAATGGAGAATAAGCAAATTAAAATGGAGAATAAGCAAATTAAAATGGAGAATAAACAAATTAAAATGGAGAATAAGCAAATTAAAATGGAGAATAAGCAAATTAAAATGGAGAATAAGCAAATTAAAATGGAGAATAAGCAAATTAAAATGGAGAATAAACAAATTAAAATGGAGAATAAGCAAATTAAAATGGAGAATAAGCAAATTAAAATGGAGAATAAGCAAATTAAAATGGAGAATAAGCAAATTGAAATGGAGAATAAGCAAATTAAAATGGAGAATAAGCAAATTAAAATGGAGAATAAGCAAATTAAAATGGAGAATAAGCAAATCAAAATGGAGAATAAACAAATAAAAAAACACAGTGTAAATCAAGAACTACTACGAGCAAATCAGCTATCAATCAAAAAAATACGGCGTACAAGTTAAAAAGTACGCACAAACAAAGCCCGAATCTTAATCTATTTGCTCTAATTTTTAACTTCCTCGGGAGAAGGAATAGTTTAACTCTTGTCATCAAAAGATGACGGTGATATTCAAATAATTCTGCAATTGCATTGTACTTGTAATTGGAGCTTTATGCTCGTCATCATTTTCTTCATGGACATTAAACTGAGGAAAAACTAAGTGAAGTACAAAACGAATGCTGGAAGATTCCATTACATTGAGATGGGTGAATTAACTATCGTCACAATTATTATTATTATCATTATTATTATTATTATTATTATTATTATTATTATTATTATTATTATTATTATTATTATTATTATTATCATTATCATTATTATTATTATTATTATTATTATTATTATAATTATTATTGTTGTTGTTGTTGTTGTTGTTGTTATTATTATTATTATTATTATTATGATTATTATTTTTGTTGTTGTTGTTGTTGTTATTATCATTATCATTATTATTATTATTATTATTATTATTATTATTATTATTTGGAATCTCACACCAGTTGCTTGGTGGTAACTGCTGGAGTTTGAGTGACAGCAAGTCTCCTCAAGTCTCCAGCCCTCCTCTCCTAGTACTCATTGGTCGCAGTAATTCTGCGATTTACAGTTTCACACCGGTTGCCCAGTGGTTATCGCTGAAGGCTGAGTGACAATAAGTTTCCTCAGGTCTTTAGCTAACGTCTCCTCTCTCTTTCGCATATCATGACAGAGCTACAGTTCGTTGCAGTACTTATATCTCTAGCGCCTTCCTCAGTATCCGTGCAGTTCCCAGTAGTGCTGTGGTCTGTACGGTCTCTATCCTTCCCCTAATCTCGATCTCCTCCAGTCTCACCCTCAGCGTTTTGGGGACAGTTCCTAGCGCGCCCACTATGACCGGTACTACCCTGGTTTTCATGTTCCACATCTTCCTCAACTCTCTTGCTAGGTCCTGGTATTTTTCCCTTTTTTCTCCCTCCTTCTTTTTTACGGTCTGCAGGCACAGCAACGTCTACTATTTGGCAGGCCTTCCTTTTTTTGTCTACTATTACTAGGTCTGGTCTTCTTGCCTGGATGAGGTGGTCAGTTTGGATGTCAAAGTCCCACAGTAGTTTGTGGTTGTCATTCTCCAAAACTGCCTCTGGCTTGTGCTGATACCACTTTTCCACATGGTTGAATCCCATTTGTTTGCTTAGTTCCCAGTGTATCATCGTTGCTACTCTATCGTGTCTATGCTTATACTCCTTCTGGGCGAGTTGGCTACATTCACTAGTTATGTGGTTTACTGTCTCATCTCTTTCACTGCACATGCGGCATTTGCTGTTCGTCTGTGTTCTGTCGATTTTTGCTTTTATGTAGTTTGTCCTTATGCTTTTGTTTTGGGCTGCCATGATGAGCGATTCTGTTTCTCTCTTAAGGTTCCCCTTTCGTAACCACGTCCATGATTTCTCGTCTGCTATATCTTGTATCTGTCTTTTAAACTTGCCGTACAATTTTTTCCCTTCCCATCTTTCTTTTCTTGTTTGCTGTACTGTTCTATTGTTTTCTACTTTATTGCTTGTTGCACTATCTCTCGCACTCTTTATGATTTCTTCACTATTTGTTTGCACATATCTTTCTAGGACTATTTTAGCTCTCTGGACACAATCTTCTATGCTGATGAGCCCCCTACCACCTTCTTTTCTCTTAACGTATAGTCTATTTGTATCATCTCTAGGGTGTAATGCTTTATGCATCGTCATAAGTTTCCTTGTTCGCCTATCCATTGATTGGAGCTCTTCCTTTGTCCATCCTAGGAATGGTCCTGTATACCTAACTACTGACACAGCCCAGGTGTTCATTCCTTTTATTAGATTTCTGCTGTTTAATTTGGTCTCTAATATTTTCCTTATCCTTCTGAGGTATTCTCTCTTTATTTTCTCCTTCATCTCTTCCCGTTTTATCGTGTCACATTCAAGGACACCAAGGTATTTGTATCGGTCTTGTGCGGTCAATGCCCTAATCTTGCTGTTGTCCGGGAGTTCAATTCCCTCAGCCTTCCTTTGTGCATCATCATGATTGCGCATTTTTCTATTCCAAACTCCATTCCTATGTCCTCACTATATTCCCTTACTTCGTCGAACAGAGTCTCAAGCTCTCCCCTGTTTTTGCGAACAATTTTATATCATCCATGTACATTAGGTGGTTGACCTTTCCTTTTGTTTTAGAGAAGTGGTATCCTTTGCTGTTTTTCAGGATTCTGTTGAGCGGTATCATTGTTAGAACAAATAATAGTGGGGACAACGAGTCTCCTTGGAAGATTCCCCTTTTTATCCCTACCTCGGCTAGTTTGTCCCCTGCGGCTGTCAAATCTACTCTCCAGTCTTCCATCGAATTAGCAATGAATTTGTATTATTATTATTATTATTATTATTATTATTATTATTATTATTATTATTATTATCATCACACCAGTTTTCCGGTGGTCATCTCCGAGTGACAGCAAGTCTTCTCAAGTCACAAGCATTCCTGTCAATAGCCTCTGTCCGAAGCAGTGCTGCAGTTTACAGTTACACACCAGTTGTCTGATGGCCCTCGTTGAAGTCTGAGTGGTTATAAGTATACTTAAGTCCCCAGCCCTCCTCACTTCGTCCTCCCATATCACAGCAGTGCTGTGTTTTGTACCGTACCAGACATCCCAAACTTGCTTACACATGCCTTATTCATTCTAGCTGTTAGGCCATTGCTGACTACTGGGGGTTGCAAATCTCATTTTTGTAGTACCCCTTCAGTACCAGTGCAGACCCCAGTTGTGCTGTGGTCTCCATAGTCTATATCCTTACTCTTATCTCCAGATCTTCTAAACTGGTTTTCAGTATCTTTCGCACACTTCTCATTGATGATACTGAACCAAGCCATACTTTTTTCAGCTCTTTTGCCAAATCTTGATATTTTTCTCGTTTTTCACGCTCTTTCATATTTACTCTGTGATCTGCAGGCACAGCCGCGTCTATCATTCGGAAGACTATTTTCTCATTGTTTATGATTACCTATTCCTGTCTTCTTGCTTGGATGGGGTGGTCGGTTTGGATGTAAAATTCCCGAGTAATTTATAGCTTCTGCTTTCCAGGTCAATCTCCGGTTTATACTTGTACCATTCGTTTACACGGTTGAATCCCAGTCATTTGCATAGTTTCACCAACATCATCATTATTATCATCATCTTGATCTTCGTTCTTTACAATCCAATGTGAAGTTGTCACCAAAAAGTTAGGGCAAAACAAGGTTGATAATTATGCGATAAAAAATAATTCGTGTATGTTGCAGTTTTCTTTTCTCTGGAGGTCAGGGGTCGGTGTATCGTGTGTGTTGCTTTTTTTAATTTTTTTTTTGTGTGTTGCAGTTTTTTCTTGTGTTCGGTGCAGTTTTAATGTACTACAGATTATAGTACTTTCTACAGTATAAGGGGGCAGTTTGTGTTCTATCAGAAGGTACACTATTGTCAATTATCAGGCAAGTTCTTTCCTGGTGGTCCATGATAACTATGTCTGGTCTGTTCACTTTGTTAACCCTGTAAGTATTTATCGCCAAGCCTCATAGTGTTGTAGCGTTCTGCCCTTCAGTTACTGGGTCTGGTTATCCTTTGTTGGTATTCCATATTGCTTGCAGACTCTCCAATGTAACTATTGACCTACTCTGTCACGTCTGGAGTTATATTCTGTCGGCGTTAGAACAGATCAGGCAGACACTAGGTGGTCTATTGTTCCTACATGGAGGTAACAGAGGCGACATTTTGGGTCGACACCGTTTTTCAAGATGTTCGCTGGAAGGTTTGGATTAGGCAAACTTTGGTTTTGAGCGGTCAGTATGTATCCTTCTGATTCTGCTTTCAATCCCCCGCCCCGGAGGCACTGATGGGTATTGTTTCGGTTCTACATCAGGGTCTTTGTTTCGGAGAGCATATGGTCGGTGCAGGGGGTTCATTTCAAGCTGTTTATGGCCTTGCTCCTTTGCATGTTGCCTCGTCTTTTTCACATCTATATTCTGTTAAAGTTTATTTCTAGCAACTAACCAAACACACACTGTACATTAGTGGGGTATTGATAAAGTTTTTCGGTAATCCTTTTTTATTCAGTAATAACATCGCTTAATATAAGATTGCCCAAAGTTATCCACCTTCCCAGATAAAATGTGGTTAAAACAGTGAGACTTTTTCATGTTCTTCATTTCCAGTCGATTTCATCGATAAAAATTTCACTTTTTCCCAAAAATACTGGTATCAAAATGAACTATTGGCAGAAACATAAAAACAAAAATCAAAAAAATGATTAGAGAGTATCAAAAACTATAAACTTATGTATTTATTTACCAGAATAGGAGCGGTAAAAATCTTGAATTAAACAATAATTATTATTAAAATAAAAACTTTTAGGTTCAATTTTATTGAAACTCATTTGAAGTCACGATGTTCAAATTTCTACAAAAAAAAAAAAGAAAAAAGAGAAAAACATTTTGTTTTCCCCTAACGACGTTCCCGGTGAAAATTATCCGATTCTTCTTTTCTGTGAGTTATTTTGTTCTAACAGAATATTTTGTTCTCTCCCTTGACAACGTTCTCAAGATAATTCCCAACTGAATCATCGTTTTCTTTAGTCGTTCCTGTCAGCGATAATTCCTGGTTTTTACATTGTTGAAGAATGAAGACCCATACAAGACAACAGTTGGAGGTTCTCAGGTGGCAGGGGTGGGGGCCTTACAAACCAAATTCCATTAGCATTGATCAAATATACAAGGCCCCAATTCCATGCATTACACACAGACACAAGCAATGCAAACACTCACCCGCAACAAAGGAGTCAATTTTGCTCTTTTTCTTCGTTTCCCGAGTTTACAGGGGGTGGGATTGGAAGCTAATTCAGATTAGAAAAAAAAATGATGCAACAAATCTTTGTATAGGAATGTTGAACTGTTGTCGCTAATGTATCATGTGGGGGAGGTTGTTGGTGTGTTATCATTCTAAAGAATGAAGACCGTTACAATAGATGAACGATCTCAGGGTAGGGGTGTAGACACCAAATTCCATTAGAATTGATCGAATATACAAGCCCCAATTACACACACTATGTAGACGCTCTTCTGAAAAAATCTCAATGATTCTGATTATGCGAAGGGGGTGTGCAACGGAAACTATAAAACGTTTAGAGAACGCATTCCTCTGCCAACACCTTTCACTGAAAACTGGGTGAAAAAATATTAAGAAAAAACAGAAAATAGAAAACAATGCCCGCCTTATCAATAAATTTGAAATCTGAAATTTTTATTTATTGTTCGTTTTTCATCTCTTTTCATGCCGAATAATGAAAATATCTCGAAATTGGACACTAGTTTTTAGATCCATTCAAAATTTCATTAACTTCTCCCCAAACCAATGGACCAACATTCCACAAAATACAGCGAACGCATAAACGTATGGAAAATGAAAAAAGATCTTTATAAATATCATGCATTTTTGAGAATTTTTACTGATAAATATGCTATGGCAAGCTAGAATTGATGATATATATATATATATATATGTATATATATATATATATATATATATATATATATATATATATATATATATATAGTGAAATGAACTTTTTATTCTAAGCTTTACTCTTAATCAACTCAATGCTAAATGTTGAAAGTATCGAGCACTTTATGAAATAAACCCATCACTCTTCACATATTGCATTATATTAAATCATATTATATGGTATTGCTGATTTATATATATATATATACATAAGCCAAGTAATGAATAACTGTTCCAAAATAGATAAATGTATTGTCGAATATATGCGTTGGTTGTGCATAATGGTCAGCAAATAATTCTACGGATGCAACAAGGTATGCTGCAATGCCGAGCTGATGTCGCTAAGCTTACATAAAGAACGAAAAAACAGTCGTCATGCATCATATGAAGAATCTAAACGACTAATTGATGAGAGAAATGGGAGCTAAAGGCATGAAACAGTATTTGTTTGCATGTTAAACGATACAGAGTAAAAAGGATGAAATGTAGAATCCAGACCCGATAATTGATTCAATTCAAAAGTGCAAATTCTCAGATTACAAATTAATCAAAAATTGGATATGATTGAAAACCTTTTTTTCAAATTCAGCGATGCTGTTCCTTCAAAATATTCAAATACAATTCAAAGAGTTCTGAATTCTACATCTTTATTTTGGTTCTGATTAAATTGAATTAAATTTCGATGACAGTGCAACCTGGAAATTGACATTTTTTTAGTTTTGAATTTTGGGATTCGGGTTCTACATTTAAAATGTATTTGAATTAAAGTTCTACATTTTAATGTATCATTTCGTCACATATCCTGGTCTCAATAGTGGGCCGAAAATTGTCTCGACTCCACTATTTCAGTTATTTTAATGGCATCACCAGGTCTAGCTTATAAAAAATGAAGCATATTTCATAAGCCCAAGATTAAACGTTAAGAAAAACGTTTATTCCCATAAGTTTTGGTTCATTCGAAACTCCGACTGGAATTGGTGGCTTTTCATTTATTTTCTTTCATTCAACCTGATTTGCGTAAGAAGGTATCCCGTATTTCATTCAGGTTATGACCCCCTGCCCCCTGCCAGTGCCGGGTTGTTGGGGCTTCCATTATGGCTGTGTCTTAGACAACATAGCCTGGCAGATCCCATCTCTTTCCAGGTATCCCCTATCCAATTCTTTATGCTGGGTTTTTAGCAGAGAGGTATTGAGTGGCATTTTAAAAGTTTTTGGTATGACTTGAACCTTCGACCTGCTGCGCCAGGGTTACAAGAATGGAGACCTTTTTTTTTTTTACACGCATGCGCTTTTTGAACTTTTTTTAGTGTGTATTCTTATTTCCCTTATTCCGAGAATAATTTTCTCAAAAGAAAGATAATTTCTCAAAAAATGAATAATCAACTTTTAAAATCTACCAGTGGAGGAAATGCGAACTGTTGTCGCTAAGGTGTTAATCTTGTATAGGGCATCCTCATGTCTTCATGTACTGACAACCTCTCTTGGGAGTTCTGCACTATACAGGGCGTTCATAAAATTATATACTGGTTTTGAATTATAAAATTACGTACTGGTTTTGAATTATGAATTCTCATTGTACAAAAGATTTCACTATTTATTATACATTGTTTGAAGTGCATCTCTTGAAGTTTTATTCTGATGCTGTATTCGTTTATCAACACATCCTTGATCCTCGTGAACACATACTTTTTTTTTGTCAAACTCCAGTCAAGGTCGACTTTTTCCCACTGTAACAAGAATAATCTTCACCAGATGTAGGGGAGTGAGAATTAACATTTCCCTACCTTGATTTGATTGGTAGGATGGTTTCTTACCGTTTGAGCTAAATTGATGTTTCACATATTTGCAAAATTCATTTTACTTTTACTCAAGGGCTAATTTGATTCTAATAAATACATTCATTTGTACAAAAATGTTTTTTCTAATTTATTTATCAAATATACAATACAAAAGTTGCAATAATCATCTCCTGTAGGACACTACTGCAGCCAGGCTTGTCTTCAATTGTTGTCATTTCAGCTCATTTAAAAACTGCAAACAAAATAGATCCGAGTTCTTAGATGGATTGAATTATTATTGACTTGGAGAATTAAAACTTTCAAAAAACATCAACTGAATAGCCTCATCTTTTGCATAATTTGAGTTTTTAATTTTGAAACTGGTACAGGAAGTCATGGACAATCTGTGTTTTTATTGTTTATTTCAGAAATATTTTCTCAAGAGAAAGGCAATATCTAAAACCGGACATGAACTTTTGAAATGTATATTAATCAATCCAATTCGTAGGATAAAAGGTAACATGCGGTGAAGGAAATGCGAAGTGCCGCTAACGTGTTCACCTTCAGTGGGCCCCCTTACTGACAATAGAATTGCTTGATGGACAAAGATACTTGACTTTCAGTAGATGGTTCTTAAGGAAGATTTTAAAAAATTATTTTTCAATGTTCCAAGCAAAATTATTATTACTGCATTGGCAGACTGAAATGATATGTGTAATATGACGGTACTTTATCCCTAATTCGATCCTGGGATTGCCTGAAAACAGGCATGAGTCTTTTAAACTGCATCCCACTCCTTGATGCAAACAAGTGGTGAAGGAAATGCGAACTGTTGTCGCTAAGGAGATAATCTTGGGGAATAAAGGGAAAAACATCCTTTTATGATTTTGTATTGACACTCCATCTTCATTGCTGGAAGGATGTGTGTGAAAATCAATAGCGGATCATTAGATATGATAAGCGGCTGAACAAGCCGAAATATAAAGGAGCATGAATATCAAAATCTATAATTAATATTATCTTTCATAATTATTTTTTAACTATTATCAACAATTCTCGTGGCTATTTCCTCATTAATCATCATTAAAACTGTATTCTATTCTTCAAAAGAAAAAATCAACTGTATTGTTTTTCATGATTTTAAACTTAGAATATTATATTTTTTTGAGCGACTTACCAGATAAAAATCCAACATCACTAGTAGAAAGAAAACCCTTGAAACCAAGGTAATGAAACCACTCCCCCCAAATGATAAGTGTTGGGGGATGGCAGTGGAATCGACTTTACTTACACGTATATTTAGAATGGAGGCAGTCAAAAGCAGACATGAATTTCCCCCCCCCCACAACCACCTCTCTATTTGTCTTCTAGAAAAACGTATTTGTGAAAATCTAAAAGGTTTTCTTCAACTGGTAGCAAAAGGTAGTGGTTATTATTATTATTATTATTATTATTATTATTATTATTATTATTATTATATATATATATATATATATATATATATATATATTAAACACGAAGAGGGCGTTCTAGCCGTCAAAGAAGCTCTTAATATTATTAAGATATTAATATACTGAAGAACCTAAAATGGAAAAGATAACCGCCTTTATGCAACATATACACACCCTCAATAGTTCCAATTTTTAAAATGAGCACTTCCGCTAGATAAAAAGCTGCAGCTTCTTATGTCAAATCTTCATCGATAAATTCTAAGTGACTAATATCTACCAAAAGACTGACAAAGTTTATTCGTGCCTCTTCTCCGCCAAAACTACAAGGCCTATCACCGTAATATTCTGCATGTTGACTGAAAAGAGGTCAATATCCCACAAGTGTTTGTAATTATTTCATTATGGTCAACCTGATGAATTTTAAAGGATCAAAATATCTGGTAATGCATATATTTTATTTAATAGTAGGGATACCCGGCGTTGCCCAGGGAGGGCTGAAAATAAAAAAAAAGGAAAATATATTATTCGATATAGTTATTCTTACAGAGTACAACAAATTAAAAATGATTATTAACATTATGTGCACATGAAAATTAGCTGTATCAGAAGAAATATTTTGAAAAAAACAACAAATGATGTCGTCGTTTAGTTCGACAGGGTTTCTGGATACACAAGTATTTCTCATTTCAAATGATTTCTGAGGCCAACTTCAGATTGTCTATGACGTTCATCAATTAAAGATTTAACCGTTTGCCAAATTTCAGTTTCGTGGATGTAAAATTATGGCCAAAAACTTGGAAAATTGAGTAGCCAAGATCACATAGACTGCAATCTTTGCAATGGGAAGATGTATCCATATGCTAATATCCTTGATACAAAATAGTGGCCTACAACTCTGAAAAGTGGCTAAAAATTACAAATAAATAACCTCCTAGAAACATCGCATAAATGCTGCTTCCCTAGTGGGATGCAGGTGCGAGTCTTGCACGCAGTTCATTTTCTTCATTTATCTATACGGTCTACGGAAGTCTGATTTGCTACTCGAATGAAATATACTTCCTAATCAAATGTCTGTATAATTATGACATTCAACTGGACATAAACTGTCCATTCTACTGATGTATGTATATAGAGAGACTTGAGGCTGAATAATACATCTCAAATTCTTTATTGGTGGCTAATGTTTCGACCAAGATTTAGACTTCTTCAGAGCTTCTGGCGTGAGAAAACGAGAGCATTATATGGCACTGAAATTGAAAAAATATTTTTTTGTATATATATATATATATATATATATATATATATATATATATCACTGGCCTAATTTCAATACCACGTAACGCTCACGCTTCAGTTCTTAGCATTTTCTACCAGGCACAGTTTTATAAACTAGGGACTTTTCCAATGTTTTTTATCCAACAAAAGAGGAATTCGAAATTAGAAATAAATATAACAACCTGGTCTGTTTTAGTTTCATCTGTTATAGAAAATTCCTCCTTGATTCTTATATTGATGTAATCGATGCATTGTTGAACGTTATCGTTTCATCTACAGCCATCCAACCGTTAATGGTCGACAACAACTAAGAATAATGGATATCAACGAACTCCAACACATGACACATTAGCGACACCAGTTCAACATTTTGATCCAAAGATTTATTGTGTCAATCATTTTCCTAATCCGAATTTGCTTCCAAGCCCTTCCCAAGTGATTCTGAATGTGGAGCGCATGTCCTATAAGGCAGCAATCTGAATTTATTGGGGCAATTAGGAAATCCTTTTTTTAGCAATGGGACATCAAATCTTTTTAGCTCTCTAAATCGAGCATTGTGTAGAAAGGTTTAAGAACCATTGTTCTATCGTCATGGTCGTCCTGTAAACTCAAGAAACGAAGAAAGAGAGTAACATTGGCTCCTTTGTTGCTGGTGAATGTTTACGTGTCTGCGTGTAATGGTTGAAATTGAAGCCTAGCATATTAGATCGATGCTAATAGAATTAGTGTGTAAGGTCCTGCCCCCTGGGATCCTTTAGAATAGAAAATCCATGAATTATCACTGCCAGGACGACTGAAGGAAAAAATATTCAGTTTGGAATAATCCTGAAAACGTTGTGAGGGGAGAACAAAATATCTATTTTGCTTTGGGGGTTGTAACTTGTAATCTTTTGTTTAATTAGTGAAAATATTCACTGATATATTTGAATTTCTAAGTGATTATTGTTTTAGAAAAAAAACTATATATATGAGTGTGTATGTGTGTGTGTGCGAGTGTTCGTGTGCGTGCATGTGTGTGTGTGTGTAGTGATAGCAAAATGCATACGATACATTTCTAAAAGTTCATTTTACACTGGAAAAAAAATAGAATTTAGACTAAAGGTTTATGATTTTTGTTAAGGACTTTTCAATGTTCAATCAATATTTCCCTACGTTTTGTATTTATCAATTTTTGGTCCAAATTCTGTCAATTTTGATGCTGTTTAAGAACGGTGAAATAAAACTTTTGAAATGTATTGCATACTTCTCGCTCGCAATCTATCTATCTATCTATCTATCTATCTATCTATCTATCTATCTATCTATCTATGATATGAATAGCTTGGCTTTCAGTTTTTTCCACGAATGCGGGACTTTAGAACGTAGGGCCTATCTGTAGAATATCCCTTTGACCAGGGCTAGGAAGTCCTAAGATGAAGTGCAACGTATGCCGAACCTACCCTTTTTTAGGCTTGACAGGAGTTTCCTTCGAGCTAGCTTTCATGCTAGCTGTAGCCCTTGGTAGGAGCGTTCCCACAGTATGACTGATAGCTACAGGATGTGGAAACTTCGTTGAACAGATGACCAAGCTGGCTGTAGAGGTCTGCTACCCCTCAGAGGATCAGTCCAATAGAATAGCAGCCAGTGCAGTTCCAATTTACACCTCTGGGAGACAGGGAGCAAGTGAGAGAAAGCACAATGGGCAAAATGTTTGCAATTTGACCAACAGTGATAATATAGGGAATAGAGAACCTGTTTTTCTTTCTTAGCAGTTACATAAAAGGAATGGCAACATTTTGAAAGTGCATGTTTAAGTGTAAAATGATATTCAAGAGTGAACTACTTTGACAATGTAGAGAGTTGGGACATCACGCTGCCAGAGTAGATGCCTGAACTTCATGAAGAGTATCCTACTGTGCGGCAGCTTGGGTAGATAGAATTTGGGTCCCCGACCTCTCAGGGTAGACAGACCATTAAATTGTGTTTACCCCTCTTTTTTCTCAAGCTTCAACTCTCAAGTCTCAAGTACGATTTCACGTAGCTACGTTCATATCAACAAGTTAAAAGTCAGTTATTGATATAATTGTAGCTTAGCTATCTATTAACCATTGGGTCAGGTCGTGACAAAAGTTGCTGGGTAGGCATACTGAAACGGATTATAAATAAGGAACGGATCTGTTATCTGTAGTTTCTGAGGTCAATCCTTTGCTCCTTCAGATGTTTGACTAAAGAGACTTGAAATTTCCCCAACCCGATAAATGTGCCTTCTCATACCCTAACCACGGACTTAAACTATCCTCTTACTTTTGTCAAAGCATTGGAATAACAAACTAGAGAAAATGCTAATTTTTCGCACATGGGATTAATATTAATATTAATGGTGATATTAAGGTAATATCACACACGCACACACGCACGGATGCACGCACATACACACACACACACACACACACATATATATGTATTTTTATGTATAAATATATATACTGACCACTGACAATCCCTTTCTACAGAATTTCAATGCATTTCTATAGCAAAATAATTAGCAATCCATTTACTTTATGATATCCCACACACACACTAAAAGGAGGAAAAAATGTTTCTCACTTTTGACCCCCACTTTGAATAAAAACGCTTTTAAAATTTTCATTGGAATATGAGGCCAGAAAAAACCATACATATATATATATATATATATATATATATATATATATATATATATATATATATATATATATATATATATTCTAGGATGTTTTCGACTCTTTTTCAATTTTGGTTTGAAAGAATGTGGCTCTCATCGACCATTTTTCGTCGCAGGTACAGTGGATGTAGTATTATTATTATTATTATTATTATTATTATTATTAGGAATCTCACACCAGTTGCCTGGTGGTAACCGCTGGAGTTTGAGTGACAGCAAGTCTCCTCAAGTCTCCAGCCCTCCTCTCCTCGTACTCATAGATCGCAGTAATTTTGCGACTTACAGTTTCACACCGGTTGCCCAGTGGTTATCGCTGAAGGCTGAGTGACAATGTCTCCTCAGGTCTTCAGCTAACGTCTCCTCTCTCTTTCGCATATCATGACAGAGCTACGATTCGTTGCAGTCCTTATATCTCTAGCACCTTCCTCAGTATCCGTCCAGTGCCCAGCAGTGCTGTGGTCTGTACGGTCTCTATCCTCCCCCTAATCCCGATCTCCTCCAGTCTCTCCCTCAGCGTTTTGGGGACAGTTCCTAGTGCTCCCACTATGACCGGTACTACCCTGGTTTTCATGTTCCACATTTTCTTTAACTCCCTTGCTAGGTCCTGGTATTTATTATTATTATTATTATTATTATTATTATCATCATCATCATCATCATCATTATTATTATCATTATTATTATTATTATTATTATTATTGATTGAAAAAATATTTTCATAGTTTTCGTGATCTGTGTGAAGTCTAAGTATTTCATGCAAAACTGTCATGGTGTTGGTTATGGAGGGTTCGACCCTTACCTCAGAACTAATTCCCTAAAGAACATTAGCGACATCAGTTTGGAATTTCTGAATAAACGACGTGTTGCACGCCCCTGCATTCCATTATAGAGTCAGAGAGAAGCCATCCAAATGAAGATGAAATCGATGGAGGAGAGAAAAAACGTTTCAATTCTGCCCGAATTGTGACTCATTGCTTCTGATTATCCCGCAGACCTCCTAGGCCCCTGTTCTCCAACTGTGAGATTTTATCATCTGTTGCTTTTATTCAGCCAAAAATTCTTCAGTCGTCCACGGGGTCCCACCATCCCGGTCCAATCTCTATCTTTTTCATCTTGTAGTTCTTAGTTGTGCCAGAAAATTGCTATTCAGATGTTTTTTTCCAATAAAATACATTTTCTTTTTCCTTTTCAAAATGTGTATTTAATTCATAGTAAAAAAATAAATCATATTTTTGATAAATTAAGTAATGTTTCAATAAAGTAATTCAATTAATTAATGATACATTACCCACATTTTAGGCATGTATCAGGAGAATGTTTCCACTTGTTTTAAGATGTTTTTGTTTTTTTTTTTACTTAGTTTTAGATTTAAACTTGAAAATATAGTTGGTAGCATTGCCTTTGCTGGATATTAACAAGAAAAGAACTAGCGCATCTAAGATCTGACTTTCAAGTTCATTTTCTAATAAAATCCCAAGTATAATGGTGGCTTTCTTATTATCGAATGAAACAAAAATGTCAATAGTTTCCGGGATCTGGGCGGGTTCGACCCTTACCTCTGACCTAATTCCTTCAGGAACATTAGCGACATCAGTTTGGAATTCCTAAGTGAACGACGTGTTGCGCGCCTCTTCATTCCCATTGTAGATCTTGGCTAAAGCAATAGAAATGAAGATGCAATTGAAGGAATAGAGAAAGATATCTCAATTCTGTTGTGGGAGTGACTCATTGCTTCACCCAGGATTCATCCGATAATTTCACAGAACCCAAACCCCTTACTCTCCAACTGCGAGATTTAATCATGTGTTACTTTTACTTAACCACTAATTCCCCAGTCGTCAACAATGAATATTAGTTAGTTGCCAACTGATTATTAAACATGTTTTTGATAACCAGGAGAAATATTTTTCTTTGGTTTAAAAAAGCTCAAATCAGTGGTTCTTTTGCTCCAGGGCCTACCACTAGAGCTGAAGATTCTGATGTCTCTCTCACTAAAGAAACATATTTAGCCTTGAGGAGGTGTTATAATTTAATGTTAATTTCAGAAATTTACTAAAATGTGGTATTTTAAATCGAAGAAATAATATCTGTAAAGAAACAAATTCTTTTCTTAAAAAATACTGATATATGAACTTCAGGACAGTTTCTTTACAGTATGAAATTTAGTAACAACAACCCAATCACCTAATTGCTTTTATACCTCACAAAGGTGATGATTTAAGAATTACTTGCTAAATTTACTATAAATTCCGTAGCTATTGATTGTATTGTGTAATTAAGAATTAATAGAATTATATAATCAGGAATTCACTCTTCGATTATTCATTCTTCGACATCCTTCCTGAGAAAAACACGTAGAATGGGTTCAATAGTCAAAAAACTCTTTGAATGTTGACCAAAATTACCGATAGGAACTTATATGTTAAACCTTATCCAATGTTGAGCCACAGAACGCTTTTTGCCCTTCACGCACATTCCAAAGTATCAACCCCATTTTATTATATTCAAAATCACTGACCTAAAGAAATTCGACCAACCCATTCTATTAATAGAAAAAGTGTGAAACAATTCCCTATACAGGTATTACGAAAGATATGCTCCATAACACTTTTTTGTTTTTACGAAAAGCGGAAGTTGCATCGAGGGTTTGGTTTGCAATGAATTGTCATAGAGACAGCATGCACTCTATTTTTCTATCTCTTACACCCCAGTGCTCTCAAGGCAGAGAATAATTCCTCATAAATCTTTAGAAAACAGCTGAATCAGAAAAGAAAATGATTTTAGCATTAAAAAAATTGAACGCTGATGATTCTTATTACTCATCTCTGCAATGAATCTTTTGTTGATTTATACTCGGATCGATAGGGGCCATGTTGAACATAACCTCCCCCACTTGACACATTAGCGACATCGGTTCGAAATTCCTGCACAGTGAGAGGCGTGTTGCAATTGTTTATTTCTTTGCAGAGGGAAATTAACTCGATGAAAACATCTGCACTTAAAGGTGTGTCAACAGAAAGTTTTTAAGGGTGAGAAAAATAATTGGAAACCGCTTCATTTTCTAATCTTTCAAGTTTTTTTTTTGTTTTTGTTAATTCAAAGTGAGTCAGTTGAAGAATGGAAAAAGGGAACGAATAATCGCACTTTCACTTTCACTTTCACTTTCAAATGTGTGTTTTACGACTGGGAAAAAAAGCAACATGATATTTTTCTCATCAGCGACAACAGTTCAACATTCCTTTACATTGACTGACGTGTTGCATCTCTAACAAATAAGAGTTCACCGTATTTACTCAAGTACAAATGCGATCTTGAATATAATGCAACCACCCGTTATGTAGCTAAAAATCAGTAATATATGTGATCATTTTTCACCCTCGACGCTTTCACATTATTATGCTACCTCCTTGTTTTGACCTTGATTTTTATATAGAGTATCTCACATTATACACGTGTAAATACGACAAGATAACTATTTGCGTCAAGTGAATTTAATTCATTTTTTTAAAATTGTAAAACAAATTGTTGGTCTTTCTTTCATTTTGGTAAATATTTTCTTCTTTATAGATGGATTGAAACAGCTTTAAATATAAAATAACTAGTCCTAACTTTTCTAAAAGTTGAATTAGATTAATAAACCCGTAAATAGAATTCTACATTTGATGGCCGACAAGTGGTTAACAATCTTTAATTAGGAAGAGAAGATATAAAATAAACAAATTGACGATTTACTTTATCCAAAAGCAAAGGTTCAGTTGCTAAAAATACGATAAAAATGAATAAGCCCCCCTCTACCTCTAGAAAATAGCGACGCTCTCGCACAGTTTGTCCTTTATCCATCTTAGCGACAACAATTCCATATTTTTTCATACTTACCAACTTGTTGCTTATATCTTTTTGTGCAATTTACAAAAATAATTAGGCATTCAGAATATTTGCACTGAGGATTGTTTGAAGAATTTATTTCAGTAGAATAGTGATATCAATTTCGGTTTATCAAATGCCTATATGAAAATTACTTATTGTGATATATTGTAAAACCTGAGTGACAAGAGTTGAACATTAAAATATGAACATCTACATAAAATACAGTTACCATCTTTAATATCCTAAATATACATACATGCCAGCATTTATCTCTCTATACACTTATACAGAATTACTTTTAACATAGCAACAGCCTGGACCTTTTTACTTTTACACTCATTTTAGGATTATAAATGTCTTGTATAACATGTACTATCAGCCAGTGATTCATAGACACCCACACGTTGGCACTATAAAAAGAGGGCTTAACTCTATACTCCTTTTTTCACAAAGGACATTTTAGCGACAACAGTTCAACATTCCTACACATCTACTTTTACCTACATAAGCTTGACCATTAAAATAATTGATTGTAAAAACTGCATGGATATTTTGGAAATAAAACTTGAAACATTTCATTTCAGAAGTTGTGAGTATTGTTAGTGTTTGGGGAACAAACAATTGTAAACATTACTTGAAGATTAAGATATAAAATTACATGAAGTGTTTATAATTCATTTTATATCTCGAGTTGCAGCACCAGTACTATATTCAAATACTTACGAAAACAATAACAGTTAAATTCAAGTCTCACAGTCAAATGAATAGTGAATTATTTCCAAGCAAAGGGAAATTGAATTGAAATCTTTCTTTCGCTTCTCTTTTTACTTGAAACTTTGGAACAATATCTTCATATTTTGGGGGTACAAAAATAACCGTCCAGTAATTCAACCTTTCCACCTTCTCTCACTTGCATCTTAGCGACAGCAGTTTAGCATTTGCTTATATTTACTTACCTACACTTACCAATATTTATCATTTTTGCAGTCAGACAACTGATCACCATGTTGTCGCCGCCGGTTCAATCGACTGCCGAGTCGTACCAAAGACCGGTGTATCAAATGTGATTTAGCCTCAGGAAGTGGGGGCAATATCATAGTCCTTGCAGAGAGGTATTGAGTACCAGTTTGAAAGTCTTTGGCATGATTGGAGATGGATTGAACCACAGCCTGCCTTAACAGATTCGACCTCTCTACCATTGAGCCACGGTGATCAGTTTTGTGTAGATATAAAGAGAAAATGGAAGAGAGAGAGGAAAAGACAGAAAAATGAAAGAAACAAAACGGAAGGAATAAGTGAAGACACTTCAAAATAGAGTTGCCAAATAAGACATTTTCGGCTAAATTTAGCTGTTTTCTTCTCAATTTAGCTAATATAAATCTTTGATGGTCGATTAAGTCTGGCAAATTCAATTAAATGGAATGAAGTTTTTATAGATAATTTGTTTTAGATTCAATATATATATTGATTCTATTTAATATGTGGGCTATGAATGAGTATATATTTATGTAGTATTTAAAATACATAAAACCAATTTTAACCATTTTTAAAGACAGTTTTAACGATAAATAACGAGCTATACCTGGCTCAACAGGTCCAAATTAATGTTGAAGTCCATAAAATCGATTAAAAGCCAATGATGTATAAAAACTTTTAAGTTTAAAAACGATATTTCGAGGGAGAATAAATATAGCAAACTCAAATGAACCCACTTTCTCCTGCGCATACCATTGAGAAGTTAATAGCACCATAACCACGAATATGTTTGGCAATTTAGAGACATCAGTTGAAAATGTCGGCATTTGTTGCGTCTGTTTTGTCCTCTTGATAAAACTAGATAAAAATAGTTGTTCTAATGGACGATATAAATTGCTGCAAGAAAAGTAAAGAAATAAACGAATTGATGAAAATAGGGGGAAATCAGATAGTGTTGTATTCTAAAATGAAATTTGTGATTTTCAATTTTTTTTTCACGAAACATTTGTACATGAACACCTTTTAGTCATTCTTCTTTTTATTCTCAGCCTCTCCAGCCGATAGACAGCTATTCTCCGTTACTCTTCTCTTTACTACTCCAATTAGCCATTCTCCCTGTTACCTTCCCCTCCGTGCTGAAGCCCTTACTGCTCATTTTTAGCAGTACACAGACCGACAGATGAAAGAGCAGGAATAAAAATGTAACAATTTTTAGCATGAATTTACATTGTGAATCAACCCCCCCCCTAAAAACATATTTTGCAGCTGCTATCAAAAGCTAAAGCCTTTTTGAATGGTCACATTTGTACACAGAAAATTTCATGGGGTGATGTTTAGTTTTTGTGGTAGGCTGTCACATACGGACGGACAGACAGACTTTTGATGAACTGAATGAACATTCGAGACAAATTAATATTCTGTTATTCCCTTCATTTAAAAATGGCAAAATCGAAAATGTTAGTATGCATTTCATCTGCTTGCTTGTGTAATTACGTAATTGACATTCATAGCAAATAATTATTTTTTAAAGTATAATAATTTCATGTTACGATTACAGTTCAGATTATGAATATGACAAATTAATTGTGTGCCAAAATAAATATCATTTATGTATGTATGAACTAATGTTCTCCGTTTATATACGTGGTTTTGGAATACATGAATAATTGTTAGTAAGACCCACTTCCAGATTGCTAGGCTTGTCAAAGTTTAGTTCTAGCTTACAGCACCTGATATTCCCCGATGGTTGCTCATTTAGCTACTGACTGGCTTCTCTCACGAGAACCGGTTTATTCAATGTGATTTGGCCGAAGCCTATTAGCTTTCTACGGTGATAGATTTATTTTTCCAGTTACGTTCCAATTAATTATTTCCCAGACTAATTTTGTTCCTATAAATCTTTTTGGTGACTAACATACGAACTGTCAATGAATTATGCAGTCATTCAACTGGAATAGTAAGCAAACGCACATGCACACACTCGTGCACGTGTGCGCACACACTCACACAGGGTTGGGGTGGGGGTCGAGAGGACATTAGACACATACGTTCGCTTGAATATCATTGATCAAATTGCGCGTAAAACCCCAATCCATATTTAAAGGAAGAAATTTTGATTCGATTAATATGCTATCCTATCAAATTATTTAATATGAGAACTGACATTTCTGTGGGGGATTTTCCTACTATGATAATTACCGTGTGTTTTTATCTACTTTGGAACGTCATCACATGATGATGTGACAAAAAAAAGAAATATGTTCTAATGACGTAGTATAGATAGAATCGTATGCTGTATTAAACTTAATATTAATTAATAAATGATATGCCATAATTATTCAATGATGAATTGAACGATATTTATATATTTTTTTGGTGAAAGATATTTCTAATCTGAGAAATATAAAAAACATGGCACATTGTAGTGATATTCTGTTAGCGCAGTGCTCCTGATATGCTCTAATTTGAAAAATAAAGCAATTTCATTCCATAAAAGTTCGCAACTAATTGATAATTATATAATGTATTGCGTTCGTGTTCGTTCCGATTTTTATGTTTGTTTGTTCGGTACAAAATCTGTCAACCAAACCGTATCAACATTGAAAGAGGTAATGAAATAGAAAAATTATCAATTGCTACATACAATAATATCTGATAAATGATAATATCTTTTAGTAAGAAATTATTTTGACTTATTTTTGTATCGTATTACTTTTGTTACAAAATAAAGGTATCGTATTTTCATGGGTATCATTTTTTCCTACTAAATTTATTGATTCCTTTCAAGAAGAACCTCTGCAATCTGATGATAATGGAGATAAAAGTCTCTTCTGTGAAGAAAAATGTGCCCCAGTATCTCTTACTACTCTCCCCTCTTTTTATTGAGTCATTAGCGACATCAGTTCAATGCACACGTGTTGAACACACGATGGACAGCGTAAGTTTACTTTGACTAAATAAAAATCAGGAACGTAACTTTGCCAAGAAAAAAGTCATGGTCATCATATTAGCAATACATATGCCGTATATACTCGTATATAGGTCGTATTTTGGAGACCATTTATCTGGCAAAAAATGGTGTTCAACCTGTATATGTGAAATAATTTTGTTAGGTTGAAATTCAAACATAATGCGATGGACAAGGAACAACACTTAGCTTGAAACATGACAGAGATGTAATCGTTATTGCCAGTAAATAATGAATATACAGAATATATACCATTTGCTAATGAAAAGAAGTGCAACGAATGAATAAGACTTAAAATTGTAGCATTAACGAAATTCTCATATAATATATATAATTCTTGGGGGAATAAACATCCTCATAAACGGGATTAACTTTATACACAAAACATAACATAAATTAATGATTTGGTGATGATATATCAAGGGTCGACCTATTCATGAGATGGGCTCATACTCGTTGTCTATGTATGATACCAGATATGACTTAGGGATGCAAAACATGGAGATTAACAAAACGATCCGAAAAACAACGTAGAATCGCACAGAGAGCCATGGAACGAGCAGTGCTAGGATTAACTCCAAGAGATATATAAAGACCAACGAGGATCAGAGAGAAGACTAGAGTGGAGTATACTATAAAAATAATCATTTAACAAAATGGAGATGGGATAGACACCTTGCAAGAAGGATGACAGCAAATTGGGCAAAAATGTTTGACCGATTGGTTCCCATACGCAGCAAGAAAAGACTGGACACAAGATGGGAGGTGAAGAGAGGAAGGTTAGCCGGTAAGATAAGGTAGGAAATCGTGCAATCGTGGTCATCATGGAAGGATATGGGTAAGGCCTTTGTCCAGTTGTGGGCTCATAATGGCTGATGCTGATGATATACAGTATATATTCACTCTACGAACATTGAAGTCAAAGAGAAAAAAATTAAATTTTTGAAGGTATGGAATAGAGATTTTTAAGTTTTTTTGTAGTAAATACTGACACTCCTTTAATGTCCACTCAAATAAACTAACAGAACTTTTAAAAAATCGTCTCTAT
This sequence comes from Thysanoteuthis rhombus, assembly GCA_963457665.1. Taxonomy (NCBI): domain Eukaryota; kingdom Metazoa; phylum Mollusca; class Cephalopoda; order Oegopsida; family Thysanoteuthidae; genus Thysanoteuthis; species Thysanoteuthis major. The sequence goes on from OY735239.1 coordinate 20,474,611, forward strand.
GCGAGATAAAATATGCCCTGACATACGGCTGCCCCCTCGTTCTTTTTTATTCATTAGCGACATCAGTTTGACATTCCTCTGCAGGCACGTGTTGAATCATCAATGCAAATCTTTGAATATGATAGATAAACTTTCCTGTTTGTATGTTTGTTTATGCTCAATGGACTCGCATACCAAACGCCACTAGAACGTGAAAACTTGATCATACTGGGCGAAACATCCTGACAAGTGACTTAGGTCTATCAGAATTTGCATGTACGCACGCTGCTTCACTATTTCTTCATTTAAAACCTCTATAAAACATCTCTTGCTTTCTTGCATAGGTATACTTGGATTTTTTTCAAGGGTAAGGCCATAAATCCCTGCTAGCATATCTAAAAAAATGAACTGAGAGACATTTTTCCCTTTATTTCACTGCTGGTAATCTATACATATTTGTAAAAGGTTGTGTCTATGTTTGCTTTATTCTCCCAAATGGTGTATCGCAGCCGGAGATAATTATTTCAGATGCCCCTAAAATGTCCAGGATTGAAGCGTGCCCCCCCCCCAAAAAAAATCAACGTTGATTTGTAACATTTTAAGGGTTTTAAGGGGATCTATTTACTACCTGACGATTGCAGAGAGCCGTACTATCTGGAACTTCTGTACTCGAAGTTGCAGACTGCTACACTTTCCGATTCTCCTTCAAAAGAGACGGTAGACCTCTATAGCCAGTACGGATTGTTCACGTCCAAATGTTAACTTTACTATTGAAATACACTTGCAGAAGGCCGACAGACCCCCCACAGACAGCTTGCCACAGCTAGATGGACATTTCTGTCGAACCTAAGACCTTGGAATCCTGCTCCTATTCATATCATCTCGATGGATCATAAAATGTTAACTTGGTTTTAGTGGTCAAAATCGATAGTAAAAAAGCGTGTTGACCCTGGGCAATCAGGCCTCGCCTGAAAAATCCATTGTTCAGGCTGGAGGGTTATTTCACGCACAGGCCTCATTTTCTGTGGAAATATTAGCTAAACTCCAAAAGGAAAGGGGGCCGATGTTAAAATGAGTAAAAAGTTTGAAAGGAAACGTACTATGCTCAAAAAGGGGTAATGTTAACATGAATGTTGAAAAGAATATAATGTTATTAAAGGGGTTGGGGTAAAGTCAAAAAATGGGACTAGTAGTCAAAAAAAAAGGTTAATGATAAATAAAGTAGGGTTTGAATAATAAAAAAGGGAACCAATGTTAAAAGAAAATGGGGCTAATGTCCAAAATGTTAAAAGGGGGGGAAAGTTCCCCATCAATTTTGACCAATAAAAGAGAGAAAAAATGTTCATCCTTCAATTTTGATCTTTAAAAATTTGGAAAGAAATCTTCCACTCAATTTTGACCTCTAAAATGGGAAAAGGTTCCTTCCTGATTTTGATCACTCAAAACGAAAAAAAACAAAGCAAAAAAAAAAACCCAAAAAAACAAAATTCAACTTGATCATGACCTTAAAAGTGGAAAAAATCCTTCCTGATGTCAACCAAGTGAAAAATAATTTTCCACTTAATTTTGATTCCTTAAATGGAAGAAAAATTTCCCCTCCATGAGCTTGATTTTGACCCACTATAAGTAGAAATAAATTACCCAAAAGTGAAACAAAACCTTTCCTACCTCGATGTTGATTTCTAAAAATGGAGTGAAAAATCTACTAGATATTAAGTAGATTTTTCTCTCCGCTGATATGAAGACAAAACATGAAAAGTGAGACATCCTTTTAACATGATTAATTGCTCTGTATCCATCCCTGCCTGAATCTAACCGCTGAAAAATTTTTTTTGGGGGGGGGGAGGATCAAAAGATGAAATGCTAAAAACCTGCCCAAGGATTCCAAGTGTATCCACAGAGGTTTTCGTAAAGTTTTGTCGAATAGTTTTGTAGTAGGCTGTCACATACAGACAGACAGGCAGACATTTGGACAATTATAAGATAAAATCAGTCTCGGGTGATTTTTATTTAAATTTAATTGGTCAAAATCAAGGGGAAGATTTATTCTTTTTTGGGTTCAAAATCAAGAGGGAATTCTTTGCAATAACTTTGCTGTTTTCCTGTTTTTTGCTGTTCATCTCATCTATCCACTTACTCTGTTTGCTCTTGTGGTTTTCATTGCTGGAATAACTTCAGCTGTTTGTTTTTTGTTTCTTACCTACAAATTTCACATTGTTATCACAAAATTACGTATGTATTGTGTATTTTTCCGAAGTAATACCAAGCCTTTTTTTGATTAAAAAAATATCTGCACTATTTTTGTTTTGAAAAATGCGTTTATCAAATCTTCAAATACACAATATTTCAAATTGCTTTCACCGTTGTTGATTTTCAAATATCATTATTTAAAGTAACTTGAATTAAATCAAATAGTTCCCCACATTTCTGTGTTAGCCATTCATTTTAGCATTACATCTGAATGTACATGAAATATAAACGACAAACAGACGGTTTATTTACAAAAGTACAAAGGTTTATATATCTATTGTACAAATAATATATATTGATTAAATGCATTTGTAGATAGTCTTGTTATCGACAGAATTGGGAAGTTAGGTAAAATCAATATTTCGCTAAAACTTTATAACTGCACAAAATGACAATGATCACTACGGATTTTGGGAACACTGCATACTTATTTCATACCCTGTCTCTCATTAACCTCTTGGTTCAGCCAACGCGATATTCCAATGCCTTGGTGGTACAGTAGAATACATAATTCAATTTGACAAAAATGTACCATAAATATGTCTATTAAGATGTCAATTCATTGAGATTTTCATTCACTTCCACTTTCTTTTTTCCTCTTCTTTTAGGGGTGAACTTTGTAAGAATTGGGAAGTTTAAAAGGATAACGCATTTCAAATGAAGGCTAAAAAGTGACCTGAGAATTCATTACCACTTGCTCTTTTCTTTAGCGACATCAGATCGACATTCCTTAACAGGTGAATCACCCTGTTGATTGACTTACAGAACTGTCAGAAGATCTGCCATTCCACTGACTCAAACATAAATAAGCACAAATCAATTCCCAGGATTTTTTTTCGGAACATTTTATTAATCGGCCATACTAAGTATAGTATTCTGATTATACTTCCTTGGGTCCCAGTTTGGTCGATTGACCCTCAAAGGGTAGAGAAAATTGAAATATTTATGCTTACATTAATTTTTGGAGCTATGGTTTATTTTGTACTTGCAAGGAATCCCAGCGTTGCCTGGGGAAGGGTAAACTCAAATTTGACAACATGAGCGTAAAAATAATGCTAAATTATACCTAGGAGTGAGTGTGGTTCCGCTTAAGGTCTATGAAAAGTTATTCAAACTCTAGGCGACGCCAGAAATCCCTGCTAATTGAACATATTTATGCAATTCAAGGTGAAAATTTAGGATCTTCTAATGACCGGTTAGTTAGGATATAGCACCTTCAAGTGTCCAGGCGTTGAAATATAGCATCATCAAATGCCCGGACGTCGGAAATTTGCATCTTCCATTGCTCTGTCGTCGGAAATTATCATCTCCAAGTGCCAGGCATGAACGTCATAATTTAGCATCTTTCAGTCGCTGGGTACCATACATAAGGGGAAATTAACATCTTCCAATGGCTGCACTTTGAAATAAAGCATCTTCTAGTGTTAGGGCATTAGAACATCCACTGCCCGTGTGTCGCATCTTTCAGTGCCCAGGAGTCAAAAGTTAGCATCCTTCAGTGCTCTACCATCAGCATTTAGCATCTTTTAGCATATGTACACCTGTCCGACTTTGTAGACAGAGGTAATAACCTTGCCGGATAAAATGCTAATGTTGGGAAGTGCAGGTGTGCTCTGCGTGGATTCAGGGTCGTCAACGATGACAGGTCTTTATGGAATAATGAACGTTTTCAAGGACTGCATTTTCCAAGCGGTAAGTCACCAGTGAACAAGCTGCGATGTTCCAAACGTATATTATTAAAGATGGGTCAGCAAAAAGCTTATCACTGGCCTGTTGATAAATCTCCATTAAGCATGTTGATAGAAATAATTCTTCCACTCATCTCCATTTATACGATACTTTCAGGCATGCCCTCTTACCTCTTTCCCATAATAGCTGTAACATCACCAAGAAAAGTTGCATCAGATATTGCCTTAGTCCGGTTTTCCTTGTTCCTACATTATTATGGGATACATCTGAACCTCCGTGCCAAAATTGGGGAACTATTCATTGAGAAATAGTGGCATTGTTCGAATACAAACAAACAAGAAAACTTTCACTCATATTGTATTGGAGAAAACACTCTAACAATTGGTAAAATGGAGAAAAAAAAACGTCTTTTTAGATTAACGTTTTTTAAATAGTATGAAGATTTGAATAAATGATACATTGTAAATGAAAGCTAAAAGGTGCCCAGAAAAGCTGTTGCTCATGTTATTCTTTGACTCATTAGCGACATCGATTCCACATTCCTTCACAGTCTGTTGATTGACTCACCAAATAAGGACTATCAAATTTGCCATTCCATTAACTTTAGATAACAACACAAAGATATTTTCTTTTAAAAGCTTAAACAAACATGAAAACGCATGAATTGGTTTCACTTTTATAATCGGCCTGCTAACCTACTTTCATTGCAATACCTCCCCCTTTTTTTCACAGACCGACTTTAGATATCTTATGAGTAATATTGTTTCCCATACAAACATATATCGTGCATATAAAGGGATTAAAAACACGAATAAGCCTTGTCTGCAACTAGATTGGATCCTCTCCCAAATTTAATCACTTCTTTCATAACCCTTAGCCACCCTTCCACAACATTTCATTAGAATTTATTTAGAACTTCTGGAAATATCGTGTGGAGAGACGGAAAGACAGGTGAAAAACAGACATGAGGTATTACACATACCTCTCCAACTTCGTTTGCATAGGAAATAACCTTGCTGAATAAAATGCTTGCAAGTCTGTCACTCATTAGAAACAGTTACGTGACCAACGTCCTTTGGCAGTATGTCGTGTTGAGTGATCGATAAACAAATTGAAATAGGAGTAATCAATAGGTAGGTTACTATTTTCACATTTTGTTGGACAGTGATCACTAAAAAGGTCCCAAATTAGAAAAAACAAAACAAAAAAAACAAACAAAAAACGATTGCGTACACTATCGGACACAAACTAGGAGACCAATTCAGCATAACTTTACGTTGTAAATTAAACCATGCACTGAAATCCTATGGGTTGGGGTTAAAAACGGAAAAAAATTTTTTATAAACATAATGAGAAGTTAATGTGTACACTTTCAGATAGCCTAACTTAAAAACTGAAGAAACTTATGTCGAAGTTGACAGTTTAGGTTGTCAGTTTCCAATAACTGTTTGTAACTGACCCAGTTAGAGTGGTTTGGTCGAAGGGCCATCCCAACCTACGGCAAATAAAAGCTTTGTTTTTACAGATTTGTACAGGTAAATAAGAAGGTCCTGTCTGATTAATTGATGGAAAGTAAATCAGCAGTGCTAGTGTAACATACGATCCGGGTTTAAAGCGCTAATAGATAAAAAAAAATATCAATTTCAGTCATGTGATGTGAAGTAGTGCATCTTCCCAGGAGCGGGCTCAGGGTTCCGAGCTTTTTTTCTATTCTGTTGAATTTATTCATTTTCCAATTTGGAAAGTCCTTTTGTTCTAGGTACCTAAGATCGAACTTGCGTCTTTTTTAGTCCTCGATCAAATCCATCAATTAATTGTATGATTCAGACACTTGTGAAAGAATGTCGAACTGTTGTCGCTAATGAGTCAAGAAAGACAGGGAGGGCGGCAGAGTGCCTTTTACATCATGCCATTCATTCAAACTTTGAAGAGTTTCTCAGGAAGTTCATATAAAAAAAAAATAAATGAAAACGGTTCAGCGAGTGCAAAATGCAATCGATATATTTCAAAATGTTCGTTTTAACATCCCAATACAATTGACATAATTAGGACCGAAGATCGAAAAAAACAAATATCAAACAAATATTGATCATCGAATATCTATGTACAAAAATCAGTTTTTGTAAATTTTGAAGGTGAAGATGAGTGTTAAAATAAACTTTTAAAAATGTAATGATCACTTTTTAAACATTAACAAAAGACGTACACAAATCGAAGAAGATATATGTTGCCATTCTAGAACTGATTTTTCCATCAAAATTGCTTTCGTTGATAAATGTGAGAATCCCGACTGTTTTAATCGATCTTTGATCATACGAATTTGATGAATTTTTTAGAATTGTGCTGTTTCCAAGTTTTTTTTCATTTCGAGAATAAACTGACCACATATTTGCAGGAATAACGGACTTACATAGCTAATTAGGGTCAAACACAGAAGAAGTCTACAAATTGCCTTTTTTACTACTAAATGAAGTATTTCGCCTCAACACTGAAGCTCGATTTTTAACTTTTGAAACCCAAATTGACTGTTTCATTTGGCTCTCCACACCCTAATTCACCCCCAATCCCCCCTTAAGTTCCACCCCCAATATATTCAAGTTTTTCCCTTGGTAGGTGTGCGCCACACATTCAAAACCACTGAGTTAGTGTCAACTTGAACAAGGAAAACAGGTTATTTATATGCTTATTCGAATATGCAAATTTTCCCTCAATTTATAATTAGCTGATCCATTATAAGTGAACTCAAACTAACTACTCAGATCCGACTTTCATGGGTAAAACTTGGGTAATCATGGGTAAAATGATTGAACGTCACGTCTCATCACGCTGATATGTGATCTATCTAAAATTTATGAAGCACAGTAGTTGCAATATAATTGGCACATTCACTTCTATTTTCCTTCCATAGATTTTCTTTTTAAAAACAATATTTTATCATTTTATGCGCCATTTCCAACATAGAAATGTAAATTTTTCACCCCCCCCACCTGCTACGTGACATCAGCAGAATTCCAATCGGGGACCACCTTCAGTTAGTTGTACCGATTCATGTTTGCCATGAATTGCTATTCGTGGATGATTCACGCGTTAACCCGACACGTTTCAATTGATGAAGAGATACCAGTAAATATGGGAGGCTGATTTGACCGAGTCTCATTTAGGCCATATTAGCGACATCAATTTGACATTTCTGCACAACTGACGTGTTGCATCCTTTCAGGAGAGTCAGCAACAAATAACAGGCGCATTATCAACACTTTTATGTCTGCATCGAACTGCCCTGAAAACATCATTTCAACACGCAAATATTTCTAAAATCAATAATATAAAGTATAAAATACATAAAGAATACAGAAACAACAACCGAGAAAAGTGGGTGAATGGTTTGTGCTTTTGATTTAGGCAAAGTAATTAATATTGATTTATAAAGACATTTATTTACGCACCACTGATGCAGCAGCAAAAATAAGGGCTACTGTGTCGAAGATATATCTTTCATTTGAAACCCTAGCGACACCAGTTGAAAGTTCCAAATATCTACCTTTTTGCATCAATATTTCGATCTCTGCATCAATGTATGTATATATGTATCTAGTTGCTTGGTTACTCGGTTGTTAACTTGTTCCACTATCTGGCTATCGATTTACTCTTGCTGACCAACACAAAAATCGATTCGGGCTGTGTAGAAGTATCCTGTTTCTCTTCAAAGCCTGACAGTGGGATTTTGTTTCTGCGTAGAAATTTATATAAAACCGTGATTGTGTTGACTATTTATTCGAATCAATAAAAAGAACGATATTATCTTCAATGAATTCATTCTGCTGAAACATGACATTAATAATAGAATTATGTTTGTTGAAAAGTAGACTTATTTATGATCCATTCTCTATAATTAATAAGACAACCATCTTTTTTACGGCAGGGATACACAAGTTAATAAATAATATACGAAGAGAGAAAAATACACACAACTAGAAACCATCAACCAAAACTGTCACCCATACTAACAACATGTTTTTTTTCCAGTTTTCAAGTTAGTGTGGCTAGCTGGTTGTGTATGAGTCATGCGGCCAGATCGCACCAATGTAGCTACAGGGCTGAAAATTTTGAACATTTACTCATATATTTTTTGTGTAAATTCACAATGTAAGTTTATGCTAAATTGGTCCCCCAGTTTTTGTCCAAAAGCATTCCTGCTTGTTTTTAAAAAATTGCACTTTTTTTTCGTGATGACTCAACAAAAGGTGGGAGGAATTCTTCATTAATCACCCCTTCTTCAATTTTTCAATTGATCTCCCCAAACACAAGATGTTGACCGCATGCTGGTTTCTGTTGAGTGATCAAAAAGGCCTATTTTATTAGGTTTTAGAAATTGATAGAAAATACTAAAGATCAGCCATATATTTATTAACAAAGGAAATTGGGCGATGTTGATACTTTTAACCAGGATAACACTTATCTTCACTATACAAAATATTCACTACATATTCCTATTCAAATCCCGGTTTAATGACCTAACAAAGTGGATACAATTCATGAAAAAATCACTCAAAATTGAAGTTATGTTATAATGTAAAAGTAATGAAAAGTGCCCATACGCTGGCTATGTCTTCATTCATCCTCACATATCACTTTGCTACTTACTTGACCTTGGTTTGTGATTAGTGAAATAGACTTGAAAGCGACAATCATCCGAAGTGGCGTCACTTACTTCACCCTAATCACCTACAATGTCAAATTAATGATTCATATAATTGCAACAAGCATCTTTTTACGTTCGCATATTATGAAAAACTATTAATTTCTTAGATGAATGTTACTATTTCCAGTGAGATAAGTAAGTGTCACTTAGTATATCTATTTTAAGTTGATAAGTTTTCAAAATAGCAACAGTTCAGATAATGTCTTTTTATTAGAGATTTCTAGTCTGATACTTGAAGTTGCATTTTTGGATGTTTATATATGTACCTCGACTGAGAGTGGTAAAGATGTCTATGACAGGCCTGACGGATGGTCCTCAGGGGGTGGGCAAGAACTTCAATAAATTTTGTTTGAGGGGACAAAAAAGAAAGAATAGGCCTGATTAATAGCCCCTAAGCCTTCAGGGAGGGGTTTTATTTGCTTTATAACTAAAATGCTAAACTAGACCGTTATTTATATGAATATCGTTTAGGGTGTAAAGAATTTGTTCTATAAATTTCATATTATCGGAATCTTATACCCAAACTTCGACGTCATCCTACATTTCGTTTTCATAATTTTATTTTTTTTTTTCAATTTTATCCCCCATTAAGTTTTCGTCAATTTTAAACCATTGGTGACTTTTGTTACGGAAGATCAGATACGTAAATTTCCTTAATTTGTTCATAAGACCTGGTTTAGTCTGTATTCTTTCGGCAAAGAATTTATTTAAATATATTCTATATTTCACTCACAAACATACACACACATACACACATACACACACACACACACACACACACACATATATATGTATGCGTGAGTGTGTATGGTAGGCTCAGAGTATTTGCTAAGGTAAGTTTTGAGATAGGTAGGTAGAATTAGGGTTAGAGTTAGTAGGTGCTACTAACTCTTACCCTAAATCAGGGTTCAAGGTCATGGTTTGAGTTTAGGGTTAGTTGGTTAGTGTTTCTAATTTTCCAATTTTCATCGGTGTCGTTTCGTCATCATATTTTTACCCTCTGTACTTCCGGTAAGACGGGGGAAACTAAGAGCCGAGATTTGTAAAAAGAACTCCGTACCCTTCACAAAACGAGAAACATATTTTTTTAAAAAGTAAGGATGGTTGTAAGGGTCGGATGGACTGAAAGCACCTTAAATTGGAAAAAAATTCTGGGAGAAATCACAACTACCGACACGTAAATGTTTGCCAATAAAAAATTATACGTATAATATTGGAGATCAATGAGATTCAACTTCATATGCCAATCTTCAAGGTCATTTGAGGTTACCAGAGGTCATTCTATAGCCAATCTTTGGTTCTAAACATCAGAAAAATACTTTGTACACCTTACATTCCTTACAATAAAATTAATTATTGACTTGTTTTCCACGGTTTTTCCTCCCATTCATGTGATATCTTCCATTGCATTAAATAACAATAAGCTGTTGCCTCCCCTTACCCTGTTTAAACTTAGCAACCAAAGCCTTGGTCAGATTCTGTCACCCCATCTTTCAAACATACGAGCGGATTAATTCAGGTCATTACACATTGAGATTTTTAAAAAGATTGCTGGCTACTGGAAAACCACGAATTACTAAGTATTATGCAAGTTTAGTAAACCAACGGCCTTAGGTGTATAATACATTACCTTGTTATATTATTTTGAATTTATACATATTCTTATTCCTAAAAGACATTTGTAAATGTACAAACACGGGTGTATTAATATATATATATATATATATATATATATATATATATATAAATATATATATATATATATATATATAAATATATATATATATATATATATATATATATATATATATATATATATATATATATATATATGTGTGTGTGTGTGTGTATGTGGGGGGGGTATATCAAGAAATCCAAGAGAATGGTTATATATTGCGTTATATTATATAGAAACTTGTTTGAGATGATCTTCCGACATTTGCAAGATTAATGTATCATTTGCCTTGGACAACGTAAATGAATTTCCCGCAGCAGCCCCATTTCTTTAATTGTTTATTCTATTTACATTGTCTAGGGCAAGTGATACATTAACCGAGTAATGATGGGAGACCATTTCAAATAAGTTTTGATATAATATAACAGAATAGCCTCGTATCAAACTAAGCTATATATACACTGTAAATTCTGAAACAGGATATACTTGATATTTATCAAGTTTAGCTTAGTTTGATGAGTAGTTGGGCACCGAATAGGAATTGAACTCATTGCAGTGGTAATGATCAGAATCACAGATTTGTTAACCATCACTACACTGATTGTGAAACTAGTGATTTCATAAAAGCACTGAAATTTACAGGGATTTCACTATATATATATATATATATATATATATATATATATATATATATATATATATATGTGTGTGTGTGTGTGTGTGTGTGTGTGTGTGTGTATATGTGTGTGTGTGTGTGTGTGTGTAGAATGAAGTAATGATCCACTACACAAACACATTTGTTTCTGTCCTGTTTAAATAGAAACATAAACGTGTTTGTATAGTGAATACTTACTTCATTATATTTCAAGCTCAACTCTAAATCAACTTAATGTTGAATGTATCGAGCAAATTATGTAATAGATACATCATACATCGGATATCATATGTTATATTGCATTCCTGATTTGTATCATATATATATATATATATATATATATATATATATATATATATATATATATATATATATATATATCGATCGTTATAATTCCTCTACATCCACCTATTGAGTACAATTATATATATTATATATATTATTATTGCTTAACATATGTATATGTGTGTGTATGTGTGTGTGTATGTACGCTAATGTATAGGTGTGTGCATACGTGCGTGCGTGCCTGTGTGCGAGTATAACGTTTTGTTTTGCTCATGGAAATAACTCTTACAAAGATCAATGTAGTTAATACCACGTGAAACCGCACACGTTGGCGTTTGTCTGTGTTTACGAGTAAGCTCCTGAAATATCTGCTGTATTGAGAAGGATCAAACTCTCATGGAATTTTCCTTCTTTATTCAACGCCACAGCGACACCAGTTGAACATTCCTGTCCTCCCCCTCCTACAGGTTGTTGCATACTTCTTTGCAGGGCAAACAAAGCTTAGGAGGCTTTGTACGGAAGTAACCAAGGATGAAGACAATCTATTTATATAAAACGACTGGTTCTATCTTTCTGTCTGTCAGTGTGACTCCCTCTTCAACAACGATGCAACTCAACACAATTTGCTATGTATATTCAATAGATCTAGGAGAATAACTTGAAATATTTCCTTCTTAAAAAAGTGTCAGCATGCACCCCCTTAAACATTGGTTCAGCTCAACCAAATATGCTAAATATTTGGCATGCATACTCAATCTACCCTGGAGAATGCTTTGGAGGGGGTTCGATTCGCAATGTGACCATAATGCTAAACTGAACCGTTATTTTCGTTCAATTGCAATGTGATGCTAAACTGATTCCATACTTTCCGTACATATACAAACTAGCTGGAAATCACCCCCAGAGGCTGTTTTCAGCTAATCTCTTCATATAATGAATAGGATGCATTTCTTGGTTTCCGGTCCGTAAAAATAGATTCTCCCACTTAAAAGTAATAGTTTTGCTTTTAAAAATGCCTTCTACCCACTATTTGAAACGATGGACTCTTCCAATGAAATGAATTCAGCATTTTTTCCCCAAAAAAACATCACATAAAAATTAAAATATATCCGTGATTTTTTCAGTGGAATTAATCAGTGAATCATAGGAAAAGAAATTAACGAACGTTTAGCGATGATCAGCTAATTAATCTGATGGCTGTTGAAAGTGGGTTCGATCCTCACTGGATCTCCTACACTTGATGGTCTGATATCGAACTGCTATGTTGATAAATGATTAGGTCACATGTAGTATAGCAATGATTGGCAAGCTAATCTTACTGGCTGTTACTTGTTTCTTACAAAAGGAAAAGTTTATTTTCTGTCCGTAACAATGGATTCTTCCACTTGATGGTAACTATTTTGCTGATGAAAATATCTCCAACCTAAGATTTTAAACTAGGGACCATTTCACTGAAACAAAGTCACTATTTAAAAAACATAATAATTGCGTAGAAATTCAAATACATCTGTTAATTTTTTTCAAGGAGATTAAGTGTTTATTAATGATTATCTCTCATCAAATTGTTGCTCCTGGAAAAATACTCTGATTTGTATTTGTATTGAACGCGATCTCTAGCGATTAGAAGTGAAATTTCTGTTGACGATTGACTATCCTATAAACTGGGGAACGACTTAAAATAATACATCACCATAAGAACTAGATGATATGCTGAGTAGATTAATTAAATTAGGAAAGCTAATGAACATTTGGTGACTATGGATCTTTCATATCAACTTCCCTAAGACTGACTTGAATCTAAATTGAAAATAACAAGTTAAACGTAAACTGTTAAGAATGCAACAAAATATAGAATTAAAAAATGAGCAAGTCTGGAGTCGGAAATTTCTGTTTGGTTTTCAGTGTATCAGATATTTAAATGTATTTATCATAAAACGTGCGTATCTCCACTCATACCCTCATCTTAGGTGTCACAGGGATAGATTCACAATTGTTTATAAGACCCACTTCCGGCTTGCCATGCCTATTGAATATTAGTTCTGTTTACTGCACCTGGTATTCCCAAATGGTCACTTATCTGGCGATTGAGATTTTGCAACTTGGGCCACTAAAATGGTACATGAAGAATCGGATACTCCTTCACTTGAAGCTCAATTTACTTACAGCTTTAAATATTTGATACATTGACATCCCAACAGATATTATCAACTGAAGAAAGGATTAATCAACAAGTTAATCAAACCGATCACCGTTGCCTAATGGTGGAATACTTGCATACGGTTCAACTCAGAAGATTACAATTATTCATAAAATACCAATACAAAAATCGATAAAAGTGCACAAATATTTTCGCAACCATCATTTATTGTGATAAAGACAATAGGTAATAAGTCGTAATCCAATGGTAACTAAACGTGGAAGCAAATTGAGACCAAAAGATTATTTATATTGGAGTGTATTTCGAATGTAATTACTTCAAAGAAATATTACTCAAACATAACAAAAATGATCTTTTAGTTTGTAAAGAGTATAGAGCTATTTAGCAAAAAGTACCGGGAGAAATATATTTTTTTAAAGAGACAAAAAATATTTAGTTCCTCAATCTTATTCGCTAAAAAACGATTCTGAAACATTTCTGCGACTCAAAATGAGTCCTAGTCCCTAATTGTTGAGAAGCGTTGGCTCATACAGAATTAATCAGCATCTATTTTTGTTTGGTTATTTGTGTTTCAAATGTTTATGCAAATATTTTTCTTTCTCTGTTAAACACATTTTGGTAATTTCCTCAGCCTCCCTATGGCTTGGATATCTATTCAGACGAACCTTTTATAATTCCTTTCCTATCATAAAGCCTCAGCCGATCCATTTTGCGACCTTCTTGATGTGTAATATGTAATATTCGCGTGGAAAGAAATTACCTCTCAAATATTGCATATTACACTAGAAGATGTCCATAGAATTAATCGGCTGAAACATTTGGTCGACATCAAAGACGGAAAGAAGAGATTGGATTGTCCAGATAAAAGTTGGAATGTTAATGAATCTTTTCAAAGTCGGAGACAAACTTCGATGAAAATTTTTAAAAATACAATCTCTTCTCTTTCTCTCTCTTTTTCCTTCTTTCTTCTTATCTCTCCATCGATCAATATATCTCTATCTCTCTCTATCACACGCACATATACATACACAAACCCCGTACACAATCCTATTAAAATATAATCATACTCAGACATTTCCATGTTCAAAATTGAAAGAATTAGGACAAAAGACTTCTGATCTTTTGTACATAACTATTCAATGTCCAATCTTGATTTGATATCTATTTTATTTTTATGCTTTCAATATTTTATCCAAATTCTGCCAATTTTGAAGCTTTTTAAGGATGTTGAAATGAACTTGAGATTCATCAGATACGTTTTGCACTCACTGCATCCTCCCTCACTTTCGCATTTGGATAAGAAGATTTTTTTAAATGCACTAAATTCTTTAATGGCTGACATCAACGAAGATGGAAGGGGTAGTTGTATTTTACTTGTCCCCTTCTCTATGACAGATTAGCGACAACAGATCGGAATTCCAACATATCCGACGTGTTGCATACAAAAGATCCCGGCACGTGATGGGGCAGGGGCAAGGCCACGCTGTCAACGTATGAACAAGAAGTTCACTTCTCATCACCTTAAGCTCAAACAACCGGCCGGCAAACAATTTATCAAGTCGATTCTATAGAGTTGCCAGATTAGTCATTTTCCAGCTAGATCCGGTTGTATTTCTTTAATTTAATCTATAAAAAATTATGATAGCTGAAGATCTGGCCATTCAAAAAATAATTAGTAACTTTAATAGAGATGCACAATATCTATTAATAATTTGTCCTTGAGTCTTAGTATATTGTTAATCTATTTGCTAAGTAAGCTTCAAATGAGTATATATAGCATTTTTAGCCATAAAATTAGCTGGAAATCGAAAGGTTTTGCTGATTCTATTCATTTTTAAAGAGTTTTCGTCTATATATATATAAACAGAGTGATTCTATGCGCCACCAAAGTTCTTAAATATTTTTCCAAATCTGAAAATCATTAGGGTTGATGGAGACATTTGAAATACTGCTCGAACCGTAGCTGTCAGACAAATAGACGTGACTATTTTATGAAAAGATTCATTTTTGCTCCAGATTTTCTTTTTCAATTCAATTTTTTTTAAGTCTGTAGATAACAAGTAAGTCTTATATTATAATTATTTTCTAGTGATATCTATTTTAAACGCATATTAGAAACCGTCAACCAAAACTGTTAACCTGGGTTTCTTCTGTTTTTATGTTGGTCTGGTTTTCTGGATATCTATGTATCTTGTATACAGGCCAAACCACAAAATAGGTTTCTAGTGGGGAAGGAATTCAGTTTACAATGTAAGTTTTTGCTAAACTGATCCTTAGTTCGTGTCCAGCAATATTCACGCGTGTTTTGGGAAAATTCAAACTTCTTCAAGTGATCACTGCCCAACAAAGATCAGTAGAAGTATCTTTTTCATTGATCATCCTTTTTTTTCATTTTTTTGATTGATCACCCATCCCGCAAAAATATGTTGGTCACGTGATAATTTGCATTGAGTGACTAACTACGTCTGATTCTTAAAGTTTGCCTATTGATGATAATTGAGTTTTAACTATTTCCTAAAAAAAAATGATTCATTTAATAGAATGTATTTCCAACGCCTATTTGTATGGATAACTTTCTTATTATATTTAGCCAAGCAACAGGTCAACTAATGAGTAACAAGATTGATTTATGGCCATTTTCCTGAAGGAGAAAGCTTTTCTGTTACGAAAATTTGTATTTGAAATCCCGACTGGAACGCTAACCTCTGACACTATTGGAAAATATTCTGGTGATGTCACCAGGATACTCTGTTGCAAAACACAAACCGATGTGATAGTTTTGACAACGTTCGACGTGGAAGCACTGCACCCTGTCTTCATGTAGAATGGTACTTCATCGTGTTGAGAATAGTTTTTTTTCCGACTAGACTGTGTTGTTGGCTTGAAGAAGAAAACTCAGAGATATACGAGACTCAGAAGATATACTTTCATTTTCACTTTTCGATTAGGAAACCTTTTTTAAAAAAAAATGCACCAAATTTCTCAATAGCTGGCATCAACAAAGATGGGAGGGACAGTTGTAGTCTACTTGTCCCCTTCTCTATGACAGATTAGCGATATCAGTTCGGAATTCCTACACATCTGACGTGTTGCATTCAAAAGATGTTGGCATATGATGGTGAGTGTGTGTAGAAATAATCATGGCTCGTGAAGACATTTAAAAAACCAGTAATACCTTAGCTTTCAGACAGATGAATCTCATCATTCTCATAAAGCTGCCTACTGTCGGTTGAACACAAGGAGGTGTGCAGACTTTTGCATTCAAATAACAGGACGAACAAGTCAGGCATAATTTTTTACCAAAAGTGTATAAGCACACATCTAGATTTCAAAATTAATGGTCATGGTGTTGGGTTATCATAATTGAACTTGTATTGAGCGAGCTGGAATGGAACTCTACTGGGGTCCAGTGCGAAATTTTAATTAGAATCATGAAATAATTTTTTTTTTAATGAATTCTCAATATAAGTACCTTTTTTTCAATGGCCCGGGGTGTATAATTTCAAGATGGCTGCCAAATACTTACATACCAAATGCCAAATTTCAAGATGGAGTATGAAAGCTTAATTGTAGACTTAATTCAAGAGTTATAAATGTTTTCATACAACAATACAACCAGGAATTGATTTTCATTTGAGGAATTTTTCCGTTTGAATACTCTATACATTTCTGTATTCATACCTGCTTGTCTCCAAAAGTTAATTTCAGTGGAGTTTTGTTGATGGATGAGCTATATTTTGTGATGGATCCAATAGACTACAACTGTCCCTCCCATCTTTGATTGAGAGATATTTTTGTGTTTCTACCCATGAATATCTATATTTGCTCTTGTCTATCAACATATCTCAGGAAGTTTGCACTTAATTGTTATGAAATTTTGTGGAAGGGCAAATAACTTATAAAGGAAGATATAGTTTTGAAGTGGATCTAGAAAGTTGTTTTTGACTATAACTCACGAAGTATGTCTGTAATAAGGCCTTTTACGCCATCGTTTCAGTTATTAGACTATGGTCAGACTTTTAGTATGTCATTGAGCGCACGTGTTAGTAAGAAAAAACGTTGAGAAACGCTTTGTTGCAATTTCCATGGATTGGTTATTTTTCCTAATAAGTCAGTCAATTTGGACATCATCTAAAAATTCTACTTTCTCAATGATCAAAGTGGGGTATCATTTTGATGTATCATCCGGTCCACTTGATATCAAAAACATTGAAAAGACTTGTCTATAGTGAATAATGAATGAGTGATGAGCATTATAGTTACATGGCGGTCATCTTGGATATCATCTTGAAGATTATACGTACTGGGCCATAGAAAAAATTGATGACGTATTTTTTAAAAGGAATTATATTAAAGATCCATTAAAAAAACTTTACCTTATGCTCCTAATAAAACTTCTCAAAATAGCCTTACTAATAGTTCTGTATAGGTTTCTCTGTCTTCAGGACCTCGTCGTAGGCACACCCTTGGGTGAGATAACCTGATGAGGCCCATCCTTTTTCAGGATTCCTCAACCCTACACTTTAGCAAAAAAGCATCGAATATCATTAAAAAAAAGTATTTGGTATATGGAGATGAACCGGAGATGAGCATTCTACCACAGGGCCTTGATGATTGCTTTGTGTGTGACTTGATTCTGCTATAAAATATTCTACGTACAAACAGAGACAAAATAAATATGAAAATTCAAAAAATGTTCTATATCATTTTTATGCTCTCCTTGAATCTGCCTTAGAGAACAGAACACAAAATCTTCTGTGTCTATGACTGATCACTAGTAATCAAACCCCACTTCTACTCAGATATTGCATCAATTACATCATGGTTTTCGTGCTATATTGTATTTTGCACCTGATCAAAAGCATTCTATCACATATATAGAAGAAAATCACTTTTTAAAATCAAATATTTGTTGTGTAAAAATGCTTTTTTCACTATTAGGCTACTGACTAATTGATTTACTTACATATGTCAAAAGAAACGAGGTCAGGAGCAAACCCATTAGCATCGAAAATTGCGTTTAATCCTCAAATAACACAATCAGTGAAAAGTGAGTGAATATAAAGATAAATGAATGCCAAAGTTAGTATAGAAACAGGGTAGAATCCTAGTTTCGGTTTGTAAAATGGAGATAGCCTTAAAATGAACTAAAGCTTACAAGATTATCGCACAAAGACTTGCCAAATTGGACTTCTCTTTTCTTTTTTTTCTAGTTTTATGTTCTGTATCTAAAAAAAAACTTTGAAAAAAAATTAATACAAACAAATGAATTGAATTTTTCGAAGATCTTAGGTAAGGCTTTGGATTTGAAAATAAATACTTGACCAAAGATCAAATTGTGGGAAATGATCCTATAAACCATTATTCATTTTAGAGCTAACAGGGCTTATCTCCATTTTACGAACGGAAATTGGAATTTTATCTAAGAAGGGTACAAAATAGACATGACTCGCTGAGAACGTGATCCACTTAGAACTCTTCAAATGAGCGGGATTAGACCATATAAACCAATAGTACATGCAAAAACCAGAATCTGTCTTATAGAAGAGAACACAAAATCTTCTGTGACTATGAAACTCAAACTGATTACTAGTAATCAACGCCCACTCCTTCTATTCCGACGGAAGGAGGTTACTGCAACTGCAAAGTTTTTAGTATAAATGTATATATTCATTAAAATTAAATCAGCCTTTGCATAATTATGAAATTCATTTTTGTAGATATGTTGTTTTTGGAGAGTTGCCAGTTTGGGCCGGTCGATAAGGAAGCCGCCTACCAATCACCTGATCGTGATTTCAAATCATGGAAGAATAATGTTAAGTTTATACATCGGTTCGATTTGAAGTGATGAGACAGCCAAATAATGACAAATATGGGAGAGTTGTTATTACGGTAGAAAAACAACGTTAGCTCCAGGCTGAAACTTGAACTTGAGTTTGACAATTAAAAACCAGAGAAGAAATTGTTTACTTTATCTCCAGTGATAACCACCAGATACTTTATTCTGTTTAGAGAGAATGCTTTGTTCTCTCCTGACGACGCTCTCCGAATAATTTCAAACTGAATCATTTCTTTTAGTGCTCCCTGTCAGCGGTAATTCCTAGTTTTTCCATCGCTGAGGATACCGATAGTTTACAGGGATGGGTGGAAGGGAGCTTGGAAGCAAATTCGGATTGGAAAAAATAATTGATGCAACAAATCTTTGTATAGGAATGTTGAACTGTTGTCGCTAATGTATCATGTCGGAGCGGGGGTTCGTTGGTGTTCATCATTCTTGGTATGCCACCCACCTTCACCAATGAAGAGGGATTGTCGATAAAGAATGATGGAAGGATGTTTTCCCCAAGATTAACACATTAGCGACAACGGTTTATATTTCTTTCACCACTTGTTTGCATCTAGGATTGGGATGCATTTTAAAAGTTTCATGTCTGTCTTTAGAAATTCTCAGAGTCGAATTGGTGGGTAGGTACCATCATATTACACATATTATTTTCATATTTTGTTCGATCTTTGTAGTGGCAATCTTTGAAAATGGTCGCCGGTACTGTAATTTTGCTTTGAGTCATTGAAAATATCAAGTATAATTTCCATTATAAACCAGTTCAGAAAATCTGTTATTTTTATACAGCAAATAACACTATTGTTACAAAAGGGCCCCCGGTAAATGTCAACACATTAGCGACAACAGTTTGCATTCCCTTCACCACTTGTTTGCATCAATCTTTGTCATATCTGGTTTTAGAAATTGTCTTTTTTCTTGAGAAAAAAATCTGGGAATATAAAATTTGATAACAAAAATACAGGGTGTCCATTAAGTCCTGCACCAGTTTTAAAATTCGATAACATATAGAAATTCTACAACAATTTGGAAATCCAATTATTTTTAAGATAATGACATCAATGACATATATATATATATATATATATATATATATATATATATATATATATATATATATATATATATATATATATATTTATATCTTATATTTTATATCTTTATATTTATATCTTATATTTTATATTTATATCTATATTTTTATATTGGAGCTTATCCGTACAAGGTGCATGTATATAAAATGTTGGGTGTTACTGCATTCAAGTATACAAGTTTTTTTTTTTTTTTTTTTTTTTTCAACAATAGCAGATTTGTGTCAGTTCTCAATGTATTGAGTTGACTATTGGAAGGTCGATTTCAAAAGACAAACAAACCTTTTCTTAGCATTCAATATTGAGTTTATGGAAGAAGCCTGTTTTTTATAAGCTGGACTTCGGGATTCCATTAAGATAATAAGGATTTAATAATTTAAATAAAAAGAAAACCTTTTATTTCCTTTTGCTCTTATATTTACTCAGAATTGTTTACCAAGTAAATAAAGACTATTTATTCCTGCCAGTTCTGTCAATTAGTTGATTAGATTTAGATGCATTGTGACTTTTTTTCTGTATAGTAGCGGCATCAGTTTGTAATTGTTGCACACTTACTTGGTTGCATCCGTAGACTTATGTGCCGATCTTGATGCATGTATATTCGACAATGCATTTATTGAGGAACGGTTCGCCTATTACCTAGTCCTGATTAAGTGGGCCCTAAAAGTTGAATTTGAAATGTTTGTTCATCAATAATTATCAACTAATTTTCAAAGTATCGATAGTTGATAATTAATGAATAAAATTTCAAATTCAACTTTATACTCATTGTAAGTATAGAAATTATCAAATTTGATTAACGAATACTTGTTGTAGGAATGAGAGTTATCAAATTTAATTAGTTAACATAATTTACTTGGGATATTTATGCTTTTGCTGATGTGTCAAGCTGGGTGAACTGATGCACAAGAGACTGGGGTGTGAAAGAGTGAGGAAGACGGTTGCACTGCCTCTATAATGGCTCACTGCAAAAGAAAAGCTAAGTAGTATTTTCACTTTTTTCCTTTCGGAAGAAACGATAAATGGCGTAAAAGGAAGTGTCGAAAAACAGGGACAATCTGCGTTTGAATTCGATTATAAAATTTATTTTTAGAAAAGAAACTGAAAAAAAACTCATTTCAGTGTAAGAGTCTACGGTTTGAAATGGTAGGTAGGGGATATTTTTCACAGCAAATGGTTATCTTTGAGCTGTTCATGGTCACGCAAAGAGAACAAAAAAAATCGCCCTGTTCATTCCATACCTAGATTATTATTGAAACTCATTAAAAGTCACGATGTTCAAATTTCTGGAAAAAAAACAACCAAAAAACAAACAAACAAAAAACATTTTGTTTTCCCCTAACGACGTTCCCGGTGAAAATTATCCGATTCTTCTTTTCTGTGAGTTATTTTGTTCAAACAGAATATTTTGTTCTCTCCCTTGACAACGTTCTCAAGATAATTCCCAACTGAATCATCGTTTTCTTTAGTCGTTCTTGTCAGCGATAATTCCTGGTTTTTACATTGTTGAAGAATGAAGACCCATACAAGACAACAGATGAAGGATTTCAGGGGGAGGGGGATACAAGACAACAGATAAAAGAACTCAGGGGGCGGGAAACTTACAAACCAAATTCCATTAGTATTGATCAAGTATACAATCTCCAAGATTACCCATTACAGACAGATTCATGCAATACAGATATTCACCTATAACAAGCACAATGATGATGTACTTTTTCACCGTTAGTTAAGTTTACGGGATGACCGAAGGCACTTGCAATCGAATTCGGATTAGAAAAATAGATAATTGACGCAACAAATCTTTGTAGGAATGTTGAACTGTTGTCGCTAATGTATCATGTTGAGGAGATCATTGATGTTCATCATTCTTCATTGTTGTCGACCATCAACGACTGGGTGGGTATAGGTGGAAGGATGAACAATGCATCATCATCATCATCATCATCATCATCATCATCATCATCATCATCATCATCATCATCATCATCATCATCATCAAATAATAACTCCTACCACAACAAAAATATTGCAAAATAAAAGTGGAACAGACCAAATTTTTTTTCAATCATTTTATTTCCTCTTTTGTCAAATGAAACTGAAATTTTCCCGAATGATAAATTTGTGATGATAGACATGTTCGTTTAACTGAAATTAGGGGGGGGGGGTAGGTATAATCATATCACAGGTATTATTACATATTTTCATTCATTGTGGGACTGTGGTAACCATCCTTAAAAATATCCACCAATTCAATAATAATAATTTACCTTTGAGCCATTGAAAATATTTCTTCCTTATGTACTATCCATCGAAGTCGAAATTTTTGTCAAGAATAACACTAGTTTCATCAAGGAGCTCACTAAAGTTTCACACCTGCGGGACAACGCATGCATTTTTAAAGTTTATGTTTTTTTAATCACGTTTGGATAATATTCCTGGGCTAAGCAATTTGACCACAAAAATATGATTTGATTTTTACAAATTTGTTTTTATTCCTTCTCGATTCTTTTCCTTTTTTTCCTCTGGATTATTCAACATACAAGTATAGACTGTTCAGTGACCCCCAACTCCCCTTTCTTTTGCCAATTAGTTGATCAGAAACATTAAATGATGCACTGCGATTCTTTTTGATTTTATATGAAATATCAACGACGTCAATCTGGCATTATCTTATTGCATCTGGAGACTTATTTGCTGATTAATATGTGCCAAAGATGTATATACTGGACCCTGCGTTCATTCAGAGACACTAATTCATTACTTGAATATCATTTTGACCTGTATAGCAATAAATTGTTTAAACTGGTTTTTTTGTTTAGTTGGTCCTTGTACGAATTAGTCTTGCACGTGTTCATCAACATGGATTTGTCAGGGCGGATTTGTCTTTTACGGAAATGTTGCGTCATAATAAAAATGGAAAAGTTGAAAATATAAAGTATAAAACTTTGATCCAAATAAATCTATTTTCAAAAAATCCAATTTCACTTTCCCTTTAAGTCTGGGTTGTTTAACATACAAATAAAGATTTTTAGTGTCTTTAGCTCTCATTTCCGTCAATTAATTGATCAAATTCATAAAATGTTGCACTGCAAAGATTTCCATTGTTTCATCATCAGTCCGGTATTGCAGCATATATACCTTGTTGCATTGGTAGACTTATTTGCTGATCATCAGGAGACAGAGACGTGATAGAATGCAATAGAAAGCATTGAAAAATCAAACGTTGCAAGAATGGCAGACAACCAATGAACATTATGACTCACAACATGGATCCCCAGAGATCACATGCGAAAGTGAGGTCAGCAGAATACAAGATAGAGAGATGAACTAGGCAAGTTTAGAAAGTATTGGCTTCGTGACGCCCATAATAGAGAAGTGTGGCGAATCCTGGGGAAGGTCTATGTCCAACAACAGACGATAAAAGACTGATGATGCACATTCTCTTAGAAACAGTTATTCATTAGCTAACTCTAAGAACCGAGTGATGTGCGTATTTTGAATCGAGAGAAATGAAAAAAAAAACAGAAAAAAACCCAGAATCAACTGGTTTAGCTTCGGTGGAGTTAGCATCCCAGGAGTAAATATATTGAATGGGTTGAGTAAAACAAAAGAGAGTGAAACGGTTAAATGAAAACGAGAAGGAGAGATGATAGAATCAAAGACGTGGCATTGAAATGTTCACAGCCAGTTTTGAAGTGACCCACCCCCTCTCCAACGACACCTCGCGGTACGAATGGAAAATGAAATTTATTTTTTGAATTTTGGAATTAATTAAAAGTCACGATGTCTAACTTTCTACAAGTAAAAAGCAAAAATATTTTGTTCTCCCCAGACAACGTTCACAGTGAATATCATCCAATATTTCTTTTCGGTTTGTTTTTTTCTTGCTCACACAAAACATTTTGTTTTTCGCAACCGACGTTCTCAGGATAATTCCCAACTGAATCATCGTTTTTCTTTAGTCCTTCCTGTCAACAATGATTCCTGGATTTTACACTGATAGTTTACAGGAAGAACGATTCAAGACAACAGATGAAGGAATAGGGAGTGGGGTCGGGGGATACAAGGCAAGGGATGAAGGGTCTCAGGTAGGCGTCGGTGGGTGCTTCGCACATGAAATTCCATCAGCATTATATCACCTATTAAAAACGGACACAAGCATTACAGATGCTAACCTGCTATAAAAGAGTAGATGTTGCTTTTTTTTTTCTTCGTTTTCTATGCTTACGTCGAAATTAAGAGGGGTAGGGGCTTTGAATCAAATTTAG
This sequence comes from Thysanoteuthis rhombus, assembly GCA_963457665.1. NCBI lineage: Eukaryota > Metazoa > Mollusca > Cephalopoda > Oegopsida > Thysanoteuthidae > Thysanoteuthis > Thysanoteuthis major. The sequence goes on from OY735239.1 coordinate 20,499,208, forward strand.
ATGAGAAAAATAAATAATTGATGCAACAAATCTTTGTGTAGGAATGTTGAACTGGTGTCGCTAATGTATCATGTGTGGGAGGTCGTCGGTATATTTTGTCGTTGTCAGCCACCCACCCACTTCACCAAAGAGAATACAGAATCATGAAAGGATGTTTTTTCTCCTCTCCTCACCAAGATTAACGCCTCAGCGACAACAATTCGCATTTCCTTCACCACTGCTTGCATCTAGGAGGGGAGTGCGCATCTAGGAGTGGGATGCATTTTAAAAGTTTCATGTCTGTCTTTAGAAGTTCCAAGGGTCGAATTACTTGGTTGGTACTATCATATTACAGGTATTATATCAGATTTTCATATATTGTAGGATTTTTGTGGTGACCACGTGTGAAATAATAATAATTTATCTTGGAGCCATTGAGAATATCTGGCATTTTTGTTTAGAGAATAACATATTTGTTACTAAGGGGCCCATCATAAATCAATACCTTAGCGACAACAGTTCGTATTTCCTCCATTTTTTGTTTACATCTAGGAGCGATGCGCATTTTAAAAGTTGCATGCTTTTTAGAAATTAACTTTATTTCTAGAGAATATTCCTGGAATAAGCAATCTGTCAACAGAGATATATCTTGATTTTTTTCGTACATGATTTTTTCACTCAAATCAATATTTAATCAGTCCTTTTACTGCAATGTAAGATATCAGTTTTTTTTTAACGCATTCAAGAATGTATACATACAAATATGCATGTATGTATTGTACCATCTTTCTCCAATAATACTCTCATCCAGGGTGTTGCATATTTGGGAACACACTCACAATTGTTAGTAAGACCCATTTCTGTAAATAGAACTAAATTTCAATGGCCCTGCCAGGCGCATTGAAATTTAGTTCTACTTACAGTGGTATTCCTCAACACTCACTCATCAAGGTTACTCGACGTTGCTTAAGTTTGGTGATCCCACGAGTAAAGGGAGAGTGGGCTCGTTGGTATATCTAAAAAAGAACTTTTGACTATCAGGTAACTGCTTTTGAGCCTCAAATTCTCGCACAAGGTGACAGTATTACACCTTTCTCAAGATAACCAGTATCATATCCTCTCCAAATGGTGAGGTCAAAGGGGAAATCAATATCAAGAAACTTTTGTCAAAATGTCCGATGTACCGCATGATTGGCGCACGTTGAACCATCACGTGATGCACATTGGACTTGTAACTAAAAAGTGAAAGAAAAATACAAATTTTGATTTTGAAACCATTGAAATATGTTTCAACTTGACAACTGGGATTCTCAGAAGCCAACTCGTTAGAAACTGTCAACTAAAACAGTCAAAATAGGATTCTTTAATTTTTAAGTTAGTCCAGCTGGCTGGCTATGATTGTATGATGCATACAGGCCACACCAATGGAGTTAGAGGATTGTACAATTTAACAATCACATCTTATCAGATCAAGAACAAAATTTTTTGAAAGTCCCCCTCCCCTAAACAGGTTTTTAGAGAGGGTTCAATTTGCAAGGTAAGTTTATGCTAAATTGATCCCTGAGTTTGTCTACGCTTGCTCTCTAAAAATTGAGAGTATTTTAGGGATCAGTGCCAAACAAAAGGCAAGAGAAGTAAATTCATTTTTCTATCTAAAAGAAAGTTAATCACCCCTGACACTGCACGCTGCCAAAAGAAGTTTGTCCTATAGAGTGACTAAGCATAACCGTTTCAATTAGTATTGTATTGACTAATATCTTCTACAGTCTGTTATTTTGGTTTTCATGCTTTCATAGAAAGTAGAGCTTATTCAGAATTACTCTTTTGACCAAATGTCAGTGGAATTGTATTGAGGCCACAAGACGGGGATTGACACCGCTCTTTTGGTATCAACTGAGATGGATGGAGGCAAGCGAACGATACCATTCTCTTAAAAATCTTGACATTTGGGAGTGGAGAGCGTGAGATAGGATCTGGATCGCCTTAAACAGCTCACAATAAACTCCTCATCATACTGGTCAATTACTTGAATCACTTTAAAATTGTCTTGCAGAATTCTCAGCATCCATTTCACCAGAACATAGTCTCCAATAACTGGTACTGTATGTTCATCAAAATCAGGGTGCAGACACATATTAGATCTGCCATCCCCTTGAAAGTTGTCTTCATCAGTCAACAGCATAGGTGGGTCTCTTGCATAACATTTTTAGATTCCTTCGTTGCTCCTTTCCTCTTGGTCTTCTTCTTTTACTTTTCATTCAAAACTTTTCAAGCCAAACGTTGTTTCTTGGATGTGGAGCATTTCTGGTCAGATCAGTGTTATTTTGGGAAGCTGCAGATCAATCGAAACATCTCTCGGGGATTTTCCTTTCCCAATCTCTCCTAATGTACTTAGAACCAAAGCACCATCACAGGTTGTACAATTGGTCTTGCGTTGATATTTACAGCCATTTCTATGTGAAAGAAGTTTTACACTCATTGACCCTACAATTAAGTATACTAAAGATGAAATCGATGTATAATTCTTTTACATCGAATGAGCCAGTCATGTTGACACAATGTCAGATAACCGCTGGACATCACTACACACAGTGGATCCCTAGATATCATATGCTAATCTGCGGTCGGCAAAACTCGAAAGTTCATAAAACGCTGGCTCTGCAACGCCCAGTGTTGTGGCAAATCTTAGAGAAGGTCCATGTAAATCAATGGATGCTAAAAGCCCGATGATCATCATAACTTCGCAACAGTAGATTTGGTCCAGACTTTAATGCATCAAAATGAAAATTTCAAGAAATGTTCATTCTTTGGTTAATGAAATCAGCTTCATTTTACAGGCTCGTCCTTGTGATTCCATCAAAATAATTGAAGTGATAGAGGCGTGCCATTCTATCCTATTATTTAGAAAAGCAAATGAAGGTAAATAATTATTACAATGATGCAGGCGTGCCATTCTGCCCTATTGCTGAAAACAGCAAATAAAAGGATATAATAATCAAAATGAGAGAGGCGTACCATTCTGCCCTGCTATTAACAGAAGCAAATAAGGGGAAATGATAATTTAAATGGTAGAGGCTTGCCATTTTCCCCTATTATTGAGAACAGCGAATGGAGGGGGGGAACGATTCAGAAAATAAAGCTATAATCCCTCAAAATAGTTTTTTTTGTTTTGCTTTTATCTGTTCTTTGAATATTTCAACATGTAAATAATGACAATCCGGTGCTCTCAGCTCCCATACCTTCAGTCAATTAGTTGATCAGATTAATGAAATGATGAATTGCGACTCTTTTTGATTCAATAAAAAACTCAGCTACATCAGTTTGGCATAAATTTCCCCCCTGCATCCGTAGATTCATTTGCTGGCAATTATTCACGCACAGCGCATTGGATGATACATTTATTGAGGTTTACCTTTTGCCAGGCCCTAGCTTGGAAAATAAGATGAACTAGTTATTTTATTCGTTATCAATCATCAACTTTCAACGTATTGATATATTCAATATAATTCAGTTTCATCACAAACGTTTGAATGTCTTTAGAAAAAAAATCTAGGGATTGGTGTTTTGTTCAGCAGGGTGTCACCAAGTGGTTAAGAAACATTTTGCCCAATCCAGTATACCTGTTGAAATTTCTCATTTTGAGTAGGGGTAGAAAATGTAAACATTGTATCTCAATAAATTGTTCCAACCCCATAGTTTGTTTCCATTTTGCGCGAATCTATCATGCTCAAATTTACCTTTACTCAGATTAGTCATGCATGGATTTGTCAGCAAGAAATTGCCAGCGGGGATTAGTCTTGTGCGGAAATATCAAGTCACACAGTCAGAAACGAAAACCAATAGAAATAAACCTTCTTCTTAGCCTTCAGTCTTCAGCTTAAAAAATCAAGCTCGTTTTTTATTTGCTAGATTTTGTGATGCCATTACAATACCTAGAATAGTGGGATAATAGAGGCGTGCAATTGATATTGAAGGTAGCAAATAAGGGAAAATTATATTTTAGAACTAAAATTCAATTCACTCTATTTAACTTTTATTCTAGGTATAACATCCTAAAAACGGTTTGGTAGATTTGTCTCCCGATTCTCCTGTCAATTAGTTGATCATATTTATAAAATGATGCATCGCCTCTTATATTCTCCTCTTTAGTCAAAACTAGGACCATTATAAGAATAAGAATTATTAAGTTTAGTATTTCTTTAAACTTCAAGATGTTTGGATTTCTATAAAATAAAACTGATCGTTGTCAGGATAATTCCAAGCTAATGAAGTAACCTATAGTTATATTCCAAATATTGTTTATTTTCTTTGAAAAATCATCTCATAAAAATCAAAATATATCCGTAATTTTTCGCTAATTGCTGAAATGAACAAAAGATTACAAGTTACAAAAGAAAAAGAAGAAATATTTCGTTTCTCCCTCTCAGCGTTCTCAGGATAATTCTAAACTGAATCATTATTTTCCCTAGTCAATAATTCCTGGATTTCCCATCGCAGCAGAAAAAAGGTAAAAAACAAGACAACAGATGAAGGATATCAGGGGGTGAGGGCCTTACCAAATTCCATTGGCATTGATCAAATATACAAATCCCAGTTCCGACCATTACACATTACACGTGTGATACAGCCACCCACTTGCAACAAGGGCGTTCATGCTGCTCTTTTTCTTCGTTTTATTGACCAGAGGGTGGGGCCTGGATTAGAAAATGAATAATTGATGCAACAGATCCTTTTTATTGGAATGTTGAACTGATGTCGCTAATGTATCATGTAGGGGAAGATACCGGCGCTCATTATACTTTGTCGTTATCAGTCGCCAACCCCTTTCACGAATGAAGAGAGACTGTCAATAGAAAATGATGAAGTTTGCATTTCTTTCACCATTTGTTCACATCTACGAATGAGAAGTATTTCAAAGATTCGTGATTTTTTCGGAAATTGTGTTTATACAGAGAAAATATTCCTTGAATGAACAAAAATATAGATGTTTTCTTTCTGTATTGGTTTTCATTCACTCGAATTTGTATAAACCTGTCTTGTTTGATGCAATGACAGTGGTCCCAAACGACTGGGCCGCAGTCCGATATCGAGCGGCAAAGCATGCACTACAGGTCCGTAAGGAAACGATTATGAAAATATTGTACAATAAGCAACAAATTAATTTCCATGGATCCTTATATCAAAGTCGTTGGATGAACCCTTCTAAAAACAAAATTGAGTCAATTAATCGCTTATAGTTTATTTATAATCTACATTTCAGCCGTAATTAACACTCAGTCAGCTGGTCGGCATCAATATTAAACCAGTCTGTGGTGCAAGGCTGGGAACCCCTACTATATGGTTCAGTTGTTAATGTATCGGGTACATGATTGAAAGATTAACTATTCCAAATCGTGTTCTGAATCAACGAATTTCCATTTTGAAACGAAACCCACAAAAATGTAAAATTTTCTCTGCCTGCAGTCTTGGTCTTATGAAATAAGCCTCCTTCTTTTGTTTTTGGAATTCCATTAAAATCACTGAAATAATAATAATCTAATACTGAGAATAGCAAACAAGGGGGATAATAATTTGAAATGCAAAACTCAAATTCAAATAAACGTTCATTTTTTACTTCATTTTGCTTGCAAATGAAGACTGCTTTGTGCCAGCTCTCCTTTCTCCAGACAATTAGCTGATCAGATCCGTAACATAATGTCCCACAACTTTTTTTCATTCAATAGGAAAACTTAACGACATCAGTCCAGGCTTGCAGCATATCTACATACTGTCATTTGCTCATATATTGGACTTTGAATTTATTGACAAAATATATATATATATATATATATATATATATATATATATATATATATATATATATATATATATATATATATATATATTATACATTGATTCTTTTGGATCAATTTTCTTGCCTTTGTCTTCATAATAACGTTTCGATCGTTATACCTTCCCACGCTTCTTTCCATCTGAATTTAAAACATGCAACAGGCATTATTCAGAACAGCAAATAAACAGAAACAATGATTCAAAATATAAAAATTTAATCAATTTTGACGTCTTATTTACTTGTTGATTTTACCCTTGGTTCTTTAAGAGGTAAATAAAAACTCTTCTCTTCCTTCAGCTATCAATCCTGTCAATTACTCAATCAGATTCATGAAATGATGCAGGATCCGCCTCTGCAAACCATCTGTGGCCAACTGGTTGAGACAGTCAGGTATATACTGGACTCCCTAATTTCAGTAGGATTACTCAGAATTTACACACGAACCATGCACAAATTTGCATGCAGATGAAATTTAAAAATTTGAGAGTAGTTTTTTGAGAAAATGAACTTCCCTTGTTACTATTGAAAATTACAAATTATAATACAAACAAGAAGGCAATCAGGGGCCGCATAGCTCTGCCAAAACTATTATCAGGGGAAGTTATTATGGATTGATCCTGTCCCAAATCACTTCTTCCGTGGCTTTTTGCCCATCTTTCCACAAAAGGTCATAGAAATGCTTTGAAAACTTTTGGAAATATCGTGTCGACAAACATAGGCGTGTACATAAATGTATGAAAGAAGAACAGATAAATATATCTCAATCAAAAAATGATTCCTGGCTTCAACCTGGATTATATTGTTCACCAATGTGTAGCCATTCTAATGACCAGCCATGTATGTCAGAATATTTACTCATTTGTTACTGTTGAAGATGGTGAAAATAGCTTTTCTCAAGTTTTAACTGTGGAACGCTTCTTAAACCCTAATCTCGCGTGTTATATCAAATTGCCTATTTTCTCAACCGTATGGGGACATAATCATTTTGTCATCTTTCTCTGATTGATATTCTGAAAATATTTGGTTACTCCTGGTGGCCATATCGGGAGCTGTGTTTGGTTTTGGAGACTAATCACAAATATGGTCCAAATATAATGTGTTGAAATCTATTGCCAACAATTGAAACGGATTCACTCCAAATATAACTTTCTATTCGTTCTGGTGGCTGAGTTATGATTTCTCTCCCTATATATTTTCCTTTGGAAGCTTCATAGCGATTCCAGCGAATTATGTACAATGTTTCTGTTGCCATATCGCAACTATCTTGCAACGGTCAGCTTATTCAGATTAGTTTTTGATCTATGACGCGCACTGCGATCATAATATCTCAATTCGTCTCTTTTATATTCAAGGTAGCTTTTTTAAGGAATGGAGACCGATACAAAACTGATGAAGAAATTGAGGGCGGGGTCAGTGGACACAAGACAACAGATTAAGGATCTGAGCGGACGGGGGAGTGGCTTACAAACCAAATTCCATTACCATTGATTAAATATACAAGGCTCCAATTTACACACATACGTATGCAATGTAGGCACTCAACCACAACAAGGGAGTCAATCTTGCTTTTTCTCTCCCTTTCCTAAGTTTACGAGGCAACCAAAGAAAGGAAAAGGCTTGGAAGCAAATCTGTATTAGAAAAATAAATAATGTATGCAACAAATCTTTGTGTAGGAATGTGGAACTGGTGTCACTAATGTATCACAAATGGGATATCGTGGTTGTTTACTTTTCTTCGTTGTTGTCAGCCATGTTGGGTGGGTGGGGATGAAAGGATAACGTGGAACAATGCAATAACAAAAGCAAAAAAAACAGAATTCTGCAATTACAACATGAAAATAGAACAGACTGATTTTTTTCAACTATTTAAACTCGTCTTCCGACGAATAAAACGTATTTGAAAGGTTTTTAAATCATAGAGCTCTCCCTGGTAGATATGTTCTTTTAAACTGATGGTGTCCACGAGGATGATTACAAGCATTAAATAATTCCATAATGTCGGGGAGGGTTGCATGGTATTGATAAAAATAACTCACACCGACGCTCATGCGCACACACACCAGACATTAACACCCTAGCGACAACAGTGCGTATTTCCTCCCCCACTTGTTTGAATCTAGGGAACGAAGAGTATTTTAAAAGTCTCTTTTAGAAATTGTCTCTGTCTTGGGAAAATATTCCTAGAATAAGCATTTTGACAACAACATACAGATTGATTTTTCCATATTACTTCCTGTTTATCCAAGCCAATAGATGCGATGTTTGATGCAATATAAGATGTTCTTGCATTTAAGTTTATCCATTTATTGTTGCTCGAACTCTGACCAGTCAGATAGTTCGTGAGGAAAGGAAGAGTTGGCCTTTGGCTGCGTTACTGAACGCAGTGCAGTGATTGATTTAAGACGATTCATGGGATCATAACAGAAAGCTGCACGTATGAAGTTGCTTACGGCTCCTGGTATACTCAGTTGGTCTCTAATATAGGTACATACGAGGCTCTAAGATGCTTAATTTTAACGATCGTAAGAGAACCACCGTGTCCAACAGTTGGCGTTCTCAATCCATGTAATCCTATTCAAGAAACAAAAGCAGTAAGAATCAACCATTTCTTAACGTTCAATCTTCTGCTAAAAAAATCAGCCTCATTTTTCGTAACCTAAACTTTGTGATATCATTGAAATAACTGAAAATGATAGATGTGAGGCATTTTCTTCCCAAATATTAAGAAGAGCAAATAAAGGAAAATAATAATTTCAAATATCAAACTAAGGAAAGACTGTTTTATGCCTTCATCTCCCTATTCTCATGCCAATTAGTTAATCAGATTCATAAAATAATGTCCCACGGCCCCATTTCATTCTATATAAAAGATTAGCGACATCAGTTCGGCATTGCAGCATACTTTTTTACTTATTGCATCCGTACACTCATTTCTGATCATTATGGGAATATGCAGTTATTGAGGAACATTTATTTCATTTATCAGTTGCATATATATATATATATATATATATATATATATATATATATATATATATATATATATATATATATATTGTTTTGTATCAAAGACAAACTATAGAGCTGAAACATTAAGACAAATTTTGTCCTTGTGTGGATTAATTGTAGGCAGACGTATTAGTTTATATTTACTTAAGCCAATATAAATGTTCGATGTAAAATAAGATGTTAGCTACTACTGCATTCAAGTTTATCCATTTCTCAGTTGAACATAAGAGCGTTTTAAAAATAATGATTATTAAATTTGATCTCTATTGAGTTACAGCTGATCCCATTTGGTTACCGAGGTTTAAGCAACATTGAGCAGCAAGATGGGTGACTATTGGAAAAATTCAGTTGCCATGTGCAGATGAGTATCATATAGAGTGATTCCTGTAGCGTTTCCATAAATGTCCCTAAGAAGTAGACTGATCTATTACTCTATGCTCAACAACGCAAGCTTCCGTCGCTTACCCTCCAAACCCTCTGACTGGACCGTCTGCAAGTAATAAAAAATGAAATAATTTTCATTGAAACTCATTGAAAGTTACAATGTTCAAATTTCTACGAACATAAAACAATTTTTTTTTCTTCTCTTTCGACAACCATCCGATATTTCTTTTCTGTTTCCACGCTCTTTTAAAACGTACAGCAATAACTAATTATCTTCTTTAGAAGAGTAATTTTGGTTATAACTGCAAGAGAGTAGCATAAACTTCGTCGTAAAGAAGAAAAAATACTTTTGCGTACTCATGGAAAAATTCTGTGCAGGTTAAGGCTAATATTTTTACAAAGATTTTACCGATTCCGCCATAATTGACGTACGTATAGTATTATATGTGATTTTTTAAAATAATTATCAAAATCATACGTAAATGACAGGAACATCGAAATTTTATGAACTTTATATTTATCGATAAGTAGAACATCATTCTTTCTGGTAATACTATTTCATAATATTCTAAGAATATTCAATAAGCATGATCATTAATAATTTAAAGAAAAAACATAATAAAAGATTTTCAACAGATATTTTTCTTTCTTTTTTCAAAAATAAGAAGAGCACTCTAGATTTTAATTTAAAAAAAACAACGAAAAACTTTCTATACAGAAAATATTTGCATTTATTTTCCAAATCAGAGACAATTTAACCAGTTGCAGGATCGAATAAAATTTCAACAGATTTGTTTTCTCTTGGGTGTTATCTACCAAAAGTGGCATTCTATGTTCAGCTGCTTTCTCTTTTAATTGATTTATTGAATAGAGATGGCCCATGGTTGAGTAGCTTTTTTTAAAGTCTACTTGCTCTCGTGGTTGTTTTTTGTCTGGCGTTTTGGTGATTCGGTTAGTGATATCTTTGGTGAAAAGTTTGTAGATGCAGTTAAGAAGACTCATTTAGTCTGCAGTTTTGGCATTATGTGTTCCAATCATTTGGGATTTAAGTTTGGTTTAGGCATTACTTGGAAAAATGACTCAATTCTTATGATGACTTTACCACCTTTTTGAGTAGGTCGATGATGATGAGGCCTCTCCTTTTTTTGGAATAAATAACTAATGTACTCGAAGAAAATGGAAACTTAACAATTAACATCGAACGGATCTTCGAATGTGTTCAGAAGTTCTACCAAAAACTCTGCTTCTCCAAACAAGGAATACAAAACAGCGAACAGGACGTGCAAGACACGAGCAATCAGTTCAAAGACTTCCCAGTAGTTACGCCATTGGAAGCAAAACAAGACATCAAATAAACAATCAAAAAAAGATTTCAAGTTATCAAATCGACACATGTCGCTTTCTTCCACAAGTCCGTAATTGTTTCTACGATCATCAGTGATAATTCTTAGATTTTCAATCCTTGAAGAGTGAACACCTATACAAGACAACAGATGGAGATTATCACGGGGTCGGGGCGATTTCTTACACTCCGAATTCTTTCAGGATTATTCAAATATACAAGTCACCTAGGGGATGGATGAAGCAAATTTGGGTCGGATATGGTGTTACTAATCAACCATATGTGGGAGGACGTTGGTTTTCATCATTCTTTGTCGTTGTCAGCCATCAAAGGTTGTGTGGGTGTAGATGAAAGGATAAAATGCAGCAATAAATCAAAACAACAAAGAGAAGCTGTCAATTCAATTCCAAAAGAAAAAAATTGACTGTCGACTGGAACATTTTTTAAAGGTTTCGGAGTTATAAAATTGTGCCTGGTAGACAAGCGGACTTGATTGTGTATACTAATGATCTTCATAACTGTGTTTCTTCTGGGCCTGACATTGTTGATAAAAGATTGGAATAACGTATTACTGTCTAACTAATGCTGATTTGATTCAATTGTTAGAACAACGTGTTTGAAAACTGGAAGAATTTGAACGCCAGACATTTAAAACTAGAAACAAAGTAACGTAATCTTGATTTACAAGATGTCTATAAATCATCTCTACAAATTTGAAAATGTATTAAAATGCAAAAATCAACATAATTGTACAGGGTTTGTAGTGACACGTAATCAAGTTTGTTTTTTGTTTTTGTTTTTTGTTTTTTACAAAGATTACCATACTCCTATATGGATGCTACTGGTCGCACGTAGCACATCCAGATGATTATCAGTTTCCAATCAAATTCCCAGCATCTTTTCAGCAATTGGGGATATGGTTTAGCTGATTCTTTGCTTTGTCTTTTTTCATCACAAAAATAAGACCATAGGAGTTGGATCAGGTGACCTAGACGGTCATGGAATCCCTTCCGATCCACTGGTTAGGAAATATTTCATTGGGAAAATCACAAAGCCGGCTGGATATTAAATACCATCTGGATATACAACTTGCAGCTAATAGAACTCGTGTAGAAATGTACCAACTTTTGTTTACGCTGCAGTCTTACTTAGTCCTCAGTATATCTTAATATGCGTATTTTTAATAGATTTCTGAAGATAATTCATCAACTCTGTATATTTTTGTTAAAAAAAAAATTGTCATCCATTTGAAATTTTTGACTAGTATTTTTTCGTGCTTTCCATCGCTGACAGACCAAGTGTTTGCGATGGAAAGCAAATTGAATTAGGTTGAATGATATACTCGTCATGAATCAATAAGGGTTAACAATTCCTGAAGAAAGCCTAAATTATATTTAATCTGGAAATTTAAAAAAAGAATGATTAAATTTATTATAACAGCGAGCAGTTGGTGTAGAAACCGAAGCTTTCCGGAGGCAAAAGAAATGTGAGTTCGAGGCTCATCGGGTACATATCTTTCATTTCCAATACAATGTCATCTCACTGCAGTAGACTGTCCGTCTGAGAAACTGAGATGAAAAGCCACAGAGATTAAGATGATAATGATAGCCTCAGCATTGTTGAGTAAAACAGTTAAGCAGAGAGAAATAGCAAGATTGCAAAAGAGATTTTCACTAACAATTGCCGTTTCTGACGTGGTTAAAAACTCAATACAGGTTTCCCTCGCTTTACAAAAGTTCGCCATACGTCACTTTCTCGCTTTCACAAAAACCAAATAGTCATAATAGCATTCGGCATTTATTTGGCAGTGTGGATAGCAGAATCGCATACCCCCTTCCTCTCTCTCCTACTACAGAGTCTCCTGTTCTTTCCACTACACTATTCTCCCATGACTCAATCTAATATACCCTCATCATAATTTTTTGGTCTGGGAAAGATGAAAAATTTTCCCATACAATCAACAATAATTGCTTTTTCGCATTGAATAAGGTTTTTTATAGGGACACTCTAGTTCTGAATAGTGATGTAAGGATCTTTAAAATCAAAATAAAAGATTCGCAGACTGAAGCTACAATTTCCAAACATGAGTATTTATTTTTCCGGTACAATTAAATTCATGAATTACCTAAAAACCTTTAATTGATTATTTTTAGTGGAATGAAGAAAGTATTGTAACACAATATTTTTATTAATGATTTTGTCTTGTTCTTACTTTCATCTTTTTTTTTTTTTAGTTTCTTTTTATCAGAACTTTGAGTCAGAATCCGTACACATGGAGAAATTTCTAAGGTTTCGACAAAATCATATTCATACGATTGCATCCTAGAAAAATGACATCAGCAAAGAGGGTAGGGTTGGCACTGATAAAGCCCTTCCCCCTACAACTAGATCCCTAAACCAACTACTGACACCTTAGCGACATCAAATCGACATTCCTGAACACGAACGTGTTGCATTGATGCATTCTTATAGGATGTAGGAGCAGAGATTGCATACATCGATAACTAGCTGGAAACCCGCCCCGAGGTAGGGTTTTTAAGCTGATATAGGGATGTATTTCTTTGCCTCATTCCCAAAGCCTTCTACTTTGAAACCTTCCTCTTGGTTCATTATGTATGAATGCCAAATTTGTTTGGGCAAATCAGACTTATGTAGAAATAGATGGAAATCAGATATTTTTTATCATAGTGGGCGCAAAAGCAGACCGCACTTTTTTTCATCTTAAAGGAAGTTTCTATAGCGTGAAAGACAAACTGACAGTTTTCACTTATTTACACACACACACACACACAAACACACACACACACACACACATACATATATATATATATATATATATATATATATACATATATATATATATATATATATATATATATATATATATATATATATGTATATATATATATATATATATATATATATATATATTCAATTCCAAGTTTCCCTTTCAAACGATTTTACGAATCCTTTCACCATTTTCAGGTTTTGTTCCCTTTTTACACGACATCATTTTATTTTTATTCATTTTTTCCGCCAATGCATTTTGAATTTCCCAGAATCCAGAAAGAGTTTAATGGAACTATTCCTTCTCTCTTCTCTGGCCATGAATCGCAACCTTCCCTTCTGAATCATAGTTATGCAACTTTTCTTCTTCAGTAGACTATGTTGAGATAGGGATGCAACTGCCAATCATATAATAAGCAATTATTGTAAGTTCGCCCGGAACGAGTATAAAATCAAATACGACTGGATAGACCGAGGTGATCAACTAAGGAACTGTGCAAACGTCTTGGATTTAACCATACATACAATTGAATATGAATAAACCAGAATCTATTTTAGAATATTAAAGCATTGAGTTATCTGTATCTGCAAGGATACTGAGATAGGTGCTGGAGACTCGAGGAAACTTGATGTCATGCAATTTTGTGCAATAATTACCCGGGATCTGGTGAAAACATATGAATGCTTGACATAAAATCATAATTAAAAGGTTGTTATCAATGTTTCCTCAATTGCAATTTATTCAACGCTAATTAAACATGTTCATTCGTTGTTTAAATAAGCAAACCTGTCTACACTTGAAGGTGTGTGTATGTATCATCGTTTTCTGCTCAAACCTTCATCGAAACGGGCGATTGTTAATGAGACTCACTTCCGGCTTGCCACACCTGTTGATGGTTCGTTCTGATGTTCCCCAATGGTCACCCATCTAGGTACAGCCCAGGATCGACGTTGCTTACTTTTGGTGATCTTACGTGAACCGATGCCTTGGAAAGTTCGTAAACCATAGTCCTCTTCCGAGTGCTTATTGTAGAGGCATTGAGTTCCATCTTTTGTTATGACTTGGTTGTGGATTGAACCACTGCCTCAACCACTGCCTCAACCACTGCCTCAAAAACCAGAGTCAGGCACTCTACCACTAAGTCACAGTGATCTGTGCCCTGGAAAATACTGCATAAATAACTTATACTGGCTCTACCATTCTTTCCCTATCTCATACTGAAGAACGGATTCTGTCCCTGAGAAGACGCATTAGCGACAACAGTCCAGCATTCTTACATAACACCGCTCCCTTTCCACTTGTTGCATATCTAATGCATCCTTGTGACATTAGCATAACACAAAGCAACGATACCTCTATCCTACATGCGTCGTTGTATAATAAGACAGATACCCTATTCAAATAGCTCTTGTGTGTGCGACATCCAGCGGCGAATCAAGTCACTTTTGGAGGGGGGGCGAGGGTGCTTGGCTCCTTTATGGACACCCTCCAGCATTTGATAAGATTTTACAGAGAAGGAAAGATTGCAATAGATAGACATACACTGTCACTTAAATTCGTAAAAAAAACAACTCAAAACGCTGAATTATTATGAATGCATTTGATGTCTCTGTAAATATATCTTTGTTATTGCATAATGTCAGTAGAAATGCAATAGGTGAACAATAATTTTTAATGCTTTAGGGTTGGGCCCTATCATTGTGGGACCAATGAGCGTTTCCAAATAGCCTCCCTCCTCCCTTTCAGTTAAACCATCTGGCGGGTTGAAATCGTTCCTGTTTGTATGTGAACTCTCACACATTTCACTGAGATGTCTCAAGACTAGTCGGATAAATGCCAATGAAATTTATTTAGCTGAATATCTACGTGATTTGTTGGTGGGTTAACAATTGAAGGGACACGTTTACTGTGCATTATTAGAATGTTAATGGTAATAAGTTCGATCCTCCCTGGGTACCCACCACTGTGGCTTTGTGTCTTACTGAGTTAAACCTTATAGATATCAAATATATACAGCTTACTTTAACACTAAGCCACAGTGGGATGGCTCATAGTAAGGACCATTACAACAGCAACACAACGAAACAGATAAAGTGAATATCAAATTGAGAAATACACCAGAGAAAAACCCTTAAACCTTTAGATATCCCTCGTTTTCCAAGAGATCATTTTACGCCTCTTTTCCGCTTTTAAGAAAAAAGGCGAAAAGCGAAAACAGCGATCAGCGTTTGTTTTGCAGCGAGCTGTTATAAAAGTAGCAGATCCCTTCTTGCTCTCTCCTCCACAACCCAGCCGCCTATACCACCCACCCACCCAATCTCCGACAACGAAACCTAACATGTAATCATCTCTCTTTGGGAGTCTTGGAAAGCTCAACAATCTTTCCCATATAAATTAATGATAATTCTGAATCTCTCTACAACATTTTGGTTAACGAAAAGATCTTATTAGGACATTCATTTGGATTACGGGGAAAACTGTGTAAATTAATCAATAGATAGAAATATTTGACGAGGTTATTCCGATCAGATCGAAGCACTATGTTCACACATTGATGTTCAATTTGAATCGTGTTGGATTCATCGGCTCTCGTACGATCATCAGAGTTAAGCAACATCAAGCCTGGTTATGAACTCAATGGCACACCAATTGTGCATACTGTGAGCAAGGAAATAGATGGGGATCATGGAGAGAGCCTGTCGTGGTGATTGCATCAATCTTCCCTGTAGAATGCCGATCTCTACACTGCGCTCAAAAGCCCCTTGTCCCTACTCCTTTGCTGACTGGTATGGCTGCAAGTGTAAAGAAATAGTTGCATGAACATATGATAGTCCTGGCGCTGAAATAGATGCCCGATAGGAATGGAACCAATTTGGATATGTAAGATGCATTAGTTTACCACGTTTGTCAGAAAGGTTACAAGTACCCCACCTCCAAATAAGTAAATTGCTACAACTTTATTTTCAATTAATTACTTTTGCATATGATTAAATGGCTTTATGATAAGAATCGGTTCGATTTTATAAATGTGCAACTGCTGTTGTGTATTTGTTACTCAAAGAAAGCAAGCAGAAATAATCAGGAACACATCATTTGGAATTCCAGTTTATTGCAAGAGAAATAATTCTGCTATCCTTAACTGATATAAACCTACATGTGATCGAAGAGCGTTGCTCGAAGGATGGATCTCTGACCACGTCACAAAATATCTTTTCTCAGTCTTTCCACTCAGTATCTCCAAAAGTTCTCAATGGATTTCAATGAAATGTTGTGGAGAGGTGGACAATCGGCTACGAAAGAAGTCATAAAATGAAAAAAAATGAAGCCAGAAAGATTTGTAGCGGATCCATTACTTCCTCTGCGCCCTGTCAGCAAAAACAAAATATCTTTGTCTACACTAACATGAAATTTCCTTTTTAAAGATATACAAACGTCCATATTAGATGAAAAATCTTTTTCCTGACTAGGACACACTATTGAAAATGGCGCTAATTTCTTTTTTGCAATTGACTGAGAATGTTCACCCGATATGTTCTTACTCAACGAAGGTCGCTCTAACATATTCGATTGGTTTCATTAGTCAACGTAAAAATTCTTTTCAGTACCAGGACTATAACTAATAAATATGGATGAATATAAAAGTGCCTACATAGTGTCAAAGATTTTAGTTTTACTACTATGTATGCATAAGAATTAGTTCGCATGAAAAGTGCACACTGAGGCACACATGTAAATACGAAGAGATTAAGGCAGAAAGATAAAAACAGAGTAAATAAATTAAAAAAGATATATGATGAGACTAAGATTGTTTTCAATAAGATTTGTATGTTATCATTGTATGTTACGCATGTGACAGTAAGATCGTGAAACTAGTGATTTCGAGTAATCCCAAGGGATTTCATAAAATACCTGAAGATTTCAATAATGTCATAAAATCCTTCATTTCACCATTTGTGTAGTAATGAACAAGAAGCTTATGATGCTGACCATTATTTCAGTAATAAGTTTTATCTCCACGGTGTGCGTGGGGCACCCAGTGAAGATCAAAGTTATGATTGTAATAAGAGTTACCTTATGTCAAACTTGCTAAATATTAAGTATATTCTGTTCAGGATTCATGGCGTATATCTAATTATTATATTTAATCTTAATACAAGGCCACATGTGAATACATTGTGAATGATAAAGTAGAATATACGTGACATTTACTATGTTTAGCTTAGTTTGACACAAGGCTGTGATGGTGGGGAACCCTATGAGGATTGAACTTATCAAATTAGTAGTGGTCAGATCGCAAGCTTGTTAATATTTACTGCCCTGATTATGAAACTAGGGATCTTAAGAAATCACTGGAATGATCAGGGATTTCATGAAGTCCGTGGGAATTCCATTAAATCCCTAGGGACTTCATGAAATCACTAGTTCCACAATCTTGAGCAACATCCCTATTCGTTATCTTCTATAAATTTTGCAAACAGCATTATGTTTAAGCCTACAACACTAATTTTCAATGTCTATTAAAACATATTTGCTCTCAATACATAAAAACTACAAGGCGAAAAAATCGATATTTGTACTTTCACTTTCTCTTTCTCTATGTGAAGAATTATAGCACACACACTACTTGTTATCATTTGAGGCACGCTTACTCATTCATAAATAAGACTCCGATAAAAAGGGCTTCGCGTGCGCCCTTACTTGTTATGTTTTGCGATTTAGCGACACCAGTTCCGTATTCCTTTAGATGCATGTTGCATTTGTATGTAAATCAGCTTGCATATATTATCGATATATTTTTGAAGATTGCTGTAATTTAAAGACTGCAGTGTGGGCGTTTTCCGGTTGCTTAGTTGGAAAACTACGCTTTTTTTCTCACTGCTGTCTTCGTAATTACATGAAAAATAGAATATCACACATTTATGTTGCAGTTTTTTTTTCAGATTGCGTAGCAGAATCTGCCGATTGAAAGTTGTGCACTGTATTTGTATATGTATACCATAATTAGTGTGGTTAATTCGTTACAAAGTGTCCGTACTGTTCAAAGTTTTACTATAATTTAATGATTCTTCCCCCAGATAATATCTAGTTACATTAATTTGTACATCAATACCTCTACTTTAACCATATCACATCAAAATGCACACTAAAAAAAAAAAAAACAACGCACAGGTATTGCTGTACATAGTTATTATTCTGGTTTCGTTTGTTGTTATATTTTGCAGGCGGTAATACTTATGTCAGTGATTCCCAAAGTAGACACTATTGCCTCTTGGGGCAATTTGAAGCGTTGGAAGACAAGAGATGGTGGTAGGGCATGAGGCAAATAATACAAATCGATATCTTCTAAGCATAAAGTTCAATGTCAGAAAAGCTGGTTTGAGGTTCAAATAGTTGGCGTCTTTCTGATTTAAAGAGTCCTATTAAATTCAAACAAATATTTTTATACTAATCAATCAGTACTTTTAGATACTTTTGGACAATCATATTTTCATTTATGAAATAAATGCTTAAAAGAATTAATCAAAGAATTAATGAGATTTAATTATCAGAATATCGTTTTCTACCTCCTTTACATGTGGGGGTGCTTATATATTGTAAAAGGAAAGCAGTAGTCCCCGAATGTTCGAGAAACACTGACCTATTTCACTGTAAAAAAAAACTTTCAATTAAAAGTCAACTGTTTATGTTGGTACCATATATTTGTGAATAGGTTGAGTTTTGAAGACCAGATAATCAGGCAAAAATTGGGGGTCGACTAATATATGAGTAATAATTTTGCAAGGTTGATATTCAAGCATAATGGGAAAGACTAGGAGTAACTCTTGGCTTCGAAAAAAGTGCCCAATGAGTTAATGATTTTCTGATCATAAATCAAGTGTCGATTTATGCACAAGATCGACTTACACCCGAGTATATACGATACACAAATGAAGAATAATGGAGGTGTAGCTGACTCAACTCTTTGGACGATAGCAGTCATTCAAATTCATCATTAACTTCTTTTCTTAAGAGTTTAATATAAATGTTTCGTGATTCTACACTTTATGATTATAATGAAAAACCATCAACCAAAACTCAACCGAAACTGTCAACACAGGTTTCTTCATTTTTTAAGATTGTCTGGCTGATTGGCTGGGCTATGCGTATAGGCCACATCAGTAGAGTCAGAGGGTTGAAAATTGTTAGCATCTTTCCTTATTATTTCTATTTTTCTTTTTTGAAAAATCGGACTTTAAGAAAGCGGTAAGAAACTTATTCATTGATCTCCCCTCTTCCCAATTTATTTTTCATTGATCATCCCAAGCATGACATGCTGTATCATCGGAGGTAGTGGTGGTTGATGATAACTGCCTCTAAAATGGTCCGTTGCGAAATAAACGTTAAACACTATTTTGATTCAATTCGATAACTTTTAAATTTGTTTCAAACGGTGGGTATATTTTATCAGTAAACGTGTTACCTTTAAGCGGAAAAGTATATGGTTTCGGACAGAGAAGCAATAAAATCGCACTGTTCATTATATGATTTATGAAATTTCTCCATCTTTCCTTTCGAACAAACAATGCTAATTACTTCTGGTGTGAGGATGATGAAAGTAAAGAGCGAAATATTAAGGTAATAAATCACATTGTCTACTAAGTAAATATTGATTGCCAACGAGATACATCAATAAGTTTATGGCTTGATATATTGATATTAGCGGAATTTCGATCTTCACATTTGTATGTATGATTTATACGATTAATATTCACCACTGAATTAGGTTTATTGACAAGAAAGAAAATTCTGTTGCCTGGCTCAGCTGCGAACGACAAGATATAAATTAATCCTAATCACAGACACACATTTATTCATCGATTTTTAATTTTCCCTTTGACATTTATTTTCAATTTTTTGCTTTTTAAATCTCCTCTGGGTATTTGTTGAGGAATTTTTCATACATTATATATATATATATATATATATATATATATATATATATATATATATATATATATATATATATGGTTAAACTTTGATCTGCAAATTTCCGTGGGAAAGTTCGATCGATGTGATTAATGAAGAACGCAACACATCGTCAGTATTCAGGAATGTTGAACTGCCATCGCTAAAGATGAACTAAGAAAGTCAAAAATTTACCTCGGTCCCACCCCATCCGCATCATTCAGTGTGATACTGACATAGCGTTTCAAAGTGTTAGTCGAGGCGTTGTCTGTTTTTGTTTAATTGACAAAGCATAAAATGTCGAGCCAACCATAGGTAGGACCCAACCAGAATTTTGTGTCTTTTCGAAAATTACTCCGGGTACACGTGCATAGCATTAAAAGTATTCACATCTGCCACTCGATCTGTATACGTGTAGAATTTAAACCAATCTATCGGCCAGTCTATCTATCTATCTATCTATTTATCAATATATATATATATAAATATATATATATATATATATACATATATATATATATATATATATATATATATATAGAGAGAGAGAGAGAGAGAGAGATAGGTAGAGAGAGAGTTGGATAAATACATTCAAAATTGACTTCTGGAACGATTTCGAGCGATGCGTAAGTACTCTAAATAAAGGCACCCAGTTCAGGCGAAGTCAGATAACATTGTATGCATAATTATATGTTTGGATAGAAATCTAATGACCCTAAATAGAATGTTATTAAAAGATAAAATGTTTTCATTTACGCCATCATAGACCCCCGGTGAGATTGTCTAATGGACACTTCAATTGCAAAATAACAGATCTTTTTATTTGATCCGAAAAATAAATCATTCTTTAATCCAAGATAAACACATCACGTGGCAATTGAGTTAGAAATATTTTTGTTTATTGCCTTTAATTCACACTTTTCTTTTTATTAATCAGTTGAACGCCGAAATGTCTGATCTTGCAGGAAGTATGCAATCCATATATTTTTATGCACTGTTTGAACCATGTGGCTGTTGGCCAAGATCTCTTAAGTGTTTGAAGAAATAGTTCTCCCAATGGAAGTAAAGACTATATAAACCCAAGATTTTTTTTAGAGAGGAACTTTTTGCTTTAATTTACACATATAATGAACTGTGTGATTTTTTTGATTCTCTGTTTGTAAACATAGTCTCTTCCCCTTGAAGTTAACAATGTTACTGATAAAACTATCACCTACCCACCATTTGAAACAATGACTCTCCTACCAAAACGAGTTCTTTTTTGTTTCTTAAAAAAATCATCTAATCGAATTCAAATACAGGTGGTCCTTGCTTTGCGAAAATTCGCTTTACGCCATTTTTTGCTTTTGTCTCCCGTATCTTCCGTTACCACGACCTCCTATGACTTGACAAGTCACGACATCCTGACTATTTTTTTGGTTTGGGGACACACAGCGATGTTCCCATATGAATTAATAGTATTTGCATTCTCACTTTACGCCATTTTGGCATAAGAAAGGCTTTTAAAGAAACGCTCTTCTTGTGAATCTGTGAATTTTTTTCACAGGGATTAACTTATGTAAATATAAAATCTAAGACAATAATCTTCATTACTATTGTGTTTTCTGCTTATCACACTAATACAACAGCTGCAAACATATCAATAAGAAGAAGATTACTCCTATTGCTGATAACAAAGATGATCATGTATGACAGGGCCTCTCAAACTTTTTCTCTCATAAAATACTCTGATGAAGTTTTTCGTATCCTCTTTTGATAAGACCAAAGTTTCTACAAACCCTCTCTCACAACGTATCTATGAACTATATCAAGTTTTACAGTGTTAATTATAAGAAAAATGAACGATTCAAAAACAAATTACTTAAACATAACAAAAACTAAATTTATTTTCAAAAAATAAATGAATATCGTAAATGAATTATACAATAAGCACTTGACAGAGTCCAATTTTTATTGACATAATTTTTTTTAAAAAGCTACAAAATTATTCTTATGATTAACAGATATTTCTGTGACATCCAAAAATATTTACGTGACCCCTGGATGGGTACCAACTCCTACTTTGAGTAACCTTGGTAAAGAATCATATTTCTATGTAACAGTGCGTGTGTTTATCAGCTTTGCTCGTTCAAGCAAATTTGGAATTTGCACAGTGCACAAAGAAAGAAGACCCTTGGAATAAAAGTGATAAATTATCAAGTTTCACTTTCACTTTCTCTTTATCTAATGAATAAAAGGTAAAGAATTCCCGACAGAAACCTTTGTAAGAGCAATGCAATACTTGTTAGGTCCTTAGCGACACCAGTTCCACATTCTTGCAAATCGTCGTGTTGCATTTTACGTTAACCCTTTAACCTCCACCCCCGCCGCACATTCCAATGCATCGATGGGAAAAGTGCAAACGCATGCGTGTTTTAGTTGTTTATATGAGTACATTGAAACGCATGTTGATGGAGAGTCCTGATTCTCTCACTCACTTTTTCCTTGATATCTGGTAAACATTATAAAAATAATTTGCGCATTCTAAGATAATCTTTCTTTAAAATAGAATAAGAAAATCATGCAGGGAATTTAACAGGTCTTTTTAAAAATTAGCCTTTAATTAACGAGAAAATCAAATTTCTGGGTGAGCTATTAAATTTGTTTGATAAAATAAGTGTCAGAACGTTAATGGAAGCTAGTTAATCAGAACAGCGTTAATCATGCATTTCTTTTAATGCTTAAGAGATGAACTACCCGGGTTCCTTATAAAAAATGAATACGATCGGATGATTTTACTATATCTTGTATCACTTACTTTAAAAAGATTCTAACACTTGGTCCGGGACTGTTGAATCTACAGAATTATTGCTTACAACCAAGTACAAAAAGAGTTCTATTTTACTTTTATCAAAATTCGAAAGTCATAAACATAATGAATTAGCAAAAACGTAAATAAATTCTATTCTTACAATTTTTGAAAATTTTCTCCGTCGGAATTCAAACTCATTCAACCGATTCAATTTTCCAGGCTAACTGTTTGACCATAGCACTCTCATTGATATATTTGAAAAATAAATGTCTACAAAAACCCTGAAAATTAGAGTGCTTGTTACGTAGAAAGATTACCTTTTTGCAGTTTAACCAAATAAGAATAGTTCTGACCCTAAATTAACCTGTCGAGACTACAGAGGTCAGCGCAACCTATCACCATCATTTACATCCTGAAGTAAAATCATCTCTTTTAGCCTCTCCCACCAGGGTGCAACATTTACACACAAACAAGCATTCACCGACGCTATAGTAATTGACATGCAAGTTGAATCATGCAGAAAAAAGTGGTAGAATAAACAAGCTTGGGTCAAATTCATCTACTTCATTAAAATCTAAAAGGTAAACAAAACAGTATTCATTTCTCCATACACTATAATTCCAAAACTATATGTTCTATTTCAACTCCTTAATTAGCAGTTCCTGTAAATAGGATTTGCTTACTTCAGCTAAACAATTCGATTCGACTTGTACTTCAGAAGTGAAAATGATTTCGTCATCAGGTTTTGCGAACGTCACTGTTATTCGTGCATGACGTCACTGGTTTCTGATCTGGTCGTTGACACCCGTTGTTATATACTAAAATAAAGTCAAAACATAATTGTGGGGGTCTGACGATTGCAAGGATCTTCCTTTAAGTATAATAACGTTTCCCCCGAAATAATCAATTAATCCAAGCGTTGGAAATAGAACAAAATACACATCGAAATAGGTGCGTATGGTTTACTAGGAAAATCAACATGTGCAGAATTGCTCCGCCTTTCTCACAAACTTCCGGAATCAAATGAATAAGGAATAAATTGATGCAACAGGAAGTGAAGGAATGTCGAACTGGTGTCGCTAACGTGTCTAAGAGAGCGTTGGTTCCACTGTTTGCAATGTAGCCCCTTATTCCCGCTTTTCTTTATTCGTTGGCATCATCTCATCCTTTGCCCCACAGATGAGTGGCTTTGCTTGAATTATTGCTTTGCAGTAAATTTATGTTTTACGCAATGGAAATAACTGTTTGGTTGGAAGTGGAAGTGGAAGTGAAAGTGAAAGTGAAAGTAGCCTGCTCCCACGCATTCATTTTTGTCTCTTGTTGCTCTTTGTGTTTTTATATGATTTATTTATACCGTTCGAATATTTGGATTTTTATGTAATAATAACTTGATGTGTAAAGCTGGGGAGTTTTCTTTCTATCTTTCATTCATTCATTCTTTCATTCATTCATTCTTTCATTCTTTCTTCCTGTCTTTTATTCTCTCTTTCTTCCTTCCGTCTTCCCTACCTTTCTTTCATTCTTTCATTCTTTCTTTCATCCTTCCCATCGATATATGCCCACTCCTATTCTATCCATTCGTTCCCTTTTTTTCCTATTTATATTTTCATTGTATCTTTTTTTCATCACCTTTATTTTTTCAGGTTGATGCAGGGGCCGACTTGAGGCAGTGCGAAAAGCACAGCTGGACAGGACTCCTAGATTTCAGCCTTACCCCAAATATGTCTTGAAATATTCGTGTTTATTTTCAGTGTTTTTCTGTATTTTAACTTATTTGGGGATTCATTATGTTGCATTTAAATTATTTATCCATGAAGACCTTTGAATATTTCATTTAATTGTGTGTTTTCTAATATTCTAAAAGTACATTTTCAAATGATCGAAGCATATCTTAATTTTTACTCTGGGTGTATATATAATGCATGGCTGTAACTGATATTACCTCTATTAGTTAATGCGTGTGTGGTTATAACTAATATTCCCTCTAGTACTTGGTATGTGCAAAACTCTTATGTAAATGAATTTCCCGTGAGAAATGTATGTGCGTTTTGATTGCTTGTATAAATGCAAACTTCAAATAATTCCAAGTATGATTGCATTCTACGAAGTAACTAACAGATTAGCTGAAATAGTTAGCCAAGAGATTGTTTTTAATACTAGTATATTATTGTTTCAATAATTATGGGCATAATTATTAATTTCTACATTATTTGAGTAAATTATCAATTTCAACATTATTTGAGTTACAAACCTTTTGTATGCGCATTAACTATTTTGCGCTGGACATAAAACGTGTATTGATAACTAACGACTCAGGCTATAAGGAAATGCCTTATTTTTCGAAGGAATTCTATAACTGGTGCTCCAGAAGAGAGGGAGGGGAGAGAAAGAGATGCAACAGTTTGGTATGTAGGAATGTGGAATTGTTGTCGCTAACCGGTCACAAATGCCAAGGGACAAGTGGCATATTGGAGTCCGCTACACTGAATTAAGATGTCTTTTGAAAATTAACGTTAAGCCTCAAGAGATCCGCAGCTTATTCCGCTTTCCAATTTATTTTGGCAACTAACAAAGTTTTCAAGCTGCAAATAGAAATCAAAACATTTTAGTGTGGAGCCATAATCAGAAAGAAAATATTTTCAGTGTCAAAAGAAAATATTTTTGATGTTGTTAAATCAGAATGATGATCTATTGCAGTGATTCTCAACTGGGAAGATATCGCCCCCACGGTGGTGAAAACTGAACTGAGGAACGATTGTCATATGCAAATAGACAACCTTTTCTTTTAGGTCAATAAGTAAAGGGAAGCTACTTGGTGACCTACATCATATGAATTTTCAATACACACACACACACACACACACACACACACACACACACACACACACACACATATATAACTTTAAGGTTGATGGAAAACAATTGTCAAATTCTTCTAATAAATATATCTTAGTAGAGAATTTTTCTGTGCAATTTGTATTCTTGAAGATGATATCATAAGTTGATTTACATGTAGTCTGAAATTAAAACTGACGCAACGGATTTAATTTTTACATTGGTGAACATTCAATGGAAATGATACGAAGATCGTGTCATGTTTGTTTTTTGTGGTTATTTACTAATCCCTCATCGTTAAAAATGTTTTTTGGGGGTAATCTGCATAAATGAGCCCCGTTTCAAAAAATAAATAATAAGGAGAATAGAATAATATCAATATACAATACACATAAAACCTCATCTTAAATGACAAAATACATGAATGGCATAGACTAAATAATAAGGAAGGTGTTTGATCAACACTTCTGGGGTACCATGTTGATATAACTGTTTTGTTTTTAAAATCCCGAAACTGTTAAATGTCGAAAAAGAGATAATTTATACATTGTATCATTATGACAAACTATAGGGGAAGCAAGGAAAAACACAGTGGAAATTTACATAAATTGCATTGACAGATAAGAAAGAAAATCTATCTAAAAATTATTTAATGCTTAGAGTTTATATATATATATATATATATATATATATATATATATATATATATATATGTGTGTGTGTGTGTGTGTGTGTGTGTAAGTGTGTGTCTGTGTGTATGTGTGCGTGTGTGTAAGTGTGTGTAGACATGCATGAATCACATTGAATAGACAATACAAACAAAATATCAGTATATCATTTCAGTATCATTGAGGATCTTGGTGTGGGGAGGTTGCTTTTAAAATAGCCAAATTCAGGCAATATGGAAGAGAGATTAAGAAACCACACTCGAGCTCATCGTGAATGCATCAGGACATTGTACAAAACTAAAAAGAAATCCTTTTTGTGCAAGGTGACAAAGGGTAACAAGATGGTCCTTTTTGTGTCCCTCTTTTCATAAAAAAAAGATTTTATAGCATTCCTTCTTCTTCTTCTGGGGATATTGAATTTTCGTAATGGCTATTGAATCTGAAAATTTCAAACTGGGACTGATCTTCTTCCTTGTTTTTATGTATCCTTTCAGGGTGTAGGCGATCTTTGCTTCGTCCTCAGGAATACACACTTTTTTACGTCATCAGTCTGCCATCTACCTGCAGAACATCTTCAAATAGTTTACTTTTTGTCTACTTCTGCTCCTTTTGCCTTCTATGCACCTAGTGAGTAGCACGTTCTTCAATCCTTCCTTCTTCATTTTGGGACGCAAAAATTCCTACTTTTCCTTTCGATTGTTTCTTTGTATTTTTCATCCTCCTCAAAACTTCTTTATCCGTCTATATTCAGAAAAATAGAAATGTGACTAAGATTATTTGTGTTAAGTTTGCTTGTCAATTATCTTGATTGGGATTTTGTCTCTACGAGGGGGGATTTCACCACTCTAAAAGATACATTCCCGAATGCCATACTACGTATGGTGAAATCCAGAAAACTCAAAGGATGACATAATCTGGAATGGTCAAAATCTTGGAAATATGATAAAAAAAATTTTCTCTTAAGTTCCCAAACGCATTCATTTACAGTTTTAAAATGCATTTCTTGAGATACGTATAAAATACGTTTATTTGAGGAGAAAAAAAGCTAAAAGAAAAAAACTCAACCACATCACTGATTCCATTGTGTTGTTGAAAATACAGTAAAGGATGATGGCAAAAAATATCAAGACCTTTCAATACAGTTTCAGGCGAACAACAACCCTAATAAACACTCAGAGCACTTGCATCTGTTATGTGGGCTAAAAAAGATTCTTACTTTATCGTTGAGTTTTGGATTCGAAATCCGTGACTCAAAATTTATAAAATTACCATTAAAACAGAGAGAGGGACACACACACACACACACACACACACACACACACACACACACACACACACACACACACACACACACACACACACACACATACACACACACACGACTGATCATAGAGAAGGATAGTAGAAATAGGGAAAGGTTCTTTTGAAGTCAAAAGCAAAGAATAATGATCTGAGAAGTAATCGGATCCCATTTACTCGTGTTCCATTTCATTCAAGCGTTATCGCAGTTCCTTAAAGGGATTCTATTATCAGAGTTGTAAGTGGAGAAGGGGCTCACATACTACAAGAAGATGCAACACGTCAGAGTAGAAGAATGTCAACCTGATGTCGCAA
This sequence comes from Thysanoteuthis rhombus, assembly GCA_963457665.1. Classification (NCBI taxonomy): domain Eukaryota; kingdom Metazoa; phylum Mollusca; class Cephalopoda; order Oegopsida; family Thysanoteuthidae; genus Thysanoteuthis; species Thysanoteuthis major. The sequence continues at coordinate 20,527,396 of OY735239.1, forward strand.
ATGAGTTAAAACATAGTGGGAATTACCTTTCAATATATTCGTCAGGAAATTTCATTTTTTTACACTATCAGAGATAGGCAACGAAAGTGAAAGTAAAAGTGAAAATCGAATGAATTGTGCCAAATACTACTACCCCTATCTTGCTGTTACATATAGTGTATGGAAAATATATATGTAAATGTAACAACTATTATGGGACAGATTTTCGTTTCCAAAATTTTCACTGGAAATATAGAAATATAGAATATCTCTGTCTTTTGTACTTGTTGACTAAATTTTGACCTTGGTGGCCCGTGTTCGAAACTTTTTATTGTAATGGGGGTTTGTCCATGTTTTTATATGTCTTTTACCGACATAACTTAAGAGTACCCTATCATTTTTGCATCCAGACTGGTTTGATATCAATAATATCGACCGGGTTGTAATCACCAACCGAAATATAGGTCAATTAAGTCACTTATACAAGACTAAAACATTCCAATTTCGGTTTTAATGGGATTAATCCAAGAAATTTAACACGGCCCAGGGAAATGAATTCATTTTCATTTTTCGAAAAAGTAAAAGAATGTTGATATATCATATCGTTTTCTCGCAGCCCGGATAGCACATTCTTTGCAGCCCGGTACCGGTATGTGGATGGGGGGAGGTGACTTTAGGATTAGTTAATCTGTTAATAAATAGCATCGAATTGTAAACAATAGGGATAAGATGCAAACAGGTGTGTAGAAATATAGAACTGGTGTCGCTAACGACTTAGATATTTGGTGAGGAAAGGAACAGAGATATGTCCCCTACATGCACCTGTGCGATCTCCATGAGGTTCAGTAAATGTGCATGAACTATGTGTATTTCCACAACGTAATTATGTGTAAGGCAATGCCGGAGGAGGAATTAATGTCTTAATCATTTATTCTGTGTGATTTTCTTATCGTTAATAATGATTGCCACAAGATAATTACAAATGTCGAAGAAAACATAAAAGTAAGCATTCATAGTTTGTTGATTTCCAATCCTATTCCCCGACAAAAATGTGTATGGTGGGTCCCAGTTTCCACGAACATCTTCGCTGTGCTAGCGACATCAGTTCTAAATTCCTATACGCCCACGCGTTGCACAGAACTTCCGGGTGCACAAAGAATAAATTCTATATTCATTGCAGCAGTATTGACAATTATACATCTTCGATATATATATATATATATATATATATATATATATATATATATATATATATATATATATATATATACATATATATAAATAATAGTTCTCAAGATTTTTATCGGAGGTGCTTCCTCTTGCCTGGTTAAAAACCATCGATTCTTTCTATTAAACAATTAGTATAATATATTAATTCCTTAAATGTGCGCTACTGCCTCTTTGGAGGCATTGTAAGACTTAAGGGGTGCTGGAAGGGGGCGATTGGGGGGCGTTGAAGGTAAGGAGTAAGTGGGACATGGGGCAATCTTTCACATTAATTATTTTTTATAGTAATTAATCAAGTATTTTCCAAGATATCTTTTTACAATTATAAATTTGCTCAAAAAATAATGTTTAAAGTAGAAAAAAATATTACAATTCAATTTTTCTAAGAATCATTTTTGACTTTACAGGGGGTGGCGCTGATTAAATTATATACTCTAAAAGGGTGATATTTCACAAAGTTTTTAGACACCTTTTCACCGGTTATATATATATATATATATATATATATATATATATATATATATATATATATATATATATATGTGTGTGTGTGTGTGTGTGTGTGTGTGTGTGTGTAAAATAAAATAATAAAAATTATCAAAAATGTTTGATATTGGTCCAATTTCCATGTCAAGAAATTCTTTCTCATTATTGATAAAATTCAAAGCAACGTGTGGGCGTAAAGGAATTTAGAACTGGTGTCGCTAATATGATGGAGGTGTCAAGAGCAAATCAGTCCAGGGGCGCCCCTGATGTTGATGTCATAGTTTTCAGGTTATGTGAGTGGGGATTTGATGATTTTCATATCTGTTTGTAATAATCAAATTTCAAAAGACTTAGAGATGTAAAGAAAGTGAATCAATTTATATCACTATCACCACAATACCCGTGAAAATGATGGGATTATTTATATATAGTTAAATTATACAAATATATATTCTAGTATGATTGTTTTTAAACTAAATTAGGATTGTATTTTCTTTCAATTTATATTAAAACTAAAATGTTTATAAAATTAAAACAGAGTAAATTTGTCTGAAGAAATGGATTTGTTTTTTCAATTTCTTTTCATTTTGTATTGTAAAATAAATTGTCTACCTATCATTCTACGTAGCAGCTAGGGAGGAGGGATGGAGTCTTAGCTGAGAGATAAGGGGACATACAATGGACTATCGGATGGGGAAAGTCAGAAGGCAGATGTGTTGTTCGTCTCTTTTCTCTTTTTTTTTGGCATTCAAAGAAAATGTATCAGATTTTCTCCTTTTCCTATAATGAACAGACAAACTACCAAAGCAGAAGTATAAATAAATTTGATTTGTTTTTCTATATGATAAGATATTTGCTTTAGAATTTTCTTTCTACATAAAAGCAACTATATGCTTCGGAGAAAACTTTGGTATGACAGATTTTAGTTCATATGATGGAACCAAGAGAAAGTTTTAGCGTAATATTTTTAAAATGATATGTACAACACACACATATACACATATCACAGTACAAATCAGGGATGAAATATAGTATAATATAATGCAATATCCGATGTATGATGGGTTTATTTCATAGAGTGCTTGATACATTCAAGTTTGAATATCCAATATCAAGTTGGTTTAGAGAAGAGCTTGAAACATAATGGAATGAGGATTCTCTACACAAACACATTAATGTTTCTACCCTCTTTTGGCTTCTTCGAGCGAATGATTCGGTTTATTTTGGATTCCTATTTGGAACATTCGCGGGCGTCTATTATTCTAGATGGTAAGGTCTTTCTTTTATTTTGTTTGTCAGTTGTATATGTCTACTGGTGGTTACAAATTACAAGCCAGGGGGTATGGTGTGAATGTTTACATTATCAGTAAGTGGTCGTACCTATCAGTTTTTGGTATGTATTGTCTCTGTGAGTGTTTTATTCCCACTTGAATTTCTTGACCTTATTCCCCCATGCTAGTATCCATTTTGTATCACAAGTAGCTTGTTTGATTATATTGAGTTTAGTCTATTTCCTCGTGTCTGAGGTAATTATGTTGATTGGATCGTATGCGTGTTCGTTTTGATATTTTCCATTTGACAGTTGGTTTGAATTTGCAATCACTCAGTATCCAATTATATGAAGACAATGACGTACTATTTTTATATCATTCATTAGTAAAGAATGATATATGGTCAGCAAGTCTGAATCTAAAGGGTATTTCTGTAATTCCTTTGTAATATTTCACTTTTAGGGGTTTCTTTTGGGTTGATATTTCAGTTTTGTTTACGATATTCGCTTTGGGACATTTTTTTGTTGTACAATATCAATCTAGTTTATTTATGCTTTCTTCGTTAGTATTAATTCTAATTACACTATTGTTATGCTTTGTGTTGGGTGTATTAAAATTTTCCATACAACTAAGGCTAATTTTCATATATCAAATGATTTCAATGATGTCTTCACTGGGATCAAATAATAACACGATTCTAGGATTCTGCGCCTATCTTGTGGAATTCTTCGATGGTCCGATATAGCATCTATAATCAATGAATCACCTGAGGAATTCAATCCAGGAGATTCATGATTTATTTTGGAATACGTTCACGCATATTTGTTAGACACTTTTCGGTCAATCTGAGTGTTGGTCGATCGGTATGTCTGTCTCAAATATCAATTTTCTTGAGCGTATCATGTTGGATTGATATGAAACTTGGTCTGTACCTTTGGATGAGCCATCCTCTTTTTCATTTTCCTCATTCTCTTTCTAATGCTACTACTTTGTTTAGAATCCCTTTGAAATCAGAAATCATTTTTATAGGAAACCCTATCACGCACAGCCCCTCCACTTACTTTATTCCTTCTCTATGAAAGATCTTTCTCCTTTACATCTCCCTCCTCTTCTCGGCTTTTTAGACTGTTCCTAATTGGATTGATTTGATATCTGTCTGAAATCAGTTGCTGGGGAAAGTCGACGGCAAGGACGTTGGACATTTTCATAGTGCAGCAAATCTAAAACATGCTTGCGTGTATTTGTGTATGGACTGATATCTATGGATGTATACGTGTGTGTATGCAAGAAATTGTGGAACAGGATTCGGGCAAGTCGAAGCCTCATCACGACTAGAATGGGTTAAGGTCCTGACACTCAGACTCAAACGAATGGGATAATATTTTGATACTTGAGTAAAAACATTTATTTCCGAAAAAATGGAATTAATTAAAATTGAATGCATGGACAAAAACGGAAATTAAAAAAAAATTGAATGCATGGGCAGAAAGAGAAAGACAGAAAGTAATTGTGACGGGGGGCAGTGGAAAATGAAGGGAAACACAATAAAAGGTAGAATAGAAAAAATATAAATCGGATCCCCAAGAGACAGAGTTGAGGCAGATACGGGTCCAGTTTCTCAGGCGTGCAGGTTCAACGAAGAATAGCTGAAGAGACATGCAATCTCTCTCTGATGAATAAAAGCTGAGATGACTTCATAAAAGAAAAATGAAGAATTAGCTACATAACAAGATACAATAATAATTCATTTAATTAATGACTGCTGCAATTAATAACTTTGCTTAAAAATCCAAGTTTATGTATAAACCACATAAATTTACAAATAAATATGTATTTTACACCCCATATACATATATATATATATATATATATATATATATATATATATATATATATATATATAAATCAGGGATGCAATATGATATGATATTATACAATATCCGATGTATGATGGGTTTATTTCATGAAGTGCTCAATACATTCGACATTAAACATTAAGTTGATTTTGAGTAGAGCTTAAGATATAATGGATTTGCTACACAAACACGTTTTGCGTCGCGAATCCTTGCTCCAATATATATATATATAAATATATATATGCGTGTGTGTGTGTGTGTGTGTGTTTATGTGTGTGTGTGTGTTGTTTTCCCCCAAAATTATCATCTCGTTTATTCTTGGTCAATTCGTTTCTGTATCAAGAAATTAATACATATGATCCGATAGAATGATCATAAATTTTGTTATATCACATAAAAACTCTTATTTGAAATGATTTCCTATCGTTTCATGATTAATGTATCTCTCAAACTGATCAATGTAAATAGAATAAACAATAAAAAATGGGGTTGCTGCAGGAAACGAAACGGCCGCAATAGGATAGCTGTTTCAACGTAACGTTGCTCTTACCATTGAGCTAAACAGGGAAATGCCCTACCGAAAGTATAATGATAATAACGCCGGGTACATACTAGACATTACTATTTGATAAAATATTGTTCACAATTAATTTTTTATAGGAATGAAATTTCAGTGTAAAGGCAAACTAGAACATAAAAAAGCATAAGGTAAAAAAATAATTCTCTAATATATAATTCGAATCTCTTCAAAAGTTCATGTGATAGAACATACTCAAAACTAATGTTAATTCCTGGATATATATTTATATAGACATAAAGAGAAAAAATGTATTTATGCAATTTATAAACGTAAAATTAAAACGTACAAATAAAATGCATATGAAATAATCTTCCTTTGACTTGCATTCACATAAATAGAATGATAACGGAAAAAAAAATTTAACTACAAGACAAATTAAAGTTATGAAGTTGTTATAACCATGAATATATTTTACGACGGATTTTAATACTCCCAAAACAGGGCTGTGCTAAAACAATCGATAAACTCCATAATAAAAGAAATCATAAATAAAAATACGAATAAACTTGTATTAAATGTATCAAGAACCTAAAATTAAATAATAAGGTAGTCATGAGACAACGTGATGAGATAAAACTGATCGGATTAAGAGCGACTTGCATGACCCATGATACTTTGGACAATATACTGAATAAAATATTGACTACATCACAAGATGAGAAAAATGTTTACATACATATTGTTGATTTATTATATTGTGGAAATGCGTTGAGTAATTTAACATTTCAGGTACGCAAATTCTACAAAGTACATATCTATATATAAAGAGAGAGGAAGAGAGATATGTATATGACGTGATAACAGTGTGCAAAAAATAATTATTTGAAAATAGACGTTCGATTGATGGCGTTCACTTGAAGAGATACATAGGTATTGAAACAGCTTTACAAATTGTTGTGAGTCTCATAAAATGTATTGTTTCAAATTATGAACTCTATTTTATTGATTTATTTCCAAAACTATTAAAATATGAGCTCTATGTCTTTTCAATAATAGATCCCCCCACATATATGCGTAAGAATTTTCAGACAATATGTTCAGTTATGGAAGAATCATCAGTGTGTAGTATAAAATATCCTAGCAAAGCTTTGAAAGTTAGTGGATTGAACACTAAAACAGACATGAAAATCATGAAATTCCCACTCACATAATCTGAAAACAGTTAACACCAAAGAGAACCCAAATGATACAAGATAATATGTTGGAGCTTCTAAATCTAAATTCAAAATTAGATTTGTCAATCATAAATTGCCATTTAACAACGAAAAATATAAAAACTGAACAACTCTATCTGAATACACTAGGAAATTGAAAGATGAAAACAAAATACCGAGTACCAAATAGGATTTTTCCAAAACAACACCAGAGATGACTACTGCTACAAAGAAGAGCTATTTGTGATTGGAAATGATCATTGAATCTTCAATAAAAAGAATCAGCTACAAAATGTCGACACAAAAAAATTTCTATTAAAGTTTCTTGATATTTCAACATCAAGATGTTAAAATCATTATATAAATACGACTCACACGTGAGTAGATTTCACAATTATGTATAGAGTTATAATAATAATAATAATAATAATCGGAGAAGTGACCGAACAGGTCAACTGCCTCTTACAGCACATAGAAACGAACACCCTCCTAGAACTCAACAACTTAATTTACGCTGGGGCGAAAATGGTAGCACAAAGCTTCATAACACAAGATAGGAACCCGAGCAATAATAGGAAAGAGAAACCCAACTGGGAGAGAAGATTACAAAGGCAGATCTCCCAACTACAGAGAGATGAAGTACTGCTTAGAAATACACCACACACAGACAGACCACGAGTAAGACTTTATAACAAATACAAGGTAACGTAAAAAGGCATCGCAACTGTAGTCGAAGAGTTACACCAGAAAAGACTAGCTAAAGAGGCAAGACTAAAAAGATACAGACTAAGAACGGCCCAATACACACAAAACTGCACATTCCAAAACAATGAGAAAAAGTTTTACCAAGATTTAAATGGTGGAAGAAGGCAGGACATGAAACCAAATGCCACAGAGGCCAAGAACTATTGGAATAGCATATGGGGGCACCCAAAAAGACACAACGTAACACCGCAATGGTTAGGAAACATGAGAAAAGAACTAGAAGATATAGACAAGGGAGAACCAATAGTACTGAATGAAACCACATTGAAACATACTCTTAGGAAAGTAGCCAACTGGAAAGCACCGGGGCCCGACGGGATCCATGGGTATTGGTTCAAAAAATTCACCACGTTACACGGCAGACTCACTCACCTACTCCAAAATTGTCTAAACGAAGGCAAAGCACCAGAATGGATGACTAAAGGCAGAACCACCCTCATCCAAAAAGACCCAGGAAAGGGGAACATAGCAAGCAACTATAGACCAATCACGTGCTTACCACTTATGTGGAAAATCCTGACCGGGCAAATAGCAGAGAGAATATACATGTCAATGGATAGAAAGGGACTACTACCAGAAGAACAGAAAGGGTGTAGGATAGGAACCAAAGGGGCAAACGATTTACTCTACATAGACCAGATGATCTTAAGAGAAGTAAGGAAAATGAGAAAGAATATCGCAATGGGATGGATAGATTACAAAAAGGCATACGATATGATTCCACATAGCTGGATACTCGAATGCCTTAGAATGTTCAAAATTAGCGAACCGGTGGTTAAATTCATTGGTAATTCAATGGAAGACTGGAAAGTAGATTTGACAGCTGCAGGGGACAAACTAGCCGAGGTAGGGATAAAAAGGGGAATCTTCCAAGGAGACTCGTTGTCCCCACTATTATTTGTTCTAACAATGATACTGCTTAACAGAATCCTGAAAAACAGCAAAGGATACCACTTCTCTAAAACAAAGGGAAAGGTCAACCACCTAATGTACATGGACGATATTAGATTGTTCGCAAAAAACAGGGGAGAGCTTGAGACTCTGTTCAACGAAGTAAGGGAATATAGTGAGGACATAGGAATGGAGTTTGGGATAGAAAAATGCGCAATCATGGTGATGCACAAAGGAAGGCTTTCAATGACTGAGGGAATTGAACTCCCGGACAGCAACAAGATTAGGGCATTGACTGCACAAGACCGATACAAGTACCTAGGTGTCCTTGAATGTGACACGATAAAACGGGAAGAGATGAAGGAGAAAATTAAGAGAGAATACCTCAGAAGGATAAGGAAAATATTAGAAACCAAATTAAATAGCAGAAATCTAATAAAAGGAATGAACACCTGGGCTGTGTCAGTAGTTAGGTATACAGGACCATTCCTAGGATGGACAAAGGAAGAGCTCCAATCAATGGATAGGCGAACAAGGAAACATGACGATGCATAAAGCATTACACCCTAGGGATGATACAGATAGACTATACGTTAAGAGAAAAGAAGGTGGGAGGGGGCTCATCAGCATAGATGATTGTGTCCAGAGAGCTAAAACAGTCCTAGAAAGATATGTGCAAACAAATAGTGAAGAAACCATAAAGAGCGCGAGAGATAGTGCAACAAACAATAAAGTAGAAAACAATGGAACAGTACAGCAAACTAGAAAAGAAAGATGGGAAGGGAAAAAATTGTACGGCGAGTTTAAAAGACAGATACAAGATATAGCAGACGAGAAATCATGGACGTGGTTACGAAAGGGGAACCTTAAGAGGGAAACAGAATCGCTCATCATGGCAGCCCAAAACAAAAGCATAAGGACAAACTACATAAAAGCAAAAATCGACAGAACACAGACAAACAGCAAATGCCGCATGTGCGGTGAAAGAGATGAGACAGTAAACCACATAACTAGTGAATGTAGTCAACTCGCCCAGAAGGAGTATAAGCATAGACACGATAGAGTAGCAACGATGATACACTGGGAACTAAGTAAACAAATGGGATTCAACCATGGGGAAAAGTGGTATCAGCACAAGCCAGAGGCAGTTTTGGAGAATGACAACCACAAACTACTGTGGGACTTTGACATCCAAACTGACCACCTCATCCAGGCAAGAAGACCGGACTTAGTAATAGTAGACAAAAAAAGGAAGGCCTGCCAAATAGTAGACGTTGCTGTACCTGCAGACCATAGAGTAAAAAAGAAGGAGGGTGAAAAAAGGGAAAAATACCAGGACCTAGCAAGGGAGTTAAGGAAAATGTGGAACATGAAAACCAGGGTAGTACCGGTCATAGTGGGAGCACTAGGAACTGTCCCCAAAACACTGAGGGAGAGACTGGAGGAGATCGGGATTAGGGGGAGGATAGAGACCGTACAGACCACAGCACTACTGGGAACTGCGCGGATACTGAGGAAGGTGCCAGAGATATAAGTACTGCAACGAATAGTAGCTCTGTCATGATATGCGAAAGAGGGAGGAGACGTTAGCTGAAGACCTGAGGAGACTTATTGTCACTCAGCCTTCAGCGATAACCACTGGGCAACCGATGTGAAACTGTAAATCGTAGAATTACTGCGATTACTAGGAGAGGAGGGCTGGAGACTTGAGGAGACTTGCTGTCACTCAAACTCCAGCGGTTACCACCAGGCAACTGGTGTGAGATTCCAAATAATAATAATAATAATAATAATAATAATAACAATAATGATAATAATAATAATGATGATAATAATAATAATGATGATAATAATGATATTTAAAACATGATATAGATATGAAGCAAAATTGAAAATTTTCGATATATCTTCGAAGTTCAAATGCAAAATACATTTATGGTGTGTTCTGCAAATTTTAAAATATCCGTAGCCGATGTACAATATATCGAAAATTTTCAGTTTTGTTTCATTATATTTATTATATCATATTTTTTCCAAGAAGGCAGTCTCGTTTTTCTATTCAAGAAGCAAAGCGTTATTGATCATTCGTCATAAAAATAATAATAATAACAATGATAATATTTTCAATAGACTCTTAATGATAGTTTCTATAAACTTAATGTAAAATCATTATATAGATTGAATGAATATTTAAAAAATATATGCATGTATAAATAGCGATAAAACGTTAAAACAACAGCTACAATTTAAAAAAGAAAGAACTCTCCAATTAACATCATAACTATGAGCACCATGTACAGAAGAAGGCCATCATTCTATGCGACAGAAGCGCCATCTGCTTGAAACATGAGAAGACAACAGGTCACAAAGGGTAAATTTTCGAAATTTCAAAAGAACGAAAAGCTGTAAAAGAAACTCTGTATTTTCAGTTTGCCCAGGTGACAAGTAAAACAAAATACGAATCAAATTTGTTTTGGGAATATATCTTATATCTATTTATATCAATCTATTTTTATAAGTATTGAGTAATGTTATTTTCAAACACGACAACAAATCTTTTCTAATATATATATATATATATATATATATATATATATATATATATATATATATATATATAGTGTATCTAGTCAACAGTTCTCTTTTTATACATGCTTCATGAAGCAGTATCAACATTCCTCGTCAGTTCGACATTCTAAAAAGTTTTACCAATTTTTGGATGCTGTCCTCAATATTTCCAAAGGAGTGTATGGATTTTCCCAAATTCATGTTGTGTGTATCGTTTTGAGTAATCCTAGTACTGTAGACCATCGTTGATCTTTCTCAAAGCTCTAACCACTCTGCTATTGTGTCGCCATGATTCTAAACCTAAGAAAAACTACGAAAGCGTTGCCCCCAGCATAAATGAGTAGGTTCGAATAAATGATGAAAAAAAACTTACATCGATTCAATATATATATATATATATATATATATATATATATATATATATATATATATATATATATATATATAGTTTCATTTTATGGATCAGAATGAGAGTTTTTGAGAAAGTCCTAGATGAAGAGATAACACTTTAAAAAAAACTTGAAAGAGATATCTGAGAGCAGACTTATTTGTTTTACAAAATGCGTGCGATAGGTAGATTGTAACCTGCTGATTTTGGATGAATCTTTCTTTTTCCTCCGATAGCTTCATAACAGCAGTGTAAACAGAACAACTTCAAAAAACCCCGAAAAATATTTTATCAATACTGACAATTTTTCTGGTTAAATATTTTGGAAGCATATGAAATGGACGGAGAATTTTTTCTGTCGGAGTTTGAACTTGGTCAGCCAATTACAATTTTCCAAGTGTCTCACCACTCGGCTATTGACTCAACGTGGCTTCAGTCTAAGATTTATTGCACACACACACACACACATAAAAAAATCACTGGCTTCCTTGAATGTGGTTAGAGCCAAATAATCTATGAATAAAAAACTTGCTGATGCAGATTCAAAATATACATATATTTTGATTTTATGTACCTAACTTGAAGAAATCTAACATGAAAAGACACAAAGAAAAAATCTTTTTCAACTGACTTTCTGCGAGCACAAATGCAGACCCCATAGAATTCGACGGATTTTTTTTTTCACAAAATTAGACGTAGAGATGTGTACTATAAGTAATTTGAGAGCTACTGATTTGGACATGCCTTTGCTTCTGTTCAGTGATGCGTAATTATCAACATCTTAGACATATATACATACATGTATACTTTGATACTTTATAATATATATATATATATATATATATATATATATATATATGCAAATTTTGCAAAATCTACACGTAAATTTTACGTAACGTTCATAGCTCATTCATAAGCATTTCCCCCTCTCTCTCGGTGAAAAGACTGCATGATTCATATAAGTAGAGATGTATCGTAAGATGCAACACGTGAGGCAGTAGTGCAGGAATGTGGAACTGAGATCGCTTATTTATCATTTGTTACAAGCAACAGCATCATGGGGTACTAAGTTTATTCTAAAATGCCTAAATCAATGGTTTCCACACTTCTTTTTGATTCACGACATCCTTAGTGTATAAGGATTTTTCATAGCAAATACTGACCAATTGCATTGAAGTTCATTTGGTTAGTTTAGTTATGTAAAAAGAATGAATCACGTAATTTGAATTGAAAAAAACTAGTTATAAACTTTGCAGTATTCATATGCAACTTGTACTCAGTTCGAGAATGTTTGACACATTTCTAGAACCATGTAAAATGTAAATTTTGTACATCGACTGAACATCATCTAGTATTGGAACTGTGAAGTTTAACACTAGATAGACAGAGTGATTGGCGATGTTCCAGTTAGATGTTGATTCTTATCATTGTAACCGTGCAAGGGAGCTCAATTTACGATATAAGTATTATGCAGAACTAGACACTTATTTGTGTTCATTGAGGATGACGTCGAAATAGAACATTTTGAACTCGTGATAAATACATACATACATGTTTGTATTGTGGATGTGAAGTGATCCGACAGAATGTAAATAAAAATGACTATTGGAAGGTGAAGAAAAAAAAGCTCAAGAGATTTTTTCATTTTAATTTTGTGGCTGTAGTTCGATACATTTCGACAGGGGCCAGCCACCTTTTCTAGAGAAAATACTTGTGGCAGTTCACAGAGAAAAATACGCTGTCTAGATTTCGATGCTGAAGAGGAGATTGTGAATACTTACCTTAGCTATTACATTCTTTAATACAAAAATCGAGATATACAAAGTAGCCTCCAGTCTTTTCCTTTCCCATATAGTCAACTATTCCACAATACATATATACATATATATGAGTGTGTGTGTGTGTGTGTGTGTGTGTGTGTGTGTGTGCATGCGTTTGTGCGTGAATGAATCGCCACAGTTCTATGTTTACTGGTAGTGAAATGTCCCCTATATACATAGTTATGACCAAAGCATGTTGGATGTATCGGGTCTCGTATGATCATTAAAATTAAACAAGATCGAGACTGGTCAGTACCTATCAGATACTTATAGATCATGGAGAGAGCATCCTGGGGCGGCCCCCTTCAATAATGCAGACCAAAGTCCTTGTATCCTTTCTCACCAACCTTTCAACTGGTCTGGCTGTGAATGATAAAAAATGAATTAATCCCTGGAGTAAAATGCACTTTGTTATTCTGTTGGTCCTACTGAATTATTCGGGATATCCTTTGAACATATCTGTAAAAGCTGGTGGAAAACATAACATTGTCAGAGCAATTATTTTATTCATAAAACCCAATGAATCACGTACATAGTTACTTTTCAAAACTTTAAATTAAAAGAACAGCATTTCAATTTTACATTAAAAAAAACAGGAGAATAAACCAAAATGAGATTTTCTTTTATGAGTACTCCGATATTCTTTTACAAATACTTCTGTTTTTTTTTAATGAACTTTTTATCAAAAACTGTTAAGTTCAAATGGATGACATAGTATAATTGAGACAATTCAAATAGAAATCCGGTGAACCCTTACTGTTTTTCTAATTAAGACTAATAAGTTCCCTGAAAATCTGTTATCCCTTATCAGTTTTTGAATCATTAGCGGCATCAGTTCGACATTCCTTCACAGGTGTATGAATCACCCTTGTTGATTGACTCTCAGAACTGTCAGAAGAGTTACCATTCCATTGACTCAGAGATAAGCACAGATAAATTCCCAGAAAAGCCATAAATTTCTTCAGGCTTTGATTCTCTGAATCTGACCCCAGGGATTCGTCGTGTACCTGTTTAGGAATGTCGAATTGATGTCGCTTACAAGTCAGAGGGGTAGGGGTTCAACAGAATGCCGGGGCACCATTCGAATGACGTCATTTTTTTTTAATGTAGAAAATTCATCTGCAACGGGAATTGAAAATGCCTGTATTGAATGATATTAAGTGAGAAATTACTCATTGATTAGGGATGTGGGAAATATCTTACACTGAATAACTGAATTCCTTTCCTGAATTTTTATTTGACTTTGTAGAAATATTACCAACTGACGAAGTGATATAACGACCTGCCACAAATATTATAGTTTGACATTACCATAACAAGTGGCAACGACGCAGTGGTTATACCATGTAATGTATGAAAAAGAAATATATATATATATGATGGAGTAAAGATTATCTACACAAACACGTTTATGTTTCTTCCATGTTTGGGCTTTTTCTGGCGAATGATTCGGTTTATTTTATATTCCTATTTTGGGTATTTTGGGGGAGTTATCTATTTTTCTAGGCGTTTGGCTCTTCCTTTTATTCTCTCTCTCTCTCTCTACATATATATATATATATATATATATATATATATATATATATATATATATATATATATATATATACGTATATGTGTGTGTGTTAGCAGTTGTTCATTGCTTGCAATGTTTATTGTTTAACTTAATGGGGATGCTATGCTTGTTGGTACTTAAAAATTATAAATTAGGAGGGTGTGGTGTAGGCATTTTTGTTATCACTAAGTAGTTGATCCATCAATTTTCTGATATATGTTTCCCCTTTGAGAGTATTAGCAACACACTGAGTAAAATATTTAACAAGAACAAACTGAAATCTAGCTATAGTTGTACGGATGATTTTGATAGATTCATAACAAAATATAACCATAAAGGGATTAGAAATAATACTCACGAAGAAAGCATAAATACAACAGATTGCAATTGTACAAATTGAAATAGATTCCTTTTGCAGTCTCAAATCCAATATTGTGTACCAAGCTGAAATATCAACCCAAGTGAAAAGGCCTTAGAAGTGAAATATCGTATAGGAATAGCAAAAACACCCTTTAAACTTAGATTAGTCAACCATACGAAAAATATTTCTAAAAAGTGCATCACTGTCGACATATTATTGGAGACTAAGTGATAGCAAACTCAAACCCAGAGTACAATGGAAAATATAAATATATTGACATGCATACATATGCCAGAATATTGAAACCCCACGTTAGCTATGCCTAAATGAGAAATTGTGTGTATATGTGTGTGTCATCTGTAAAAATGTATCTCGTTATTCCATAGGCACCGTTGGATCATTAGATTTTTTACAATCTTTTGCAGAGGCAGTTGAAACATAAATCTGACAGAATGTTTATTTTATCATTAAAGCCTGATAAACCATGATCTACTTTTCAAATTTCACATTAAAGGAATATCATCCTATTTTTCATTAAAAAATGAGAAACAATGAAAATAATCTTGATTTGATTAATTTTCACTTAAAATTCTTGTATATTCCGGTGTCTTTCAACTAAATTTCTGCAAAGAACTAGGAAGCTTAAAAGGATGATACATTTTGAATGAAGGCTTAAAGATGCCCTGAAAATCTTTTGCCCCTTCTGTTCTTCTTTGACTCATTAGCGACATCAGATCGACATTCCATCACAGGTGTCTGAATCACACCCTGTTGATTGACTCTCAGAACAGTCAGCAGCATAAAGAAATTCCGAGGAATATTTTCTACCAACCCTACTACCGTTCTAAACTAAACATTTAAATATTCATTTTAATACTGTATTTACATTTTTGGGTTTGCAATTTATTTTTCATTGAAATCAACGCAAAAACAACTATATGAAATGATTTTTTATAAACTTGGTATATTTTTATCCTGTGAAATTGTATTTATTAATTTTTTCGGCCTTCCGACCTCTTTCAGAGCATAGATTCCATTATTTCACCCGATAAAGTTGGCCAAAATTATACATTAATAAACAAGTTTTTATATTTCTTTCAAAATTTAAGCGTTTATTCTATAATCAAAGATATAAGTGTACACCTCTACTTTTAAATCAGCTCTTCAGAGATACAGCTTTATATGTAAGAGATACTGATTTGCCCTTTGTCCCATCATCATACAGCCTTCTTGTCTTCTATCACACCATCTTGAGTCTGCCAGCGTCCTCAAGGGGCGTGTAAGGCTCACTTTGGGAATCTATGCTGTGATATTTTACATCAATTTGACATTTCAAAAGATTAAAAGCTTCAAAGTGAATAACTGACACACGGTACATAAAAGTAAATCAGTTTTGTTGTGTTCGCCTCAGATTTGCATTGTTTTGATTATCCATTGGATTTCGACTTTCTCCAGTCTCTTTGCTCGGCTTTTTAGTATCATCATCATTATTATTATTCATTTTCACACGTTGCCTGGTGATCACCGCCGTAGATTGACTTCAAGTCTCCTCATGTGTCAAATCCCCTCCTTTCGCACTCTCATAGTTAACAGCAGTGCTCTACTTTACAGCTTCACACTTGTTGTATGTTGATTCTCAGAACTGTCAGAAGATTTTTTTTTATTCCATACAAAGGAATTCCCTGCTAACTGGAATATTTTTATCCGCCTAACATTCAGAACTGGGTTCTGTTGAAAATCTGATCCAAAATTGGTCAAGTATAGATTATATGATTATTGCACAAGGGTGTGACTCTAAGTCTCCTCAGGTCTCCAGCCCTCCTCTCATATTGCTCTCACCTATCACAACAGTGCTGTAGTTTGCCAGGTCCAAGTATTTCTCTATCTTTTCACCCCCTTTCATATTTATTCTGTGATCTGCAGGTACAGCCATGTCTATAATTTGGCTGGTCCTTGTCCACAACTACCAAGTCTGATCTCCTCGCTTGGATGAAGTGGCCATTTTGGATTTCCAAGTCTCAGTGAAATTTGTAGCTTCTATTTTACAAGGCTGTCTTTTGTTTGTGCATTTGTCTGCGTGGTCGAATTCCAATTGTTTACTCAGTAACCAGGTTATAACTGTTGCTACCCTGCCGTGTCTGTTTTTGTACTCTCTCTCTCTCTCTCTCTCTCTGGGCTAGATGACTACATGAAGTTGTTATGTGGTTTATGGTCTCATCCCTTTCTCCACGTTGGCAGCAATTGCTGTTTGTTTGAATTCTGTTGATATTTGCCTTGATATAGTTTGTCCAAATGAATTTGTTCTGATCTGCCATGACGAGCGATTCAGTTTCTCTCTTCAGGTTTCCTTTGCGTAGCCATCTCTATGACATCTTGTTTGCAACATTTGGAATCCGTCTCTTAAATTTTTCGTGTATTTTTTTTCTGTTCCATTTTTTCCTTACTGTTTGCTGTGTTTCCCCTTCGTTTGTTTCTTTTTTGTTATTCGTTGCACTGGTTCTGGTGCTTTTTATAATGTCTCTGCTATTTGCTTGCTCATACTTTTCTAATTCTGTTTTGGCATTTTGGCCTTTTATGCTGATGAGTCCTCTATCACCTTCTTTCCTATCCACGTACAGTTTATTTGTGTCATCTTTAGGGTGTAAAACCCTGTGGGTTGTCATAAGCTTCCTCGTTCACCGGTCCATTGATTAGATATCTTCTTTTGTCCACCCAAGAAATGGATCTGTATACACATTACACATTCACCTTTGTCGAATGCACTTGGCTAAACTCTCGTTTTATACTCTGGACTCAACCTGCCTCATAAAAGCCATGGAGCGAATCTGCATAGATTTCAAGGATCTTCTTCCCGCTATCCCCGGAGCCCTTACCTACCAACTATGGAGGACGAGTACTTCAGATTCCCCTTGGCGTTTTCCCAAATGTGATCCCGGTTATGTCATACAGTACCTAAATCAGAACTTCCCAACATTCGGGACCCCATCCCGCATTTATTGACTCTCATCAATTTCCAAAGAGCTACGACGGTATTTAACCAACTCGAGCTCTCTTATTATACGTGCACTTCATGTTCATGAAAGTTCATGAAAGTTCATGAAAGCTTATGAAAATTGAACTAGTCTCACGTTTTATTACGATTTTTTCCATGTCGTCGTCGTTGTCGTCAAAAGAAAAGAGTTTGCCACAGGTAGGGGTATCATCAAACGAATCTCACTTCGGGTGAAGAAATAAAGCTTTTATGTTAAATGTCTCATGTACTTTGATACTTCTTCTGGCAAATCTAAAAAGATCAGCAACAATATTCGTACCCCACCCCCTTGGAATCTCCATCGGATTAGCGACATCAGTTCAACATTCCTGTACAGCAACGTGTTGAATCATCCATTCAATCTTGAAGAATGAAGGCTTGAAGGTGCCCTGGGAACCCACTGTCCCCTTGTTCTTCTTTGACTCATTAGCGACATCAGATCGACATTCCTTCACAGGTGTATGAATCACCCTGTTGATTTACTCTCAGAACAGTCGGAAGATTTACCATTCCACTGACTGAGAGATAACACAAAGAAATTCCTAGATAACTGAAATAGTTTATCAATCGGCTATTCTAAACTTAGAATCGTCGAGAAATATGATCCAAAGTTAGCTCGTCTTTGAAGTGTAGAGGAAATCTAAATAATCATGTTAATGCTTTACTTTAATTTTGGAATTTGCAGTTTATTTTCTCATAAAATCAACACGCCTAGAATCGATGAAATAACAATAAGGTTTCTTGTGAAGTCATCTGATTTTTCACCGCGTGATACATTTGATTGACGAGCAGCATCAATACGAGATTCCAACGCATCAATCAAACGTGTCCATTTATTCATTTTTTGTCGCTCGTATCCAGGGCAGAGAAGAGTGGTTCAGTGGGGTTTGGCGCGGGGGGGGGGGCTTACTTTTGGTTTGTGTTATTGAGTGTACTGTAGAGATTTGTCTCAGGACAATTAACAGGATAGCAAAGGGAGACTTCTGTATTTAGTGTCATCGCTGTAGACTGAGTGACATTGTCTCCTCAAATCCCTAGCCTCAGCATTCCTGCAGTTCACAGTAGTGCTGTGATCTGTAATTTCTCACCAATTGTCTGGTGGTCATTACTTAGGTGACAGAAAGTATCACTGGATCTCCTTTTTCCCCCAGCGTCCCCACATACTACAGCAGAGTTGTGATTTGTGCTATCCTAAGCTTTCCCTACTTTTCCAACACGTGCTATGACCCTGTTGAATGCTATCTTTTATGTTCCACATAAAGGCACAGCCATGTCTATGATTTTGTAGGTTGTCCTTCCCTTGTGTTCAACAACCAGATCTGGTCTTCTTGCTTACAAGGGATGATCAGTTTGGACGTCCTAAAATAATCTGTGGCTTCTACTCTCCGGCCCAGTCTTCGGTTTATACTGATACCATTTGACTAAATGGCCGAATCCTAGTCGTTTGCATTGTTCCCAGTGTATGACTGTCAGTACCCTATAGCGCCTGTTCTTAAACTCCTACTGCTACATTCGTTGGTTATGGGGTTATACCCTCTCATCACATTCTTTATCGTGGCAGCATATCGATAAAAATTTTACATCAACAAACATAAGTTTTAATTATCAAACTTTCAGTTCCAGTTTGTAAAGTGAGTATAACATAATATTCAAATTCTATATTCCTCAATGATTCTCTGTTCGTAAATCTAAAGAGATCAGCCACAATCAGCGACATCAGTTAAGCATTTCCGTACAACCACGTGTTGAATCATCCTTTCGATCTTATGGAAAATCAGGGTTTAACAGCTGACCTGAAAGTTTGTTGCTCTTTTTTTTTACTCATTTGCGACATCAGATTAACATTCCTTCATGTGTGTCTGAATCATCCTGTTGATTGAATGACACTCAGAACTGTTGTTAGAAGATTTGCCATTCCATTGACACAGAGACCAAGTAAAAATAAATTCCAAATATTCTATTCATAACTGGAACCCGTAGAAAATATGATCCAGAGTTAATCAGCCCGCGAAGTGTAAGGTCAATGATTCTAAACAACGGGGGCAATTTAGATATACGTTGGCTAAATACGTTAGGAGCAAAAAGCGTAGCGTGGCTAAAAAAATAGGACATGTTTAGATTTAATTTATTCGTTCCTAATCATGCAATAGTATTACTTCCTATAAACACAATATTATCATTTACTAATTTCAATATAGATTCTTTAGTAAATAAAGCTTAACTCATAAACGTTGTGAGGTATAAAAGCGATTGGGTGATTACGTTATTGTTACTAAATTTCATACAATAAAGAAATTACAAAAAAAAAACAGTAAATGCCTTAAAGTTCATACGCCAGTACAGAAAATAAACAAATAGGGCGCTCTCCTTGAAGCCGAAAGGTGGTTACGCTCGATGATTGCCCCTTGTTAGGTAAATAAAAAATTCGGTAGTTTGCTGCATTTGACGAACATCATTCGGTAAATCGATAGGCAGTTCAGTTGTCTTTAGATTTTGTTGAAAAAAAAAGATTAAATTTCAAAATTAACAAGATAAAATATCTTTCCATGCTCAGGGATATTATATGATTAAATCGTGTTTTATATTGTTAGAAAGTCGAACGCTAATCTACGTCATTTTAATACTTAGTAATTACACTTTTCAGGCACTCCATTTTTTTAAATTCAAATTTCTGTTTCATTGATTTTTCTCACAGAAAGCTCAAATCAGATTTTTTCCAATCCTTTTTACTAAATACTGACAAAGATGTCGATAAGATAATCTTTTGTGCAAGCTTAATGCATTCTTTGATTACAGATGTCAAGTTCCTAGTGGCCAAACTTAACATTTCGAATGTCATTTTTCTTTCGTTCATTAACTCAATGACAAGAATTTAGTATATTCTGCAATTTCATTGCAACATTATTTTAAATCAAGTTCGTAAAACAAAATAAGTGTAGTTAGTAATATAGAGATATTTCAGAAATATATCCTTTGGAATTTATCATGTTGTTAATTATTAAAACTTTGCTAATTAGCTGACTCTGCAAGTTTGTTTTTTAAAGAAAATATCAGAATATATCATTGTTATTTCAAAATATTTAATTGTAAGTTGACTTCTAATTTATTTAAGCGTGACAGACGTATCAGCCATGCAACCAACCCACACACATTATGTATTTATATGCTCGATTGGAAGTTTTTCCCAAATTTGTCCAAGAGTGGCAAATGGATTAAACAAGAATCAAACCAACACAAATTGTGTATTATAGAATTCAGATACTGCAATATTTCAATACGTTGGAAATTTCCCTCAAGTTTAATTGATATCTCCTTTGATACAATTCACAGGGTATACTATCATTGCTTAATTTCAAATAGGAAAGATTAAAAGATTTGCCACACAAATTCACATAATCTAATGCATAATCAATTGCTTTGAGAAACCAATGAAAGCACATTGTGTAATTCATTACGATTTTTTGAGAGATTTAATGTATTTTTCTTTATTGCAAACATATTGTTTCTACATCATTAAAATCCCATGCAACATATAATTTTGGTGGAATGTCGAACCGATGTCGCTCTAGCGTCAAAAAGGCAAATTCTCATCTTCTCAAATAACGGAGAATTCATTCAAATGACTGGTCCCTGTCAGTTTAGTCAGCACGGTGACGCAGACAAAAATGAAGGTGAAAATGAAAGTAATCTCTCTTTCTCACACTCCTTTTCTATAATCCATATGACTATATTGATTCAGAGGAAGAAACAAATAAATCACTGAAAATACTTCAAAACTAGTGATCCACACAAAAAATATGTTCCGCTCATTATAAAAAAAATGATCTAATCGAATATCATGTGGCAAGAAAGAAAAAAAGACAAAAGACAAAACACTTCATATATCTCTGAATACTGACAAAATTTTCTTTTGATAACACTAATCAAGAGGATGTGAGTAAACATTTTTTACAACAAAAAAGAAGAGAAATACTGATGTATGAATTTTAGGACAATCACTGAACATAATAATTACATTATAGCATGAAAATTTGCAACAACAACGCAATTAATTCATCGCTTTTAAACTTAAAAATCTAATAGTTGCTGTGAAATCTATGATACTATTGGCATTACATGATTAGTAATTTATAGTATTGTATATTTAGGAATTAATCAATTAAAACTTGACACAACTCAGCTTTTCGCAATTGATGTGATTAGTATCCCTTTTCCCTTATCCCCCCTCACAAGCCCTTATCCAAAGCCTCCTACCGTCCCCTTGAATGTTCCAGTGTCCCCAAATAGTTGGTAGCGTTCATTTGGGAAATTTGGGAATTATATTTTCAAGTCAAATATGAAATTAGGAAGGGAATTATTCCGTGTAAAATATTTTTCTTCGTTTAACAGGTGATTTTTTAAATTTAATTTCATTACAGGCTTCTTCAGTTCCCGCTCAGAATGAACTTGTTGCAATGTTTTAAAGGATGACGTAAATCAAATGGTGTCCTTAAATCCTGTTGCACCCCCGTCCCTCTTGATTTGTAAGCGACATCAGATCGACATTCCTGAACCGGTACTTCAATCCCTGTGAATTGATTCAGAGAATCAAAGCAAAAAGAATTTTTACCATTCAAACTGGTTTGTCTCAGAAAATTAAGATAATCTATCTATTCTATTGGAGGTACTAAACATGAATTTTACACAGACACAGCAAACGTATTATACTTCTCCGTGTAGAGCAGTGATTCTGGGGTGCACGCCCCATAAGGGGAAAATTTGATATATTGGACGGCAATTTGGATTTTTTTTTTCAAAAGCCAAAAGTGTTCTATGTCTCAAAACTGAGGGGTCCAAAAAGGGATGGGGGTAGAAGGGTTGCTTTTAATTCGTGTAAATGGGCGTATTGTACTGACTCTTACCCCTAAAAGTAAAAAAAAATATCTCCTCCACGAATTTGAACCTTGAAAGTGAAACTTTCCCTCTCGAATTGAACCCCGTAAGGCAGAAAAATATTCCAATACTCGATTTTGATCCCTATAAATGGAAGAAAATAATACTGACGTCACAAATGGAAAAAAAAGTTTCCCATTCATTTCGAACTCTAAAAGTGAAAAATTCCCTTTAGGTTTTGACGAGAAAAATTAAAAAAGAAAAGATCCCCCTTCGATTTTGGTGGTAAAAATGAAAAAAAATCATCTCGATTTTGATCTTTTAAATCGAAAAAGGATTCTCCAAGACTTTTGCCCCTAAAAATGATAATAAATAAAATAATTTTCTCCTAGATATTGACCAATGGAAAGTGAAAAAAATCATCTCGACTTTGATCTTTTAAATCGAAAAAGGATTCTCCAAGACTTTTGCCCCTAAAAATGAAAATAAATAAAATAATTTTCCCCTAGATATTGACAAATGGAAAGTGAAAAAATTCTTCTCGATTTTGATCCCTAAAATTGAAAAAAGTCCACCTGTTGATCTTGACCTTTAAAATAAAAAAAATCCCATAGATTTAAACTTTAGTAATTAAAAAATTCTCCTACATTCTGCCCCCTAAGAGTGAAAAAAAGTAATTTTGCTTAGATTTTGAAATTGAAAAAATAATTCTCCCATATTTTGACCCCAAAAAATGAAAAATGGAAGTTCCTTATCGATTTTGCACCCTAAAAGTGGAATATAAAAGTTACCTCTTGATTTTGGCTAGTAAAATGTGAAAAATAGAATTACCTACGTAAGCTCCGATTCCCAAATTCGGTGTTCTGGAGAAAATGATACACCAGTGAAGTAAACTGCAGTTATATCGTGAATTGTTCAGCGAGATCTCGACCGTACTACATCAAAACGCGCAGTATTCGTGCAACGAATAAACAGTGCGATATGGAGTGTGTTGAAAATGTCTTATAGATGAAGAACGCAACTTCAGGTCACAATTGGATTTTGAGAATTCATATGAAAAGAAGAATAAAAGCTCTTTTACTTCGTCATTAAAATTCAGAGATCATTTTAGCATGACGAATCATCATGTTAATCGCCCTTCACCTGAATTGAACCCCCTGAAAAAATATGCCAGGTTAACATCCATACCCATAGAAAATACCATGATTTTATGTTGTTTTGGCTCATGGCAAGTGCATACAGACAGATGGACAGACGGACTTTACGCAGATTATAAAAGGATTATTATTATTATTATTATTATTATCATTATTATTATTATTATTATTATTATTAGAAGTAGTTGTAGTAGTTGTTGTTGTTGTTGCAATAGTAGTCGTTGTAGTAGTAGTAGTAGTAGTAGTAGTAGTAGTAGTAGTAGTAGTAGTAGTAGTAAAAGAGTTGAAACGTGCCATATGCGTCTTCCATTTCGAAAAAAGTAAGAAGTTTACAATAACAAGCAAAAGTATTATAACTTTCACTTTCACATAGGAAAATAATCAAAGGAATAAAGCTCTAATTATATATTTCTCTTATAATTCAATATTTGTCTTCTTTTGACGAATATAAAGAGATCAACAACAATGAATTCTGTTTTCTTTGAATATTTGTTAATGTGTGCATGAACAGCATAAAAAGGACAAGGGAAAATTCAATCAGAAAAAATGTATAGCTCATGTCCTTTTCAACTTTAAATTTTTCATTCGTTTGTCACATTGTTTACTTTTAAAAGATATTTGACCAAGACGATTGAAAAGTAAAAGAAAAATGATCTATGAAACTGAGATATGACACCCCTCCCTGTCTTCAGTGACTCATTAGCGACAACAGTTCAGCATTCCTACATCGGCACGTGTTGAATCAGCCTTCCAAGAAGCAATCTTCGAACAAATCACAGAAGATTCTTTAAGCAAAAGTTGAACCCAATTTTCAATTTGACTATACACCGGAATCAAAGTGACAAAAGGATTGAAACCTTTCTTGGTGTAAAGAAAATACTTCTATTTCAGTGTGAATTGAGATTGAGTTGTTTTTATAATTACCGTTGAAAAACTTTTATCAGACGAAAGTAGTTATCAAACTACTTTCACTTTCACTTTAGAGAACATGGTTTGGATCAAGTCAATTTTGTCTCTAATGCAGATCCATAGGGCATCCAGTGAGTGATAAATTAACCCTGAAAGACTTTCATCCTACGTTCAACTTCACAGCATTGATAATTTTATGTGCTTGCCTCTATCTTATTACCGAAAATATAATCGTAAAAATATATAGAAAAATGATTTGATTAATTTATATATATGTGAAGTTCAAATAGATCTATTGAAAAATCAGGTTTTCAGAGAAAATATGTTTTTACGCAGGTATCCATTTGTATTCTTTGCCCCTTGCCCTCTCATCATCCTTATATCCCATCCCCAACCGCCTGTTTGCCTTCCAGCAACCCTTGATAATAATGGATTTCATAAGAATGAAAGGTGCCTCATCGTCTTTTGCCGCCCTCCATTGACTCATTAGCGACATCAGTTCAACATTCCTACGTAGGCACGTGTTGAATCAGCCGATGGAGAAGCGATCTCGGGACACATCACAGAAGTTATATCAAAGGTTAAACACAGTCATCAATTTGACCATTCTTATATTCTATATTGCAAAAAAATAAAGGAAAAAATCTATTTCTGTTTGAAGCCAAATATTTTTTTATTTCATTTGGATTGAGTCAACTTTAGCTCTTACACTAATTCATGAACGCACCCAGTGAGTAATGAACTGACAACGAAAGCTTTGCATGCTATCTATAACTCCATAGCTAGTACCTTCGAGGATCGAGAATTTTGATGAGTTGTTTTAGTTGTAATGTAGACTAAACAGAGAATTGAAGCTACCTTAATTATCAAAATTGTATATTAATAATGGAGAATGGCAACCACTTATTCCTTTGGGACTTTGACATCCAAACCAACCATCTCATCCTGGCAAGAAGACTGGACTTGGTAATTGTAGACAAGAAGAGGAAGAGCTGCCAAATAGTAGACGTGGCTGTACCTGCAAACCATAGAGTAAAGAGGAAGGAGAGTGAAAAACTGGAAAAATACCAGGATCTAGCGAGAGAACTCAAGAAGATGTGGAACATGATAGCCAGGGTAGTGCCAGTCATAGTGGGCACACTAGGAACTGTCCCAAAGACACTGAGGGCGAGATAAAGGGAAGGATTGAGACTATACAGACCACAGCACTGCTAGGAACTGCACGGATACTGAGGAAAGTGCTAGAAATATAAAGATTGCACCATTAATTGTTAACAGTGACCGAGCAGAGAATGGGAGATGAAACGTAAACCACAGCACTGGCATGATAGGCGAAGGAGAGAAGAGATGTTGGCTGAAGACCTGAGGAGACTTATTGTCACTCAACCTTCAGCAATGACCACTGGGCAACTGGTGTGAAACTGTAAACTGCAGTATTACTGTGGCCTATAAGAATTAGGGCAGAAGGGCTGGAGACTTGAGGAGACTTGCTGTCACTCAAACTCCAACGGTAACCACCAGGCAACTGGTGTGAGATTGCAAATAATAATAATAAAAAGGAAGGCCTGCCAAATAGTAGACGTTGCTGTACCTGCAGACCATAGAGTAAAAAAGAAGGAGGGTGAAAAAAGGGAAAAATACCAGGACCTAGCAAGGGAGTTAAGGAAAATGTGGAACATGAAAACCAGGGTAGTACCGGTCATAGTGGGCGCACTAGAAACTGTCCCCAAAACGCTGAGGGAGAGACTGGAGGAGATCGGGATTAGGGGGAGGATAGAGACCGTACAGACCACAGCACTACTGGGAACTGCACGGATACTGAGGAAGGTGCTAGAGATATAAGTACTGCAACGAATTGTAGCTCTGTCATGATATGCGAAAAAGAGAGGAGACGTTAGCTGAAGACCTGAGGAGACTTATTGTCACTCAGCCTTCAGCGATAACCACTAGGCAACCGGTGCGAAATTGTAAATCGTAGAATTACTGCGACCTATGAGTACTAGGAGAGGAGGGCTGGAGACTTGAGGAGACTTGCTGTCACTCAAACTCCAGCGGTTACCACCAGGCAACTGGCGTGAGATTCCAAATAATAATAATAATAATAATAATAATAATAATAATAATAATAATAACAATAATAATAATAATAATAATATATACATATATATATATATATATATATATATATATATTCAAATTCATTTTTTTAGTGAATGACATTGAGCCATTTTACAATAAGCACCAGAAAGGAGTACCTTTTTTGTATAGAGATAATGAAAAAACACCTAGTTAGATGATGATTCTTTCAATGAGAACTTTGAAATAATTCCCCACCCTCTTCAATGAATCCATGATCTATAAGAATGAAATGTGCCCCACGTCATTTCACGCCCTTCCCTATCTTCAGTGAGTCAATAGCGACATCAGTTCAACATTCCTACATAGGCACGTATTGAATCAGCTGCTGAAAAAGCAAACTAGGGACAAAAATCAATCCAAAAAAATTTTTTAGCATCCATTTGACCATTCTTATATTTTACTTGGGGAACACATGCAAAGAGAAAGGATTAAAGTCTACTTCGGTGTAAAAACAATTACGTTTTTATGTAATGGGAATACTTTCATAACTTATGTCTAAATGTTTTCATCAATAATTCACATCAACATTATTAATTATCAACCTAACAAAAAGGAAATTCATTTTTTTAAAATGTTCATCTTTTTTCAATGTTTATCTTTTTTTTTCATGTTCATGGAACTGTCTTACAATAAGCCCCATAAGAAGTATATTTTTGCATTGAGATAATAATAGATGAGAATAATTGTTATATGATTAACCTTTGAAAAAGGAAGTTCAAATATTTCTGCAATCCCTAATAATTTTGATGCGACCATTGAGAAGTCTGACCTATTTATTGAGAAGACTGATCTATAAGACTGAAATGTACCCGCGCGTCTTTTCACAACGTTCCCTGTCTTCATTGACTCATTAGCGACATCAGTTCAACATTCCTACATAAGCACGTGTTGAATCAACCTCCGAAGATGAATTTAAACACAGTCATCATTTGACCATTCTTATAATTCACTTTGCTAACAATGGAATCAAAATGAATTGTGAAACCTGTGAAAACAACTCTTTTTTCATTCCAATGTAAATAAAGATAGATGACAAGTTCTGTTAAAAAAACAACTAAACTAAATATACTGTTGATCGAGTCAACATAGCCTTATTTATAGCAATTGAGTATTTTATGTATACTTGTTAGTGCCCGTAAAAATGATGGGATTAATTATGTATGTATCAGTTTTATAGCTAATTTTTCACTTTGAAAAGAATTAAGGTGCTGGTGGAGGTATAATCACACACACAAAATTTTCTTTAAAATTTGTAATAGAAACTTATTTCTAAAAATTTCACATTCTATTTGATAAATACTGGAAATTTGATTTTTATTAATCATTGGCGATGTTTGCCACTGAATATCCATATGCGTAAAAGTTTGAAAAAAAAAAAGTACCTATTTGAGAAGCATACAAAACTTTTAGAAACAGGAACTGTTAATAATAATTTTGGTTCTTTATGGAAACACATCTTATAACTATTTTTAGGCATATCTTCATATTAATCATAATTATGAATTGAAAAAGTAATCAATGAAATTATTTAATGGTTGCATTCTTATTAATACGCTTGTGTATTTAAAAAAAAACTCATTTAATTCTATTAAACCTTTTCATACACGGAATTATTTCTAACATATATATATATATATATGTGTGTGTGTGTCAGTGTGTGTGTGTGTGCATGTGTGTGTGTGAGCGTGTGTGTGCGCGTTAGTATATAATTTCTGTATCAGAAAAATGCAAAAAAAAAAGATGTTTTTCTGAAAATCAAAAGAAATTTACGCGTAAGATCTTCCGTAGCGAATTCAGCCAATGGTTAAAAAAGCTGAGAACGGCATGTGTCCCTTTAACAAAAGATAGATTTTTAAGATCATCCTGTTTCGGACGTAAAATGTTTTGAAATTTTTCTTATGCAGACGTTTTGTTTACATTGTCGCAATATCATAAGCACGTTATCTATTTCCTAGAATATCTGCAGTCCTATGAGATGTACACAAATGATTTTAACCTCCGATTTCTCAACAATCTTTCTTTTTTCTAATAATGCAAAGATTCTGACGATAAAATCCAATTTTATACGATTTTGACGTTTTCTTTGGTAAGCTGTCGATCTCCGTTAAGCGTATCAACGAATTTTACTGTCGTTCACTTTGTGAATATCTATTATTTGTTATATTCTTAGCGTTCCTGATTATAAATTAACTGAACGCAGGTTCAAATAACGCTGGATCTTCGTTAATTTCATGAAGTTTGGCGTGACTCTATGTGCACAACAGACAAATAGATACAGTGACAATTGTGTGTGTGTGAACAGAATGAAAAGTAACAAAGAAAAAGAAAATTTCATTTGAAAAACCTAAAACTTATGCTGTTCTTTTCAACTTTACTTTTTTGTTAGAGTGAAATCAATTTTACTTTTTTTAAGATGTCTCAAAGTTGCAGTCACGTTAAGTTTAGTGGGTGTTGCAGAAATATTTGAAAATCTTTTTTATGATTAATTATTATGTAACTAATGTAAGTAGTGTTTTTGTTGTCTGATATATCTCTACAAAAATGTATTCTTTCAGATGCTTGCCGTCAAAATGCTCAATTATGTTACTTATTTTTTAAAAAAATACATTTCATTTTTGCGACGTTTTTTTGATTAATCTATTTTTCAATTTTTTTTCTCGTAATAAACACGGTAAAACTCAAGATAGATAATAAATATGTCGGAATTTTTATTTATTTAGATTCAAGACTAATTATATATAGGTCTAATACTAACAGCTTTTAAATCAGAGTGTGAAAACATTGTGAAAAGTTTTGTCTCATCGCACATAAAAAAGTTTGAGAAGCCCTGGTCATAAGAATGAAATGCGTCTTCTCTCGTCCTAAACAGTCTTCAGTGACTCATTAGCGACATCAGTTCAACATTCCGATATAGGCACGTGTTGAATCACTGATTTGAACATTCATATATTCCTCTGCTTTTAGTGCATCATTTTGATGATTGAGATTGACGGACATCTGCCCGAAGCTAAAGGGTTACACCAAAATAACGTCGGATATACCATAAGATCAGAGAAGTTTAGTGACATGGAGCCTGGTCTGTACCTAGATGAATGAAATACCAGAAGTCGTCATCAAAACGAAATTCGGACAGGTCTTGCAAGCTGGAACTTACGATCGGCCGTGTGTACCTAACCCCTTGACACCACGATGCATAAGCAGAAAATGACAATGCAAATCTATATATTCCACTCGGTGAATACTTGAGGCAAAACGAAAAAAAATTGAAATCTTTTTCAGTGTATAAACATTTTTTCTTATTTTAATTCAAATAAAAACATTCTAAAAAAGTTCTGTTTAAACTTTAAAAAGCTTGATGTTATGTCAGACAAAATGTTTCCTGGCATTTTGCTGCCCAGTGTCCTTTTTGATACACCAGCGACACCAGTTCGACATTCCTGCACAGACATGTTGAATCATCCGTTGTATCATCTTGAAAAATAATCGAACTCCCGTAATCTGGAATAACATTGGTTTCTCATAATTTCAATCGAATTCTTTTGCTTTTTATTACAACAGTTATGTTTGATGTATCATTCGGACTTCGGGAGCCTGCCATGTCGAGTAGAATCCCCATACAACTGGTTCTGGCACAATAGAGTTTTTTTGTATTCAATTCAACTTTACATGGAAAGCTGACTAAATTCTCTTTCCAACGATATGACATGTTATCCGTAAACACGTAAGGTCTTCTGGTCCCAAACAAATTAGTGGGTTAAAATTGGAGACTATGTCGATAAATAGCCAACATTTTGGATTTTCAACAAAGGTTTCTTTGGATTTTTAGTATGATGTTTTAGAAATTTCATAGAAATGCATTGTAGAAAATAAAAATATGATTTTTTTTTTCGATTTAGCCCCAAATTGGGCTAGTTTTCCTGAACATATTTATGGAAAATGTCTCGAAAATTGATGGTTTTCGAAATTTTGGCTGCATTTTGATCTCAATATCTATCTGTTATAGATTAAAATTTATATACATAGGAAGTTATTTGACATCTAGCTCAACTGTTACTAATGGCCTTTCTTGAAGGAGTTCTTCCTAACTTTGAAATTGATAAAAATATTTTCAATGTGCATTTTTCGGATCAAGAGAAATTAAGGGAAAAAAACGTTGAGAACCGTCGTAACCAAGGTGATTGTTTGTAAACAAGTAACTCAAAGAAACAAGAAGATTGGACACTTTCAGATGACAACAATCAATCAGCTAATGAAGCTTCGACAGGTCTCCACTTCCACCACGACATCTTATGTTTCAAGCCGAAGATAAAAATAAAACAAAAACCTAATTTGAACAGAAATCAAAGAAACATCTCTAATTGAATTGAAATTAAGAACATTTGTTTGTACAACGAATAGATTTCATTTTTTTTTCTCTTTTGATCTGGGTGTTCACTGAGTACAATATCAAAATTGTCAAATTGATGACCGTGTTTTTTGACTTTTGCTAAAAATTCTTCTATGATTTTGTCCGAAGCTAGCTTTTTCAGCGGCTGATTCAACACGTGCCTATGTAGGAATGTTGAACTGATGTCGCTTATGAGTCACTGAAAACAGTAGGGGACGGTAAACGATGCCAGGGCATATTTCAGTCTTGAAGAGGGGTTGGAACCTTCAGAGGGGTGTAAAATATTTTTTAATTAATTTGAAATTTGAAAAGAATCTCTATTCCTTTTTGAGCGTTTTGTAACATGGGTGAAAGCTATGCACAATTAAAAAAATAAGCTTCATTCTTGTAACATTTTAGAAATTTAGAAAAAGAAGATTTTTCAATAATAATCACCATAAAAAATTACTGTTCCGTGTGTTTGTTTCTATATCTATTCTCTGTTACATTACAACTCAAGACCTATTTATATTAAACACCTATTACAATTATAACCATGATGAAAGGATTGCAAAAAATCTCGTCTCATCAAGAGGGATCGCATGTGAAAAAAAGTTTGAGGAGCCCTGTTAGAGATCACTTTTTATTTTTCAATCATGTGCGTAAAATCATTTTTTACTTGAAGAAAACTGAAGAAAAATATGAAAAATGCTGAGTTGAAAAAAACTTTACTTCAGATTTTTTTTTGATAAAATGCCTTAACTTAACTTTTTATACTGTTCACACGCACCTACACAAAATTCTCAAAAGCACACCTCTGTGGAATTATGCATAGCTAGCAAATCTTTTAGTGCTAATTCGTTACTCACTGCAATAATCTGCATGAATTAAGTTGACTCAACGCAAAAGATATTCCCAAGAGTGAAAGTGAAAGTTGTTGATAATTATTACTTTTGTTGGTCGATGTACACTAATGATGAAAAGATTTTTTAACCGAATTTATTAAAATGTTCCAATTTTTGTAATCATAAAACGATATTTGTTTTTTCACCGAGATCCTTCTGTTTTTTTTATATGTAGTCCACAGTGTAAGATTGAATAAATTGATGATCAACTTATGCTGCAAATTCTTCTGCGATATTTGTCCAGCGTCTGATTCAACACGTGTCTATGCAGGTATGTTGAACTGATGTCGCCAATCTGTAACTGACAACGGAGATATCTTTGCTGGGGCGTATTTTATTCATAGAGACCACTGTTTTCACTTTTTAAAATTATTTTCATTCAGATTTAAGGAAAAAACAATTGAAAAATATAAATTAGAAAAGACATTAACTGTACCAAGTTTATCCTTTCTGATAAATTTCATCATATATATATATATATATATATATATATATATATATATATATGTGTGTGTGTGTGTGTGTGTGTGTGTGTGTGTGTGTGTGTGTGTGTAATGATACAAAGTGTGTGCTGGTTCTTCGGTTGGTCTGTTTGTCACGTCAAAGACGGGGTATGACATTTTCAGCCGTCTTAAATTTCAAGTTCTACTTCCTCTCCTTCCTCACCCCTTCTCCAGCCAGTCACTGCTCCACCAGATTATCTTATTTATTTAGAAGTAGAAGAAAGTAAGTGTGAAAAATCCACTATAACCAATAGTAGCAATAGCAATTTTAAGGACATGGATACACCTTATATATATATATATATATATATATATATATATATATATATATATATATATATTATTGTGTCATCCACAGACAGCTGTTTCGATGTATTACATATATATATATATATATATATATATATATGTGTGTGTGTGTGTGTGTATATATGTGTGTGTGTATATATATATATGTGTGTGTGTGTGTGTGTATGTACGTATTTATATACTCAAGTTGACTTAATCTAAGGGTATCTGTCAATAGCAGTGGTCAATTTTGATAAATGTTTGAATAACAGATGACATTATTTCTATATTTGCATCATGTTCGGCTAAATTGAAAGGATGATTCAACACGTAGCTGTGTAGGAATGTCGAACTGATGTCGCTAATTTGATGAAGATGCAAAGGGAAGGGCAAACTATCCTTTATTGATACTCATCTCTTTAGATTTACCTGAAAAATAAAAATTGAATTACAAAAATATACGTGCATAAAAGATTCGAGCTTTATTATTCGCTTTTTTTTCAGTGAACGTGAAATTACAACATTTTTATTGATTTTGATTGGTTTTTACCTTCATCTTGATTTTCAGTTTGAGCTGTCATTCTACAAGTACGAGTGAACAGTAAACGATGGGAAATAAGGATGGAAAAATAATGAAAATATTATGTTACGATACCTCATCTCATTATAATAAAAAACATAGTTTTACTTGTGTAAACATTTTTCCTTTGTCGAAATGTAAAGCGTGTATGAAGGTCTTTGACTCTTTTGCTTAAATAATAATAATGATAATAATAATAATAATAATAATAATAATAATAATAATAATAATAATAATAATAATAATAATAATGATAATAATAATAATAGATACTTAACGTTTGGCCTTGAGATGAACTCTGATTATTTTCGAACATTTTAATGATATTCTACTTTGGTTGATTATTCTTGATATTTTGATGGTATCTTTGTACCTCTGAGATGGTTTTCTTTGTGAGTCTGAGGAATTTTCTCTTGCAATGAGAAGACCACTGCCAAGTCGAAAAAAGTTGTTTTTTCTTAGACCTGCACGTGGGTAAGTGGAATTAAAATTAAATTTAAAATTATCATATTTATAATTTATAATTCAAAATGAGTTGTCCCATAGAAGTATAGAAAAGCGAGGGGCGAGTATATATATATATATATATATGTGTGTGTGTGAATGAACTTTTCCACTTGCAACCTCCTCCCCCCCGCCCCCGAGATTAGTATAGTATAAATTGGCGGTGGTCGCTTGGCCATCTATCTACCCAGCGGGCATTAGAAGAAGAAGAAAAAAAACAACGAATATCGAAACTTATACTAAGTCAAGACTTATAACATTTAAGGGAGACATATGATCTTTTATGTACGCAACCCCCCTCCCCAAGAAAAAGGCTTAGTGTTATTTCTTTAGTTCAACAATCAGGCAAATGTCATATCACTAGATAGATATCTCTGCAAGCCTGAATGGCTTGCCCTTGTGAGGCCATACCCTGGGTGGTAGGAGCTGGTGGGGCTCTTTGATTACCACTGTGCACATAGGTCTCAATGAACCCACCAAGGTATGGCGCTACCTTAAAAGAACCAAAAGGGCCGGTGGGGCTCTTGGGCTATTTCCGACTCACATCGGTCTTAACCAACCCACCAAGGTCTGGTACTACCTCCAAAGAACCAAAAACCCCAATCATGACAGTACAACCAAACCATTTTACCGCAAAAAACGGGGCACAGATCCAAGACCTGTGTGTCGTAACCGGCAGGTGTTCCCTTGTTAGCCACCAGGAGGGACCCGGTCGTCATCCTGTGACTGCTGGCCAAAATCTCGGCTCGTGTACCCTTAATGGCCTTCAGGAGGGACACAGTCGTCACACAGCTACTGTTGGCCAAAACTCGTATACCACTAGCGATATCCAGGGGAAGCGCAGTCCTCATGGGGCGACTGCTATAAAGAACAAGAGAAAGAGATGGACAAGGGAAGAGAATAGACTAGTTATGTACTGTTACTATAAAAGCAAGCCTTCAGTGCGATCTTATAGGGAGCGTATGCTCCAAATATGGAAGGAAAAATCTGCTGTGGAAGTATCGAACCAACGCCTTGCTGACCAAGTAAAGCAAATTCAAAAGAAGAAATGGTTGTCTGAGACTGAACTACTAGAGATTCGCATTAATGTAGAGAGAGATTCAGGTGACACATCTGAAAAATGCCCCCCCAGCACAACTAGTACCAATAACAAAACTAGAATAATCCCCCATGAGACCCCCACAGTAAGCTACGCACCAGAGGGTGATGACGAGGCACCAACGGAAGAAGAGAAAAGCAAAATACAAGCTTTGAAAGAGATCATGCGAGGAGAGAAAACAACACTCCCCTCCCTAAGAGACAAAGACAGAAAGAAAGTCGGAGAAGTGACCGAACAGGTCAACTGCCTCTTACAGCACATAGAAACAGACACCCTCCTAGAACTCAACAACCTAATTTATGCAGGGGCGAAAATGGTAGCACAAAGCTTCACAACACAAGATAGGAACCTGGGTACTAATAGGGAAGGGAAACCCAACTGGGAGAGAAGATTACAAAGGCAGATCTCCCAACTACAGAGAGACGAAGTACTGCTTAGAAATACACCACACACAGACAGACCACGAGTAAGACTTTATAACAAATATAAGGTAGCGCAAAAAGGCATCGCAACTGTAGTCGAAGAGTTACACCAGAAAAGACTAGCTAAAGAGGCAAGACTAAAAAGATACAGACTAAGATCGGCCCAATACACACAAAACCGCACATTCCAAAACAATGAGAAAAAGTTTTACCAAGATTTAAATGGGGAAAGAAGGCAGGACATAAAACCAGATGCCACAGAGGCCAAGAACTATTGGAATAGCATATGGGGGCACCCAAAAAGACATAACGTAACACCGCAATGGTTAGGAAACATGAGAAAAGAACTAGAAAATATAGACAAGGGAGAACCAATAGTACTGAATGAAACCACATTGAAACATACTCTTAGGAAAGTAGCCAACTGGAAAGCACCGGGTCCCGACGGGATCCATGGGTATTGGTTCAAAAAGTTCACCACGTTACACGGCAGACTCACCCACCTACTCCAAAATTGTCTAAATGAAGGCAAAGCACCAGAATGGATGACTAAAGGCAGAACCACCCTCATCCAAAAAGACCTGGGGAAGGGGAACATAGCAAGCAACTATAGACCAATCACTTGCCTACCACTTATGTGGAAAATCCTGACCGGGCAAATAGCAGAGAGAATATACATGTCAATGGATAGAAGGGGGCTACTACCAGAAGAACAGAAAGGGTGTAGGATAGGAACCAAAGGGGCAAACGATTTACTCTACATAGACCAGATGATCTTAAAAGAAGTAAGGAAAAGGAGAAAGAATATCGCAATGGGATGGATAGATTACAAAAAGGCATACGATATGATTCCACATAGCTGGATACTCGAATGCCTTAGAATGTTCAAAATTAGCGAACCGGTGGTTAGATTTATTGGTAATTCAATGAAAGACTGGAAAGTAGATTTGACAGCCGCAGGGGACAAACTAGCCGAGGTAGGGATAAAAAGGGGAATCTTCCAAGGAGACTCGTTGTCCCCACTATTATTTGTTCTAACAATGATACCGCTTAACAGAATCCTGAGAAACAGCAAAGGATACCACTTCTCTAAAACAAAAGGAAAGGTCAACCACTTAATGTACATGGACGATATTAAATTGTTTGCAAAAAACAGGGGAGAGCTTGAGACTCTGTTCAACGAAGTAAGGGAATATAGTGAGGACATAGGAATGGAGTTTGGGATAGAAAAATGCGCAATCATGGTGATGCATAAAGGAAGGCTTTCAATGACTGAGGGAATTGAACTTCCGGACAACAACAAGATTAGGGCATTAACTGCACAAGACCGATACAAGTACCTAGGTGTCCTTGAATGTGACACGATAAAACGGGAAGAGATGAAGGAGAAAATTAAGAGAGAATACCTCAGAAGGATAAGGAAAATATTAGAAACCAAATTAAATAGCAGAAATCTAATAAAAGGAATGAACACCTGGGCTGTGTCAGTAGTTAGGTATACAGGACCATTCCTAGGATGGACAAAGGAAGAGCTCCAATCAATGGATAGGCGAACAAGGAAACTTATGACGATGCATAAAGCATTACATCCTAGGGATGATACAGATAGGCTATACGTTAAGAGAAAAGAAGGTGGTAGGGGGCTCATCAGCATAGAAGATTGTGTCCAGAGAGCTAAAGTAGTCCTAGATAGATATGTGCAAACAAATAGTGAAGAAATCATAAAGAGCGCGAGGGATAGTGCGACAAACAATAAAGTAGAAAACAATGGAACAGTACAGCAAACTAGAAAAGAAAAGTGGGAAGGGAAAAAATTGTACGGCGAGTTTAAAAGACAGATAAAAGATATAGCAGACGAGAAATCATGGACGTGGTTACGAAAGGGAAACCTTAAGAGAGAAACAGAATCGCTCATCATGGCAGCCCAAAACAAAAGCATAAGGACAAACTACATAAAAGCAAAAATCGATAGAACACAGACAAACAGCAAATGCCGCATGTGCGGTGAAAGAGATGAGACAGTAAACCACATAACTAGTGAATGTAGTCAGCTCGCCCAGAAGGAGTATAAGCATAGACACGATAGAGTAGCAACGATGATACACTGGGAACTAAGTAAACAAATGGGATTCAACCATGGGGAAAAGTGGTATCAGCACAAGCCAGAGGCAGTTTTGGAGAATGACAACCACAAACTACTGTGGGACTTTGACATCCAAACTGACCACCTCATCCAGGCAAGAAGGCCGGACTTAGTAATAGTAGACAAAAAAAGGAGGGCCTGCCAAATAGTAGACGTTGCTGTACCTGCAGACCATAGAGTAAAGAAGAAGGAGGGTGAGAAAAGGGAAAAATACCAGGACCTAGCAAGGGAGTTAAAGAAAATGTGGAACATGAAAACCAGGGTAGTACCGGTCATAGTGGGAGCACTAGGAACTGTCCCCAAAACGCTGAGGGAGAGACTGGAGGAGATCGGGATTAGGGGGAGGATAGAGACCGTACAGACCACAGCACTGCTGGGCACTGGACGGATACTGAGGAAGGTGCTAGAGATATAAGGACTGCAACGAATCGTAGCTCTGTCATGATATGCGAAAGAGAGAGGAGACGTTAGCTGAAGACCTGAGGAGACTTATTGTCACTCAGCCTTCAGCGATAACCACTGGGCAACCGGTGTGAAACTGTAAATCGCAAAATTACTGCGATCTATGAGTACGAGGAGAGGAGGGCTGGAGACTTGAGGAGACTTGCTGTCACTCAAACTCCAGCGGTTACCACCAGGCAACTGGTGTGAGATTCATAATAATAATAATAATAATAATAATAATAATAATAATAATGATAATAATCTGTATCATAATGTTAGTTTGTTTTTATTGTGGCTATATTATGTATGCACATTGTTGGCAGAGTCTACTTAGCCCTTGAACTTGAAGAATTAAACAAATCATTGTGAATTTCTGCTGCCACATTATCTTTCAGGAGGTGGAAATTCTATTTTAGTTATAATTATAATACTGAACTAAATCCTAATTCTGTATCCACCGTCTGTGAGGCTGTGATAGAAAGTTGTGACTTTATGAGAGAACGTTTTGCGACTTCTTACAAGAAAGTTTATTCAGATAACTTTTTTGTGGATGTATTCTTTACCTGACCTCATATCCTGAGCATGCCTTTTCCCTTTCATGAGTCCATAAGTAGAGAGAGATTTTTTTCCTTTTGGTGATCAAAATAGAGGGTGGGGGCTTTATTTCCTTCAAGGAGACAAAAGTCAAAGGAAACCTTTTCTATTCGCTATATAGGGAAAATACTTTTTATAGAATTGTATCCGTTATCTACCCTTTATAGATGATTAAAATATTAATTCGCCACGAAAGAAGTGACTTTACATCGAGTTCAGTGGCTTGCAAAGGTGGCTTTTGCGAGAGTCATATTAGAAATAATCATCAGAAAGAGAATGGATTTTTTTGTTCCAGAAGACCTCTAGGTAAAATAAGAAGAAAGCAAAAAAACTGAAACTGAACTGTGCTGGACAAGCGAAGAACCCAAATGACAGTTGTAGCAATCGTTCCTGGGGCACAAGGAACAATCACGAAAAGCTGAACGAAGCACTCGGGATTTCCAGAATTTGGAGATAAAAAAGAATGCAGTAAAAACGAATCTGATGCAGAAGCGATTTACATTTGTGTGTGGATCAGGTATCTTCAAACTTCTTTGATTGCAATTCATTTCGATTTTATGGAATTATTCATTGAGATATATCATGTAGAAATGTATTGCTGCTGCATTCTCATCTTGCTTTAATCGAAACAAGGGAGATAAAAGTATAGATTTTATAACAAATATTCTTTGATAGGCACAAATCATTTCAAGATATGGAGACATTCTCTAAATGTTCGTCTATAGCAACAGTTGCAAAGGAATTCATTTTCTGTAATAGCAGTTTAAAAATAGTTTTTTTTTTAATTTTCAAAACAATAGTTTTCTCAACATTTTTTGTAGTATCAGGCATGCTCAGTGATATACTAAAGGTATATTTAACCACTGGAGAGAGATAATTTTCAGGATGGTGTACAAATGAGTTATGGATGATACAGCAGTGAACACTATATAGATAAATTCTGGAATCCAACCCAAAATTCAATCATTTCTTCTTCATTTCGTGCTTCACCTTTCCATAAAATTTGAAAGAAATTCTTTGAAATTTTTCGGGGATATTTTGTAAATAGACACGAGTAGACGAAAAAACCTATGAAGAAAAATCAAAAAGAATGAAAAATTATATCTCAGTTAGAAACAGATTTCTGGATCCACTCCAAAACATGCCTTACCCATTCATTGAGAACTCTAGGAGGTATCGAATGGAGGAGATACAGAATTATTCGAAAGAAAAAAAACCACCAACAAATATCTCCTAATCAAAAACTAATTCCTACCCTAAGATTTAATCACTTCTTTATTGCCCAATGACCCACATTTCCACAAAATTCGATTGACATTCGTCAAGAATTCTTTGAAATATAGACAGGAACAAATGAAGAGAAAAGATAAAAATATCTCACAATCAAAAACAAACAGCTGTATCTGCTCCAAAATCTATGCAGACCTTCTTAGACACCCTCCTTACTTCCCCGAAATTACATCACAATTCATTGATAACTCCTGGAGATGACTTGTTGACAGTCAGGAGCTGATACA
The DNA here is from genome assembly GCA_963457665.1 of Thysanoteuthis rhombus. NCBI lineage: Eukaryota > Metazoa > Mollusca > Cephalopoda > Oegopsida > Thysanoteuthidae > Thysanoteuthis > Thysanoteuthis major. The sequence continues at coordinate 20,567,770 of OY735239.1, forward strand.
GGAAATTTATGAAAGAAAAATATAAAAATATCTCTAAATAGAAAATTCCTGGATCCATCACAAAATTTAATCAGTTCTTCCCTACAGTGTGCCTTACACTTGTACAACATCGAAATCAATTGAGAACATTTGGGATATCATGTATACAGACAGGAGTGCGCATGAATATATAGAGTATCAAAACAGAAAAACATCTCTTGTTTCTAACCACGCCAAGACTAATGTTACTTTTATGACTAAATAGTTTAACAAATAAATTCTTGATGACAAAGGTAATAATAAGATTATTTGACGGATTGATATTTCAAATCCAATTTACATCATTTTCATCAATATTTACTCACTTTCTCTTCATTTGTTCGTTTGTTCATTTAACTATTCTGACCTGCTATCCAGTCAGTAGGGCATTGCGACCCAGTAATTGGTCGGGGTCATATTTTGAAGAACTCTGGTATAGAACGTCATTTATTCACGCATAGGGTGCTTTAGATTCACAAGAAAGTTTCCTGAAAATGAGTGTTGAAAACTTAGGGTAGCAGACAGCAATATTTGCTTTTGAGTAAGGAATTTTTTTTTATCAACATGTTTGATTCATGTGTTAGAGTATGTAAACCTTATTATAAATGATAACTCTGGAACGATGTCTGAACCTAGAGTTATCGTTTGATGAAGGCTTTGTTGGCGGGACAGTGGTTGTTTCTTTCTGCTGCAGCAGTGCATGCTATCATATTCTTATCATAAAATGTTTCTTTCTCTCACTTTAGCCATGTGAATCAAAAACATTAAAAAAGATATATCTACTTTCACTTTCACTTTGCCTATGTATTAACTATTAACTATAGCGAATCTGATAGGAACCGACCATTTGAGGGAATTCTCTGGCATTAAGGAATACAAGAATTCCCTTTTCATCTTTGACTGGACGACATCGATTCAACATTCCACCGAACTAGCGTGTTGCATTTGATTTTAATGATGCAAGCAAGTATATGCTCTTGCAATAAAGAATAATGCAACCAAGTCGTTAAAAAGTTCATGACATGAATACCATATGTGTTTTTATTGTTTTCTTATATCAATTAATTTTGCATTCAAATACGTGAATTTGGATAGAAAATCATCTAATGATACCTCTCTGTGAACGTTAAATCATCAGCGAAAATTAATGAGCAATGATAGCAAACTGTGAGCACAGCATAATATCAGTTTACTTAAGCATAATTTCTACCGCATCAAGAGATCGTAGCATACAAAAATTGATTGAAAGTAACTCTGAAAATCATGTTTGTAAGGAACCAATGTTGAATTAGTGTCACAAGTCAAACAAAAGTATTACAGGATGAAAAATTTATAAGGGTTCATCTTTTTTAATTCTTGTACCAAATTTTGTATACCATCAATCTGTAATTCAGTCTCGTTGTTTGAGTAGTTCTACTTTTCCATACGCTTTTTGTTGTGTGGTTAGTAAGGTGGTAGGAGTATGACATTAGTAGGGTAGAGGTTGTCGTGGGGTAGTAAGTCTACTTTCTAGTAATAAAATTTCACTTTTGGTCCCCAAAGCCGCTATTGTGAGACAGAGGGTGAAATAGGAAACTTCAGCCTGGGATAACCATTGGTAGAGGGATTTTACTTGACATGCCATTTCATCAATTGTTAATAGATTATTCCCTATTTTAAAAAAAGAACAAATCAACATGATTAATACACACCTGTGAAGGAATGTTGAGCTGATGTCGCTGATGAATCAAAGAAGTGAATGGGGAGAACGGATTATCAGGGAACCTTTTAGCTCTCATTTAGAATGTGTCAGCCATTCATTCGAACTTCCTAGCTTTTGACAGAAGATTCGTTCACATAAACGGAAATTAAAAGAAAAAATGAATGAGGATCTAATTAAGATCATAGCTTATCGCCTTCTAATCTTTTTGAAAGTAAATCATTATTCCGTTGGGTCCTGAAGGCTGAATAGTATATTGGCCGTTGTGATAAAAGGCAAATAAGTTTGATTGAAATTAGATAGAATCAATATTATTCCAGCGTGCTGAACTCCAATTACTTTTCAAGATGATACAGCAAATGATTCAACACGCAGAAATGTCAATCTGATGTCACTGATGTGTTAAAAAAAAAGATTTTAGGGCAGCAAAATACCGGGGAACATTTCATATATAATCCTGATCACGTCCAATAACAAGGATATACTTGAACATATATGAATAGCATAAATAATAATTCAGGAGCCATTCCCAACCAAATCCATCGAATCTGTAGCTTTCTTCGTTGGTTAAAATGCTTTGGAATTTCCCAACGGTCACCCGTCTAGGTATTGATCAGGCTTGACGTTGCTTAACTTTGTTGGTTTTATGAGAACCGATGTCCTTAACGAGATTTGTCCGTAAGCAGGGCCAGGTTCCTCAATTTCAGTTCTTGTTCTGGGTTCTTAGTGGTGAGGCATTGAGTACCATTCTAAATATCTTTAGTATGACTCATCAGTGGTTTGAACGACAGCCTATCGAACTGGACCACTATTACTTGATCATGGCTTTCGCATTAAAAAAAATGACCTTTTGATTTTCAACAGTTACGTTGTAGAATATAAATTCTATGAATTGGAAGTGACTTGACATATACTGTAACTGTCAGAAAAGGCGCCCTTTTAGCGAGGTCCTTTCCATCTTTAAAGTTGATTAAGCTCTTTAAAACTGAAAATATTAAAATATCTCAATTTGAATCGAAATAAAAATATTTAATCGTACGATAAATGTTCAAATTTTGACCCTACGTAGCAAAATTTGCCAACTTTCGTTTCTCAATTTTATTTTGATGTTAACATGTTGATTTACTGAATTCAACTTCTCCAATTTGAACTGTGGTTTCCGTCATATACTAATGCTCCAAAGGTTTGCATATGCCATCAAAATATACCAAAATAATGTATGTGAAATTTATATTTTTGAAAGTATATATATTTTAGTATATATTTTGTATATTTTGTTGACTAAATTGTAATGGTCAGTCTTTTCATTTTAGGACATATTATTGTACCAGGGAACATTTTCCAGTGTAGTCCTGGCGTTGCAATAGAACTCCGAAGGAATTCTTGAGTTGACAAATGAAATCAATAGGATATGCTATAGGGAGATTAGGTGAGTAAAACTATCTTGCATAGACAAGTCACATTAGTTGCAAAAAGGTTTTAGCACCATTTTTCATCATTTTCGGTGTGGTGCCCTATTTGGAAAGAAATCCTTTTCCATCAAATATGGAAATATTGTACATTGTTGGAAAGGGAAGATCATGCTGAATTAAGTTCACCGGAGGTTTATATGCCTCGGAGCAAGTCATATCTGCCATCAAATGTCATAAACCATTGTTTTGAAATAAAACACCTCCGCTCCAAAATTGGATTAGTTCTTCTGTAACCTATTGCAGACCTTTCCAGACAATCTTATTGAAATCTATTTAGAATCTTTGGGGCTATTGTTGCTATGGTGTGGAGTAGACAATTAACAAGGACGTAGGGAGGTATTTTTGCATGGACCCACCACAAACTCTCTTGACGTTTCTCGTGGCTTATTGTCCATTTTTACAACAAATTTCAAAGAGAGCTTTTGGAGATATCGTGTAGACAGACAGAACTTTTGAGATATTTTTGCAGTTACAGGGAATTAGCAAGGTCATAGGGAAGTTGATTGTGCCTTGAAAATCTCTGCCTTTTTTGTAGCTTATTGTCCATCCTTGAACAAATCTTAATCAAAATTAATTGGGAACTTTTGGAGATATTGTGTGTAAGAACAGCATCAAAATTTCTGTATGTCTTTATCTTCAAAAGTTCCAAATGAACTGATAATAATTTTTTGGGAAGTGTTGGCAATTAGTAACAAAATTTAAATTTGGTGAAACAAACTTGTCATATTTACTACGATAAACAGATTTATTGAATAGCTTTCTGTATACCATATTTTTTTAACAATTAGCACTAATGCAATGCCCATTCCAAAGGTGCATGTTTAAAAGCGGCCAAAACATATGGTGTGAGAAGCCGCCTGATAGACTGGATTTGATTTTTTAAAAGACGTCAGTAGCGATCGATACAAAATATATTCTAAAAAGCGAAAGTCAGGGGAGATGATACTATGAAGACATATTTGTAATCTTCAATTTTTTATTCATTTTTATAAGATTTCAAGAACAGCAGATCCAAACAACTTCAAACTCGACACTGCACTGTCCTGTATGCTAACTGATCTATTTAACGAATGTCAATTTCACACAATTGTCAGGTGTCGAGTAATTACGGTGTACACACAGAGAGATTTCTTCAGTGGCAGTGAAATGCTGTGGAAAAGTAATTTTCAAACTTAACAATTTTTTTATCCATTTGGATGTAAATAAGTGGGAAAACATGAGAAACAAGAGTTGGCAAAATGTGCAAAGTAGGTCACTCCTACCACCGGACCAATTTGTTTTTATCCCGCTTTCACAAGCGTTACCAGCGTTCTCAAAGTAGAATACCATAGTCCATAGTCCTGTAACTCAGTAGCAGGTTCCTGGACCCCTATAACGTGTCATAAGGACACCTATGTTGTCACAGGTGTGTCTTGGGTGAGATACCCTGACAGAGTTAATCGCTTTCCAGGGTTCCACAATACAAATAAATATTCATGCTGATTAGTCTGCTGAGAGGCTAAAAAAAGTTGTATGACTCAAGCATGGATAGGACCGAGCACATTTCCTGTAGGCCACGATGATAAGATTGGCAAGTAGAATACATGCATGGTCAGAATCCTGATCATGATTATTTTTTGTTAAATATGCGAAGCTTCATAATGTATTCCTCTTTCACCGGCTGATTCAACACTGCCCGATGTAGGAATGTTGAACTGGTGTCGCTAATGACTCACTGAAGACAAGGTAGGGGGGGTAAAAGACGCCAGGGCATATTTCACTCTTATTGATACTTTTTAATCGTCTGGGTAAAAATATTTTCATGTAAAAAAAATTTAAAAAAAGCCAAAACCCCCAAAATTAAAAATTGAATTATAAAGTTGTGAAAGAATAAAACCTAGTTTTGTTTTTTTCCGATGAAATCTTATCTTCCTATTATACTCGTATGCTGTTCAAACACAAACACGCTCTCGAGCGCGCGCGCACACACACACACACACACACACACACACGAGCGCGCATGCGTGCACACACACACGCACACACACACACGCATATATATATATATGTTAGTATATGAGTTATGCCTTGCAATTAAGTCTATCATTCTGAGTTTGTTCCTCATTGGGTACTCTATAAATCTGCATAATGACTAAAGTTGACTCAATCTAAAAGATATATTTAAATCAATGCTTCTTCACGAGCGGAATGCGCTCCACAGGGTGCATGAATGGGACACAAGCCTGCAAGAAAAAAGTTAACATTCCTTTAATCATTTTTTGAATTTTTTCAACAGATGTTTGCATAATATCGTGATAAAAATTATATATATATTTTTTCACCCCTTTAAAAAAAATTTTTGCAGTACCCACTTGGAATTGATCATTTAGTTTAAGATGTGAGCAGGGGCATGGATCCCAGGTCCAACTTCTAAATGTGGACGAAAGTAAATAGTTTGAGGATCACTGCTGTGAATAGTAGAGACCAATTTTGATAAAATCTCAGGATAGTAGATTGCTCCCATTCTTTAATCGTGTTTCTTTTGATTCGAACAATCATTTAAAATGTGGCTGTACAGGAATGTCGATCTGATGTCCCTGATTTGATGAAGACACTAAGCGAAGGGCAGAAATATCCTTTATGGTCACTGATCTCTTTAGATCTCTTGAAAAAAGAAACAGAAATATTGAATGAAAACTTTATTCTTCGTTTATTTAAAGTGAAAGTGAAAGTAGTTGGATGATACTTGTTGACTTATTCTTTTGTCGAAATATGATACATGTATAATACGCTTTAAATCTTTTGTTTTAATAATAATAATAATAATAATAATAATAATAATAATAATAATAGGTCTGGTTAGTCATTAAATGGAAAATGTTACGTGACCAACGTCTTTTTTTAGTATACTATGTTGGGGGTAATCAATTTAAGAATTGGAAAAAAGGCTGGTTCATAAATTGCTTTTAGTTGTATAGTGATAACTAAAAGATCTGAACGTCCAGAAGAAAAACGTGAGAGGTGTGAAACTCAACGATAATAATAAGAGGAGAAAAAAGTGATAGTAGATTTTGCTGTTCCAGAAAACCACACGATAAAAATTCAAAGAAGGATAAATACTGAACTGCCAAAAATGTAAGAATTTGTGGAAAATGAGAGTGACAGTAGCTGATGGGGCACTGGAAACGACACTGAAAAGCCAAGCGAAACGGCTGAAAGGACATTCCTAATAAGAATACATAGTGAAGAAAGGTAGAACTTACTCGGAATATTTTGGGTATTCTTTACACAGTTCTTCACAGGATAGCGTGACGAACAATGAAGTAGTGATTTCTCTTTTTGAAGATTTGGTTGAAGATGAGAACGGGTCGTGGAGCCTATGTCAAGTTAGTAAAGAACGGGGTGTGCTCCGAAAAAGATAAACAAATAATGTGATACAAGGACAAATGTTGCTTTTCACTTCGCCGAATTTGCATTGCGTAGGAGAGATTTACTTTACCCTTCATTGTGAGGTGAAGTGTATGACACGACTTCGAGTTCTTGTCACCTGTGATATGTGAAACATATATCAGAAACGAAACCGAGTAAGTAGTAATGTAATAAGTGAAGCCCAAGCAGAGACGGCTGAAGTCGTAGCCAGTTTATGAACATAACTTACTTCATTATGAAAGCAGGTACATACCACTTAATGAGCGGGAAAAGTGCCAAGTTGAATGATTTCAGATTTTAGTATTTAACCCAGGGCTGCCAAAGTTAGTAGACCCGTACCAAATTTAGTAATTTTGGCATTTGTTCTTGCATTTTGTACCAAACCCAGAATATTCGGTACGTTTGATAAAGTATACTTGTTTACTTCACATCTTACCATATATTTTCAGGTCAATCCCCCAATTTCCCGATATTAACAACTTTCCCTTTCAGTTGGAATAGAAACAGGAGTGGAGTGAACCCTGTAGCAGAAAGGTTTGTCTTCTTTCAAGTTGAATCACCTTTCATGGAAGTGACTCGATGCGACCCAAGGATAACTCGATGGAAGATTTATTACATTCATAAAATGATAATGAAAGAGGGATATTCAATGAAAAAATGATGATTAGGCATTACTTTAACAGTGGAATTCATTTACTTATAATTATAAGCTATTCCTCATGGATATTCCAAAAAGTTCCGTTTTTTCTCATCCCTAAGCCAGCTGCTAGATTTTCACGTGTTGTGTGCCTGGAAGTCGACCAGCACGTTCATAAATAAACGCACAAAACTTTGCATATACTGATGTTTCTTTGTGTCATTTGAGAGAGGAAGGATTGTCAAAAAATATTCGATCGATTTTATGTGAATAAACTGTAAAGAACTGGAGATATGACTATTTTAAAGTTTTATTTGCACTGCAATACAGCGTTCACGCATAAATTTGTAGTACAATGGCTTATAGCAATTTTATTTTTAGAATTCTATCCAGTCTTTCTCTTCTCTATTTTTTGTGACAACGTCAATTTTTCACATGATTCGTGCTTTTTTATCCACGATCATGTCCTTGGCTTATTTTTCTGTCGAGTTGGTCAAACCATATCGCATTTCTCATTTCCCCACTCTTTAGCGGCAGCTGAGAGAATATTTCCTTTGTTGAACAACATTGAAGTTGAAAAATCGTGCTAATTTAAAAATCAAAATGATAATTGCCCTACCACACTCACAAAGTTTCCTCAGAATGACAGACTGTACTAAATGGATTCCATCACAGAATTTTTGTAATAAGATGAAAGAAAAGAAATGGTATGATATAAAAGAAGAAAAGATTTGAAAGGACAATTTTTGATTAGAAAAGTTATTTTAAATGTTGGCTAAGGGATATTTCTCTCGGAAAATCTCTTACATTAAAGTGGAAGGGTCCATATTTAAAGACTGAGAACAAAGAAATTCATACTGTTCGTTATATAAGTATATTACGAAATTTATGCCTGCAAATATATACAGAAGAATGCAAGCGTCGTTCATAAATCAGAAATAAAAAAACAGTTTCAGTCACAATGCCCTAGGGAATAATAACATGAATGCACTTCCTATACCTCTTCCTAAGCAAGTTAAAAATTACAGAAAACAAATAGATAAAAACCGGCATGCAAATTAAAGACAACAACAAGCAAATGTAAAATTACTGCAAGAAAATTGAAAACTACAAAGAGCAGATTAAAGAATACTAGAAGCACGATGAAAATTCAACGAGCAAATCTAAAAAATACAGCAAGCAAATTAATGATAACGACATGATAACTGAATTCATCAATATGAGTTATCAAATAACAGCAGCAAATATTGATTGAATTTCAAAGACATTTTATGGAAGAGCATCAGTAAGCTACAGAAAGGATGATTTGGATTTGAATTCTAGGGCGGATTCATGCACAAATACCTCTCCTACGTTTATTGAGTGGCAATGGAATTGACAAAAGTATATACAATGTGCATGCTTTCTGGTTACTTCTGCCAAAAAAGTTGAAATGATTTATACATTCAGTCGCGTCCGTCTTTTCATCTTTCCAACTGTTTGTCCACAAGATATCTCCAGAAGTTCTCAAGAGATTCCAATGAAATTCAGTGGAAAGTTGCACAGTGGTGTAAGAGGGGGGGGGGCTAATTTTTTCTGACTGTTATTTCCGGTTTTTTTATTTCATACATTTATGTAATCGCTTATATCCAAGATACACAATATCTCCAAAAGTCCTCAATAAATTCCTCTATAATTTTGCGGAAGGTTGGAAGAAGTGATTAAAATTGGAGGGAGATCCAAGCAAAAATACTTCCCCTGATATTGGTGTTGGCAGTGTGCTTTCTAATTATATAAGTAGATTGGTGAGACAGAAAATTGCCTTTACCATCGAATATATACGGAAACTGAAGCAATTGCTTTGAATGAAAGGATTATTTACGCGGAAACGATTGGCGTCGTTAGAAAACATCGATCAGCTTGTTTACTTTGATCTCTGATTCGTTGCTAATAGGCGAACAAAAAACTTTATTGACTGTAGAAAAAAATCAGGTCTGGTTAGTCACTCAATAGAAACTATCATGTGATCAACGTCTTTTGGCAGCATGATGTGTTGAGCTAATCAATGCAGGAATTACTTCTCTCACCATTTGGTAGGAGGTGATCACTAAAAAAAGTCTGAAATTTCAAAAAGCAAGCGTGAACACTGCCAGACAAAAACCTGGGAACAATGTAGCATAAACATGTATTGCAAATTGATCCCCACTCTACTAAAAGCTTTCTTAGAGGGGCATTTTCAAAAAACAAAAAAGAATTCCATACATGATGTTAATAGTTTCAATTTTCAGCCTTTTAGCTCCATTGGTGCTGCCTGTACACATGATACATACATACATAACCAGCCAGCCAAGCCAGTTAGACCAACTTAAAAACTGAAGGAAATTATATTGACTGCTGTGGTTGACAGTTTCTAAATAGATAAAACTGTCACCAAACTGCCAACATAAGTTTCTTCAGTTGTTAAGTTGGTCTGACTGGCTAGCAGGCTGAAAAAAAAACACAAAAACTATCACAAAAAGTGAGGAAAAATAAAAACAGGAATAAAACTGTTTTCAGAAACCGTCAACGAAAACTGTCACCAATACTGTCAACATAGGTTTCTTCAGATTTCAAGTTGATTTGTCTGTCTGATTGTCTGTCGGTCTGTCTGGCTGTCTGACTGTCTGGTTGTGTATGTGTAACGCATAAAATATTTACCCCTTAGAAAAATGTTTTCTTCTTAGAAAATCCCCAACAAAATGATTTTTTTTTGTGACTGAGGTTCAATTTACAAAGTTCAAGTAAAAATTGTTCCCAGTAGTATTCCACTTGTTTGTTTGTTTTTGTTTTTTTTTGTTTGTTTTTTTCTTGGAAATCCAGAGTTTTTTAGTGATCACTGCCCAACAAAATGCAAGTGAATCAATTCATTTATTCATCACCTCTTTTACCATTTTTGATCATCCTAAATATGGCTTGTTACCAAAAGACCTTGGTCATCGCACAGTTTCTATTGAGTGATTAACTTGACCAGTTCATTCACTTTTGCTTTTGGATAAAAAATGTTGATTAACTTTCCTCCCGAGACGAAGAGTGTCTGCGTCTCTAAAGTCTCTACCAATTAGATGAAGAGGAGAAGGTAATTATTGAGGCAGGAGAAGGATATGTACCATTAGTATTTAAAATGAATCTTTAGCGACACCAATTCGATATCTCCCAATCTTGCACTTTTTCGAATCAAAGTCTGTAAATATACATTTATACGACATGGTATCGGAATGTTCGTGGACTCTACGTGCTAAGATTATACCATTCAACGGAAATGCACGTGCCACTGACGCTCATTTTGATACAGCCTATTAGGTTTAGGGCTATCTACTCGTATTACGCGAGGTTTTGTGAAGTTGTTTGAAATTTTTGCGATGTGCCTCAAATTGAAACCTTCAACCGAAACCCTCAAAATGCTTCATCAGGTTGAACACAGGTCTTTGAGTTTCAAGGCCGATCGAGCGTCGGTTTACGATTTACTTTATTTGATTCACTAAATATTTTTGTACATCCATCTGTTATTGCATAACTCAAGGACGGCTAGAACTATGGCCATCAAAGTTTCTGAGGTTGCTACTGGGACTGCAGAGCATGTTTTGGCTTATTGATTTTTGAAATATATGTGTGTGTGTGTGTGTGTGTGTGTGTGTGTGTGTGTGTATGTGTGTGTGTGTGTGTGTGTGAGTGCGTATGTTTGTGTGTGAAAGAGAGAGGGGGGAGACAGACGGGCAGACAGACAGACAGACAACGGTTTTACAAATAGCATTTAAAAGGAAGAATGATAAATTAATTCTAGAGTTGATTCCAGAAAAAAATTCTAATTATTTTATCAATTTGAACAGAAGAGAGTTTCTTAACTTTTTTAGCTCCATGGTCTTCATCGATAGCTCATAAAATTTGTTCCTAACTAAAAAGAATGTAATTTAATGAGACACGGATCTTTTGGCCATATATATATGTATATTTAAGTGTGTGTGTGTGTGTGTGTGTGTGTGTACTTGCGTGTGTGCGCGCGTGTGTGTGTGTATTGGTGAAAGTAACAATTGGAAAAACAGAAAGATTCAAGAGAAAGCAAATGTTACAACTCGATCTTCCTAATTATATGTCAGGTACGTTGGAAGTGGGGTGTGTTTTTGTTTTTATTTCTTCTTGGTTTATGGTAGATAAGACTTCTTTTTCTTTCCTTAAAGGGTTTATATACGTACATATGATATTTCTTAAATGGACTTTTAGCCAATTCCTTGTATGTAAGAGTTTTAATGTGTTGTTTCTATATGATTCTGTTTTGAAATCATTGCATTGATAGGGTTTGCAATCTGGAAGTGACCATACTTTTTTGTTATTGTATTGTCCACCATTAAACAAAAACAAGAAACAAAAAAAAAACACCCTACTTCCACCCTGACCGACATATATCAACACCTATCTAACAATGTCAGACACAATCTTGATTCGAAAAAAAAACACTTTCCTGAGAAGAGACCATTTTAGTCCCGATCCCTCCCCTCACTGTGTTGTCTTATCCAAGACAAGTCGAACACCCACAGAGACAGGAAACAAACACTCTCTGACCCCTCTTTGAATAGACCCTTCATACTTCGGACCAAATTTGACTCTCACCTACACCGATACAAACATCTCCTCTCCCACTCCAACCAAACAGCACAGAAATAAACCCATTTCTTTCCTTAACCTCAAACCTGTAAACAACATCCATCGAAATGCATCGAAACATGCCCACGTTGTTAAAAAGAATTTGAGATCTAAGCCCAGTTTTTCTCTTCGCCTTCCAGTTGTGACTTTCATCAATATTCCGTTGGATCACTTCACATCCACTATATATATATATATATATATATATATATATATATATATATATATATATATATATATGGCGAAAAGAACTACATCTCGTATGCTTTTTAAAGTATAAAGCTCAATTTCAAGTACTTATCTCAAGGGGATATATTTTTGTAGAGAAACGAATTCTTTTTAGGATACTTTTTGAATTTAAAAAAATTCTATTCAATGAAAACAAAGCAATTAATCGATTGCTTAAAAGTATCACAGAATAGTGAGTTAAGCATTGGTTACCGTGGATGCTTTTTACACTTCAAACCCGAATTCCAACCCCCCCCCCCCAATACAGAGCCAATCCGATGCATAAGCGAACTGAGCGGCTGTCTAAGGCTCCAAAGAGCATCCAGTAGCGATAAGGGAGCCTAAGTGGTGGTGAAGCCCCCAAATGAAATTCTGTTTTGGGGCCCCAAAAGGCTTCGATGTGCCTTATTCCAATATATTTAAATATCCCTCAATATATTCAAATGGCCCTCTTGCTGGGCGTTATAATTTTGTTCAAGGGACATCTTTTTTTCCTACTTCGCAAATATCGATATCTATCAGTTCCTTTCACTTTCGTTTTTATAAGATATTGAAAGAGCGCAGAACCAAGACGAACTCAATTCCTGCACACGCTTACTTAAGGGCTTGCAGATAGACGTGTCATTAAGTTTAGATCAACTAAGATATTAACAAAAAACAGCAAATGAGCGACACCAGTTCTGCATTCCTCCACGGAGACGAGTTGAATCATCCGAAAAATCAGTTGGAATTCCAAGCGTGATTATCATTGTGATCTCTGTTTTATATAATTGAACCGAAATTTTCGGTAAAATTTATTGCAAATACAATATCTATCTATCTATCTATCTATCTATCTATCTATCTATCTATCTATCTATCTATATATATATATATATATATATATATATATATATATATATATATATATATATGCAACTTCAAACCTTAGATAATTTAATAGCAATGATTGACACAAACTAAGAAGATCTGCAACTCATTACAAGGAACAATTCTTCAGTTGTTGAATAATATTTATCTATTTTCCTTTGTAGTATTGGATTTATCTTCAAAGTAAATTTATCTCGAAACATATCTTCGTTACAGATTATTTGATGGTAGATATTACTGACAATTTAAAGCTGTCCTCTCAAACAGTCACCAAATTGTTAACATAGGTTTCTTCAGTTTTCACGTTGGTCTGGTAGGTTGACTATGTATGTATCATGCGTACAGGCTCCACCCATTGAGCAACACAGCTGGAAACTTGAACATTTACTCATTATCATGCCTACAAAACCTTTTTCGTTCTTTGAAAGAGGTTCAGTTTTGAATGTAAGTTAATGCTAAATCGATTTCTTTGTTTCTTTTTCAAATCCAGATCTTCGAATGATCAGTGTCCAGCAAAAGGCAAGAGAAGAAAGTAATCTGTGGATCACTCCCTTTTCCAATTTTATAATTGTTCACGCAGCATGCTATCAAAATACATTGGTGTTTACCCAGGAAATTTGATAAATTTTCAACAACGATTTCAAATTTGAACATAATGCCGCTCAATCTGCTGATAGTGTCAATGAAATATTTTGAGTTAACACAGTGATAGTGTTTAGTGCCGATTCATCATGTTTAGTTCTAGAAATTTGAATACAAATAATAAACCTTGAGAGAGTCCAAAAACGGTTCTTAATGATAAAGAATTGCCAACAGCGGTCGCACAAACAATGGTTCAAGCATTTTCTGATGACATGAGAACTTACACAGCGACCACATCGTATCATCTCAAGGCAATGGGAAAGGTTGAAAAGATAGGGAAATGAGTCCTACGTGAACTGAATGAAATGATCCTTGTCAGCTCAAGATCACAAATATGTAAATGTTTCCATGCAACATCCCCCGTAGTCACCTGAATATTTCTTCTGAAGATTACCATTTTTCAAGCATTTCGAATTACATATTCCTAATGAAATGTTCAATAATAGGGAAGTCATAATTCGTGAATTTGTGACTACTAAACCTGAAGGATTTTCATAGAGACGGCATATAATTAGGAAAAAGGCTATTGCTCCAAATCGGCATTGTTTTGCAAAATGCATATATTTTTATTTGTATAATCATTCACTTGACAATTCAAAAAACGACTTTTCATAAGTAACAACCAATTATATATGTAATTAAGAGGCATACTATTAATCCTAAAACGTACGTTTTTGAGGAATATGTAATAATACCAGTAAAAAGAACCAAGTTGATCACACACACACACACACACACACACACACACACACACACACACACATATATATATATATATATATATATATATATATATATATATATATATATATATACATATATATGTGTGTGTGTGTGAGTCCTTACTGGGAAAGAACGGAACAACGGAATAGGAAAAATCCAAACATAGGTGTGGGAGTTTGTAACTGCTGTCGCTAAGGCGCAACGTACGCAGGTAATGCAAGTATAGCGAGTATTATTTTTTTCCTTTTTTGTGTATTTCTCAACTCATATGTTTGGATTTCTACAAACCAGTTCTGTATTGAAAATAATCAACAGTATAGAAAGCCACAAATGGAAAGCAAAAGTGAAAGTACACCTATACTTTGCTTTTCTTTTGGCTTTCCCCGTGGTTGGCGGACGCATTTTGACAATTGACGTATATTTGTGTCACCGATTAAATAAATCCCAGGTGTAATCTGTCGTGCTAAAAAATCAGATTACGGTTTTACTTTTTTCACAGAGACTGTTTAGGTAATTTTAAAAAATGTATTTGCGATATGAAACCGCTCTTTTTCTTTCATAATATGTAGCGAAGGAAAAGATCTGGTATAGTCTTTTCCACTTTTTGGTTGGTCAACAAAAATATAAGTAAAATATTGAATTAAAATAAAAACAATATATAGGTAAGTAGGTATGTACGAATAACGATCTGCTGTCGCTAAGACGTCGATCACAACCAAAAATGGATAATCTTTATTGCGTCTCTTTTTATTCACTTCGTGCAGGAAGTTTTGACTTGTGGCGTAGTTTACTTTCAACCAAAGTGGAACTATATCAATTATAAATCATTTTAACTAAGTTTCTGGATGTTAAATATAGTGTTAATTATATATACAATTATGTAAGATTTGGGCTTATCAGGTCAATACGATTATGCAATTGTTTTTTATCATAAAATATTTCATACCAAATTCCTATGCCAAATATGCGCTTCTCACTACATTGGGTGATATTAAAATAACGATAGAGAAAATTTGAACATTCAACAAGTCTGTAATTTTTTTCAAATAAATTCAACAGGCAGTCATATTCACATTTATTTTATATAGTTACAGTCCGCCCTATGTTTTTTGTTGGTCAGAAAAATAGAGATAATATATGTAGGTAAGTAGATACGAGGAAATGTCGAACTGCTGTCGCTAAGTTGTCCTTTGGGAGGAATAGGGAGAGTAGATGATTTTATATTCGTTCTTCCTTACATTAATGCGTAGTGGTTCATGTTCTATTTGGCAGATAGTATATTTTGGACTACTTGTACTTCCGGTTTCAAAATGAAAGTGAAAGTAAAATTGATCAACATACGTACTCAATCCTGTGTACAGGTCAATTTTTGATTCATGGTCACAAAATCATTCATTTATGGTATTTTGGTGTATAAGTCGACCCCCTCCCATTTTTAGAGGCATAATTACTGCATATAAAAACTGATATTTTCCACTTACCGTAGCTTAAAACAACATAATGGCGATGTGTGTCTTTTCAATCATTATTGGCGTATATATGTTATATGCTCGTTATTTGCTGGTATTAACCATTAAATGTCTTTTCATTTTCAAGCCAAGTTTTGATCTTATTATTTCTAAGTAGGTTTGAATTTCATCAACCTTGAAAAATATTTCTAATGTATAGGTCGACCTCACATGGTTTTTGCCCAAATATTTGGTCTCCAAAACTCGGCTTAAACGCATTTTTATATGGTATTTCATAAAAATACAGTATGAAAATGAATATTTTTTTCTGCGAAGGTATCTCCTAAATTCATTTATTTGGCAAAATATAGTCTGATTTATTAGCCTATATATTCAGTACCAGTTCCATCAAAAAAATATTGTTTAGATAATCTGATAGATGTTATGTACGTAAATAGTTTCATTTTACAAGTATTTTCATGATTAGATATACTTGTTTATCTAATTATTTTTCGATTACTTTCAGTTTTTCATTAAACCAAAATCTCCGAAACAAAGATTATATTCTACTGAGAGAAAACTCTCAGTAATTATAATTTCCAAATTCATTTCTGCTTTTGTTAAATGATTACAATATCAGCTTGAATATTTTCTCTCATCTTGACTATTATTATTCAGATTATCTATATATTAGTCATGACACTATTACTGTAAATAATAACAATGATAATCCTAATATTTATTAATATGATTCTATCTTACTGACAAAATCCTGCAAAAAATCATATTCATATAATATAACATTTCAATCCATAACTTTTTCAATAGCTCATTTCTGAAAACTTTTACAGTAAAAATATCATGGTAGTTTTTAGATTTAATTACATTAAACTATTTTATGAAATCGTACAATTTTTTCTCAGAACTTCTTTTGATTTTTGACAAATTACTCTCACATTTTATTCGGTCAAAGAATTCTAATTTACTATCCAACTTTAGACGTACAGTGAAGCGAATGTATCCGATACATTTCAAAAGTTTTTTTGAATATACTCATTATACACGTTCATAATTGACCGAGGATTGCATATTTTTACGTAACTTTTTCAATGTTAATGTTGTGTCAGTGAGTTTTTGATTTTTGTACTTTTTAATCTGGTCCAAATTCCGACTGCTGTGAAAAGACTATTGAAATGAACATTTTGACATGAATCGGATACATTTTGCACTCACTGCATGTATTTCATATCTCAATAATTGTTTGAAAATCTTTTAAAATATGTATTTGAAATGAATAGAAAGAGAGTTCCTCCTGATTTTAGTTATAAAATTCAAAATTGAATTCTCCTCCCTGTGTGCCAGAATATCAATCTGGTGTCGCTCATGAAACCCTTCTTCGGAGGGAAGATATATAGCTTGGCTAGTCTACTTTTTACGATAGCCAAACCAGTCAAGTTATGTATGAATTACAGCCATTATTGTATTGACAGCATCTGTTTTGCCAGAAATATGACGGTTTTTTACGCCAGTGAGCAAAAGAGTTATCATAAAATAACCATCAGTTTTCAGTGACCGTATATACTCATGTATAGGTCGATCACGTGTATAAGTTTATCATGCGTACAGTTCAACTATTGATTTATGGTCACAAAATCAGCAATTTATTATACGCTTTTCTGAAGCCAATGGTTGCTCCTAGACCTTCCCATTTTGTTTGGATTTAAATCTCATAGATTTATCACTCATGTATTGGTCGATGCTAAATTCCTCACCTGTTTGTGCTATTGCCTTTCGGGAATGCATGAGCCTCAAAATAACTACTTTTTCATCCTTCATCTATGCAATGAAATATTCTCGCCCATCTAATTCAGAAAAGTTACAATAGTGAGGAACTAGAAAGGAGCTGAGCGCTGCCTATCAGTTAGAATAAACTGAGAAAAACTTTACTATCAACCCAAAAAGTTGAATTACTGCTACTTTTGAAAACTTGATTCTATTTCATTTTATAATATTTTTCATATTAATAACTGGTTGGCAAAATGGTCTCAATCAGAGGTTCTTTTACCCCCACCTGCACAACGACAGCGGGAAAATCGGATTTCCCCAACTATTTGAAAGTTATCCACTTTTACTATAAAAAGCTATTTAATCATATTTCCATGAGGCTTAAAGAGCCACATCTCATACATCTCTGAATCCTGGCAATATCTTTTTTTGTTAATACTACTATTCTTAAGCGGATCGATATCCGTATACAAATTCTTTGTAGAAAAATGCTGGTATATATGAATTTTAGGACAATTACTAGAATGTTTGTAATTTCTTTATTTTGTGAAATCAAATTATAGCAACGCAATTATCACATGGCTTTTATACCTAACGAATTTAATGAACTGATTATTTGTTACTATGGAATTTATAGTAAAATTAGCAATTAATAGTATGAAGCAATTGGAAATTAATAGTATCATATAATTAGGAATGAATAGTATTGAGTAATTAGGAACTAAAAGTGTTGCATTATCAGGAATTAATTAGTTAAGCCTAACATAAATCAGTTTGAGTCACGGAACGTTTTCTGCTCTTCGCATTCAAATTCCAAATTGCCCACTTCCCTATTTAAATTACGTTCTTTTTTCTGGGGGTGTCTAGATTATTGTTAATCAAATAGAATATTTGATGATTTTCAATGTTTCTAATTCCAATATAAATCTTGAACTATACGACCAGATGCGTCGCTGCAAAACGAGGAGGCTGGGTGACATTTGAAAGCTCCCAATGGAGAAGGTTCAAAAGCCTTATTAATAAATTGATCACCTACTGAATTTTTCTGACTTTATACAATAAATAACAAGATTAATTTGTTTGTTATCATTAATGTTTGCTATATTTACTTTGATAATGATGATGATTGTTGTTGCTTTTCTTTATCGCAAGATGAAGGTAAATTGGTAACAAAAATTAATAATAACTTCATCTACTAAAAAATAAATGAGAATAGAGACAATATAGCTTATATTTTTTGTATATACACGGATTGCGTAATAAATGATTTTTAGTAATTTGAGTTGTTTATTTTTCAATAAATAAGTGAAATAAATAGCGCACGTCTATTTATTGCAAACTTTCCTTTTTAATCCAATCCCATTGAATGTTGGAGATCCGTGCCCCTTCTAAGTAGCTACACCTTGGTCCCCTAAATCTCTAGCTATCTCTAGCTAAGCTACACACACATGCGCGCACGTGCAGATGCGCACGTGCAGACGCACACACACACACACACACACACATACACACATATATACATATATATGTATACACACACACACACACACACACACACACACATATATATATATATATATATATATATATATATATATATATATATATATATATATATATATATATATATATATATATATATATATATATTCGATATATGATATATTCGACACACTTATTTATGCCAGCCAGCCAGCCAGCCAGCCTTTCAATCGATCCGCGCAAAACGGAGGTAAGTAAAAGTAGATATGAAAAAATACCGAACTGCTGTCGCTAACATGCCATTTGAGGAGAAATGAAATGTGCACAGCGCCCTCTCTCTACTCCAAGTTGATTGTTATTTCTTTAGTGCGCGAGTTGTCTGAACTATTTGATCGGTAGTATATTTTTGGGTAGCATCTCTATACACCAAGTAATCAGAGAAAAACTACTAGTTTTTTAAACTCATATTTTATCTTCCTTTCCTTGAGAATTTTAAATATTTCAGTTGAAATTCCTGAAAACATTTAGAATCATTTTTTTTTATCTCGGGGAAAGTAGGCAACTAATTATGTTTTGTCTAGATAATCATCAGAACTTTCAGCAATAGTTGAATTAAGGTCCTTCAGTAGTTTTATAGTTTCCATGAAAGCATTGAAACTATCATGTTCAAGAACTATCAATAAAACCTATTTTCTTTTTGTAAGTAGGTAAAAGCTATATGTAAGTAGATAAGAAAAAATGTTAAGCTGATGTCGCTAAGTTGTCCGTCAGGAAACGGAGAACGGTGAAGAAGGGGAGCTCTCCTTTTTTTCTTCATGGCACGATGGGTAAATCTGAATTAATGCAATACTAAGTATTAGAGCGATGGTTCCCAAACTTTTCAAAATCATGGTGCCCGTAGTGAATGAATATTTCCCACGGTACCCTAATACAAAACCTACTCGATTGCATTCACATTTATTTATTTGGTGAAGTTAATTATGTAAGAAGATTTATGAATCGCGCAGTTAAAATTAATGAAAAATGTTATATGTTTCCTTCGTAATTAAAGATCAGATGGTCTGTGATTTGCGATGAGCCTGTTATGTGTCGCTACCTATCACTGTGCATCAACACACAGAATTACGATTGGCAGGGATTATTAATTTTTCCAAATAGGAAATGGAGGCTGACTGCAGCCTGGGGAGCCGCAGCACACACTGTGGGAATCATTACATCAAGAGGTGAGAAGTTTGATAGTGAAAGTGAAAGTTAAATTTAAAGATCGATTCAAATTTTGGTTGAGTTAATGTTTTCAATTTGAATATGAATTCATCAAGATTATTATTCTATACTGCTATCAATCTTGATTTTTAGTTGCTTTTTATTGCATCGAGATGAAGATAAACAGTTGTATAAAACACACAATGATAATTTACTTTGTGCAATAAAAATAAATAATAATGATGATGATTGTAATAATGATGGCTTTATTCAATTTCTCCAGTAACACTGATGCAAAGGATTATGAAAAGCCCGATTGATTTGGAATGTAGTTTTAAACATAGATAATGTGGGCGTTTATGGATCTGAGTCCTTTGGAAATGAAATTGGCAAAATAAAATTAAATTCAAGCAAAGAATGTGAAAGAAAATGATTTTAAAATATAATCAAGAAAAAAGAATAAAACCTGAATCATGAGAATTCAGTAGACACGTTCAGTCGTTATTAAAAATAATGATTTGAAATCAATGCAACATGTCAGTCAATGTAAAGGAATGTCGACCTGTTGTCGCTGACGTGCCGAACGTAGGATGGGCTTTTTTTATACTACATAGAATTTTTTTAGAAATGCGTGTGAGTGAAAGACGTCAACGATAATTGCACTAAAAATACACTGTTGATCCAAAAGCGATAGTGAAAGTAGAAATCTAGAGATTCTTTTTCCTTTACTATTGTGTCCTCCTTACGAGTAGGTGAGAGAAATGAAGTATAAACTGGTTACAAATCGCGTTGTATACACCAGTTTTCGTACAATAACTGAAGTTAAAAAAAAGATTGAGCTTGGTCACTATCTAAACGGATAACCGTCAGGGAATACTGGGCGCCGTCAGCAATTGTTGATCATGTAGAATACCTCCCGTGGAGGAAACCGATCCGTACACTATACTGCAGCCAAATTCCCCCTCCCCTATTCATCCAGAACCTATTACTGGCCTGACTATGAGCGACAAAAATTTAATGAATGAGGTATAAACTTCAAATGCTTTTTCTTGAAACACTTTGAATCTCTCCAAATTTTCAAATATTTTGTTTATTTAATAAGTAAATAGTGCCTTTACGCTGGCTATGGCTTCAGCCATCCTTGCTTAGGGTCCACATAAAACATTACTGCTTAGGTTGCCCGTTTGCGATATGTGAATTAGACTTGGAGGCAACGAGCACCTAAGGTGGCGTCACTCACTCTACCTTGCACACCAAATTTTTCAAACTGATGCGGTGTTGCTTGCAAGTACTTATACAAGTGACTGCAGATCGATAAAGAGATGCAACACGTCGCTGTGCAGGAATTTCGAACTGATGTCGCTGGTGTAGAAAGTGTGGGAGGAAGGATATAGTCTTAGCCCCGTTGTTGCTTGTGAAAAGCAAGAATCTGATGATGAGATAATCAGCGCATGCCAACAACAAATCTCAAAACTACCCCTGCAATAAAAACGATGCTTAGGGGTAGGAAATTAGGTTAAGAATCGGTTTGTAATCACCCTCAGTTCTCTCCGAAGAGAAATATTTTTTATTTTAATCTTAAGTGGTTTCAATCTATTAAACGCTAGAATCACCCGGATAATTGTTAATTTCTTGAAAAACAAAAATGAAATGTTTCATGATAGATATAACATTTACAATGTAACTGTAGTGTTAAAGTTGACACTTTCTTACCAACATTAACATTTGTTACATTACACTATAAAAAGAAATTACTTTGACTATCTTGAATTCCAAACAAATCTTTTATTGTTGTTTTTATGAGAAATAACACCAGCACGTTTGCCGCTAATCAGTATTTCATAGGTGCAAATTCCTTTTGTTTACTTTTGTGTATCAATGTTCGAATCAGATAAAAAGACAGTTGGGGATAATTAAAATATTGAATCACAAACAGTAGAATTAAATAAGTGGAAACTGGGCGTAGCAAGAGATAAATAGAAATTCAAGGGCCCCCGGGGGGACTTCATGAAGACCCCCACAAACATTTAGTGTGATTCGATCAAAAAGGAAATTTTGCAATAAACAGACATACACTATCATGTAACTGGTGAAAAACAACCCCAAAGACTAAATTATTATTTATGAAATCCGTGTATGTACAAATATATCTCTGTTATTATATAAAGTCGGTAGAAATACAGTACATAAACGATCATAAATAAAACTTTCGGGGCCCTTCTATTAGGGACCGTTTTCATCCCCTTACCTATATCTCTGGAAGTAAAAGTCGAGAGATTTTGATGCATTAACACATACTTGTCTGGTGTTCGAAAGATACCATTATCAAAGCTGACGGTCACTCTGGTTTTGTACAGAAAAACAAAGATGTGATGCAACACGTGGTGTGTCGTAAGAAGGAATGTGAATTGATGTCGCTTATGATTTTAAAGTATCTCCAACAAAGAAGTGGCAGTGATACCTTCATTTTGTAATGTTGTGATGTAACCTCGGCTTACGTTATGAATATGGATATTCGTTTAAATAGACCACAAAATGAAAGTGAAAGTCACTCTTTTCCAGATACTCCTGTTTAATTAGGAGGTTTGGAGTAGCCGAGCCGGTAACGCCGCAGAAAATAGACTCAGCGAGTTGAGTACAAAGTTTGTGTTCACTTAACACTTAGGAGAGGCATGAATCCACCTTTCCTTCCAGCCATGGGTAAAATAGCATAGGGTTGGTTAGTGACGCAGCTCCGGGTGCTTGTCGTCTCTGAGTTTCATCAAAATCGCAAACGAGTCAACCAAGTAATAAAATATGAGGAGCCTACGCTGGGACGGTTGAAACCGTAACCAGCGCAAGCGCATTATTTATATATGAATACATATAATGAAGAAGTGTTATATATGCAAGCTGTAGTTCAGTGGGGAAATTTTGTGAATCTTACTACATAACTTTCACATTAAAGTGAAAAAAATCTAAACCGGTTACTCTGAAACTCCTTCTCGCAACCCTTTGTCAGTAGTACCCTAACAATTAGTCTCTAGCAACTACTTTGTGGGAGTCAATGGAAAGTAGGTGGTAGTGTAGATCTTACAATGTGTGATAAAATGTCGAATTAAGAATTGTAGGTATTCTAGAGGGTATCTTTCTTCAATTTGACACCAACGGCAAATTTAGGAATAAATAATTGTTGTTACAGTACCGAAAGTGAAATTGAAATGGAAAATACAGCCTGGCATTTTAAATAGTCTCCTTACAATGATTGTTTTCAAAAAATAGAAAAATAAAAATTAAATTAAAAAATTAATGTCTAATTTGAAGTCATCGTCTGTTTTTTTTATCCATTCATTCACTCGGTTCCTTTACTCTGTACTGTGCCGTTGCGAACCCCATCTACATGGGTGTGTCTTCAGTAAGATAGACTGATAGAACCACGGTTCCTGAATCCAATTCTTTATGCTGAATGATTAGCAGAAAGGTATTGAGTACATCTCTGGTATTGACCTATGGATTGGACATATAACCGGTGACGAGCAGTCTACTACTGAGCCACAGTGATCGGTTATTCACTCCCTGATTAGTAATTGAAATAACAAAATTGGTTTCATTATGAATTTTTACCAGTTGTTTTGATACAATGATGTTTTAAATTCTATCAATTTTTATTCTTAGATGAAGTATTGCAACAATTTAAGACTACTTGGTCTCAATTGTACACATCAGCAGCAATGAATGGCGGTCATAGGGAAGTTGGGTTTAAGGTGTAAAATTAGCTTCTGCTTGATTATGAAGTCACCGTGAATGAATGGTTAAAAGCGGTCAAGTGTATAACGGAGTCTCTCTGGCTAAAGGGTGTGAATTCGATTCATAACGTGGGCTTGCTCTTTGCATTCCTATTACGTTGTTTAATCGTTGCCGTAGGATAAGTTGTGATAAAAAAAAAACAATTGAAAATTAGGATGAAGGTAGAAACTGGTCAAAATTGATGGTAATGTTGCAATATTTCTTCCAGGAATAAAATTAGTAAAAAAAAATCGTTGTATCAAAATTAGTTTTATTTGATTCGATGAGATTGTTCTATTGTAGCGTTGAAGCTTTCCGTTGGTTTTGAAGGAAAGTGGATGAAAACGAAGTCCAAAGAAGGAAAAGAAAAGGTAAAAAGTTTAGACAAGTTGTAAAAATGGAATCAAAGGAGGAAATGTTACAACATTATCCAATCATTGTTCGACATTGGGAGATTCGGAACAGGTTAAAACGAGGAAGAAGAAATTGAAATTATGGATGGTGGAGGAAACAATCAGTGTGAAGAAGGAAATGCTGTTCAGCCATTGTACTAAAGTTGTAGGTTTTGGAACCAGCGCACAAAGGAAATCAAATAGTGGTCAAAAGGTTAGTTACCCAAAATACCGTGGTTATTCAATGAATGTACTTTATAGTATATTGATAATCTCTGAATTGACAAGTGTTGTTGTTATCAATTTATATCGATATTACATCATATAAACATAAGAAATAATCATCTATGTTTTATGTAATAGAGGAAAACTGATTAAAACAATTAAAAGTATAAAATAAAATCACACAAATTGCAATCATATTTGTATTATGAAATGTACCAAAACAGTTTGATTAGCCATGAAAGATTGGCTATGCCCAAATTATCTTATAACAATTTCAAGTTTACGTATGCTTGTATTCAGTGTGCATATACTTCCATCACAGAGAAAACATGGCATAACGTAAGTTTTTTGCGTGCTAAAAAAATAGAGGGAACATAGCCACTCCCCCGTTCCTCTCATTGTTCCCTGCTCCTCGACCCACACACTAACTCCCAAAGTTAGTGGGCAACCCTGTCCCTTACCCCCCCCCATACACACACACTGAACTCCCTAAAATTAGAGGGAGCATGGAGGGTAATAAGAAAAAGAATATCTTTGATTTCACTCTAATTCCTTTCCCTGTGATTTGAATCCTTTCATTCATAATATTTACTCTTCCATCAGAAAGGAATGTAAAAAAGATTACATCAACCCGGGAGGGGCGGCATCTTTTCAACCTTTGTCCCAACAGCCTTCAAGTGATACCTTAGCGACATCAGTTTCACATTTTTGAATTCCGAGGTGTTGCCGATGTCTCTTACAGAATCCCACCCCGCTAAAAACATGCGCATCGGTGGAAGTGACAGTATCTGCATCTGCCTCTCCGTCTCTCTATCTCGCTTTGGGTTTATGCTTGCTTATATGCATGCACGCACACATACAAGCACCCCCATATATATATATATATATATATATATATATATATATATATATATATATATATATATATATATATATATATATATATATAAGAATGTTGAAATGATCTTTTGAATCGTAACTAATGTTTAAGATGACAGGCAGGCGGACTCCCAATTCGGACTGACGTTAGTTAATCTCCATGATTTTCTTCGGGTAAAATCATATACTTGTAAAATACTGCAATATCCTTGTGCCAGAAATTTATATCGACATTCGTGATGAACAGCGTAATGTTCTTTGTTCTCTCTTCGTAATAATAGACTCCTCCACTAGAAGGTAACACTTTTGCAGATAAAATATCTCATCCATTGAAACGACTTTTTAGTTTCTTTTCTAAAAGATATCAAATACAGGTAGTCCCCGCTTTTCAGAAGTTAGCTTCGTGCTACTTATTTTGCTTCTACAAAAAAGGCGAAAAGCGAAAGTAATCTGAAGCTTTTTTTGTAGCGAGTCATTATAGAGTCAGCACACACTATCTTTCCCTTCTCTTCAATAGCATCGTCTCATTTATCTCCTAACACCACTACAACCTCTGACTACTGAGCCTGACGCACCATACTCACCATCGGGGGGGGGGGGATTCAATTTTTCCCCATATAAATTAATGGTAAATTAAATAGTTAACCAATAATGTGCACCGCTCTCCTTACAGGAAGAAAGAGAGGAGCGGAAATTATGAACAGAGATGAGTTTCACTTAACTTCCTTCATCTCAACGAATTGAAAAGTGGCTATTTAAATTCCATATCTCATGATCCCATTATAATTTACAGTCACAGAAAGTAATTTTGGGGAATTAATCCTTCAATTTGAACTGACAATATCATTTTGAGAAAGGTTTCTTCCAACTCATGATTTCTAGATAAACATGCTATGTCGTGCCTCACTGACAAGGTATCTTAGAAACAATCAAAGACTTTATAAGTTGCAAGATTCCAGCTACAATCAGCGTGGGTTCATATGAATCAATGTCTTAAATTAATCACGTGAACTTGAAATGGAAATTTGATGCTTTTTTTCTGAATTTGTAATTTTCCTTTTTTTTTTTCCTTCTTTTTGTTGGGAATTCTTCAATTTGATCCTTCAAATTCTTCGCCAAAATCCTCTCTTCCTGACTCTTCAAAGATTCTCTTAATAATTATACCTCTACCCACGGGCGTCATGCGTCAAATAAAAAAAAAAGGCGATGGAAAAACCAGACTATATTTCGGCTTTGTCTGTTCGACGAAGCGGGCCTCCCGCTTTCTGCATTCAGGTATTTAGTTTTTCTTTCTTTCTTTAATTACTTCGTTCTGTCATTCCAGCAAGGCTCTGTGGAGCCCTGCTCACTGTTGCCAAGTATACTTAGTTATTTACAGCTAAAACTGTCTTTAGAAATGACTAAATCGTCGAAGATTTTCCATTTCCAGCCAATTTTATGGCTAAAAATGTTATCCATATTCGTTTATCAAATGAAATAACTATACACAAAGAACCCAGAACAAATTATTTATAAAAAGTGCTCATTTACTTACATCAAACTCACTAAATATTTTTCACAACTAGATTTTCAGCTATCGTACATTTTTATTTAGTTTGTAAATTGGGAAAGAATCAGCCAGACTTAACCGGAAAAGAGCTAATTACCGTGTTTGAAGAAGAAGAAGAAGTAGAAGTTTAAACCGAAGTTAGAGAATTTGACACGAAAGAAAGAAGGCAATCTCTTTTCCCCTCTCCTTCCCTGTCTTTCTCTTTTACCTATCCTGTCTATCTGTCAGTCTACCTTTTGCACTGATTGATTCCTTTGTTTTCAATCAATCAAAAAGATTCTTTTTCTTCTTACACATTTTTACTCTGCTCCGTGCCCTCCTTCATTTTCCAACGTCGTCGGGTGACCGACAGCAAGGAATGCAACACGTTGAAAGCGTGGGAAGGGAGAACTGGTGTCGCTAAACAAGCTAGAAGAGGCAGGGGCACGAGCCGCGCACGCGCGCACGTGCACGTGCCCCGCTGGAATGCGCAATGTTGGGCGCTTGTGTGAGCGGAAGCCTCGCAAGCGCGCTATATATAAATAATGGCAGATTAAGGAGAGGGTGAAAGGATCCTCTGGGAGATACCATGATTTATTGATGTCATTTTTAATTTCTATACATTTCAAGGGTATGGCTGATAACTAGAAATACGCTTTATGAAGTAAGGAAAGAAGAAAATCTAGAAGCAATGGAAAGAATTGAAGAAAGAATAATAACTGTTGGAGATGAGGAAGAAGAAAGAAATTTTTTTGATGAAGAGAAAGAATGAATGACAAAAAGAAGAAAGAAAGAAAAAGTAATAAATAAATTGATAAATACATAAATGAAAATTAAAAAAAATGAAAATGAAAGTATCTATGAATGTATGTATTGTATGTATCATCGTTCTCTGCTTATACTCTAATCAAGAGTATAGTGCAGGATTAGGTAGACACGGACAATGGTTAGTAAGATCCACTTCCGTCTTGCCAGGCCCATCGAAGCTTCGTTCTGTTTACAAAACATGGAATTTCTCCAATAGTCATCCATCTAGGCGCTGATCGAGTTCGACGCTGTTCACCTTCGTTGATCTGGCGAGAATCAGTGTAGCGACATGATTGGATTGTAACCTTTCATTTTTGGAGAGAGGTTCTTCAATTCTAAACCTTGTACCGAGTGCTTTGCAAAGAGGAACCATTTTTAAAGTATTTAGTATGACTCGGTGGTATTGGACCATGTTTTACTCAACCAAAGGCGAGCACTCTACCACAGCAACTGATATTTACTTGTTTGATTAATCAAGAAATAGATTAATTCCGAAATTCTCCCTCAGGTGGTTTGCTGGATTAAGGTCAACTGATACCCTCAGAACAGCCAAACAATGGTACCCCGAATCGGCCCTTCTATTGCTTTACTGACAGATATACACTTATGGTGATTATAAGTGATGAGGAAGTATAACAACGACGTGTGTGTGTGGGGGGTGTAATTGTGCTCTGATCATAATGATCACTCCTTCCTTAGCTTATTATCCAACCTTGTTCCGAAGCCCATAGTCAACGTTCCCACAAAATTTCATTGAAATCCATGGAGAACTTCTGGAGATATTA
Organism: Thysanoteuthis rhombus; assembly: GCA_963457665.1. NCBI lineage: Eukaryota > Metazoa > Mollusca > Cephalopoda > Oegopsida > Thysanoteuthidae > Thysanoteuthis > Thysanoteuthis major. Next base: position 20,596,422 of record OY735239.1, read on the forward strand.
TCTGGACGATCATGAGCGTATACATAAATGCATGAAAATAAAAACAGAAAAATATCTCTTAATCAATAGAAATAACTCTGGACCCCCAATCCTTTAACCAAGCCTTCCTTGACCCATGGCCTTCCTTTTCACAAAATTTCATTGAAATTCATCGAGAACTCTTAGAGATATCGTTTCTACCGACAGACATGGGAAGATGGATACACAGAAAGACCGAATACATGTACCTCTCGAACAGGCAAGGGTAATGAGATAAAACTGTGAATGGACAATTCCAATCATTATCAGCAACAGCTTTTTAACATTTATTGTTGGACATAAGCCATCACCGAGATTCACCAGACATCTCGATCGTGGTCGTCGCGGTACTAATATTTTTCTGAACTTGTCTAATTCGCCATACCATCTTGTCAGCCACAATTTCCTTTCTGTTGTCCGGGGATCTGTTGTAAGTCGTGATGTTCTGATGTGTCAGACATTCTTGCAACATGGCCAGCCCATTGCCATTTAAGTTTCCTAATGGGTTCTATGATATTTTTGACTCATTTTTTTTTTACTATGCTGTTCTGACTTACGTTCGCTCCATTGAGCATGATAATGTGCACCTTGCATGGTTTTTAGTTTGAGGGCCATTTTTTAGTTTTAGTTCCATATTCCAGCCCCATGGGTGACTACCGGGAAGAAGCATTTAGACACGTAATCATGTCATGTTTCGATGTATTCATGTTACTTACTTATTTTTATTAGTAGTATTGATTCAACTAAAAAAATGGGATAAAAACTGTCACCAATTGTTACGGTTTTATCGTCTGTTTTGGTGTCCTGAGCACGTGCTTATTTTGTTCAATGGCTAACCAAGCTTTGATCGCTGGGAGAGGCTGAAGCAATAAAAACTGACTTGGCCCGCCATTCATTATTTTACTGCATTCATCAATTCGGCAGATTTTGAAAGAGAGATTTTAGGAATTACAGGAAGAGCAACACGTTGGTCGACGAGCAAGAATGTCGAACTGGTGTCGCTAGAGCAGAACTAAGAAATTAGGTCATCTTCTTTTTATCTTATTTAAAATATACCAATCTGGATGTAAAACAGTGGAAGTTGTTCACTGAAAGCAAATACTTACTGTAGTCATTGATTTTAATATTCTGTACTGATTGCGAGTTTGTAGAAAGATTATTTAGCGATAATCACCTTAGGATAACAGTTGATAAAACAAATTGATATATATATATATATATATATATATATATATATATATATATATATATACGTGTGTGTGTGTGTGTGTGTGTGCGTATAAGGCTATGGAAACTCAATTGATAAGTGATCTATTTTTCATGGATTCGATCACAACAGGGTGCCATGAATATCCTTATTCTAGGCAAAGTTTAGTTAACTCTCTCTCTCTCTCTATCTATCTATCTATCTATCTATCTATCTCTCTCTCTCTATATATATATATATATAACAGTGTGCCATGAATATCCTTATTCTAGGCAAAGCTTGCTTAACTCTCTCTCTCTCTCTCTCTCTCTCTATATATATATATATATATATATATATATATATATATATGATGTGTACTGTAAAGAGTGAGACAGACTCGGGAGTAAAGTGTTTGTAAAGTAAATTGTCCAGACATGTTTCTGGATTCTTCCCATCTTCAGTGGTGTGTTCTGTGCGAGTTTGTGTTTAAAGTTTCCATGTTTATATATATATATAACAGCGTGCCATGAATATCCTTATTCTAGACAAAGCTTGCTTAACTCTCTCTCTCTCTCCCTCTCTCTCTCTCTCTCTCTCTCTCTATATATATATATATATATATATATAACAGTGTACCATGAATATCCTTATTCTAGGCAAAGCTTAGTTAACTCTCTCTTTCTCCCTCTCTTTCTCACTTTCTCTCTCTCTCTCTCTATATATATATATATAAAGAGAGTTGACCAAGCTTAACCAACTCTCTCTCTCTCTCTCTCTCTCTCTATATATATATATATATATATATATATATATATATAGAGAGAGAGAGAGAGAGAGAGTTGGTTAACTTGGAGAAACTATAGAGAAAGAAATAGAGAAAGTTAACCAAGCTTTACCTAGAATAAGGATATTCATGGTACACTTGTTTTCGAATCCATGAAAAATAGATCACTTATCAATTGAGTTTCCATAGCCTTATACATACATACACGAACGAAAATATTTGAATTCCTATGAGTTCATATTTTGGTGAAAAAACTATGTATATGTTAGAAGCCGTAATGCGTGTTTCGAAGGAGTAATTTCTTCATATTCTCATTCATCTATTTCGTCTGAAAGTGTTCTCCGAATGAGCGGTAGGAGATATTTGTATTAGCAAAATCATTACCTTTATGTGGAAAAGTTCATTGTTACGGAGAGTGTATCAAAGAAACAGAAAAAGTCCTACTTTTCATTACATATAGAGATATATGAACAGACTGATATCGAAAGAAACATAGTTTAGGACAGATTAAGACATATATCTACATAGATAAGAAAATTGCTGTTTGATGCAGGTAGATGACTCCAAAACAATCAGTGCCTTGTCAACGTCTTATACTGATTGAAAATAGATGAATGGATTTGCTTCAAAATTTGATCAATTCTTTCTTTGCTCACGGCCCATCCGTCGAGAAAATTTCATTGAATTATTTGGAACTTATGGAGATATCATGTGGACAGACAGAGAACACTTCGATATATTGTGTGCTTGGTGCTGTGATGTAGGGGAGGTAACTTTGCATGTAATCCGCTCAAAGATTCAATTGAGAACCTGTGTACAGGCGGGAATAGACTGTGTAATGTATATAGCTCTCCAACTTGACTGAGTTGAATAACGACGCATAAAGTTGACACAAAGATTCACATACCCATTGCAAGAATTATTTAACTTCATCTAGGTTTACACGGATAGCATTGGCGGCTATGCTCATTTCTGGTGACACATGCGTGTAAAACGCCCGGCTTGCATATGACTCTCAATTCTGCTCCCCTGACCAAGCGACATTCTTGAGCGCGGGGTGTGCATAGCTCAAATACCTGAAATGAGGAGAACGCTTGCCGCCGTCGTAGCAACGCGACAATACCGACAGCCAGACGCCAATGATTTCAGTGACTAAGGCGAAATCAATTTTCAAAAGACACAAGTTTCCGCTCTTTTCCCGATCTTCTTGCAACAATGTTTTTTAAAAATGCCATTCAATCAGGATTGCCAAATTAGCGGCGAGATCTGACTGTTTGTTTTTCCTATTTAGCCGATGAAAATCTACGATAGCCGAAAATCTGGCCAATTTTGAAAAATGATTAGTAAATTTGATAAAAAAAAAGTACGTTTTTTTAAAATAATTTGTTCCGGGGTCTTTGTGTTGCTATTTTATTTGATAATTGGACTTTAAGTGAATAAGTATAACATAACATATTTTCAGCTATAAATTAGCTGAAAATGGAATAATTTAGCCGATTTTAGCCATTTAGCAATTCCTGGCAACATTAAGTCGCCACATGGTTAAAAAAAAATTGTCATTCGATGCATTCCTGTCGAAGAAAAGGATTGCTATCGCGCGGTTGGTGTTGCTCGGTGCAAGCTAAAAAATGTCAATGACGTTGAGTAGGGTTTGAGTGGATAGTTCCATATGCATAAGGGGTTATCGTTGTCAACTTAGCGAAGATGGTCCCGATTGGAATTCTGAGTATGAAATTTTCACACTCTACGTTGAAAATGGCGCTTAAAGAGAAATAAGAGAATTCATGATAGAAAAACAGAAGTACATAAATTATGTGGTAATTACTTTGAATGAATTAAATTGTTCAATTGTTTTGTCTCACTTTATAAATTTTGGACTGATCGCATGTCTACGTGACATCAGCAAAATTCCAATCGGGACCTCCTTTGGTACCTAAAATACCAAAAATACCAAAATGTCCCTGACGTTAGGTGTTCGGCTTCTTTGAATCCAAGTGGATGGGAATCATATGTAGATGGAGCTATCGCAATCTAGAAAATAAAGGAAAGAATTACAATATATGTATAATAATATATTATTCATAAAAGTTGTAACACAAGTTGTTGTAAGTATTGACAAAAGTTTAAAGAAATGGAGCACTGTTTGCACTGCCTGAAATACGACCCGTGTATTAATGGTGTCAAAGGAGGAAGGTGCTAAAGAAAGAGAAAAGAAGAATGAAAATATGAAAAGAACAAAACAAAGGAATGAAATAGGAACAGATTGACGGGAAGAAAGAAAGAAAGAAAAAATGAATGAAAGAAAGTAAGAATGATAAATCGGCGAATTGTACAAAGAAATGATTTGAAAGGAAGGAAAGAGAAAGAATGTAAGAAAGATCGAAAATCAGGTATAAGGAGAGGAAAGAAGCAAGCAAGAAATATAAATTAGCAAATTGAAAAAAAGAAAAGAAAAGGGAAGAAAGAGAAAAAAATGAAAAAGAAAGGATTTGAAAGAAACAAAAACTGAAAGAGAAATAGAAAGAAAGAGAGAGAAAAGGGGAAAGGGGGGAAGAAAAATGGACAGTTTGAAATAGAAAGAATTCGAAAGAAAGGCAGAAAAGAGGAAAGAAAGACAGGAAGGAAAGGAAAAAAGAGAGAGATGGGCAAATTGAAAAGAGGAGCAATCTAAAAGAGAGAAAGAAAGAACGAAAGAAAAGAAAGAAAGGACGAAAGAAAAGAAGAGAAAAAGAAACAGAGATGGGCAAATTGAAAAATGAAAAGATTTGAAAGAAATATAGAAATAAATAAACAAAGCGAGAAAGAGAGGAAGAAAGAAAAAGAAATAGGAAAATCGAAAGAATAAAGGATTTGAAAGACAGAAAGATAGAAATGGGAAAATTGAAAAAGAGGGACGATTTGAATGGAAGGGAGAAAGAAATAAATAAAGGAAGAATAAAAAAGGAAGAGAGAATGACAAAGGGGCAAATTTTAAAAAATGAAGGATTTGAAAGAAAGAAAAAAAGAAATAAGCAAATTGAAAATGCTGGGATTTGGAAGAGAGATTGAAAGAAATAAAGGGAGAAAGAAAGAAAGAAAGAACGAAAGAAAGAAAGAAAGAAAGAAAGAAAGAGAAATGGACAAATTAAAAAAAGAAAGGATTTGAAAGAACGAAAGAAAGAAAGTAAGAAAGAAAGAAAGTAAGAAAGAAAGAAAGTAAGAAAGAAAGAAAGAAAGAAAAAAAGAAAGAAAGAAAGAAAGGAAGAAAAAAAGTAATAAATAAATAAATCTGCAAATTGAAAATATAAAGAGATTTGATAAGAAGAAAAAAAAAGGGATTTGGAAAAACGAGAAAGGGAAAGAACAAAAGAATGACGGAGGAAGGAGAATGGAATAAGCTGTAATAAAACGTTGAGGAGTGGATGGACAATGAGACGAAAAATCAGCGAAAAAACTAAAAACAGGAATGTAAGACGAAGAGAATCCCTCCCCCTGGTATAAGGATGTAGAATGTAGAATTTCTTTGATGCTGGCATCTTATCCATATCAGCGACATCAGTGCGCGTTACTCGCCGTTTTTTACTTACCTTTACTTACCTTCATCGACTTTACTTATCGTATCTCATCAACTTATTTCCGTTCGTTACAAATACAGATGCCGGAAGCTGGTGTGTCTGCTGTTTCAGTCATTTTTTTTTCACGTTTTTTTCCCGCCGATTTTACTCGCACGTTTAAAGCAATCGTAGATCAGCTTAAATCATATTTTAAAAACTGAGAATATATATATATATATATATATATATATATATATATATATATATATATATATATATATATATATGTTTCATGTACAAAACGAGAACCCACATCGTACAATAAGTGTTTGTCAAAGTAGACGTATGCCCTTAAAAAAAAACGATAAAAGATATACAGATTTAGCTACATCAACAAAAAGAAAAGGGAAATGAAAGGAAGAAAGGAAAAAGAAGAAAAACATAGTTATTTGCCCTTACGCTGGCTACGGCTTCTGCTGTCCCTGCTTAGGCTTCTCGTATTACATTATCACTTACATTGTCTATTTTCGATGTGTGAATTAGTTTGGGGGGCGACAAGCTCTCGAAGTAGCGTCACTCACTTAACCCTGTGTTATTTCACCCATAGCTGGTTGGAGAGATTGATTGAGGCCTTTCTTAGGGGCTTTAGTGCTGTTACTTGTTTAGTCATGCTGCACCCACTAAAAGAATAGAAAAAAAAAGCTTGGGCTAAATAAGTTTGTTTATCAAATTCAGGTTGTGGTTCCCTCCCACGGGCCAACATCAAACCCTAATCCGCTGATAATCAAGATAAAACTAAAAATGAATTACCGTTTCAACAAACTACATCAAGAGACAATTTTCGACTAATTTCACTCAAAAAACGAACGTTTGTCGCGACTGTAACAATAACTTATATTCGTTTATCGACTTAGTTCGCTTGTCTTTTTTAATTTGCTTGCCTGATTATTCAACTGACTTGGCTTACTTTTTAATTTGCTTGCCGTATTTTTTAATTGGCTTGCTTTGTTTTTAAATTTGTTTGCCGTATTTTCAAATTTGCTTCGTAAATTTTTTTCAACTAGCTTGCCGTGTCTTTTGATTTGCTTGACACTTTTTAAAAATTTGCTAGCTGTATTTTCTAATTTGCTTGTATTTTTTAATTTGCTCCGCGTATTTTTTAAAAATGGCTCGTATCGTTTTCCAATTTGCTTGCCGTATTTTTTTTTTGATTAGCTCGCCTTATTCTTTTATTTGCTTGCCTTTTTTTTTCATTTCATTAAGAAAAAATATAGTCCATTGAGTCAGCGAATTAGTTTCTCGAAAGTTTAAACAAAAATGATTTATGGATTAAAAAGTTGAGATTTTATTCGAGAGTTAAATTCTACTTTGTATTCAGTGAAAATTCATTTTCTATTCTTTTTTTTTGACAATAATTTTGTCTTGTCTCTTCCTAACACGAACAAAAGGAGAGAAAATTAAGGACACTAGAGATTTAAGTACGTTTTAAAACTAAAATAGGGTATGGAAGTTGTTTTTTTCATTGCAGAAATCATAGCTCGAACGTGGTTTAAATCAAAATTAAAGCCAAATATTTGAAGATTGGAAAGCTTATTCAAGATAGTAATGCTAGTCTTCTTGAATTGTATGTCCAATGATTCATTTGCGAATCTGCAATCACCACGTGGGATAAATGTTTATCAATTGGTCTCTTGTTCTCACTCTGCTAATACAGGGCTTCTCAAACTTTTTCTTACCCATTCATTCTGCCTGGTAGGGTTGACGCACTCCTTGTGAATAGAATGTATGGATATCTAAAAAAACAACAGACGTTATTTTTATTAAATTTAATTAGATTATTTTTTTACCTTAATCTTGATTTTATTTGTTTTTATTCATTGATTAAGATGAAGGTAAAATAATTAGTCAAATTTAATGAAAATAACGCCTTATAATACTTCATCCAATAATAAAAACAATACACGTTTTATTAATAAGTAATCTCATTTATTTAATATTACGTTTTTAATGAGATAGGTGAGCTTGGCTTTTCCTAAAAAGATTCTAAACACAGTTTCTGAAAGACACACTTGCATATCATTCTGAATTGACAGTCTTGCATGAAATTTGGTTTATACCAAAAAGGGGGGGGGGCACGACTGAGAAGGAAGTCGAATGAGTACAGATATACGTGCACACCGGAGATATTTGATTTTACGGAAGTATCCTCTTGATTGACACGTCAGGTTTACAAGACGCAAGTTGGGTTAGGTGGTTATTACTTTCAAATCCGCTTAGTTGACATGTAGTCAATGTCAATACACAAACTGAACATCATTCAGATTTACACTCCCACTTCTCAATCAACCGAGGAGGAGATGTACGATTTCTACAATGACTTGAACTCCATACTCCAAGATACTAAAAGAATGTCAATATTATGGCAGACTGCAACGCTCAGGTAGGACAAGGGAATGAAAGTTGCGTCGGCAAGTTCGGATGTAAAATACGGAACGAAAGAGGTGAGTCTTGTTAATTTAGCAACAGAAAACGGGTTCAAAATCTTCAACACCTACTCCAAGAAGAAACCTAATAGAAAATCTACCTGGAGAAGTACCAACCATAAAAATACCAAAAATGATATCAACTACATCCTAACAGACACAAGCGACACCGTCAAAGACTTTCAGGTCCTAAATCTTCAATGTAGGGAGCGATCACGGAATAATAAATTGTAATGATTACGCTGGAAAATGTTCTGCACCAAACTACAACGACTTGGAAATGAAAAACAGATATGAAAGTATCAAAGTACAAGTGAACATTTACGAACTCAATAACAAAATAACAACCTCTTTAGTTGAAGTCGCTGATATTTTTAAGCTGAAGAGCAAACAAGCCATCAATAAAATCTCAGAAGAAACCAAGAAATTCATGGAAAATAGAAAGTTCCAAACATCAAAACTATCCAAAAGAAGCAAAGCGAAGATGATAGAAAATACATGCCAGCCGTCATTGAAATCATTCTCGAAAAAACTAGAAGCTTTAAGATGATCAAAAAGAATCCCAGTATAAGAAGAATGTAAATAACTTGTGTTTTCGCAAAAAAAAGGACAACAGATAGGGATCGAGTTTTCGAACGTGCCCAAGAATTTAAAACCCTCTATTCTGCCAATCAGGGGACACAGACCAATAAACAAGAAATACAAGCACTAAGATTGTCCAGAAGTAACCCCGTGCTAAATGAAGCAAGCCAACAAACAAACGAAAAAAAAGAGAAGGTCCCTGGGCTAAATAATATCAGTATCTACCTACTGAAAAAGCTGGCAAAGTCATCACTCTTTTCTATTTATGCCTCAGACAGAGTAAAGTCCCAGAAAACTGGAATAATGCAATCATAATGACGTTATATAAAAAAGGGAACCCCAAAGATCTTAACAACCACATGCTTTAAGCCTACTCAACTGTATCAACAAACTTTTTACCAAAGTGATCATCGACCAAATCCCTCAAACGTTAGATGAAAACCAACTACAGGACCAGGTTGGCTTCAGAACGAGCTACCCAACAATTATCCATCTTCACTCGGTAAATTACAAGAAAAACCTGCAGAATATGACTCTAGGGAGGCTTTCGACTCAGTGGAAATCCCCAATATCATTGATGCTATTATACAACAAGGCATGGACCCCGCATATATCAGAGTTTTGCAACATATCTACCGACGCAGCTGTTCCGTTATAAGGCTGCATAAATCCCCTTCAGTTCGAAACAGCCTGCCTCCAGATTATATTCTGAAACCTGAACTAGGAAAATAATGGAATCAGAATCAAACCCAATAACCTAATATTTCGCTGATTTTGCTTTTTGCAAAGAACCATCATGATCTCCAAATAATGCTAAAAGAACTGAATGAAGAAGACAAAAAAGTTTATCTTCTCATGAAATTCAATAAAACAAAAGTCTTGTACCACAAACACGTTGAGAATAAGGGCAGAACGATCAAAATCGGAAACGCAGAGCCCAAGAAAGTAGATTGCTACATCCATCTAGGAGAATTAAATCCTCAAAAGATGAAGAAATCCAGCGAAGAATCACTCCAGGTTGGCAAGCTTTCAGTAGAGCAAGCCTTCAGGTTCTAATAATAAGGGCATGCAATAATAGTGAAGCTGAAACATGGAACATCAAGAGATTGACCTGAAATTGAAACTGAGAATCATGCAACGTGAAAATGAGAGAATCATGCTCAGCATCACCTGGTGAGATTAGAAGACATCACTGTATATTAGAGAAAAAACAGACCGAGACATCATATTTAAGGTCATGAGGCAAGAATGTCAGACATCTACGAGATCGTATGCGAAACTATGGTCGGCTGAAAAAAAAAAATGGCATGACGACCTAGATAAGTTCGAAAAGAACTGACTCTGCGACGCCCATTATAGAGAGGCTTGGCGAATACTGGGATATGTCTATGTCTAAAGACAGACGCTAAAAGGCTGCTGCTGCTGATGATGATGGTGATGATTACTTCGGAATTCTAGTCTCTTACGAACCCTGCAAAGCTCTATAATTTCTCTTACGCATGGGTATGTTTACCTCAGCTTGAGAACGTGTGTATACATGTCTGTATTCCTTAAATGCTTCTATAATTAGAAACCAATCCCTTGCTCTGTATGATGAATACTATTTTGTTTTTTCATATAAAATTTGTAACAACATTTTTGAAAAAACTGAGCCTCACCCTGGCCAAAAAGGAGATTTGCAAGCAGCCAGTGTTAATTGAAAATCGGCATGCTTTCTTCTTCACAGCAACTAAAAGTGTTTAAAACTGAGGAGTAATTGCTGTTCAGTGTTTAGGGAATGAATGCAGCAGAATAGATGGTAAAGGAGAACTGATGTCGCTTGATAGGAGATTCGCACTGAAACGACGTTTACTTACTGTTGATGCTCATTGCTATTTACACAAGCGTATTCTTTGTTGACTCAGGGGTAGAGTGCTCGACTCTGGTTCAGTAGGTCGTGGTTCGACATACAAAATACTTTTAAAATGGTACTCGGTGCCTCTCTATGAAGTGCTCAGCAGTAGGCTTGGGTAACATCTCCTCGGGACTATGAGGTTACGGCCAAATCACGTTGGATATACCGGTTTTCGTAAGCATCGCCGAAGTTAAGCAACATCGGGCCTAGTCAGTACTTAGATGAGGGACCACTGAGGAATACCAGGTGTTGTAAGCAGACCGAAGCTTTAACAGGCTTAGCAAGCCGGAAAAGTGTCTTATTAACAATTTCCGTGTACATCTAACCCTCTGACGTGTAAGAGGAGAGTAATGATATATATACGTACTTGTTTTCGTCAAAAAATGCTGACACGGTTTCTATATGTTATTTTTAGAAACATCCACACACATGCACTCAACTGTCGTCTACACAATGTTTGTTAGGCACACTTATCAACTGAGCATGTAGACTGACCCCCTAAACTACAAGTATTTGAATAAATAAAACCATTGCTTATATGACTTGGTTTTAAGAGTTAAAAACAAGAACGTTACCCTAGAAGAAACAGTCACCGATTTATTGCAATCAGTACAACGAGGCATGCATTTAGGCCTGTTTTCTGGTTTTTGAATGCTGTATTTCATGAAAAATATTTGAAAATCAAATAAAAGTTGTATGGATTAAATCGAGTTTTCCCTATCTCGCTAAAATTTTGTTCAAAATCAATTGATAATATTTAAAAGGTTAACTAACATTGTTTTCTGGAAGATTTATCAAAATAGTTTGTTAAATAGCCGAGCAACTAGACCAATACACATATGGTAACAGTGCAAGAACACACAGAATTTTTGTTTATTCAAAGACCCATGACATGCACTTTATATAACTGTGAATCTTGTATTTAACCCATTTGAGCGACTAACAGAATATAGTTACTTAAAGATTGTTAGCTTATATATGTTGTAGGATATTGCCTCTCAACGGAAGTTGCAAACACCATGATAGACTTCTGGACTGTATCAAAAAGAATAATAATGATTAAAGTACAAGCAAACCTGTTCGATATCAATATGATCAAAGTGTATATCCCCTATACCAGACCCAGGGTCGGAATTAAGCCAATTGACGCCTTAAGCACAACCCAACAATAATTACCCCCACGGCCCCAGTGCTAAACGGACAAGATAATTACACTAAGTCAATGAATCCTATTTTTGTATTATGAGATTTAGAATAATGCAAGTCTATTCAACGTCCTTCATTTTATAATCAGTAGCAGTAAGCAATATAAGCAAAATCATAACCACGAATCACGGAAACAGATGATATGCTAGTTTGTAACACCTTTTAAATAAATTTTTCAGAAATATTTTTTTTTAACCGTTTTCAATAGGACTACTTGTCTTTTGAAAACTAAAAAAAAGAAGGATATCTATGGTTTAAGACTACGAAAATAGCTACCAAACGAAATAGGTTAAATATTTGAAACCATTTTCACGATGATTTTACACGGGGTTTAATCAAAAATATGATCTGGTCACTAAAATGCAAAATACCTTCAAGAAAAAAAACTGTAGTGCCATTTTCTATCATGGTGCCCGAAGCACGTGGTCATTCTGCTCAATGATTTATATGACCCTGAGCAGACCACAACAATAATGATATGAAAACATTCCATGATTAAATTGAAACAGCCAAATAGACCAAAACCAGAGATATAATGAGAATAATGTGAAGGAGTTCTACAAAGAATGAATGAAAAATTAAACTGATCTACTTCTCGTGAGAAGGAAGATTAAGATACTTTGGTCGTCAGATGAGAAGAAATAGCATCGACGGGACACTGTTAGAGGTCACCCAAGATATAAGTGGTATAACAAGATCAAAGACTGGACTGGATTGCAGTGAGACTGCAATGGACCGAGAAAAAAGGTTAGATTACTGTGTCAACCAACTTCGAAAGACATGGAAACTGAAGAAGATGCTTTGAGTGATGAACTCTGCCGATTCTGTAAGATATTTTAGATCTGGCGTGAAGTAACGTGTGCTCTAGGTATTTATCATATCTCGTTTTTGATATTTTTGTTTGCATGTCATACCTCGATTTAAATTTTGAGCACACACACACACACACACACACACACACACACACACATATATATATATATATATATATATATATATATATATATATATATATATATATATATATATATATATATATATATATATCGTGTTCCCCAGCTGATAAGACGCATTATTTTTACCCTGAAAACTTGTTGGGAGGAGTTTGCCAACCCTCAGTAAAAATATGTAACTAATTATAAGGTCTTTCAACATTGCAGCGTCTTATCAGTCGGGATATATGGCATATAGAGTGATGGTTATCAAGCTATTGATTGTACGAGCCTTACTAGATGCTCTATGATCCTTGCCTTCAGCCATTTTTCCGTTTTTCTTCCTTTATGCCATCGCTTCTCAATTCATTGTCCTCATTCATCTTCTTTCATTCGATGTACATAAGATATGGACAGGACTGGTGCAACCTCAGCGAGATTTATTATAATAAAAATGTATTTTTCAGTTTGGAGAGAACTCCTAGGACCTTTGTGCTCTAGGCGACCACGCAGGTTTACTCAATGGACGGGTCGTCTCTGTATATAATCCCAAATAGACGACATTTAGACTTTATAATATTGTTGTTGTTGGTGGTGAAAAAAAAACTAAAAGCAATCCATCTTTTTTTGCACACTCTGTTGACGAGAAATCTCTGTAGAGTAAAATTTACACCCAAATTTACGTCCAAATTTACACCCACGGCCTACTTGATAATTTTTGATGGCAGAGTCATTGGAAACCTTTCAATTTCTTTGTCATCTATTCTCTTCAGTCATTCCTCTTCACATTTATCTCCTTCTTTTCTGTCTTTTTTCTTTCTTTTTTTCCTATCATTATCAGTTTTCCAGTCTGTCTTTCTCGTTTTTGTCATCATCCTTTTTTTCTGTCTCTTCTCATTTTGTACCTCTTACTCGCTTTTATTTACACTATCACTCTCTCTGTCTCCTCATCACTCCTTCTGTATCCTCTTTGAACTGGAAAGGAGAGGAAAGAGAGAGAGAGATAGAAAGATTGGTTGGAAAGCTGATCATGAGTGGAAAGAAAGCAATAAGGCATAAGACAAAGAAAGAGAAGGGAGAGAAAGAATAAATACTCTCTGTCCCCCCCTCTCTCCTGCTTTGATTTCATCGTCTTCCTTCTACACAGCTCTTTTTCTTTCTGTATTCTCTTCTTTCTCTCTTTATCTTTTCCTCTTTGTTCTCCTTCAATACCTCTGATTTCTTTTCGCTCACTCTTTCTTTCACCTCTCTTCCCTCTCTCACGCTTTCCCTCTCACACACAATTCTCTTTTTTCTGTCTTATACCTTTATCAACATAAAAGACACATCAGTATATAGAATTCAAAAAAGATTAACTGCTTACTGATAGAAACTAAAGAGAACGAAGCTTCAAAATTAGATGGACAGAGAGAGTTAGAGAGAAAAGGAATAAGAGAAAAATGATAGACAAAGAGAGAAAAGGGCAAGAGAGATAAGGGAAGAAAAAGAATAAATATTTCCTTCTGTTTTTTCTTCTTCTCTCTCCCCCTTTTGCTTCTGCCCTCTCCCTTCTATACGTCTCCTTTTCTCTTAGTTTTTCTTCATTCTCTTACTCCTTCTTGTTATCGTCTCTCGGTTTTCTTACTCTCTTCATTTTTTTATTTTTCTCTTCGTCCTTGCTTTCTTTTCTGTGTCCCCCCTCTCTCTCTCACCCTCCTTTGCTTCCTTTCTCTCTCCCTTTTATCTTTCTCTTCTCTTTCTATCCTTATCTTATTCCCTTTCCTCTTTCCATCTTGTGATCTCCATTATTTTAGAGCAATGCAATATTGATGCAAAAAATGTCTAAAATATCGGAATATTCCTGCAACAGATCAAAGTATCCAATTCCGGGCAAAAGCCAAAAAAAAAAAAAAAAAAGGTGATTGATTTGTAATGTTTTTACGATATTTAGAGATAAAAATGCTTTTCAATGATCCATTAGACATATTTAGCATCTATAGCTCTGATGTTTCCAAGGTCTCGCCCAAGATCATCATGGCCAAGTTCCAGTACGAAGGGAAATCGTTCTATTATTACAGCTTAAAGGCTTCGAGTTACATCATAAATAACAGATTGATGCTATTTGATATCAATAAAACAGATTTAGGGTCATACACTACCACTCTGAGATAACTAGTCTTTCAACCCCCAACGTGGATTTCATTTCGTCTCAATTACAAATATTTGCATTCTATTTTAAGTTTAAATTTGGCTTGAATACTCTGGGAATATAATAAAAGACTAGGAAATAACTTGCGCAATTCTATATCAACACTGTTTAGAAGTCGATTACATTTAAAACTTTAGTACTAAAAATAATCAGAATCTTGAATCTATTATATTATTTCACAATGGTCGATTTTCGTTGAACAACTTCTTTTCTGCTGAATTTACATCTTTTCAAAAGATTTTCTGCTTAATGATTTATCTAGCCCAAATCAGATCATAGCAAAAATGAAATAAAAGCATTCTATGATGAAATTTTGAATCAAAAAATAAAACTTGCGAACCGCAGTCCTGTCCGTCCGTACCATACAACATACAATAACCATTTAGTATTTGTTAGGAATTTAATTGAATTTAATGCTACATTTTTAGTGGCTCTTTCCTATAGGTAATTCAATTCTTGGCACAGTTTGATACAGACACATGTGCATATCGTTCTTAATTGATACTTTTGCACGAAATTTAACTTATACTAAAAAAAGAGCAACGTTGGCTCCATTGTAAAATAATATATACGATACCTCAAGGCCAACTAGAATATGATTAAAGTCTGCGGGAATTCTATTTCAAATACCTTTGGTCGCTACATAACTACTGTATAGAAATCAATGTGTAATAAAACCTCGTTATAATATTAGTATAATATTAGTATAATATCTAAGCAGGCCTTCTTAATCAAAAACATTTTCCCATTACACGATCATTTATATCAATAATTTTGGATATGTATAGAGTTAGTCATGGTATCTCCACATTCACATTAATCAAATAGGTTTAAACTTTATTCCTTTCTTTAACAAACTAATTTTAATGCTTTCTCCATCTTCTGTTCAAAGTATTCTATTGAGATACGGTTTAAGATAGAGTTTAAATCAGAATTCCCCCATCCTCTTGCATATCTCCCACTTTTGGATTAAAAAATCCATCTTCAGTTAAACTTTAGCCCCATTGTGAAAAGCTGCTATACATAACGCCTTTAATCAAATGAATACTCACATCAAGTAGCTTGACTATGAATCTTCCAAAAAGAACATTGATTTCCATTACATAATGTATGATCTTGATTAAGCGAAATAAATTTCATAATAAATATTTGGATACTTGGAATTTCAAGACGACTGGTATTTGCATAATGAATCACACGATAACAGTGATTCACTTGAGACAATATTTTCCCAGTTGAGAATATTTAGTCTAGATAATAGAGATTTTGATTAAAATGCACAATTGAAATTAATTCATGGAATTTCAAAGACAAAAATATGTAAATCACACAGAATAAGAAGATTAGAAACTTTAGCAGAACTAATATAATGAGAATATAACGCTGTTGATAGTGCTAAGAGTACAGAGGAAAGTGATTGAGATTTGATGAGTCTTTCTATCACTATACCACCGTTAACCATAACAGGAAATTGCAAGAGGCTGGTATTGAACCTTTGCTTCTAGATTAGCTCAATTTCCAAATTCGATACAATTCTAACACCGTTGTTGAATGAGCCTCTAAGATAAAATTCGGATTAGCTCCCATTCTGGCCAAATCTTGGCAATCTTGCCAAGCAAACTTGAAATAACCCTTTCCGATTGAGACTGCATTGGTTAACTATTACTCAAGAATCATATTCACTGACTTTTTTTTCGGGCTAATGGAGACGCAATACGATATCAAAACCAGATCTGGTTGGTCGCTCAGTAGTAACATGACCAACTTCTTCTGGCAGCATGCCATGTTGGAGATTGAAAAATTCGAAAAACGGATGATTAATCAATGATTTACTTCTGCATTCATTTGACTCACTGAAACGTCCGCATCTGGAAAAAAAATCTTTAGATAACAAAGAGTAACAGTTTAAATTTTCAGCCCTTGGCCCCATTGGTGCAGCCCACACGCGTGACACATTCATTGCTAGCCAGCCAGAATCACTTGAAAACTGGTGAAACCTATATTGATAGTTTTTCTGACAGTTTCTAATATTTCACATGAATTTATCAATCAGAATTCCTGGATGAAAATATGGTGGATCTGGTTCTATCATGGTTTTAGAATTTACAATGTTCTAAAAAAACTTTTTCGATTTTGACAGTATTTGATTTAAAAAACGACAATCTTCATCTCAAAAAAGGATTGGGTATATACATCCATGAAATGCACACACGCACACACACACACGCACACACACACATACACACACACACACACACACATACACACACACACACACTATATATATATATATATATATATATATATATATATATATATTATACGTCCATTTTTGTACACTTACGAAATTGAGATAATTAACAACAGATATGTCTGATTCCTGTACATAACAATGTTCAATCTTGTTTCAATATTTCTTTTGATTTTGTATTTTTAATCTTCGGTCCCAATCCTGTTAATTTTGAAGCTATGTAAAGATGTAGGGTGAATATTTTGCAATGTATCATATAGTTTTTGCACTGTGACCGACCCCCTCTGGCATATAACTTCCATCATCATCATCTGCATCATCATCAAGAGCATATGCAGTGGATCGATATTTGGCGCCAGATCATGCCAACACGTGTCAGTGGTTCCGGTGCGCGCGCCTGCGTGCACGCTCCTAATGCATTCTCTCCATCTCAGCGACAGCAGATCGACATTCCTACGCATTCACGTGTTGCGTGCGCGCGCGTGCCTGTCCCGTGCCTCCTACTCCTTCCAGCCTTATAGCAACTATCATTTTGTTGATGATGCATGTCCAACAGATGAAATAGAAAGTGCAAACGGTCGGGGGGAACGGCAAAGAATGAGAGAGGGAGGCACACACACGAGGTGGGATTGAGGAAATGAGAGAAATAAAAAGAGATAACAGAAGAGAGAGGGGTACTGAGAGAAGACAGAATGTAATAGAGTAGAGAATAGGAGTGAAATCAGAAACACAATGAAGAATACATGTTTGTTGTTGCAGACGCACGTGCATTTGCGTGCTTCGTATTAAACATATCTTTAGACCTGACATGTGTCTCTCTTAACAAAAAAAAATGGTTCTATCTTGTTCGGTATTTACTTCATGATAAATCAATTACTTTACCCAGTGATTTTTCGAATCACAGCCCCCTTTAATGTACAGGAATATTTCAGGGTGCCGTAAGTCAGAAGATACTGAACAATTGCATTTATATTCGCGCAGTTATGTAGGAAATTAATGAATCATGTAATTTAAATTCATAAAGCTATACATTTGTTTCTTTTTTTAATGATCATAAATATTGGTGGGATGGTTATGCCTGTTGTTCTCCGGTTATTCATACGAAACCACAACGTACTGCGAATGTTCGACACAGTCCTTGAACAATCCAGAAGGTAAACCTTCCACAGAGAGCCGTCTAGAATCAGAACCCTGGAGTTCAGCACAGAGGGATTCGAAATGTGCCAGTTCCAATTCTACCTTAACGTATTAAATTACGACTGGAATCATTAAATTGAATATCACGCGCAACCAATGAATATGTATGTGGTACCCCTAAGAATCACATACATGACTAGAATATCCCACAGAGCTGAAGAACGTAGATCACTACGTCTACCAAAGATATGAAATGAAAGGAAAGCAAGCGAAGAATCACTTTAAATTGACAAGCTTTCGATATAGCAAGCTCAACTTGAACATACAATGCACACAAGACAAAATAATACCCAACCTCATATGGAGTGATCACAAGACAGAACAGTATGTTAGAGAAAAAAATAGGAGCTCAAGATGTAATTTGTCAGAAAACTACAGGCTATCATGACTCACAACGGGGATCCCAAGAGATCATGTGCGAAAATGGATCTTAATACTAAATTCGTTGGATTAACACTTTTGGAAACAAAATTGCTTGTATTAGCCACTAACAAATCTTATTCAAACTGAGGTAGTTCATGCTAAATTTGCACGTAATACTTTTAATAAAAATATGAATCTATCTTTCCCAAAAGGTCAGGTCAGGGAGTACTATCTGCTAATAGTACTGAGTAACACAGTGCAACTTATCGCCTATAACTTGCGAAGACTGCCCAAGAAACGTTTGCTAAACGTTTATGTCCTTGGGGAAAAGCATGAATCCATTTCTCCCAATTAGTTATATTAAAGATAACTTCTTTGCTGCCGGTACGATATAATCGGGTATAAACTGTCGAGTGTTACTTGGGGTTACTTGGCAATGTCCAAGTAACCCCAATTACCTTGAGAAATGTCATGACGGACCAGGAACGGTACCACGAGGATCTACTTTTGCATTATAGTTACATTTTAAATAGAGACGCCCTCGAAAACGTTTAAAGTACTTTTTCTCTTATAACTTTTCTTATAATTTGATTTTGATTCAGGAAGAGCTACTTTCAAATATGAAGAATTGTATATATATATATATATATATATATATAAACTTATTAAATAAGAAGAAATGTTCCAGGTTCCACTTTGGCATTATAGCTGCATTGTATATAGATCCCACACTAAAACCCTTAGAAACATTTTTCTCAATGCCTTTTGTTTTAACCACGCGTAGGCATGCCACGTTTGATTGGGTTGCAACAATGTTTAGGTACTTCAGGTACTTTTTTTATAGCGTGACAGACAAACACACAAACGCACATACACCTCTCATTTATATATTTAAGATAAAATAAGTTAAACACACACACACACTCTCTATCTCTTACACACACACACACACACACACACACACACATATATATATATATATATATATATATATATATATATATATATATATATATATATATATATATATATATATATATATATATATATGTATATAACATCTAAAAGATATAATGTTGAGACAATTTTATCCATTTTTAAAGACAATTTTAGTTATAAATAGTAAATCATTAATGGTAACTTTGCCTCTTTTTCTAACAGGGCTATTTGATACCTAAAAATGTAACGATGATCACTGAAAGAAAAGGTATCATTTGAAAAATAATACGAGGTCAGTTTTACATTAGCTGTAAGAGGAGCTGAATGCTGAGATAAGTTTTCAGCTCAAAGTAGGTTAGATATGATTATATCAATTGGAAGCTGAAAGAATTGCTGCTAATTCATCAATTCTATTTTTGACGTAGAGGAAATTTGACCTCTGAACGGTGATTTCAGTGGTCAGGGTAATACCCGTAGATTTAGTACAATGGTTAGAGCAACGCTCGAGAAATTTCGTTCTAGTTGAAGGACTTGGAAAGGCATGAACTCATCTTCTCGTAGGCATTTGGAATGTGATCAGTCTAGGAGGGGAACAATTCTGAGGCGCTCATTTTGACGTCCTCCCAACTTTCCTGTAGGCTACATAAGATGAGACCGACGGGCAGATTGTGACGGTTGGGCATAATCAAGATCTCCATACGTCCAAGAGAGGAAGTTCCAATATCTGCAGGAACAGAACGGAGGCCATTCAAACTTTGTTCATACATTGCTTTATCGATAAAGCCTTGTAGTATCTTGAGGTACTGCTTGGGTGCCCTGGGTAAGTGGTGATGATGCTTCAGCCCCGAAATGATGACAGGATTATGATTTGATGAAGGCTTTTTTGGTTGTACTGCAGCTGTTCTCGCAACGGTAGTTGTATAAATTTATCTATCATCATAATATGGGTCAATGAGAATCGTACTGAATAACTGATCATCGTTCAACAACAGGAAACGTTTCTGAAATATATATATATGTATATATATATATATATATATATATATATATAGTAAAGATCTAAATAGATTTAATGAGAAGAAAATGAATATTCAAAATAAGAGGGAATTCTGTAAATGTTTCAAGTTTGAGTATCATCTTTTATATATTGAAACATGTGTTCCGGCTGTCGAGAGTCTCTTCGGGTAATTTTCTTCAAATTAATTTTTTCGAAAGTTCAAAAAATCTCAAAAAGAAGAAAAAAACATGAAGTTGCTCACGACAATACCCAAATTTAGTACATTTACAGAAATCCCTCGTTTTTTATAACACACACACGCGCGCACGCACGCACGCACGTGCACACACACACACACACACACACATATATATATATATATATATATATATATATATATATATATATATATATATATATATATATATATATAGTATTTTGATATAAATTAAGAAAAACTAAGAACATATAAATATTTCCTAACATACAATGCAGAATTAAGTATAAACAAACGTACCGGTGAAAAGTATTCGGACACATTGATATCAAAATTTAATAACTAGTTGCATAGCCCTGGTTAGCAATTACTGCCCGGAGACATTTTTAGTAACCAAGTCCTTTGCAACTTTTAGTTTGAAATCTTGTCCCACTCTTCCTTGTGAACGACCTTTTAAACATCAGTGTTTCTGGGGTCTCTCTGATGAATTCGATCTTTCAAGCTCCACCATAAATTTTCAATTGGATTCAAGTCAGCAGATTGATTAGGCCTCTGAAGCACCCCTACGTCGTTCTGAACAAACCATTCAAGAGTTCATTTTGCTGTATGCTTCAGGTGTTTATCTTGTTGAAAGATTCAACCCCCTTCAAGCTCCAACTGTTGCACCGAAGTGAACAGATCACCAAATAATCATGTGATGAGTCCACTTATGATTGAGACAGAATCATCCCACAAACCATGACACTTCCACCTTTATGCTTTACAGTAGGGTGGTGCTTTTTTGACCATAGAGACATCCATCTTTTCTCCATACATGAAGAGCTAGGCTGTGGCCAAAATTTGTGTTTTGTCTGATTAAAAAAAATGAAAGTTGAATAAGAAGTCCTCTCCCAATTTTGAACTTTGAAAATGGAAGAAAAATATTCTTAGATTTTGACCCATAGAATTAGAAAGAAATTTCCCCTCGATTTTGAAGCATGAAACGTGAAAATCTCCCTCCTTGGTTTTACTAATGTGAAGAAATCACCTCAGTTTTGACCCCTAAATTTGAAAAAGAAATCTCTACCTGGATTTTCATCACTGAAAGTGAATAAAAATAGCTCCTTGATTTCGACCCCTAAAAGAGAAAAAATTCCCTAAAATCTTAATTCTAACCCTTACTTATTAAAAATAGAAACTTACTCCATATAATCTACATAACTTCCGATCACCAAATTTCGAATGATTTAACAGTGAAGTAAGCAGGTCATCAGTATAGTTACCTCACAAATAAAAAATTCCCCCTACCCAGAATTTATATTTTTGGAAAATGATTGTCATGTGAAAATAAATTGCAAAAAACAGTGCCGTCAGAAAATGAAGTCATGTAAAAGAATCTTTAAAAGACTAGATATGAATGGAATAAGTTTTTCAATATGACATCACAGCGTTTTCCACTCGAAACACAAAATGGAGGGCCAGTTCAGCATTACATTAAATAGACCCCCCCTCTCAAAACCCCCTAGGATGTAACAGATCATACCGAATTCTTTTACATCCTCTAATCCTGCACATTTTAGGGGTACCTTGAATCATTAACTCAGGCTACGGTGCTCCATTTGGGAGGAGAAAGTGAATTGTCACAAATTTTCACAATTTTAAGAATAGAAGATTATAAACAAGTTAATGAAGACTAATTGAATGTTTGTTCATGTGTGTTTATGCATGTGTCTGTGAGTATGTGTGAGTGTAAGTGTGTGTGACTGTTGCATGAGTTGTAAGGGAGAGATACGGAGTGATCGTATGTGGATATGAGTGTATGAATGGTATTTGATAAATTCGAGATATTCATTGGACAAAAGCAACAATTATCCAAACGCACAAAATGCAAACCCCTGCCACAACCCGACTGCGTCCGCGCAGGCGCAAAGAATCAGTTTTGGCCTCCATTCAGGTTTGTGCTTCCTTAGAGACATCAGATCAACATTCCAACAGATTCACTTGTTGGAGAATGTTCCTGGATAGACGAGATAGGAGGCGAACACTATTAGATTGAAAAGGAATGAAAGGAATCCCTGATTAGAACAGCGGTTACTGAATACACAAAGGCACATTCAAATCAGTGGGGTCCCAGTCGGAATGCGCCTCTTGCAGCATTTAGATTAAAGTGTAGTATCTGTTTTGCTGCTCTCAACGAAACAGCAGTTTTTTTCTCGTTTTCAATTTTATACCTTATCATGATTGTATTTTGATTACTTTCTTAATGAATTTTAGTTGACAAAAACAAAAGTTCTAACGAATTTTATCTTCTAGACTAAATACCCGGCGGAGTAAATTGATGCCTAGGAAAAGAATTCATAAGAAAGAAAGATAAATTGATTGAAATCAGATAGCATTCAATCAAAAAAGTAGAGAATCACAGAGAGAATAACATAATTGAATATATCAATTTGAATTATATCGTTATTTTTTCCCCACTACTTTCATCTTAATCGTAGTTGCTTTCTATTGCAACTAAACTCTGGCTGGGTTCTCTTCAGTAGTGAGTAAATAAATTAACAGCATAGATCGTAATAAAGAATAAGTTTCAGTTGAAAGTAATTACTTGAAAATATTATCAATAAAAACACTACAGTTTAAATTCATGTACTGGTATTTCTCAGTTATTCTTTCTGAAAAGATTAAATGCTGATTTCCATTCATCGACCTTTTCATTTAATAAATTCATTTTTTGAGACATCAATTTACTCCAGCCGTCAGGGAGGGTATTTAGTCTAGTCTAATTGAATGAATAAAATTAGTCAAAATAAATTGTTACTGTTTTTAACAAATCAAATTGCTAACTAATTATTCGAGTGCCGTTTTTTTTATATAATGATCGAGCGAGGGCATGAAAAATTTATCTTTTTTATTTCTGAAACTATGCGTAAAAAATTACATTCCTCCGAGGGACAGCGAAAGGAAGAGAAAGAGAAAGAGACAGAGAAAGTGAAAGAGAGAAACTCTATGAACTAACTTACTGTCTCTCCAGTAGCCTCTCACACTCTCGAGAACCGATCGAAGCACCTCCCTGCTCTTTGACCCTGGCAGGAAAAGTCATCAGTCAGTCGTTTTTTTGTGCCTTGAAATGTGTTCGTTTCTAAATAGATTTTTTATTAAAGTCCTCTAAAAACAATTGAAGGGTTGATTTTCAAAATCTAACTTGCCAAAAGATTTCCAGAGCTCATAGAGATACTCACAGAAAGTTTTTATGGGGTTGTGTTCCGTAGTTTTAACAGTAGACTGTCACATATGAACAGACAGACACTTGGTGAATTATAATAAGATAGCCGTCACTGTGAACCATATAATTCTGGTTTTCAATTTCAAGAGTCTTAACTTTTCAAATCTTCTTTCAATAATTCTCATTCTTTTTTATTTGTTTATTTCCACCATCAATGAATATTTCCTTATTTTCATGCTATGTCGAAATATATGTGATAACCAATTACCTAACAGAAATATTTTGCCAAGATATTAATTTCATTATTATAATTATAAGTAGAAAAAAATTCATTTCTACCCTATTTCAGATTACTAATCTTTTGTAAGCACATTGATTTCCTTTGTGCTTTTACTACAAAACGTGTGCCCACCCACACAGCTTGGGGGGAACTCTGCATTGTCTTTATATCGTACTTTCCTTCATCGACAACCATTTTTGTTCAAATTCCAATAATATCTTCTCCATTACACCATTTCGTTCTTGACAATAAACACGAACAATAAATGATGCATCTTCTCATTTCCAATCATGCAACATAACCCGTGTCATTTTCTTTTTCTTTCTTGTCTGCATTTTATTATTATTTTTTACATCTGTCAGTCAGAACAATGTCCTGTTTGTCATTTGCTGGGTTTTTTAAGTGTCTCGTCTTTCTCTCTCAGTTATCTGATTTCTTTCAAATTTTGAATATTTTTTCGTATGTTTTCCTAATTTTTCTCTCTTTTTAATAAAAGCAGGTATCAGAATAATTATAGAAACAATTCTTTTATGTTTTATGATCACTATTCCTTTATTCTATTCCTTTCTCGTTCAGCGGAAGTGCGTCATGACAGAGGGGATAATACCACAGCAGATTGACTCAGCGTTTTAAACTTCGGCTGGGATAGTTCATGTTCACTTTGCAACGATGCCCTTGGGAAAGGCTTAAATCCATCTCACCAACCAAGCTAAGGGTAAAATATCGCATTGTGAAGTGAGTAACGCCATTCCAGTTTCTTGTCGCTATACACATCACAAAAGGGCCGAGTAAGAAGTAATGTGTTACAGTAGGAACAAGGGCACAACGCATAAAATCAGGAGTCAAAAGAAGTTGAGAAAAACAGTTTCTTATTTGCTGAACAACCGCAGCCATCTAAAATGGCAAAGAGTTTTATTGGGTTTTTTTTTTTGTTTTTTTTTCTTGCATTTGCACCTTTTTGTGTATATATTTGTGTGTTCTAACACTCCTGGCCATATCGTTTGTTTGTTTTCTACAGACTTAAAAATTGGCACTAGACCCCTTTAAAGAGATGTTTTTTTTCTTTTTGGAAAAAAGATTTTTTATCGTTTTGGGGCCTTATTCAGACAGGTCTATTTATAACACCTAGATTCCCCAAAATGTCTATTTTAGATGTTCTCCAGTGGAAATATCAGCGATGTCATAACTAGAATTTGTTCAGATCACATTTATTCTTCGACAGAATTTTTAAAATTATTCCTTTTTCTCTTCTTTTTTCTCGTTAACTACTAATACCACTGCTATTTCTATTATTATTTATTCCACGAGAAAAAAATGCAGATATATTTGAATTTCTATTAGAAAAAAAAGGGACAACTAAACTCGTTCAAGTGGCAAACAGCATTGTTCAACTGCAAAATTGTTGACTTAATGTGGAACAGCCCATAGTTAGGGATAGAGAAACAAAGTTACACTGCTTATCAGCTAGATAGATCTAATTCTAGATATGAATGAATAGTTTGCTGTGCTTCGGATGAGATTGTTTAAAACTGAGTGACAATTGGGACCAAAGAACTGTGGCACTGAGAAGAGGAAGACTGGTTCCATCTTCATACAAAAAACTATTTTTATTTCTAATAAACAATATGGTTTTATTGTCGTTTTCTCTATAGGTGCGAGTGATCTTCTAACCCCAGAAAGGGACACTCAGTCAGTTTGCTGTTCCAAGATCTTGATTCCACCTTGCATGTAAATAACAAACGATGAAACGAAAAATCCAGATAGAGGTAATCTTCTTCCACCGATTGTACTCGTTCAGTGTCTATACCCATGAGGGTAGGTCAGGGCGCTTGCAAAACCACATTGGTTAATGATTCTATTAATGTCTATTTAAGATTGAGTTTCCCTCTTCTCAGCCTACCCCATCGATACACACACATAAGCTCACTCATGCTGCCCAGTACATTGTGGGCATAACAGTAACTATAACATCAGAATACAGGCGCATACGCACACACATATGATTTGCCATTTATATACTAACGCGCCAATGTCTGTACTAATTGGGATCCCCCACTCAGGGTCGAGGGGTAATCTTTTAAATGACCAGGCCTCAGACGATCAATCTGTGGAAAGAATATCTCTGAAGATATCTATGAAGAAGTCAACCCATTTTACATTTTAGGTCAAACACTTGACCCGGTTCCTTTCAACCAGCGGACAGGAAAAGGACAGCAACACACGCAGTTACATACAGACTAAGACAAAGACATACAGACACTTTTCAATGTTTATGCACACAGACGCATACACTGTAACGTGTTTGTGCTCACATGCATATCAATATATGGTGAGAATGTGATCAACCACACGCTTATACATTTGCAATATATAGTAATTAGTAGTTGCATTTTTAATTCATATTGCTAATTTCGGAGCACGCCATCGAGTACGGTTATAAAAAAGAGAACAGACTTTGTTTTGGAATAAAACTATTCCTTTTCTATTGATTTTCAAGTTCATCCTTGTTAAAACTTCAGAAACAAAAATGGATACTGCTTCTTTTCTTTCTTTCTTTCTTTCTTTCTTTCTTTCTTGCACTTTCTACTATTTTATTTTGAGAATTGATTAAAAAAAATGATATTATGTTGAGTGACATAACGGACATCCCCTCTTTCCTTTCTTTCTTATGAACACTGTACACTTTTTCAAATTTGGCCTGAAAGAAAAAACCTTTTTAGCATTTATTGACCTATCGACGTTTGTCAGAGATAAAATCGCATGTGTTTAGCCGGCAATATCTTACCAGCTCTTCAGGAGAAAGTTATAGAAACATATTCAGAACTTAGATAATCAACAATACTTACACAGTCAGCTGATTAGCTAAATAGATATGAACAAACACAGGTCTGGTTAGTCACTCAATAGAAACTGTCACATGATTAACGTCTTTCTGTAGCTTGTCATGATCATTGACATCAATTGAAAAATTGGAAAAAAAAAGGTGATCAATGAATGCTACTTCTATCGCCTTTTTGGGACAGTAATCACCAAAAAAGTCTCAATCAAAAAAAAAAAAAAAAAAAAAAAGACAACAAACAAACAAAAAAAGTGTGAATGTTGCTAAACACAAATACGGGGACCAATTTAGCAAAAAACAACATTGCGAATTGAACCTCCACTAAAAACCTATTCAGGAAAGAATTAAAAAAAAGACAAGAAATTATTTCCATATATAATAAGGGAGATAAGTTGAAATTTTCAGCCCTCTAGCTCTATTGATGCAGTCTGCACAAGTGATACATGCATGCATGTATAGCCAAACAGACCAGCTAGAAACTGAAGTTTAGGTGACAGTTCTGGTTGACGGTTTTTAAGAGACTCAAATAGATAACTTGATATGTAAAGTCATTGATAGATTTTTTGAGAATAACACGGTTATGTCCGAATAGCGAGATGGAAAGGTGCAAGTGGTATTCGTTGAATACTTCTGCCAGCGAGGCGAAAGCTTTAACGGGAGAGAAGAGGAGGGAGAGAGATAAGCGAGAGGGATAGAGAGGGGACAGCGAGAGGAAGGGACGGAGAGAAAGAGAGAAGAAAAGGCATTCTTGGAATGCAAATTTCTTCCTTTCCTTTCAGCTGATAAAAAAAATGGTGGCTTGAAGGCAGGGAGGGGGTGCACCTGTTGGAATTTGACTCTGATGTCGCTGTGTCGACTAAAAATCTTCACTGGCTTAGGAAGATATTCCCCCTGATAAAACGAGTATTATTGTCTTCAGGGTGGATTAAGTGAATACGTATTTCGAAATGCTGGGTGGTCGAACGGGTAAAGGCACCGAGGATGGGCTCGCTGGACCGAGTTCAAACTCCGGCTGATTCTTTTCACTTCGTATTAAATCCATTGGGAAAGGCATGAATGTTATTCTCCCACTTCCATGACACCACCTGTGCTTCGTGCTTAGTCTATTTCACCTATCATAGTAAAATGGAGGAGCCGTAGCCAACGGAAGGGAACTACCTATCTACTAAGTGATTATTTCATCTACCTCTGAGGTACGAGTCTAAGCAATTAGAGAGTGTACAATGTTTGTCCAAAAAGTATTCAAGCATTTGATTTCTAATAAAATTTAGCCCACCCTGAACAATAATACCTTAAGCTTCTTCAAAATACCCACGTTTGGCCGTCACACATTTATCCCACTGTCCCTTCCGTTTTGTAAAATTGTCTGCAAATTTCTTTTTCGTAGTTGAGATCAGCAGCTTCATCACGTTTTCCTTAATCTCATCCACAGTCAGAATTCTTACCCATTCAATGGCGAATAGCTAGAAATCGCTGTGACCGATAGACCTTGATGTTACGGTGTTTTGCCCCAAATTATACACCAGACGTGAAGAATGGACCGTACACAACATTAGCCAAAAGCATCTCACTACTGACTACTCATGGGAGAGTTTTCTTGACGCACGCACAGTGAGGTCACCTTTGATTGGTTTCCAAGTTGCATCAAGGCCACGCAACCAGTTCTCGAGATAATCAAGACTTTGGGGAAAGACCTCGTAAAGCGATGCTTATAGAGCCACTATTGCAAGCCATTGATAGTCAGTTCGATGTTCAGTAAGGTTCCAGGAATCTGATCTTGTGCCGAAGTTGGCTCGGTCAAAAGAAAATCAATGATGGAGTGTTAGAAACACGTGAGGGTATGTAGGGTATTCACTCGCAGATAATGGGGGGGGGGGTCTCAGACCCCATCCCCATCATGAGTAAAGTTTTGAAATTTAACCAATTTTAAAGACGCTTTTAGGTCCTATGGAATAAGTGTTTAGACATATACTGGCTAATTTTCTTCTAAGTTTGATAGTAAAATAGAAAAATATAGTTGTATAAAGATAATGAAGGCATGCTGCCCCCACTCCTGCAAAGAAATGACACTTCCATGCGTTCCCATAGAACTACCTAGCTGCAGATATGATTGGAGATAAAATGTGAGCCTAAATTGAAAATCGTATTTCTAATTCATACTTCGCAAATATCACTGATTTTACTCGTTCTCGACTGATTGTTCGAAGAAATTTTGTACTGAAATTTCATGTGATATTTATGCATAGCATGATTCACCAGCAGTTGACTGACCAAATATGGAAGGGTCATCTTCTCTAAGATGAAATTCATTTTCCCGATAGCTCATCAATACCATATATTTATTCATCTATGTACAAGCATACAAGTACCCATCAAATATGACTGGATTATAGACCTATGGATGGGCACTTCACCTTTAGGATCAGAGTATCCATGTGCGCTGCCTAGGCCCTCTAGAGAAATGAACCAAGAAAGAGATGCTAAGTGGGGGAGATATGAAAACAGAGATGGAGATAATAAGACAAATATCCAGAGAGAGAGAGAGAGAGAGAGAGAGAGAGAGAGAGAGAGAGAGAGAGAGAGAGAGAGAGAGAGAGAGAGAGAGATGAAAAGGGGAGCACATATGTAAAGTATCAAATCGCTTGGAATGCAAAACCTGTTGGATCTGTTGTCGCTGGAAGATCTGAGATTCTATTCGAATTGCAAGGATTAAAATGTTAAAGTAGGCTTTTGCGTTCTTGTTGTAAAGATTATGCATTGGACGCAGGATTACCGTTTGAATGGGCCGCTCTATAAGCCGATCAATAAATGTACTCGATTATTAAAACCCAGAATTACAAGGCGTATGAAAGGATCTAAGAAATCGTTGCTGATCATAAAATCGATTATTTGCTGGTAGTAGCGTAGCTAAAGATCGGGGAGATTGGCTTCTTGAGGGGCCTCCTCCGACATTTGTGAGATTTGATGAGAAAAGGAAATTTGCCATAAATAGATATGCACTATGGCAGACTGACATTACTTATGAATTTATATATTTATTGTCTTAAAATAGTTATTTTTCATATTGCAAAAAAAAAAAAAAATTAAATAAATGAATAGATAAATAAATAGATAAAATAGATGAATAAACCAAATCATCTGCAGGACAGGATTCGGTAGTAAAAAAAGATTATCTGAACAAAAGACATCGCTTCTGTGTTAATCAAGGAAACGATGTCATACTATTGTTCCTATTACACATAGTTCTACATTTAGGTTTCGGTATGGTTCTTCAAACTTTCCCGATAGCGACCCGATTTAATTCCACTGACATAAAATAACTATTTATTTTATCTCAGGGTTACGGCATGAACTTGATACGACTTGATACAACTAAATTCACGTTCGCTTCAAAGGCGTAGATGTGTGGAAGTACCCGTCGTATTGCAGTTGTATAAATCGTGTCTTGCCTACCACTCTTGTCCTCCTCCCCATCCATTCTTTCTTCATTAAACCTTTGTTCAATCATACCAAGACTTCTATTACCGTTATGGCTTAATAGTTTAAGAAATAAATTATTGATGGAAAAGGAAATTATCTTAATTATTTCATTGTCACCAATATTTTCCTCACATCATTTATTTATTGTGAGACTGTGAGCCAATCAGGAGAAACTTGCGACCCAGTGATCGTTTGGAACCTGTACTTCACAGAAACCTTGTCTAGATTAGTTTCCAGCTTCCACCACTAAACTCAAGTTAAAATAAGATTAAACTTGATTTATGTCCTTGAAAATTACCAATAAAGGTCGTTTGATATTGTCACCATTATAGAGAAATTGATATTACATAAAACCAATTCATAATTTGAGCATTCGATTGAAGACTATGAAGCTCACTTAAAACTGCATGGTATATAACCTATGTTGTAGGGTCGTGTGGCCGATTTTGAGGGGTAAAGTGATAGTGTTCCTTCATTATCTTTATGCTATTTGGATTTTTTATTTCAACTATTTGCTAATAAGAAAAGTTTGCCAGTGTATGCCCAAACACTCATCCTATATAGCCTCAAAAACTTGGTTCATCCAAAAACAATTCTTCGGCTTAAAAACCACTCCGTCTCCGAGAGTAGGCAGCCCTGGGTTCCCTCCCTTTTTTAGCACTGGAACTCTTTTAAGAAGTCTGATTTATCATCTAACTAAATTCGTTATCACTGTCATTGTACAAATGTGATTAAATCACACACACACACACACACACACTGCTTGTTAGTCATTTGATTACGGAGATAGATCCACTAATAACTCACATTCAGGATCTGAATGAGATGATTGGATACGAGATTAATCTACTTAAAGTGTGTTAAACTATTGTATAGGAGATGTTATACCATAAAACCACATTATTAATCCGGATTAAATTTTTTAGCACTTCATGACCCTTAAATAAAAGTCGATGTGCCGTGAAATCTCATTCATAATTATAATCCTTTCTCTTGTCCCTTCTTTGAAAATAAATAATCTGTCGATCTCTCTTTTATCTCTCACAAGCATAGCTAAACATTACGGAGCCTGGAATGACACTTGGTTCCTTCAGGCTCAACCCTCCAACATTGAACGATATTTGTCAGTAAAAATGTAGCAGGAGAACTACTATTCATTATGCTTTTGGGTCTCCCGGGGGACTTTTTAAATACACCTTCTCTCATCTACTTCTTTCTATCTATTCTCCCTTTCTCTCTTATCCGTATTCTTTCTGTTTTAATTTAGTTCAATCCCCATTCAAGAAGGTGCAGAGTTCCCGAGCAGGTAACAGCTCGGAGAAAGGACTCAGCGAGTCGAGATCAAACTCCAGTTGGGGAAGTTTGTATTCACTTCGCACTAATGCCAATGGTAAAGGCATGAATTCATCTCCCCTCTAGCTATGGGTAAAATAAAGAGGAGTGAGTGACACCATTTCGGGTGTTGCCTCCTCTTATTCTATTTACTATATAGCAAACAGGCTGAGTAAGTAGGAATGGTTGAAGCAGTAGCCAGCGGAAGAACACAACTTCTCTGTTGTTGTATTCGTCTTTCACTCTTTTTTTATTCTATTCATACAACTTTCTCCAACTTGCTCTCTTTTCTCCAACTCTCTTTCCATCTGCGTATTTCTCTCAGAATCGACCCAATGTACCGGCAACACAGACAGTTGCCTAGAGCGCCATGAGTTAGAGGGCGCCTGTCATGTGACGCAGCAGAACTTTTCAATGACAAATGGAAACATGGGGAAATGAATGAATTAAACAGAATGAAAACATTACGAAATCAAATTTTTGAATCAACAAGATTATACAATTCTTTAAGGAGTTTGAATTTCGTCAGGGAATTTGTGGAGCGCTGGCCCTAATTTCTCCTACATTGTCTCTCCTAAGCTTAAGCCATATCACTTTTCTTTTCTTCTATTTTCTTTTTTTCTTTATTCTCTTCTCTCAAATTCACTCATTCTGCCACCTCCTTTTCCCCATCCTCTTCACTTTGTGGCGCTGTTGGAGATAGCTAAGGATTTGGGGGTCCTTGATGGGTCCCTGCAATATCAATTGAAATTTGATGAAAAATGGAAATTCCAATGAATAGAGATGCGCTATAACTTGTGAAAAACAACCCCAAGGGCGAAATGATTTTTTAAAAATTCATGTATGTACAAATACAATGGCAAAAAGTTTATTTGGAAAAGATATCTTTCTAAAATATTTGTACAGCTTCAAAATTGACTAGAGATGAAAGAAAATGCAAAAATCAAATATTATTGAAACAAGGTTAAACATTCAAAATTATGCACAAAAATTGGACGTCCAAATTCTGCCAATTTTGAAGAAGTGTTAAAAAAACTTATTGAAATCTATTTGATAATTTTTGCGCTCATTTTCTTATTATTGCATTATGCCAGTAAAAACGCAGTATAATTTATAAAGCTTTTGGGGCCCCTTTCATTGGGGCCTAGAGGCGTTTTCAAATGGGCCCTACTACCTTAGCTAGGCCGCTGTCTCCATTTCTCGTCTTTGATCTCCTTACTCTCCCTAAATCCATTTAACCCTATTCTTTACGCGTCTGCTGCATCGTCCGTATTACTTCCCTTGATTTCTCCCTCACTCAAACGAATAGGCCGACCAAGTCGGAACAAAAAAAGGTAAGGAAGCATCCCGACAGTTCTTCGCCTAAGCAGCGACACCAGACCCCAGTTTCCAAACAATGCATGCTTACATCGATCAACCAATCAACAACGGCATTTGGTAATAATCTCAAAAGCCTCATTATCATTGTGATGGTTAATGAGCATCTACGCTTGCATGTCTCATTTATGTCATAACCTGTCATGGTGCATACGTTTATATCTTAGCATGCGTATGCATGTGTGTGCATGTGTGAGTGCATGCACATGCGCACGCATGTGTGTGTGTGTGTGCGAGAGAGAGAGAGAGAGTGAGAGAGAGAGGGGGGAGGGAGGGAGAGTTGAGAGTATTAAACGTGCTTAAAAACGAAAAAAAGGTGATCCCATTGCAGCATACCAAAAAATTAGATGGAAATTTGCCATTGGGGAGGGACGGGAAAAAAACAACTGCAATGGTTATTTTTACTTTTATTCGTTTTTTTTTCTTCTTGTGGGTAAGAGCCCTTGCCCTTACGCTGGCTACAGCTTCAGTCGTCCCTGCTGGTGATCAACAAAGCACATTACTGTTTACTCGACCCTTTGCGATATGTGAAATAGACTTAGAAGCGACTAGCACCCGAGATGTCGTTACTTACTTCATACTGCACTATTCCACCCATAGCTAGGAGGAGAGACGAATTCATGTCTTTCCCATGGGCATTAGTGTGAAGTGTACACAAACTCTGCTGGAATTTGAACTTTAATTGGCGAGTCATTGTCGGTGTCATTACCTCCTCTGCCAGTCAACATCTTTAATTTGCTTTATTCCTTTCTCTTCGATTCTGGTTTTTAATCTTTCATTACCCTCTGCCATTGTTATAATTCTTATTGTTTCGTTCTGATCAGACAGAAGAATTAGAAAAACGCCAAAAGGATTGAATAAGATTTTAAAACGCTCTTCATGAGTAGTAGTTCACCTACTGCATTTCTACTGACAATTCTCACTTAGTGTGTGAGTGTGTGTGTGTGTGTGTGGGGGGGGTGTGATGAGCCAAGCCCCACCGAGTCTCCAAATTCCCTTAAATCTCGAGCTATGTCTTTTATAGTTGTTTTTCCTTCGTATTCAAAGGCTAGAGATTTGGGAAGGGGGCCTGGATCTTGAGGGCCTGGCTCTTGGGGGCCTCCTCCAACATTTTGCAATATTTATTTGCTGAAACACTTCAGTTTCCCCTTTTCCTCCATCTTTTGTTACTGTTGTTGTTGTTGTTGTTGTTGTTGTTGTTCTTCTTCTTCTTCTTCTTCTTCCTCT
The DNA here is from genome assembly GCA_963457665.1 of Thysanoteuthis rhombus. Taxonomy (NCBI): domain Eukaryota; kingdom Metazoa; phylum Mollusca; class Cephalopoda; order Oegopsida; family Thysanoteuthidae; genus Thysanoteuthis; species Thysanoteuthis major. The sequence continues at coordinate 20,630,932 of OY735239.1, forward strand.
TCCTCTTCTTCTTCTTCTTCTTCTTCTTCTTCTTCTTCTTCTTCTTCTTCTTCTTCTTCTTCTTCTTCTTCTTCTTCTTCTTCAGTTTCCCTTTTTTCATCTTTTGTTTCTTCTGTTCTTGTCCTTCTTCTTCAGTTCCCCCTTTTCTTCTCCTTTGCATCCCTTACGTCTCTCCTTCTTTTCTTCCTTCCTCTCTTCCCTTCTTTCTCTGTTTACTTTCCGGGTTACATATTCCAATACATCTTTCGGCTTTCCTGATAAATGGAAGAAGGAAAGGAGAGGCTAAAAAAAAGAAAGAAAAGATGAAAGGGGGAAAGAAGAAAGAGAAAAAAAAATAAAGAAAGAAGAAAGAAAAGGCCTATAAATGGGAAGAAAGGAAGAAGAAAAAGGAATGTCTAAAAAGAAAACAAAGTAAAAAGGTGTAAAAACGAAAAAAGACAGAAAGTAGGAAAAGAAAGTCTAAAAGAGAATAAGAAAGAGAAAAGAAAAAGCAACGAAAGGTCTAAAAAGAAAAAGAAAAGAAAGAAAGAAAGAAAGGTTCTAGAGGAGGCTGTTTGAAAAATCCTGCTAAATCATTACATTTTGCTCATTGGCCTCTGAGGAAGTCGTGCTGTTAATAACGTTGAGGGTGGATTGTGGTAAAGGATGGTGTTTGCAGAAAGTGACACAGCAATTGTTTCAAATTATTTTGTAATCAAATGAAGGAGGAGTAAAGGAAAGAAAAGTTATGTACAAAGCTCAACATTTTACCATAAAAAAGCGAATAGCTGCTTCATGTCTGTGTGTTCGTCTCTTCGTATGCGCCTGCACATTTCCCCCCTGCAAACCACTGTGTCTGTGAGTTCGTTTGGAGATGCCTTCTTATAGACATTCGTTTCTCATCGCTCGCAGCTAGGCCAACTGAAGGGTTTAGGGGCCAGTGGCAGGGGTCTTTTGGCTCTCGCTATTGAAGATAGTGCAAAGATATCTCTTACCGACAATTTTGAACAACGCATCCTACCACTGGGAACCCCGTATCTTAAATGACAATGGAAAAACAAGATTTAGTATTCAATAGCATCAATTTTAAGGCATTTAGTAATTGAGTTATTGCAGAAAATTACGTAATTTCGTATTTTACGCTCATAAAATAGTTCACTTTTTTTTGTCTCATTTGCGTTCAACCCACCCAACAATTTTTAAGTCTTGAGAGAAAAAAAAAATGTTTTACGTGAAGGTTCTATTTACAATGTAACTACGATTCTAAACTGGGTACTTAATTTTTGCCATTTTCGGAAGTACGGACAGAAGTATAGCTTACGTAACTGCATGCTAAAAATAATGCAAGCTGCATGACGCTAAAAAATGATAAGAAATATTTCATACAAAATAAAATCGGATTAAAGAGAAGATAATTCCCATAAGCCGTACATCCATCCGTACTTTCATAAAAGCTACAGAAATTAAGAATCTAATTTAGCACAATTGTAGTTACATGGTGGCAAGGATCTTTATATCGTCACCCTTAAGGACGATTTCCTCACTAATTCATATGCCTCCCAAATGGTTAGGATTGTATGTCAGGCTGAATCATCGAAGGTAATGGTAGTAGAGGAGACTGGGGTGTACAGAAGACGGGAATAAGGTGCACACTGCCTATATAATGGCTCACTGCAAAACGAAATTGACACTATTTTCGCTTTTCGCTTTTTTTTTCGAAAAAACGAAAAATTGGCGTGAAGCGAACACCCAAAGAGAAGAGTCTACCTGTATTTGGATTATTTTAGATGATTTTTTCTTGCAAAAGAAACTGAATAAAATCATTTCTGTGGAAAAGTCAGTAGTTTAAAATGGTTGATAAGTTATCAGCAAACTCGATACCTTTAAGTGTAAGAGTCCATGGTTACTGAAAGAGAATTACACTGTTCATTATATAAATAGATACTGAATTAAAAGATAAGTTAAACATGGTATGATATTTCTGATTTTCATCCACTAATACTACTACTATTACTACTACCAACATTATTATTTCACTCATTGATAGTTCGCACTGGCTTATTATCATCAAGTGACAGCAAGTCTTCTACTATTATTATTATTCAATAATATTATTATTAATTCTACACTCATTGGGTTTTTAGGTCAATTTTTACAGTGGCGATCAAATGAAAGCAAGTCTCCTCAATACTCCTCAATTTGCGAATTTTGCATAAAAAGTTGCAACGACAGGAAAAAAAACCCTCAAAACTTAAATGTTTTTACTGCACATTCAAAATTATTGTTTTTAATTCAGTTTTGACTATTTACTCAAAAATACAAAATCGTCAATAATGATACAAATATTACCACTGAAGTACTCTTACTCTACCAACATACAACATAAATAGACTGCAATGAATACTATGTATTGAATGACTCTTTACAGATATTTCATGGTCAGAAATGACAATCTGGGGTCATGTAATGCCAACTTATAGTCTATCAGAAAGTGGAAGTTATGATTTTCTTACGTATATTGTCGGCAATAAGCTTATATGTAAAAAAAAGACCATCCAGATGAGAAAAAGAATGTTACTAAGTCATGCAAGGATCCGTGCCAAAATCTAATCACTTTTTGTTCGTCCCCCCACAAATTTCCATTGAAATTCATTAGGATCTTTTGGAGATATCGCGTCGATAGACGGGGACGAATACAGAAATGAAGAAAATATTGAAAAATATGCCCCAATCAAAAATTCTCGATCCCCTCCAAAATTCAGTTACTTCTTCCTTATCCACAAAATTATTTTAGAACTTTTGGAGATATCGTCCATACTTCAGTGAGTATAATCCCAACCAACCGCTCTTCGCACAATAAATAAGGTCATTTCCAACAAAAAGGTTAAGCATCTTTCCTAGTGCATTCAAATACCTTTCCCAATTTACCAGTCCTTTCTGCTCGGATGGACTCTTTCACAACATCAATGTACATGCAATGCCGTTCTCGAAATCAAAGAAAGCTTTTCTTAAAGTCCTCCTGGTTCGTCCATATCATTATTGGAAACTCCACCTGATAGCAACTAATTACAAATGTTTTGCAGTTTATCAAAGTCATCTTCGTCAAGTTGGCATGTTTCTTTTTGAATCTAAATTATATTGGCAAAGTGATTCCTTTTACTCGTTCTCCCTGTTTGTTAATTCTTCAGATTTGTCAATCATCTTCTCTTGCTCTACTTCGTTCTCCGGGTTGATTTTGCTGACATGAAACATCTTTTCCATGAGTGTCTTGTTTGAGGCAGCATCAACTAATGCATGCTCTCTCAGGGCTCTTTTTATAGCTTTCTCCACCCATCATGTGTCCCCAGGAATTCTTACCATATACTTTTTGCAGCGTTTCTTTAATTCCAAATTCTACCATCAAGTCACCAAAACTATCCTGCAAAACCCATGAAGGTATAAATTCCCCCAATTCTGCAAACAATAATCATTGATTTGACTGAAATGATTTCGTTGGAATTAAGAGGCTGGTCAAATGTTATGCACGTTGTTGATACGTTTGACTCCTTTGCCTGAACTTCTATGAGGACAAGAACATAATTGATAAAAGAGCAAATGGATTAAGATCAATTATTTGAAACATTGTAATCGTTGGTTTAGGAAGGCATTTTCCCTGGGAATCGGGCTGCATGAAGACAGACCAGTTGGGTTGAGATTGTCCATCTACTTTAAAGAATGTTACTGTCTGTTGAGTGTATTGATCGGTTTCAAAATGACTGATTTCAACCCCTTCCTATTTGAGAGATCGAAGGACTATCATGGATTAGAAAACTTTCCTCTAATTTAGTAGATACAATTATCATTCATATTGCCATGGATTGTACCCTGTCCATCAAATATTCGAATGATATGGTCTATGTTATCTGCAAGCCAACCATTAAACGCAACAGAGAGAATATCTTCAACGTCTGTCGTCCACACAATCGTTGATTTCTATTTTATCACTTTTGCATATGAAAATACAACTTATGTACACTATTTTGACGTATGGAAGATCCATGGAAGAAAAACGAAAGTTGATTAAATTGGATAATCCGCACAATCTACAAACTCGTTCACTTGATGTTAAAACGGCGAACGTAATTTGTGCATCATTTTTAATATAGAATTACCGAGTATGTTTAACTTTACAATTTACAATAAGGGTAGCCATATTTTAGCCATTTACAATTGGAGTAGCTGTTTTATAGTCACTTACAATCGGGATATCCATTTTATGGCCATTTACAAATGGAATATCCATTTTATAGCCATCAACAACCGCAGTGGCCATTTTTATAGCCATTTACAATCGGAGTTGCCATTTCATAGTCATTTACGATTAGGATAGCCATTTTATAGCCATTTATAATCGGGATAGCCATTTTATAGGCAAACAAAAAGCTGTCTGAGTTAATCACCATAGATATGAACATTACATAGAGATAGCAACAGAGAAAAGTTTAATAAAAGTGTGTGAAAAGAGATTGCAAAAAAATGTTAGGTTGATTGATAAGAAGGTAGGAAGAAATTGGGCAGAAAAGACGGTTTAGTAGTTTTATGAGAAGGTACTATGAAACAGCAGAAATCGAGATAGTTCAATAAGAAGATAGAAAGGAATCTGGCATAAAAAGAAAGTTTGGTAGTAACAGTAAGGCAATCTTTGCATATGAAATACTATATCTTATTTATCTTATTAGATGAAGTATTGTAAATAATCAGCATAATTTTTTTTCACTGTAATCTACCTTCATTTTGATAGTTTTTATCGCCTTTATCGAAGCTAAACCCAGGTTGGCATAGAGGATCATGAATTCTATTCCCATTTTGAACTTTTTTGTTATTCTGACTCGCGCTGCCAATTTGTTTCCTCACTGCTGAAGAGAACCTAGTTTTGTTGCGATAAAAAGCAACAGCAATTAAGATGGTGGTAAGTAATAGCTAAAAAATAATGATAATGATTTAAACTTATCCAGGTTTGTTCAACATAGAGATAAAACATATGCAGACAACAATGACTGGAAAGGGTAAAGGGGTGTGTGTGTGTGAAAATATACCAGCAAAGAGTGAAAGAAGAGCAGAGGCATGGGCTAATAGATAATTTTTGTTGCCATCACCCATGGAATTTCCATGGGTTTAGCAAGTACTTTTTATTTGACAGAAAAATAACCAAAACAAAACAAGAAAACAGTCAAATAGTACATACCTTTGCTATTATCAATGGAAGAAATTGGATATGGATCCGCCCCCAAATTAAATCACCATGGCCCCTTGTCCAGCGTACGAAAAAACTTACGACAGAATTCAACCACTTCTTCCGTAATCTATTGTCCAACCTTTAATAAATTTCATTGAACTGACAGACAGACGGAAAGACAGACGGAAAGACAGACATGATCGAATAAATATACCTCTTAAAATTCATTGGAAGAGGTAAAAACAACAAAGTTCTTGTCTGTATTCTATGAGGCTGTGTGTTATTATCATTAGATGTGGTGAAGTTGTACTATTTTCCTTGTCCGAAGCTTACGAACGTATTGCACATTTTTCGCAAAGTTTCAGTCACGTACCACCAAGGCCTCTTCGTAATTTCACATCCTAGGATAATGGACACTTGAAGAAGGCCGGAGGATACACAAAATGTTGTGAAAAAAAAATGAACAACATAGACGAGGAAAGTAGTCCGTATATATATATATATATATATATATATATATATATATATATATATATATATATATATATATATATATATATGTATATACAATAGGAAAAAATTCCTACTTGCATTTTTTAAATTGAAAAATTCCTTTCGTTGCTTTTGTTGTTGTTATTGCTGCTGTTGTTGATGATAATGATGTTACTTGTTCCACGTTATCCTTTCACCCTCATCCACTCAATATAGAATGATTGTTAACAACAAAGGATAATAACACATAAACAACCTCCCCCACATGATACATTAGCGACACCAGTTCAACATTCCTGTACAAAGATTTGTTGCATCAAATATTCATTTTTCTCATCCGAATTTGCTTCTGAACCCTTCCCTCCTCTTTAGTCGCCCTGAAAGCTTGAAAAAAAGGGAGAAAAAGAGCAACATTGACTCCTTTGTTGCAGGTGACTATCTGCATTGCTTGTGTCTGTTTGTAATTTGTGAAATTGAGGCCTTGTATATTTGATCAATGCTAATGGAATTTGGTTTGTAAGGCCCCCCCGCCCCTGCCCTCTGTGACATCCCCCCAGCTGTTGTCTTGTATCGGTCTTCATTCCTCAACGATGGGAAATCCAGAATTATCACTGACAGGAAGGACTGAAGAAAACGATGATTCAGTTAGGAATTATCCTGAGAACGTCGTCGGGGGAGAACAAACAAAATAACAAGCTAAACTGGTCTGATTAGAAACCGCCACACAACCAATGTCTTTTGGCAGTAGGCCAAGTTGAGGCTGATCAATTAAAGAATGGTAAAAGTTTTGACATGTGAATTAGTTACTTCTCTCACTTTTTGTTGGGCAGTGATCACGAAAAAAGTTTTTAAAAAAGTGAATGTTACCGGATGCATATTAAAAGACCTATTTAGCATGAACTTACGTGGCAAATTGAACCCCACTAAAAATACTTTTCCGGTGTGTGTGGGGAGGAAATATAACCAAAAAAATCTTTTCTAAACATAATAGGGAATAAATGTTCAATTTGTCAGCCCTGTAGCTCTGTTGGTGCGATTTGTAAAGGCGAAGCATACATAGCCAGCAAGCCAGTCAGACCAACCTAAAAATTGAAGAAAACTTCATTGATAGTTTTAATTGTTTCAAACAAGGTATCGGCTAGCTTTCACCGGCGATCAAGTATTGACGTCTTCTCCAGTTTCAAATTCTTCCAACTACTTGGCAAGTATTTTTAGAATTGTTCCAAGTGCCCCAATGATGATGCGCACGACTGTCACTTTCACATTTCAAATCTTTTCAAAATTCGAGATTCAGATATTTTCGAAGCTTTTCATTTTCTTACAATTCTATACTGCGACATCCACTGACAAATATTCCTCTCCTTGATTGCAAGAACTACATCCGTTTTTCTGGTCTGGATTAGATGATACGTTTCAATTTCAACGTCACATGAAGTTTTAGTTTTGTCATCAATTCTGCAGTCACTGAGTTTTTGAATCATTAGTAATTGATGATTTACACTGAAGATTGAGTGACAGTAAGTCTCCTCGATATTCCAGAACTCTCCTCGGTATTTTAGCTGTTTGGAGTAGTGCCGTTGTCTGGATGGTCTCTATTCTTCCATGGATTTACAGTTCCTCTAGCCTTCTCCCTAGGCCTTTCAGGGTAGTTCCCAGTGCCCAGATAACAATTGGCACATTTTTATGTTGCATAATTTCTTCTGTTTTCTGGCACGGTCCAGATATCTAACCAGTTTTCCTCTTTCAATTTTACTCTATGCTCTGCTAGTCTTTTTCTTAAAGATAATTGATCTTGTCTGCTGGTGTATCTCAATGGCGATCAAGTGACAGTAAGTCTTCTCTTTAATACTTTAAGACTCTCCTTAGAATTTTAGATCGCCAGAACTTCCAACTTCTTCGCCGGGCTTCTCCAAGACTTGCACTAGTGCACCGACCACGATTGTCACAACTGTCACCATGTTGCATTTTATTTTTCAATTTTCTGGCGAGATCAAAACTCATACCTAGCCTTTCACTTTCCTTCGGTTTGTGGTCTACCGGGATAGCAAAACGAGAATATACGAGAAGCAACGGGAAACAACAGGAAACATCTATCATTAGTAAGGATATCGTCTCTAGAAGTGACAATATGATGCTCCCTTGTTTCAGGGTCGCCAGTGACAGTTTGAAAAAACAAAAACAAAAACAGGGAGGTTCTAAAAAAGTAGCAATAAAATATATGTCAACTAGGTTTCTGAAGGTGTTAATTTTCTATAAATTCACAAATTAGATGCAATGTGTTTTTAATTATATGTTTGTACTACAATTTTTTGTGGAGGCATTAAACAGATATATTGGGTTTATTTGAATCCATATATTCTATTCTAATCATCTATGATCTATATTGATGACATTACACACACGTGATAACCTTAGGCCTGGGGGAAACGGTGGGGCGATTTCAAATCAATGGAGTGAGTCCAAGCTCACTTACATTTTGTATTTTATTAACGTTATACAATAACTAATCCCAGCAAATGGTGAAGGGAACCCTTAAGGAACACTCCACATCTGGGCCCTCAAATCTCTAGGCTTTTGAAAGGTCTGCCAATTCAACAAACTCACGAGTCGCATGATTTTCGAGGGCTGACCACTGACCCTCAGAAAGCGTGGTTGTTTTTTTCACTTGTATTGGCCATAGAACTGCTCCATACCTCGGAAACTATCCAAGTTAAAACAACGTGGTTTCACTATTTGATAAGACGTGTTTTAAAAATCCAATTTAATTTTTTTAAACGATTCGATCCGCCCTGCCCTGGCCTGTTAGTCACACTTTTCGTCAAAATCTTCATTGAAGATGGAAACATGGGACTTTCACCGATTATTTCAATATGTATTACATATAAGATGGCCTGATAGAGCTAAGAGTAGCAGATTAGATGATTATTGGTATGTGTGGGCTTTTTAAAAAACATTCTAATGAAATCCCCACCATTATATTACATTGAAAATGTTTGAGTTAATCTAAAGGAGAAAATATAGGAGGTAACTTTCTTTATTTCGTATTTTAAGGAAAATTACTTTGTTGAAAGAATCTACAAGCAACTCTTGTCCAAGTTGGCATTGACTTCGTTTTTTTCCCCCGTGAAAAGAACATAAGTAATTCCATTTATCTCGTCACGTTAAACCAAGCCAATGTATAAAAACAGAAATTCTCTCATCACCAATGATAGCTTGGCGGCTGTCTTTCCAACTTGGCCCAACTGACAATTCCCATATCCGCAACTTGATTTATCATGTGCAACACAAATGTTGTCGTTATCTTCAGTTGGAATTGAAATACCATTTTTAAAGTATTTCGTATGATGTTTCTCTGAATTTTTGAGATGAGGTATTATTATTATTTCTATTATTATTCGGACTATCCTCATCTTTGTTGCTTTTCATACAACGTTTCGCCCGTTGTACTCTACGGCCTTCACAGATATCATCTGGTAGGTGTGGGGAAGTAACGAACCGAACCCTTTATTTAACCGATGTGTCCATGCGCAGTGGTTAGAGAATCAGACAGAATTACTGCAAGTAATCTAATGGTTCTAGGTTCAATCCCAGTGTGAGACAATAATAATTCGAAAATACAACTAATGGTAAGAGGGGAGTGCGGTCTATATACCCCCGTCGGTTAAATAAAGGGTTCGGTTCGTTACTTCCCCACACCTACTAGATGATACCTGATGAACGTCGTAGAGTTCAACGGTCAAAACGTTGTATGAAAAACAACCAAGATGAGGATAGTCCGAATAATAATAGAAATCATATTTCGTATGACTTCGCCTAGGATTGAACAACGGCCTACTGAACTGCAGGCGAGCAATCCACCACTGGGCCACGGTGATTGATGAATATCCTTTTGTTCACGCTAAAAATAGAAGAGATACCGTCGGTTGGAATTATCGGATTTCCGCTAAGAGAGGTGATAATCTCAAAATGCAAGGAATGTGCCGGAATGTCCAACCTGGTGTCGCTGAGGTGTCAGGAAGGGCGCGTATGTAGCATTAATACTTGGCCTTCTTTCTGGATGCGTATCAGTGTCCTATTTCATCTCTGTCCACCCCGACCAAATCCATTTCAACTTTTCCCTACCCCATTCGCCTACTCTTCCTCACAAAATTCCTCCCTTCTTCCTGCTCATCCAGACACACCTCAAGCAACTCTATTTACAAACTGTTACTCAACTCCTTCATGGTAATGGGTTTTTTGGCTCTCTCTGTCGGCAAATTTTCCCCCTTATTCGGCCTGCACATTAACCTTGCCGGGAAATTAAAGATATGCTGCCCAATTTGTCGGCAAATAGGATCCGGCACCTCCCAATGAAAAACTTCAAGTACGCTTCTGCTTCCTCTAACATAATTCAGATCAACATCACATTTGTTTTATTTTCGGTCCCATCTCCACCACCATCATCAACATTACCATCATCAACATTACCATCATCAACATTACCATCATCAACATTACCACCATCATCATAATTCATTTCCCTGTTCACTTCGTCATAGTTTTTATTATTTTCTCCAGAGGGCTGCTATCCATCATATTACGGATGAGTGCTTATGCCTTTCAATCTTTTCAAATTTTCGTGTGTATGTGTGTGTGTGTGTATGCGTATGTGTGGTGTGTGTGTGTGTGTGTGTGTGTGTGTGTGTGTGTGCGTGCGCACTCGCGCGTGCGTGCGGTGTCATGTTCCAGTACCGGTGTTCGTGACTCAAGTCTTGTCAAAGTCGTATCGCTATGGAATGGTTGCAAAATAGCTGCCAAACTTATCGTCATTATTGACCTAATGGAGTCCAGCCATGCCTGTATTCTTTATCTTAATCACCCGCCTCTCTCTCTATCTGTCTATTTAAACATATCTGCGTTTTTATCAAAGTATCCATCGAGAAATCTAATAGGACATCAATAAAGTGGCCTGAGACGTTGATTCCGAATTGCATTGCATCTGTATTCATCAATGTAGATCTGATGGGGGAATAGACAGTAGGAAGAACGTTAAGGTTTCGTTGGACATCTACTTTGGAGATATTCCCAAGCATCTCAGGAATCGTCCTGCTCTTTCGGGAAGAGATCAAATTCAATTTGGCTTGTGATCCTCATGGCTATACAATCTGAATCCATGAGGTAATGAGATGAAAAGCCTGGCTATTCTTATTTTACATGTATGTATAGCCAGCTTCTTGCATTCATCTCTCTCTCTCTCTCTCTCTCTCTCTCTCTATATATATATATATATATATATATATATATATATATATATATATATATATATATATATATATATATATATATATGTATCACCCATCTCTCCCTCCGTCGGTAAACCCCAAAATTTCGTTCAATATTGACCATTAGATCATATTTGGAGAGTTTAGTTTTAAATAACTTTATTCAAAAAGATCGCTTTTGATTGTAATTTGACAACTGTGATAACAGTGAAGATTAAAAGAAAGATGTATTTTGTTTATTGATTTTAACATTGAATATTGTCGAAAATGAACAACCTTTCTGATTAATGATCTTCTATTTTGATAAAGTAAATGCAACTGAAACACTCAAATGAAAACTGAAGATTGAAAGTGTCCTGTTGGAGATTTCTGGTTGAATAATTCTTCAGTCTGATGCACCAGTTGAGGATGATAGCAATCAAATCATTACTTGAGATTATATCAACCTTATACGACGTGGAAGCTGAAATATTCAAAAAATCAAAATCAGACATGAAATCTATTTGGTTATGTTATTAGCTTTGATACGTAGCTTCACATAAGAGTTAAAAAAACAACTTAATTCATTTGTTTATCTGTACAATTCGCTACTTGAACGTTACAAAAATGTCCTGTACTTTTTTCCAAACAGATTGAGACTAATAATGAAAAGTGGATACTTTGTAAGAACGTCAAACACAAGAGATTACGAGGCATACGGACATGACCATCATCATCACCATCATCACTGTACCAATGACCAGTCTTCATGAGTATATTAAGAGTTGGGAAGGGTTACGAAGTTCGTATAGAAAGCGAATATTTTTCAGTTTTTCCTAATTATTACTTGCTAAATTTTTAGAGCGTGTTATTCATCAATGCATATGATAAGGTGGGATACACATTTAGAAATTACCATTCAAATATATTTTTGCAAATGTATGTTTATATATTTGCGACTACCTGAGTATGAATGTAAATTTACAAACATACACACACATCAATCCTCTTGAACTTTCTTCAGCTCTCACTAGCTACATCTCTCTCTCTCTCTCTCTGTCCCTCTCTGTCTCTCAGTCTCTATCTGTCCGTCTGTCTGTCTGTCTGTCTCTCTCTCTCTATATATATATATATACATAGTGTGTGTGTGCAAGTACATATATCAGGCTTGTATATATATTAGGCTTGTATATATATTAGGCTTCATTTGTAAAAACGTGCAATGATATATTATTCATTTAATTATCTTTGTAATACCTACCTATTATTTCAAAGTTTTACCAACACATGCACACGTGCACACAATTTCATAGATGCAAAAACGTTTACACACACATACACGCACACACACACACGCACACACGCACACATGCGTATATCTTCCGACGTGGGCATATCTATATAAATGGACAGTTTTATACACATGTCTCTCTTTCGCCCTTCCTCTCTCTCTCTTTCTCTCTCTCTCTCTCTCTCTCTCTCTCTATATATATATATATATATATATATATATGTGTGTGTGTGTGTGTGTGTGCTTTACACGTATACATAAGTTTATTTATATTTACATTGAATTACAAGTTAAATCGATTTTTTTAGCAATAAAGCTTTCAATTATCTTTCCATTCATTTTTATTGAATATGTTTCAACCTACCAAGCCTGTCTGTCAACGGCAAACAATAGGCGATCAAATATTCTGGCAGACGAAAGTGAAAATATATAGGTTTCCGATTCACCTGTGTCATTCATATTATGTACATAGAGTGTTTCCATAAATTATCTTAACAACATTAAAAATCTATTAAAAATACAAATGTCAGATTTGGTACAGAATAGAGACACGGTAATTATATATTTTTTTCAAAAATTGGTATTCTTCTTCGTGAGCGACATTGGTCACATATAACACATCATGTTCAATTTCCAGCCAGATACGTTAGAGCATCATTTCATCAATGCTGGATATGGTTTGGCAGATTCTTCACTTCTTAAATGTATCCACACAAAGAAATTCCATAGGGGTCGCATCAGGTCACCTAAGCAGTCAAGGGATCCATCAATTATGGAACGTTTTATTGAGAAAGCTGCGAACTTGGCTAGAAATTGAATATGTTCCATGCGACTTATAGCACCCACGTAGAAGTTTGCTGATTTAAAGATGAATTATTTGATCTTTCCACTGCAACCACAAACTTCGCACAGTTATGTTATTGTTTGTATTTTAAATAGAATCTCAAAATTATAAAGATAATTTCTGTTTTCGCGAGATAAATAATATCTAAACGTTAAGAAATGAACATGCATGTATATCTAGATTCATACAAGACTCATGCACCAGTGTTCTAATACAATGTTTCTGTCCAAAGTCTTACATTTTCTCAAAAACTATGATCAGGAAGTTTTTATTGGTCTTCGGGGAACGCTGGAGAGGTTGCTAAAGAAGATATGTAGATGTCAAGTCAAATTGAGTTTGCAGAAGAAACACACTATTGTTTAGCCTAAGGAGAGATTGAAAAAAGACCAGTATAAGAGGAAATCATATATGTGTGTGTGTGTGTGTGTGTGTGTGTGTGTGTGTGTGCGTGCATGTGTGTGTGTGCGTGTATTGGCCCACGGGAATCAATGGAGACATTTGGCATTTTTGAAATTGGACAAAAACGAATCCATTTCAATTTTACAATAAAAGAAAATTTATAAACGTTCTATAAAATCTTGATGAAAAATGACACTATCTCTAATTTTGAAAACATTCGCCAAAGATAAAGTCTCTGTGGATTCATTTAGCCATTTTCTTTTTTGTTTAACGTAATTGAATGTTTACATTTTGAAATGATCCGATTATGGACAAAAGCATTAACCTGTCAGTGATTAAAGTTTTGTTATAAAAGGGACAGCGAGTGAAAACAAGTATATTTCAAGTTTATTTTCGTATACGTATAGTATTACACCCCTTTTCTTCAAAACTGAAATAATTCGGATCAAAGTTTGAAAAGTGGAAAGAACATTGAATCACAATCTAACATTGAAAAGTTATGAACAAAATTTGGTTCAATTCTGCAAATTTTGAAGATGTTAAAATTAACTTTTTGAAATGTTTCGGATATTTTTCATAAACAAGAGAGAGAGAGAGAGAGAGAGAGAGAGAGAGAGAGAGAGAGAGAGAGAGAGAGAGAGAGAGAGAAAGGAGCAGGGATATACATGGAGAAACGTATTCGTGGAGTTGAAGATATATACATATACATATATATATATATATATATATATATATATATATATATATATATATATATATATATTATATATATATATATATATACATATATACATATATATGTATATATATATACATACACACACACACACACACTCATATATATATATATATATATATATATATATATATATATATATATATATATGTATAAAAGTGTGTACGTGCAAGCACCAGCGTGCGGGTGTGCAAGTGCATTTCAGAATCTACAACTAAATGAATGTGTGTTATGTTTTACCAAATGCACACACGCATACATTCTCTAGTGAGTCCGTTGCTTTGTTTATGTTGGTGAGCAGGTGTTCTCTACGTCCATTTGCTTTAGAAGAACACCTGAAATTCTTTACTATCTCGAGTTTTTCATCTCCCCACAGACTCAGCTGAATATCCCTCACCTGCTGAACATTCTAAAAATAGCTTTTACATCCTCCGAGAAACAAACATCATTCAATACTTTCTTCTTTTGTTTCCTTTCATATTTTCTTCTTTTTTTTCATCTTTTTTCTCCATATTCTTTCCTTCGTTCCTTCACTTGATGTGTTCAGTTTTCTCATCAAGATGCCCTCTCTCTGGATGAATAGGATTCACCGTAGCCGACGGATAAAGTGCTCAACCCCCACCCGGTAGGCACAGGATTCAAATACTCTAAAAATGGTATTCAATTCTTCCCGGCATTATCTTTTAAACTGTGTGTCTGTTCATGTGTGTGTCTACACAATATCTCAAAATGTTCACAATGAATTTCAATGAAATTTCGCGAAGAAGTAAGCCATTGACCAAGGAACAATTAATTTACGTCGATTTTGTTAACGTTGCAATTTTCACCTTTTCGGGCGTAGTTACACAATAATGACGTCATCATGGTGATATCATCATAATGGAAGTGAAGTGTAATAAGAAATAATTATAAATGATCTATATTATTAAAAACACTATTTGCTGTGTCACCCTAAAAAGGACGTTACGTTTATCATAAAGTTATAAAAGAGTAAAATATTCTCTTCAGCTGTTTTGTTTATTCAAGTTATTTGATCTATTCTGTTGTATGGTATATGTTTAACTAAGTATTATGTATATCATTTGCATTAATAAAATGTCTTACTAATCTTTAATGCTCGGTGGTATTTTTTTGGTAAAGCCTGGAATTTCCATGGATTATTGCTAGTAAGGAATAATTATTAGAATCTTTTAGTCTGGGATCTATAATCTGATTGTTCAGTTCTTAGTGACGATGGCGTTGGCAGAGATATGACTTTCTGAAAGCTTCTTTAGTTGTTCTTCCTGAGCTTACATTACGATATCATTTAATGCCACTGATAGATGAGATGATCATTCAGCTGAATCTGTCGATTCAGACGGCCAAGGACGATTAGGTTACAGGCACGTCACATTATAAAACAAAACTGGAACTTCTTCAAACAGTAATGACTTTGAGAGAACTATTTTTTAGATGCACTAGCATCTCTGTAACTGAATGCCGTTATTGATTCACAAACTGAAATGAAAGTTACGTCCCTTGCTCAATGTTGCCAATGTAGATGTGTTTCATCTAAGTACATAACTCCCCTCCTCAGTGTTGTCGATATAGATGTTTCCCATCTAAATGTAGATGTTTTGGGTTGCGACTAAATGTCAGAAATTGCTATTTAGATGATTCAGAAAATAATGGATTTTTAAAAGATTTAATTCAAGGTAATAAGAGGAGTAGTTTTTTTGATAAAATAAATGATATTTTAATGAAGTAAATGTTGATTGTTAAAGTCACATTCAATTTATTACTATAATGTAAAATATATGTTCGAGGTTGTTTGAAGATATTTTTCCAAGAGTGAGTAAAGAAAGAAATATCCAGCACTGCCCTTGCTATATGTTCATAAGAGAAAAAACCTAGCAAATCTATGGTCATAATTTCATGTTAATCGCAAACAAAAGTCATCTCGTTAAGAACATCGCTCTCTCATTTAGTATCTAAATGCTTTCACGATTACTATTAAATACTGTTAGAGAGAGGAAATTCTAAATATGCATTCCTGGTCTGTCTGGAGCTGTTAATTTCCTGATGTTACCGAGGCCATCAAAAAAACATTGTAAATTCAGACACGGTTATTAAAGGGGAGATAACCGATAAACTGTTATGTGTCGTGACGCTGCAATCAAATGAATCATTTCGTCTGAGATTTTTCATTTTGGAAACGGTCAACCGAAACTGTTGCCAAACTGTCAATGTAGATTTCTTCAGTTCTTAAGTCAGTCTGGAATTGAAAGAAAAATATTTTTCTGCAAGAACTATTCTATGTAGGTAAAATACAAAATTACCCAATTTTTTGCTGTACCCCAATTATCAAGCGTAATTAAACTTAAAATACCTACTATTAAATGCAAGATCTTGTTTTCCCCGTATATCTGTGTATGTATCACACATACAGGCCGACCCAAGAGGATTGAAAATTCAAACATTTACTCTTTATTATGTCTAGAAATAAAAACGGACTTTTTGATCTTTTGATAAGTTTTTGTGATGGGATCAATTTGCAATGTAAGTTTATGCTAAATTCGTACCTTGGGTTGTTCCCGGCAACATTTATGCTAATCTTTTTTCAATTCGGACATTTTAGTGATCTGTTTTGCCTCATTCCCGTTTAGCTAAAATCGATCGATGTACAAAAAAAGATACCTCACATCTTCTGACGTCACCCCCCTCTCAACCATTAACTATAAAAGCTTCAACTTCTACAACTATGGTGCCAACTTCTCAGACTGTAGCAACACCCGGGTCATTGGACCGGTAACTTTTCTTTCACTATTTTTTTACGACGAGTAGTGTGGCCCCGACTTTCTTGTTCTCTTTATTTAGTTCATCTAGCATCAGTTGGAGGTCGTGTAGGTTCTCTATGAAAAGGGTAATGTCGTCTGCAAATCTGAGGTTGCTCATGTATTCACCGTCTATTCTGATTCCTGTACGCTTGCAGTCTTGTCTTCTGAAGATCATCTTAAAGCAGGCTGTGAAGAGTTTGGGTAAGCTGCTATCACCTTGTCTTACCCCTTTTTGGCGCTGAAAGGGCTCTGAGTCTTTATGTAGCCTGATAAAGGTGCTGCTATGATTCTACATATGTTCCAGCACTTCGACATATCTACACCTTGTCGAAAGATGGCCTCCATGACCTTAGGGATTTCCATTGAGTTGAAAGCCTCTTTGAAGTTGATAAATGCGACAGCGGGTGATAGTTTATATTCTGCTGCTTTTTCTTTCAGCTGATTTATCGAATGCAGGAGGTCCATGGTTGAGTTGCTCTCGTGGTTGTTTTTTATCAAGTGTTTTTGTGATTCGGTTGGTGATGATTTTTGTGAAAAGTTTGTGTACGCAGTTGAGTAGGTTTATAGGTCTGTAGTTGTTGAGATCTTCCGGGCTTCTTTTTTTATATAAAAGCATTATGATTGCAGTGTTCCAATCATCTGGAACTTTACTGTGTTTTAGACACAAGTTGAAAAGGACGGCCAGTTTCCTAGTGATGATCTTACCCACTTTTCGGAGTAAGTCGATAGTGATGTTGTCCGGTCCAGGGGCCTTTCCTTTCTTCGTCGGTTTGATGGCTTGTTTCACCTCCCACAGAGTTACTTCTGGGAAGTCCTCGAGTTGATTGCTCGCGTCTGGCGTATCCAGTTCATTGTTTGTAGCCCTTGTTTGGACAAATCGAATTTTTGGTAACATTTTTTGGCACACAATCCTGTCTCAGTCTGTGGTTAGGTCTCCATTTTCCTCAAGTATGCTGGTTATTTGCTTCCTTTGTTTATTGCTTTGAAGCACCAACTTTTTTCGAGAGTTGACTTGATGATTGCTATCGTGTATTTTTTTCTGTCTCCTCTTGTTGCAAGAATGGCAGATGATCGCTGAAGATCAAGACTCACAATATGGATCCCTAGAGATCACATGCATAACCGAGGCCGGCAGAGTATTAGATGGAGAGACGAGCGAGATAAATTCAGAAAGTACTGGCTCTGCGACGCCTATGATAGAGAAGTGTGGCAAATCCTGGAGAAGGTCTATATCCAACGACGGGCGGTTACATGATGATGATGATGATGATAAGTGTTGCCCCGATTGCAAAATCGGTCATCTTTCTTTACTGTGTTTTACGGCGTTTGGTTATGCAATTCATCTTCGTAGCACTGAGACTTCTTAATTCTTTACTTCTATACCACGCGCTTTCGACATACATTTTGGGTCTATCATGTTATGCCTTAAGAAACAATTGTGCTTCTCGATTAGAACATAATTCTGTAGCTCTACTTCTTTTCGTTGCAAAATATAGAAATAGCTCCACGAGAAGTCACTCCCATTTTCTATTCTACGTAGAGTTAGCTTAGCTAATCCAGATTTGCAACTTACCCGACTAGCGCTGTCAGCAATATTTACTACTGTTGAGTTATCTAAAAGCTCTGTCGTCTTACTTTGTCCGCCCTTCCTATTTGCTTCATTAGTCCTGACGTAAAGCCTGATTCACATTTTTTAAAATCTCTAATGGTTCTTCAAAACTAAACCTAATTAAAGGCAGCGTTTTCATTTTTAACCGACATATAAAATATATAATGATTAGATTAGCTTAGTCACACCTCTCCTACATATCACTTTTCTAACGAGTTTTTTGCTCTGTCTCTTCTCTACTGTATCTCTGGCGAGATTTAATAGCTAATTATACTTCGCATTTATTCTTCTTACGATTCTCCGAAGTGTTTAAATGTTTCCACGTTTTCCCTTTCGTTCCCTTTCTTGCTTTTTGAATGTGTATTTTAATTTATGTCTCAAACTGTCAACACCTTTTTTTATTTGTCTACTTAATATTCGTGATCCAATAAAAGACAAGAGAAGCATCTTATACATTGATTTCCCTTCCCCCCTTTTTTTATTGATTTCCACGGCACGACATGCCGCCAAAAGATGTTGGTCTTATGATGATTTTCATCGGAGGGTTTTTCTTTTTAGAGTGTCCCTAGGGGTCTAACCCTAATGGTTAGAATGTAATGATAGGCCAAGTCATTGGAAGTTGTCATAGTGGGTGTTACTGGAGACTGGGTGTAAGAGAGAGAGAGAGAGAGAGAGAGAGAGAGAGAGAGAGAGAGAGAGAGAGAGAGAGAGAGAGAGAGAGAGAGAGAACGCTGCCTCTATAATGACTCTCTGCAAAACAACTGCATTTTCGCGTTTCGCCTCTTTTCGTCCACTCGGTTGATGTCATCGAGATAATAACCCAGAATGTGGATTTATGGTCAGTCAGGGCAGTTCGTACTTTGGGCTTACAACCTCTTTTTTATTTTACATCAGAAACGGTCAACGAAAACACTGACACTGAAACCGTCTTTCTTCAGTTTCTAAGTTGGTCTGTCTGACTGGTCATGCACGTATCAAGCGTACAAGCCACGCCAGAGGAGTTGGAGTGAAGGACTGACAATTTCAGCATTTACTCCTGATTATGTTTGGAAAAAACGTTATTTTTGTTTTTAGAAAATTCACCCCTAAAAAGGTTTTTTAGTGGGGGATGTCAATTTGCAATGTAAGTTTATGCTAAGTTGACCTCTTAGTTTTAAGCTTCTTTTTTGAAAATTGAAACCTTTTTCTAATGATCAGTGCCTATAAAAGGCATGAGAAATAACTTATTCATTTATCTCTCCCATTCTTTGATTGATCGCCCCAACGCTCCGTGCTCGGCAAAAGACGTCGATTACATGACGGTTTTTTTTATTGAATAACTAACCTTTTAGAAACGAAATAAAGTGTGTTAGCCACTTGACATCATTGACTTATCTCCTAAATCCCAGTATAAAAAGTTGTTCGACCTGTAAGAATATTGTCTATATCAAACCGGCTCATGTCGTGGAAAAGGTTGGAACCCCTGTTTTATTGTTGGCTGATAAAGAAGTTAGTGTAACTCAACCAGACTCAAAGCTCGTTTACATTGTTGCTGCTATCAACCAACTCATCGTCTCTGTCTACTTTCCTATATTTCATATAAATAATTTCTCTTTCCCTCATAATTTGAGGCGTATTTCTCAATATCGTTCTTCAGTTATTTACTTCGTTTTGTTCTGATTTCTTCCTCATGAGTTGGTCTGTCTGGCAATTTGTTTTGTTTTTGTGTTTATATTTTCTCTTGAAGAATTCAAGTAGTATTTGTCCGATCAGCAGAGCCAGCCAAGACGATTTATGGCACAGTGCAAGGACGGAGAGAGAGAAACAAGTAAAGAGATGAGAGGACAACATTCCAAAATGAAGTTGGTCGACGCCCTTAGAGAGCCACAAAACTGAGAGGATTGGAGAAAGCTGGTTTCTAAGTCATCTGTGGCGCCTTCACGGTCGGATAAACTTAAAGACTCATGATAATGATGATGATGATGATGATGATGATGATGATGATGATAGTTTGCTCATGGAGTTTCTTTCTTTCCATCTGAATTAATTCTTGTTTTTTTTCTTTGTTTCATATTTTCCGTAATTACTTCTGCCTTTAATTCCGTCTGTTTTTCTTTTGCTTCACTTCACCCGTTTCTTTTGCGTCAATAGCTTTTAGGTTGGCGCCAAAAATGTTGCGCTTCTTCTGTTTAGATTTAATTTCTTTCCTTTTTTTTTTCTTTGTCAGCATTTTCTTTCTTTTCTCCCCTTCTTTCTATTTCCTACTACTTCTTCATTTCTTTCTTTTCTCCCCTTCTTTCTATTTCCTACTACTTCTTCATTTCTTTCTTTTCTCCCCTTCTTTCTATTTCCTACTACTTCTTCATTTCTTTCTTTTCTCCCCTTCTTTCTATTTCCTACTACTTCTTCATTTCTTTCTTTTCTCCCCTTCTTTCTATTTCCTACTACTTCTTCATTTCTTTCTTTTCTCCTAACTTCCCGCCTCTTACTATTTCTAATAATTTTAACTTCCTTGTTGTCATTAATCTGATTTTATTTTTACTTTCTTCTTCAGAACCCATTCTAGATTTTTTGTTTCTTTCGAAAAATTCTTTTCTTTCTCGAAGAATTCTCATTCACTCTTTTTAAATACAATTTCTTACTTCTGTCTTCTTTCTTTTCTGTTCATTTTTTCTTCTCATTTTCCCCTTTACTCTCAGTCCTTCTTTATCTTATCTCTCCCGTCTTTTTTCATTATTCTTTCTTCTTTTCTCCGGAGCAAACCATGGCTTTACAAATGAAAAATATTTAATAGTTCCTGCCTGCAAATAATGATCATATAAGATAGCAACTTGTCAATTATTAAGGAAAAGACGATCAACACCCAAAATAAATGAATTTAAACTTGTTTAGCTTTTCATGCAAAATAATATATATGACCCACCTATAGTAAGTATCCCTCAAAAACTGGGCTCGATTAACACAAAAAGCACATTATAAAAATGATTTCGTGACCTATACACATGATCGACTCATACACGAATATATACGATTTTTCTCTTTCCTTTCTTTTTCATTTTTATTTGTTCTGCTATTTTTTTTGAAGCAACATGAATGAAACTGTCCAAGATACCCTTCCCCCATAAGTAAATAGCTACATCATATAGAAGAAATTTAGTGCATTCCTTATTTCCCTGTCTGCAGAAAATGGTCTTCTTTGACCAATACCGATACTTGACTGAAGTCTTTGCATTACATCAACCTGCCACATGGTTTTTGATTCAATCCCAGTGTGAAACAATAATAATACTACTAATGCTAAGAGGGGAGTGCAGTCAAGATACCCCCGTCAGTTAAATAAAGGGTTCGGTTCGTTACTTCCCCAAACTTACCAGATGAAGGCTGTGGAGTGCAACGGCCGAAACATTGTATGAAAAAACAACCAAGATGAGGATATTCCGAATAATGATAGAAATAAATAAGGTTTTTACACCAGTAGTATCAATAGTAGCATCACTTTTAGAATCGATTACCATGGCACTCAGCGCAAGAACTTGGATTGTGGTGCTAAGTTTTCTTTCTTTTTTTGTCCCCTCTTCTCCTCTATTTTCTTCCCTTAAAAAATCCCTCTCAACGAAATTGATGAAGGAGTGTCGAGTGTCTTTCTGTCTGTTCCTCTATCTATCTGTCTACATGATATCTCTAAGTTCTCAATGAATTTCAATGACATTTTACGGTAGGAAGAATTGGATCAGTTAGATCTCCAATTTTTTCGATTGAGTGTTGTTTTTCCATTTTAAAATACATTTATACATTCGCTCATGTCTATTCACACGATATCTCTCAAAGTTTACAATGAATTTCAATGAAAATGAAATGATGAGTAGATCATTGGATGAGGTAAAATTGGTTAAATGTTGGGGCTGATCCAAGGATTCGTTTTCAATTGAGAGATACTTTTATTACTCTATATGAAAAGCAGTAAGAAACGGACAGTAAACTGAATTTAAATTCCAAGGGAAGTGACTCAATATTTATACATATTACAAAAATTGCGTTCTCTCTCCTGTTTTTTCAATATTTCATTTTCATTCAGTTTTTTTAATAATGTAGGTTGTTAGCAGAGGTATTCTTTCTAGTTTCATATATTTTCTGATTCTGCCTTACTTTTTCCGTTTTTTTTCTGTCTTCTTTTTCTGCTGTAATATTTCTCCCTTTCAGTCAATTTCATGTTATTCTTTTTTTTCTTTACAATTTCTTTCTTTTTATTATCTACCAGACAAATGTTCCATTGTACGTTTCAATTTTCAATTATAAAGCCTGTCAATGCTTTTATTGTGTTTGGCTTTTATCATGAACGACAATACAACTTCTCGAAAGAAACGCATCATTCATTTCCGTGTTTTATGATCATATATTTTTCAATCGATTTTACTGGTTGATTGGCAACATCTGTAAACATCTTCCCAGCTGTATTTATAAAATCTATTGTAGAAGTAAATTACTTTTCATTAATATAACGCTGCAAGTTCCTGAGAGAATAATTATCTCAGTGGGTTTCAGTCATTCATTTCTAGTCGCTTGCAGCCAGGCCATTCAGAAGGTTCACAGTGATGGCAGTAGCATTTGGCTTGCTTTATAGTGTGTATTGTTGATATCCGCCTCCCATAGAAGGATTAATGTGATCGCCATGGGTGGTTCTCAACATGAACCCAACTGGTTACAGCAGCCAGTTACCCATGTAGTTATTGACCAGGCTCTACGTTGCTCAAATTCGGTGATTTTACAAGAATCCAATGTGAATAGATTGTAATGTTGTATCTTTAAAATCTGATGTATAAGTTTCTTTTCATCAATATAGCATTGCAAATTCCTGAAGGGATTATTATCTATATTGGATTTCCTTCAATTATTTCTCGTCGCTGGGGAGAGTAAGGGAAAGAGGCCCTTTTAAAGTATAGTGGGATCAACTGGATCGACACTGAAGACTCTCTACATGATCCAAAACTTTTTATGGTACCTGCAGTTCTCTAATGGTCACCAATCTAGGTACTGACCCGCTTCGACGTTGCTCTGATTCGGTGATCGTACGCGATTTGCTCGTAACCTTGTAAAATTTATCGTAGACGTCAAATACCTTTCATTGATATTAATTATTATTACATCATATTAAATTAAGACTGCCGGATGTAACACATACCAGAAGAAGCCTAAATAGATATGAAGGCTAATGTGTTAAAAATAACAAAGATGGTGATAATAGTCAAAAAAAAAAAAATGTGTGGAATAATGAGGACGTAAGCCAGATGAAAATGATAGCCAGCCATTTTCATTAGTCTCCCCCACTTTAGATAATTATAGATATTACAGCTCATTGTCATCTATTATCAAAATACAATTTATTGCAAAAACGTTTTCCAATAAATATCCACATTTTTTAAATATTTTGTCATCCTGAAAATCATCAAAACACATTTTGTAATGTTGTATGCATATCATTATTCTATGTTGTATGAATTATCTAAATTATGAGACCATTATTTATTATCAACAGGATGTTCCTCTGTGATTTTGGAATTTAAAATTTCTATCTACGATTGTTGAATCAAGTATTGAACTAAAAAACTGTCCCTTCATCAGCTCATTTATTTCCTGTCACTTGCAACTAGGCCAGCCAGAGGGTTCAGGGAGGTGGACCCATGGCTTCTGTATTTGAGTTGGAGGATTAATGGGATCGTCACGGGAGGATTTTTTGATGAGTCAGTACTGCGCACAACTCTTTGTATATCCAGTTGTTCACCTACCAAGGTACTGACCTGACTCAATGTTGCTTAATTTCGGTGATTGTACAAGAACCGATGTATTCAAAGTGAATAGACGGGAACATTATATCAACAAAATCCAATGTTGAAGTAAATTACAATTCATTAATATAACGCTGCAAGTTTTCCTGTTAAGTCGGTAAGATTACCCTTTTTATCGCCAAAACATTTTAAAAAAATTATCCCTATTTTGAAAAAAATATTTTGTCCCTCTGATGATAAAAACTCCACATTATATTATGTCAGACAATACCTATTTTTTTGAACCTGTCAACCAAAACAGTCAACAAAGCTTTCTCCAGTTTTCAAGTCAGTCTGGCTGGATGGCTGGTTGGCTGGCTACCTATGTATGTAACATGCGTAGACTGCACTGATGGAGTTACAGGGCTGAAAATTCAAACATTTGAGAAAGCAGCAGAATATAAAATTCCACTTGCTACAATATTTGTTGACCAAGAAGGCTTTCGACAGTGGAAATCCCCAAGGTTATTCATGCTATCATTAAAAAAAATCGTATTCCGTGTATATGTCAGCGTATTGCAACATATCTACCGACAAAGTAGTTCCTTCATCAGACTACAAAGACTCAGAATTATTCCAGCTCGAAAAAGGCGTGAGACAAGAAAATACCAGCTCACCCAAACTCTTCGCAGTCTGCCTCGAGATAATCTTCCGGAATCTAGAATGGGAAAATAATGGAATGGGAATAGACGGCGAATACGTAAGCAACCTCTGATTTGCAGATGGAATCGCTTTTTTTGCTGAGAACCCTCATAACCTCCAGATGATGCTGGACAGACTGGACAATGAAAGTAAAAAGTTTGTCTCAACATGAACTTAAAAAAAAACATAAATGTCATGTACAACGAATGTGGTGAAGACAAAGATACAACAATCAAAATTGAGGACACAGAACTGGAGAAAGCAGACCACTACATCTACCAAGGAAAGCACATCTCCAAGAAATCATCAAAAGAAGAATAAATCAAACAAATCAGTCTAGGATGGCAAGCTTCCGACAGGGCAAGCTCAACCCCCAAGAACAAAAAAAAAAAAAAAAATCCTGCAAGAGCTAAAAAGAAGGCTGTATAACCAATGCTTCCCCCCAATAGTCACCCGTGGAGCTGAAACATGGAATGTAATTGAAAGATTGAACCGTACACTGAAAACCATGCAACATGCAGACGAGAGAATTAGACTCAAAATAACATGGAGAGATCACAAGACAGCACAATATATTAG
>OY735239.1:20661574-20710178 GCA_963457665.1 Thysanoteuthis rhombus
GAGAGAGAGAGAGAGAGAGAGAGAGAGAGAGAGAGAGAGAGAGAGAGAGAGAGATGCCTTTTCACGATAGAAAGGGTGACAGAGTGAGAAAGTGAGAAGGGATATTAATTTTTCACAATATATAGAGAGAATAAAGAGAGGACGTTTCTTTTATGAAAGAGAGTGTGGTAGAGAATATATTTTTTACATCCCCTCAAATTATTTTGATCCCCGATTTTTTCTCCTCCTTACCACCAAACCTCCCACAATTTTTTTTTCAAGAAATAATTCCTTTTTGGTTTGTCATTTAAAGATACTAACTGAATTTTTTAGA
This sequence comes from Thysanoteuthis rhombus, assembly GCA_963457665.1. NCBI lineage: Eukaryota > Metazoa > Mollusca > Cephalopoda > Oegopsida > Thysanoteuthidae > Thysanoteuthis > Thysanoteuthis major. Next base: position 20,661,888 of record OY735239.1, read on the forward strand.
ACTTTAGCTTTGATTTTAACTTCGAATTTAAACTAATTTTTTTGAGAAAAACCGATTTGAAACGAACACATAACCGCAACAAACACCATGCACCAATTCAAATTGAGTACCCCCCCTTTAACATTATCCCCCCCTTAACATTACCCCCCTTTTCGGAGTTAAGTAATGAATCACTTTTCAAAAAGAAATTATATGTAACACTGATTTTCATGGATACATTTATTTTATTAATTTCAGTATGAGTTCTTGATGGGACGTAAGGTAGCGGAAACTGCTGGCAATATCAACCAAATACTTGTCCAGGGGACCGTAAACGAATATACAACTCAACACTGATTCCAAAATTTCGGAATGGAAACGAGAGTCCTAAAAAAGTGGACGTCTTTCTCTGAATGACGACATCTAACCGTATTGGAAAAACACAAAAGCCTGACGGACAGATAACCTTGCAGGAATTAAATCAACTAAGCTAAGAAACTACCTCACCGAGATTACTCACCAGACCTCTTTCCGACCAACAACTACTTTTTTTTAAAGCATTTCGACTGGCTGCTGCTTGGTTGTTGGAGATCTTCCCTTGCAGGAAAGGAAGATGCTTAACAACCAAGTAGCATCTTAAAACGTCTTTGAAGAATTAATCGGACCCCAGAATTATATTCTTCCGGGATAAATTGACTTTTTATAGTTGGCGAAATTGTGTAGATTCCTACGAATTTGACTTCGACTGATGGCTTTTATTCTAAGATATACTTTATAGCTCTAAAGTTGACGGTGAACCATTTTTGTACCGGCCTAACAGCAGTGGTGCTATTTTTTCAAATTCACATCCAAAATTCAGTTAAAAACATCTAGAAACATTTAGATTCCCCGGATATGTATCTAAGATCTTGGAAAATTTATTTATTAATTAAATGTGACGTTTTATAGAAAATATTGCTTGTTTTATTGCAATAAATTATTAGAAAAAATATTTGGTTTATTCTATAAACAGCTTAATACCGATTATGTCAGTAATCGGTATTAAGATGTTTGTGAATAAATAAAATATTCTAGACACAACCCAAAACATCTAAATCTAAATGAAAATTAGGCAGACCAATAGCAGAAGCTGCAGTTGGCTGTTTCTCGGATTGTCAAATCGTGCTATATATATATATAACATCGGGAAACATTTCAAATTAATTACAGTTTCAAACAGTAATATATTTTAAAAAAACATTGTACGGGTCATCTCATTGACCAAAGGGAAATAACTTATATTTTTGTAATTTACTGGTTGCAATGCAAGGGAAATAACTCTGAAAAAATGAAACGGGATTATTTTTCTTGTGAATTGAAATTTTCATACCCAGCCTTTGGAATAGAGAGAATTCTGTACAAGACTGACTGCTGGTTTAATACATTTTTTCATCATTTCAAGAAGCCATGGAAACTGGACGTCAGTTACTTCTGATTCCCTATGTTATGGGCAGTTTATTGAGCATTCAAGCATAAGGTACATTTGATCTTATAGGACTTTGATTCGTTATCTATTTCAAGACTGTTCCTTGGCTTGATGAAATAATGGAGTGGTTTCCTTTCCTTATCTACATTATTTACTGTATTTGATTCAAATTGATGCCTATGATACACATCCTGCAAGAGAAATGTCACCAAAGGTAAACGCTTGTTTTGGTCAGATCTTGAGGAGGAATAAAAAAGACCCAAGGAAATTTTGCGTCTATATCCTCAACTAACTGATAACCCACACTATCAGGTCGTTTTCAGCCAGTTATTTTGAGGGCCTCCACTTTCTGGATGGGACAGATAGCTACAGACGTTAAAAACAAAAACCAAAAATAAGAACAAAACAAAACTCAAAAGAATTTCAACAAAAGAAAACTAAAAAATATCAAACGCTAAATCGAAATTTTCCGAATTGTTTCCCTTTATCCATATTCGACGAATTACTTTTCACTGGATGACCTTCACATTAAAGAATTGATTTTCACCCAAAATTTACCGTAGAACCCCTTCCCTATATAAAATTTAAAAGAAGGTTTTCTGGGATGTGTAGTTCCTGAGTTATAATATATATAGTATATACATTACAACTAATATCATACATATTAGAGGTAGGATATCGGCTCCCGGGTCTGAAACCAAGGTTTCAATCCTGTCTCGTGGTACTGGGTGGGATAATGGATTGTTTATAGCCACACTGAAGAGTTGTAATACAACGAAACAGCTGTCTGTGGATGATACAATATATATATATATATATATATATATATATATATATATATATATATATATATATATATATATATATATATATATATATATATAACTGATAATCCCAACAAAAAAGATTTGCACATGATAATAAAGTGTATATAAAACAACAAAAAATTACTGAAGGATATTGCATGGACAGATTTTGGGAAATATCTAAGTATATCCCTAGCTGAAATAAAGTGAGCCTCATATGCTATCAAATACGAAATCAAGTCTCCCAGCTACGATGGTTTGTTAAAATTTCCAAACTCCCTTTTTCTAGAACAGTTTCCAGATCGTGATAGCAGTGTTTTTGATATGGTCCAATTTCACAATTCATGCATGCAGCCAAAAGACATTGGTCACGTGACAGTTTTTATTGTTTGATTAACCGGACCAGTTGCTTGTTATTTATAGTTTTAATTTTTTCTTTTCTTTATCAGATTTTCAGGTATTTTGTTAATACGGTTAGGTGGTGTCCTGACATACATGAAAACAAATCTATCAACTTGCGTAAAAGACAAAGAGTTATTCCCCTTGTAAAGTTGAAAACCAATTATTCTAATACTTCTGAAGACTATAATTCAATTTACAATATTTTTTTCTCTTTTTGTTCACAAGATTGTTATAAACAAATTTTTCTTTTAGTGATTAAAATTCAATGAAAAATATTTAAAAAAAATGAAGCCTTATAAATTCGATATCAAAGTTCAGAAGTACTTGAATACTTGGAATTATATTTTTCATACTTTAGAAATTCATAAAGAGTTTTCAAATTAAAAAGAAAAAGGGAAATAATTTTCGGTCTTTTATGCATATCACCACAGATTTTTTTTGTATATATCTGGATCATAGAAATATTTCGACTGGAATGCCTACTCGTTCACATGACCGGCACACGGTGATCCAAAATGAAGGTAAAACAAAACGCCGGGAAACAGAAATGATTTAATATATATTTGTATTTCACCAGCATGTACAATAACAAATTCAAAAAAGGTTCTTTTTATTCTTTTAAAGCTATTTCTACTTGAATTTTAAAATCTTTTTTTTCAAAAAACTTTTAAGCGATTCCAAGCGAGTAAAGTTGAAGTTTCTTCCATATTTTTCTGTGATAATTTGTAACATGTCCTCATTCTCAATGTCGTGTCACATGAATCTCAGTAAATACATAGTTATGTCATTTTCCGTCGATGCCGTGACGTAATTATCCTCCATCTCTCTGACCAACATAACTGTAAAAATCTTGTCCCCTTCCAACCCAGTGTGCTTCCCAAGGACTTTCTTCAGGGTGGTGTTAGGACACCTCTGGATTCCATTAGAGGACTCTACCATCTGCTTCATTGTGTCTTGCTACGTGGCCAGTTAATGCAAGTCTTCGCTGCCTTATGATGATATAATTCCGTAGAGGCTCAATGGATTTATTGTTTTGTGTCTTGTATGGTGATTATTGTTTGTTATATTGAAAGAAAATAGTACTTCAAATAAAACTTTACAAAACTGAAATTGAATCAAAATTAAAGAAAAAAAAAGCAGACCCCCCCCCCCAACTATACAATCATTATAACGTTTCAAATTGAAAACAGGAAGTTAAGGGATGTTTGGATGACGTGGGAAAAACAGATACTACACTTTTGATCCTAAAGAAAATGTGTGAATCGCACGACCACAACATTTGGGAGGTACTGCGTTTTGAATAAGAAATAAGAATTTTAAAACATATTTAAGTGTTGAATAAATCCTCCCCTACTTCTATTTTCCTCTCCTTTAACTATGATCTATTAATGTTTTTCTTTTGCTGAACATTGAACTTGAAGGAAAGTGAACTCTAGAAAACACATTCTTTATTAGATTTTATTTCAGCATCTGTTTTCCCTTCCAACCTTTTAAAAGAATGGCCTTTGGCAACGAACAGAGACAAATGTAACTCGACTAAATTTCCATCCATTTGCCGTCAATATTTCCTCAAACCTGATTTCAATTACGCCCTTCCCATTCTATTTCTCTGGAGAAAATGCATCTAAAGAAAAGTGCTGCTCTTGATTTCTCTCGGTACCTGAAAGAGAAATCCTTAAAAGAGGCAAAATGGAAATCAGCATCTTTCATAATTCCCCCTCCCCCAGATCCCCAAATTTCATCTTGATTATGTATCTTATTTGTCATCCATAAAGATTAAGAAATATCCTGAAACGATTAAGAAAAATCATCCTAAATTTACAAAGAAAGAATAAACAGAGAGAAAGCAAGTCGTATTCGATGTTCTAATCGTTTTATTGTTCTATTGTTGAATTCTGTTTGTTGACATAGCTTCACCTAACATTTAATATCGCTCACCTTTCTACACAAAATTCTATTCCTATGTCCTTGCTGAAAATTAAGTTTGAACATTAGAAACCATCAACCAAAACTGTCAACACGGCTTTCTTCAGTTTTCAAGTAAGTCTTGCTGACTGGCTGGCTACGTATCTACGTTTGCGTCGCGTGTACAGATCACATCCATAGAGCTAAATGGCTGAAAATGTATGCATTTAACCCTTTTCATGTCTAGAATAAGATTTTTTAATCCCCTCTCCCCAAAATACTTTCCATGATGCCCCCCATAATTTCCAACGTAGGTTTATGTTATAGTGGTCCCTCAGTTTGTGTCCGGCAAAGTTCACCCCCCCTTTTTTTAGAATACATATTTTTTGAGCAATCACCGCCTAGCAAAAGGCCAAAGAAGTAACTTATTCATTGATCATTCCCTTTTAATTTTGGGATTGATCATCCCCAACGCAGCATGCTGCCTAAAGACATTGGTTACGTGACGCTTTCTATTGTGCCACTAAGCAGACTGATTTAGTTTTGCTTTACGCTAATTATTTGACGTCATTGAAATAACAGTGGAGGTAATGAATATTCCTCAAAGATTTATTTCTGATGATCACAACCAGAGATTCCTCGCTGGCTGTCAGTTCTAATTTCCAGTCTTTCATTATTGAATATGGATTTCATTCCTGTTACAGAATCAAGGGCGTAGTTGAGGGAGGGGTTGGAGTCTATTTTAAACCACCCCAGATGGGCTACCCAAAAGCTTTATTAGAGGTATTTCATCAACTGCATTTCAGCTAACATTATACAATAGGAAATTTCAATGAATGTTGGAGGGGCACTTCAAGAATATTAATGAATAACCTCAATACAGCAACAGCAACAACAATAACAATAACAATTATAACAGTAATAGTCAATTTACAATTAGAGTAAAGAATATACCATATTACTTGTATATTTTGTTTATTTTCCATTGTTTATGTAATTGCTCATACCACAAACTATTGATGCATCGAATTGATCGTTGAACCGATGGATCAGTTTTCTGGCTTGTTTTCCACCAGTTGAGTGATACAGCGTCTCTGTTTATGGCAAAATTTTATTCTTCATCTTGTTAGATCATTTACACTCCAACCTTTTCATTACCAACGACTCCGTTTATTTAAATGGATGTTCATTGAAAGGTCTGGCCCCAAGTTTCTGCGCACTTAGCAAGGGAACCACTGCACTAAATGTTGGGAGGGAAAGCCCGACAATTAGCCCAATCTCCAGCTACGTCCCTTTACCATAATCAAGCGTCAGAAATCCGGATTAAGGGGATTATGCAACATTCATAAGAATTATTAAGATGTATATCCGACGAATGTCAACATTTCATGCCTTATGCCCTCTTCAGCAACTGGTTATATGCTTTATTCTTGTAATCATTAAAACAGAAAGACTATTTTCATTTGAATAACATATTTTTCTATTATTCAAATAGGGTTAATTGTTTTGAAAACTAACGATTCTAACCTATAATAACTATATGAGGATGACCCTTCAGAATTATCCCCGTTTTATCTAAAATGTAAAAGAAATTTGCAATCTTTTCTCCAATTCATCTTTTATTTTATGTTTTTGTTCATTTTATTTGTGTTTATTCTAAATCTTATACTTTCTCTGAATAATTTTATAGAAGTTTTCGCCCAAAATTGAAATTATAAATCATCATCATCATCATTATCATCGTCGTCGTCGTCGTCATCATCATCATCATCATCATCATCATGATCACCACCACCATCATCATCATCATCATCATCATCATCAGTCTTTTAACGTCCGTCGTCGAACATAGACTTTCCCCAGGACCCGCCACATTTCTCCATCATGGGCGTCGCAGGGCCAGTATTTTCTGAATTTGTCTAGTTCATCTCTCCATCTTGTATTTTGTTGGCTTCAGTTTCGCATATGATTTCTGAGGATCCATGTTGTGAGTCGTGATATCCACCAGTTGTCTTTCATTCTCGCAACATGACCAGCCCATTGCCATTTGAGTTTTCTAATAAATTCTATGATGTCTCGGACCACTGTTTTCTTCCTGGTATAATGTGCTGTCTTGCAATCTCTCCATGTGTGGTTGACTTTATAAACACTTTATAATAAATAAATCATTATATTTTCAAAACACCAGTATCTTGTGTAAAATACTGTTTCTACAAATCTGTTGTAATTTAATTACAAATATAAAATTTTTACCTCAAATAAGATTAAAGAAAACTCATATTGATATTATTCACATTCTATTCTTTATTTATTTCGATTTAATTTTTAATGATACAATATTTCTAAAGGTCTGAAGTATACCCTTCCCCGCTCAGTGTTGTAGTAATCAAACAAAGTTTTACGATCAACTTTTATTGTTGATTTGGTGGAAAAAAAAATTCCTTCCTATTCTCATTTCCATCTCTTATGGTATCATATTTTTTTTCCAAAGATTGAGAGTTTAGACCGATGTCTCGTTGAAAATTGATTATATTCCACTGTTTATATTTGAATAATCTCTCTTTTTTTGTATAAATCAATATTAGATTTGTTGAATCGTGCTGAAAGAGTAAGAGGAGATAGAGAGAGAATATGAAATTAAATTTTTAGGCCAGTGGCTTCCCCAATCTGCCTTTGGACCCCTCAGAATCTGTGCCTTATGGTTAATGCGAAACTGATTCAGAAACATTGAATATATTTTCCTCTCAATGACATCGAAATCTTTAGAAATTCTCTGACACGGCACTTTGGGATTTATGACCAGCGACACAGACAACATCAGAATCATGTTACAAGCGCATTGTACAAATTTATGGAAATTTAAACATTAAATTTTGCAAGAACGTACAGACAATTAATTGTTCTTCTGACCATATCCAATTGACGAAAACAACAAAAACACATCTTATGCCCGGATCAGACATCAGCTAATTTTCTATAATTAGGGCATGTCTGTTTAAAAAGTGTAAATAAAATGGAGAATAAATTTCCGTCTGATATACGAAACTACAGCTTCAAAGTATTTCGATTACTCATCTCCAGAGTTGTCAATTTAGATATTCATTTAGAAAACAACTGAAAAGGCAGGGTCATAAAAAGCATCGCCTCCTGAAGATGAACAAATAATAGAAATGTTTCGAATGTTAGCAAAGGACTGACAAAAATAGAAGAGACTAGAGAAATGCACTACGAAAGAAGACATTGGATTATTCGAAAAAACAAACAAACAAAAATAAAACACTGGAAAACACACTCTGTACTTTGGAAATCATCAGCATCAGCCCTCTAGCGTCTGTCATTGGACATAGACTTTTCCCGAGAATAGCCTGACCTCTCTATCGAGGACGACACGAAGCCAGTACTTAATAAACTTGTCCAATTCGTCACGTCTTCTAATTCTTATTTTGCCGGCCACATTTTCGCATATGATCTCTGGGGATCTGCGTCGTGAGTCGATTAGGTTCCATGTTTCAGCTTCATTGGTAACTATAGGGAAGATGCAATGATTGTATACCCTTTTGAAGACTGATAGAATTTTCTTGTCTTGCTCTATCAAAAGTTTGCCTACCCAGAGTGAATATTTAGTTTTCTCTCCTTTCAACAATTTCATGGAGATTCGTTGTCATAGATGTAGTGGTCAACTTTCTTCCCCTCAAAGTTTCCGATTCCGATTGTTGTGTCTTTGTCCCCAACGATTGTTGTACTTAACATTTATTTCATTGAAGTTTATGATTAATTCTCAAACATCATACAGTGATTCAATTGTATTTGTTTTGACTTTAGCGTAAAGCAGATTAAACATCAACTGGTATTTAGCTGTAAATTGATTATATGAAAAATATCGATTGGATAATTCTTTGATAAATCACAGTTTGAAATTTGAGGAGACTTGGTGTCACTTAATCACCAGCAATAACCGCTAGACCTTTAGTGTGAACATCATCCTTTGAAGGAACGTCTCTAAATAAACAACAAGATTAATGCCGTCTACAAATAGGAACTCTCTGACCCTAGGTTGTATAGGTTGTTGTTTTATCCTGTAGATGTATACATTATCGATGTCATCCATTTCCTCTACATATTTCGGCTAAAGAACAATGAAAACAGGTTTGATTATTTTATGCAATGAAAATTGTTGCCTAACCAACATCTTTTAGCAGCATGCCGTATTTGGGCTGATCATGTCGTTGAAGTATTTTCTTTTATTGCATCATTATTCTGTCACAATTATTTGCAAATATTGTTCAAAAACTGTCGTCTAAAGACATAGTGAGAAATCACTATTGTAACAGTTTGAAATGTCATGTTTCAGCTGTTTTATTGTCAAATAGAACATTCTGAAGTTTTTCAGAATAGCAAACACTATTTCCTACTGGGTCGTGCCGAATCAATGGGAACTGTACTGTCTCGGCGTTCGGTAAGTAATTACGTATCGTCAAATCACAATCACCTTATTAAACCACTTGAACTCCTAGCTAACATTTGCAAGCCTTAGTTGCGACAGATAGACCTGACAAATGTTTCTCATTGCGTAACTTCAATGCCCTTTCGAAATTCATACAGTAATGGCGAATATGTTGCTCTTTAAAGTCGCTATCCTCCATGGAATTAAACTTTACTATACACAATACACTGCCGGAAAGAAGAGATGATGAACAAAATCCGTTCGGCACCATTTAACTCTGGTTTTGCCTTAGTTGGTTGGCTCATAATTCATAGCACTGAAATGCGTAGTTACTTTCCGAACACCCGATTACATAGAGAGCCGAATATGCGTGAGTGCACATGTGTGTGTGTATATGTGTGTGTATTTGTGGGTGTGTGGCTTTGATCGATTCAGTTCAATATACAAAATTTTCTAGAAACTGTCAACTAAAAATGTCAACATCGTCAGCTTGGATTTCTTCAGTTTTAGAGTGATTCTGCCTATCTACCTACCTATCTATCTATCTATCTATCTAACTATCTGTCACGCAGACAGGTTGTGCCAATGGAGCTAAAAAACAGGACATTTTTTAATGCGGGTTGTTCAACTTACAATATGATTTTATGATAAATTGGTCCCTCAATAGCCACGTAGTGTTCACGCTTATTTTCTTAAGATTTTTTAGTGATCATCGCCCAACAAAGGCGAGAGGAGTAACATTCATTGATCTTCTAATTTTTCAACTTTTCTAATTGATCATCCCAACAAGGTATGCTATCAAAAGACGTTTTCTACAGAGTGACATGTCTATTTATCTATTTATTTATTTTTTATGACTGACATTATTTTCTCACTTCCATCTGATTAACAGAAGCCGGAAAAATAATTTCCACTCCATTTTTTTCTTCTTCTTTTTCTTCTTCTTCTTCTTCTTCTTCTTCTTCTTCTTCTTCTTCTTCTTCTTCTTCTTCTTCTTCTTCTTCTTCTTCTCTCTACAACTAATATATCAAGCTGCTTCCATGTGAACTTCTATTAAAGTGAATGCGGCCCAACAAATATCTATATAAATCGTATCCTTCGCTGAAAATTTGGTGTGTTTGTATAGGTTTCAATCATTTTTAGGCAGCAAAGTACCTAGAAGAAAAAAATAACTCTGAAAAAGATCCCTGTGAGTAATCAATATTTGCATCATCGAATAACCTTGTCAAAAAAAATGACAATGCACCATAACTGGTTGCTCATATACATATACGCAGGACACACGCGAGGAACATGTCTCAAAAAATTGCGTAAGTGCATTTCTCGATGACATCTCGTTTCAGGTTGAATGATCGTTTAAGCAATGAAAATGACGGTAGCAAAGTAACCGTGGAAATTAAAAAATGTGGAAAACTTCTTCCTCGTGATTGGAGAGAAAGATATTAAAGTCCAGTAGGGAAGTGTGGCAAATCCTGGGAAAGGTCTATGTCCAACAACGGATGCTAAAAGATTGATGATGATGATGAGTTTTCAGGAGAAATGAAGTCTAATTTCTGTTTAAAACATTAATACAGGGCAGGTTCGCAGGGACGAGTTCTATTTACTCTAAAAAGACAAATAATGATGATGACCGGTTGCTCTCTTTTCCTTCCTCTTCTCCCTCTCCTCTCTGCACTCTACGGTCATGCTGCGGGTGAAATGTGTTGGTAAATACTATCCGAACTTCCTCGCTGATAAACCCGAACTGATCCAAATCTCTATCCTATCGCATTGAAACCCCTTGCGTTCATTCTTTGAAGAATCAACCAGAGAAGGGAGTGCTACTTTAAGGCTGTACACTGATTGGCCAGACGAACCAAAACGCTCCACAAGAGAGTCTGTGATTGGCCGATTGACCCCCAAATCAACTAACGGTCTTTGTTCGGTTGTTCAAAGATATATACATGTATTTCACAAAAACAGTCATTTTATTCACCAAAGAGGATTAATCTTGGTTTTACTTTTCAACCAACAAAATGGTCTCTTTTCGAAGGATTATGGCCCCTTTTATGCTTTTCCTGCCTCTGCTCTCACCACCTTTTACATAAGATTGCTATGCTGGAGGCGTGGGCCCGTATGCAGAGAGGGAAGGAAAGAAGTAGAACATGGAGAAATTGTAATCAAAATATCATACTCCTATTTTCCCTGTTGCAGACGGAACAATCAACCAACCATCCAACTGTGTATATAAGCTAATGATGCGAATATGGAGAAAAGGATTAACATATGGACAATATTGAGAGCCATTTTGTAGTTGTTAATCAATAATCGATTACAATGAGAAATATTTGTCGATCATACTGATGGAAAACGAAAAATAATCCAGTCGATATTCTAATATCTAGAATAGTACAAAATTGAAAGAATGTTTTTTAAAAGATAATTTCATCATTCATATTCTCTTAGTCGACTATATGTGCATATTCATCTGACTATAATAAGAAGCCAAGTGTATTTATTCATTTGTCCACTGTCGCACTAAGAGATGCAATAATTTTCATCAAGTAGATTACTTGACGATGATGTAGTAAAGTAGAAATTCATGTTCTGATAACATAGTAAAATGCTGAATTTGAAGAATGAAAAATAAAAAGAATAAAAAATATAAAGAATGAAATTATTAAAAAAACTGATGAAAAATCTGTTTGTAGTCAACAGAATGCAATTCTCCAATCTCACTACAATACAAATCTCTTTTATCTACGTCGACAAAATGCGAAGTGGATCCATGCATTTCATATATGGAGTCATTTTTGACGGCACAGGTAAACAAGTATATGAATAAACTCACACATAACCAGGCATATTTAGAGAGAAAGATGGAGAGAATGACTGGAGCTTAATGATTGGTCGAGCGCATGTGAGAAGGAGTAAGATAAGGACTAACAAGGGCACAAGTAGATATTGTATGAAATGCTGTTATACATGGAAAATATATCAAATAATTCAACGTTTTGCTGTAACATTTTCTGTTCATAATTCTGGGGCTGGGGTAGATGAAAGAAAGTATGACTTCCATTTTTGTTGTTTTGTTGGAAATAGAGAACTCACTGGTGTCTGTGTGGGGGTAAAGAAGTGACAGAGGGGCCAGAATTTGACACTGATCACATCTATTAACTGTCTATCCAGCCAGTAAGCGGTAAGGCGTGCCAACTATCTCTCAGATAATTGCTTTCCACAAACAACCGGCTCATCATTTAGACGATTACTTGGAATAACATTTATCAGCGTCATCTTTTCATTCTCTTAGGGAATGCTTACATTTGCTGATCTCATTATGTTTCAATTTCTTATCTTTTCGTCCCTATATCTATCTGTTTTGGTGTTTTTTTCTCTCACTGTATTCCGCTCCCTCTCCCCACTCTCTCTCACTCTCTCTCTACATATGTATAATTTTCGAATGGATAAGTTATATTTGTCATATTAGTGAGAATTCATAGCCAGTAAGGATACGGATCTCTAAAACACTAGATGAAAACCAACCACGGGAGCAGGCTGGATTTAGAAGAAACTACTCGACCATGGACCATCTCCATTCAATAAATCAGCCGAAAGAGAAAGAAGCAGTACATGAAATGGCACTCGCTGTAGCATTTATAGACTTCAAGAAAGCATTTTACTCTGTAGGAATCCCCATAGTCATGAAGACCATCACTCCACAAGGTGTCGACCCCTGTATACGTCAAAGTACTAAAACATGTATACAATCACAGCAATTCCTTTCTCAGGCTACATTCACCCAAACTTTTCACAGCCTGCCTCGAGATGATTTTTCGAAACCTGGACTGAAAAGATAGAGGAATCAAAATAGATGGCGAATATCTGAGTAGACGGCATCATCCTTTTTGCAGAGAACCTACACGACCTTCAACTGATGCTAAATGAACTATACAAAAAAAAAAAGCAAAAAATTCGGCCTACACATGAACTTCAGTAAAACAAAAATCATAAACAACGATCACATTAAGAATGGGGACATAGCTATCAAAATCGAAGATGCAAAACTGGGGGAAAAGGACCACTACATCTACCCAAGACTGCGAATCTCTATGAAACCCACGAAAGAGGAAGAGATCAAGCGAAGAATCACCCTAGGATGGCAAGCCTTTCAAGAGACAGACTCGCAAACTGAGAAGCATACAATACGCACATGAAAGAATCACTCGGAGGGATCACAAGACGGCACAGTGTATCGAGAGTCAGAGACATCATAGAATCAATTAGAAAACTCAAATGGCAATGGGCGGGCCATGTTGCAAGAATGACCGACAACCGATGAACATCACGACTCACAACATGGATCCCCAGTGATCACATGCGAAACCGAGTCCGACAGATTACTAGATGGAGAGACGAACTGGACGAATTTAGAAATACTGGCTCTGCGATTCCCACGATAGAAAAGTGTGGCGAATCCTGGGGAAGGTCTATGTCCAACGACGGACGTTAAAAGACTGATGATGTTGATGATAATGATGATGATGATGATGATGATGATGATGATGATGAAGAAAAATCACAGGTTGGGTGAATAGATATTTATTCACAGACATTTTGTAGGAATGATCCCACATCTCCAGCGTGATAAGAAAGATGAAGACGGGAAGACCTTTACGTGGTGGAGTTATATCTGTTGTAATTGAGTGGGGTGGGATCGTGTTTCAAGTCGTTAGCGGATGGCTTTGTCAAAATTGGGCGAAACGGTTGGAATTCATTTATCCGTCATCAGCTGTGTATGTTGGATAGGGATGATGGGAATCCGAGTTGTGTGCGTGTGTACGTGTGTCTAGGGAGAGGTTGTTTGCTGAACGTCCCTGAAGATAACACACTCGGTCTTTGGCAACACATAACTTACACTAACACAAAATAGACATGCGTGCTCACGAGAATCATAGTTACCCATCGTCTGATTGCATCCATATTCCTAAATAAAACAAACTGCATAATAATGATAAAATAACACACTAAATATAAGAATCGTAGCTAAGGTGTCAGTGATATTTTGCTTACCGTTTAAAAAACGAAAAAATCCCAGTTATTGTATTTCTCTAATTTACACATTATCATATCATATTTATTGATCCAACAAAAGACTAGAAAAGTTTCCCATGACATTAAATCATATAGTCTTTTCATATTCTATGAGAAGTATTGAATTGTCCTGTGGAAGTTTTGCAATGAAATGTACCAACAATCATCTTAAATAGATGTTAACTTTTATTCGACGAAATTCGTCTGGTGTCCGACATTGATTCTTGCTATTCTCAAATGGAAAATTGGAATTGCTGAACCTGGCTGCATCGATCGTCCTCATTAGTTCTGTTTTCAACAATCCGGTTGATAATTGTGAAGTCTCTGTTTTAATCTCAATAACATGTACGTAAATGAGGTCGTTCGATTCTTAACGTACGCTCAACAAATTTGGCCTCGGGCCGAAGATGGTTGCAGTAAATATAGTAAATACTTGTTTACCCTCACAGTCAAAAAATGACATTGCGATATTTAAGTAACACGCCTGGTTGCTGCAGGAATTATATTGTACTCCTACTCATATTCTAACTGAAGATGATTACAGCAATTTTCATTTGAATATATAATAAATAAAGATATTTTAGTATACGTATATTTATTCGTAAGAATGTAATAAGCCCTCGTATGTATTTCCAACACATTTTTTTTGTAGATCTGAAAGACTTGACAGTTTGACTCAGTCGGTAAGAGAGCCACCTGCACATCACTTGGTCGTGATTTCAAATAACAGTAGGAAAATGTTTATTTTATACATTGGTTTCGATTTTATGTGACGAGACCGAACAAAAAGCGAAGAGTTTACTCCTTCTGAAGACTCGGACTGGAGTTTGACTATTTTGCAATTGCAATAGTTGGAAAACTTAGAAAAATAAAAAGGTATGAAGCTATTTCAATTGAAAAAATGTCACAAAATTCAAATAATGTGTTACTTATAACGAAACAATGAGATAGTCTAAGGAGAAAATATCGAAATTATTTCCTTTGTGTGACAGGCGGTCAAAAGAAGCAACCAACCCACAAACTGTGTATCATATGTAAGTTAAACTTTAATATAAAGTGTACAGCTTAATTATTTTACGGTGTGTACACAGTAGTGAGACACCTACTTATTATAGTAGTAATGGTTAGAATCACAAGTTTGTTACGTATTACTACACTCAATTAACAATGTAATTTTATGTTAAATTGGTACATCGTTTGTTTTCGAGAATGTTCGTGCTTGTTTCTTTTTGTGAAAATTAGGACTCCTTTAGTTATCAACACCGAACAAATGGCGACAGAAGTAACTTGTGCATTGATAATCCCTTTTTTCAATTGATCACCCCAACACAACATGTTACCAAAAGTTTATGGTTGCATGATGGTTTCTATAGAGTAACTAACAAGATCTGTTCATTTTATTTCTATACGTGTATTAATATTAATCTTTGTTTTATAATATGTTAAAATGAACTTTTTTTGCAATGTATCGGTTACTTCTTGCACTCACTGTAAATCAATAATGTTAGTGATGGTGGAAACAGAATCAGATGCTGAGGGACAGGAAAATTAGACCAACAATAGCTCCAGGGAGTGAAAATAAATGAGCGGAAAATTCTAAAAGAGAAATCAAGAAATAGAGACATGCAATAAATAATCTAAGAGAGAAAGAAACAAAGGAAAGAAAAACAATGAATAGTCTGAAAGAAATAAAAGAACAACAATAAACTGAAAGAAAGTGTAAAGAAAGAGAGAAAAGGAGGAAAGAGAGGAAGAGAGAGAGAGATAGAGAGAGAGAGAGAGAGGGGGGAAGAGAGAGAGAGAGAAAGAAAGAAAGAAAGAGAAAAGAAAAATAGACAAGCGATAAAAACATGTAGAGAGAAAAAGAAAAGAAGAAAATTCATAAGACCAGGAAAAAGTGAAGTAATTTTTAAACTCAATTTCCTGAAGCTAACGAAAACGAGGAAGTGTCGGAAGTAAAAATGATAAAAACAAATGAAAAATTGTTGAGACAGAGTGAATAAAAAAAGGGTTTCCTAATTGATATTCAGATATTCGAAGACACCAAAAAATACCAATGCCAGAGTCCTAGAATAAATTAAATTATCACAGAATCCAATTCAGAGCCATTCCTTGGCCTCCGTATTCTTTAATTTCGTGGTCAACCCCCTGCCCCTAACAGAATGGCGTAATCGATTAGCGACATCCCTTATAGATGGCGGTAATTCCCACCAGGAAAAAGAATAAAAGGTTAATTAAAATACTATCAGCAGATGGACAATGTAAAGTGGAGATAATCATCTGAGGAGATGTCAGAGCGCAGATTTTGTTGGAAATAGAAGACTAGAAGCCAGAAATGAAAACGATGAGATAGAAGGGAAAAGAAAGGACCGAAAAAAAAGGAAAGAAAAAAAACTCAGTGCAGAGAATGAGGAATTATTAGCGAGTGAAAAGTAAATGACATTGTGAATGATCGTACGGTTAAAGACACAGACAATGGAATCCAGTTCATACTCTTTACACTAATGCCCTTGGAAAAAGTATGAATCCGTCTCTTCTTCCCATCCCAGCCATGAGTAAAATAACAGGACAGACTCTCAAGCCCAAGAAAGACAATCAGTCTAGGAAGAGGACCACTCTGGTCCAAAACAAGGGAACCAGGTGGTTGTCTGTCGATTTTGACGGTAGCTCCTGCAGAAAAGATGATGCCAAACGTATCATGGTTTTATTTCCATTGGTCATCTCCAAACTCGTCACCCTTGCTGTTCCATTTTCTATGGCGACAAAAGGGGACACTTAGAGTGAATGGATTTGCGAGAGAGCCTGTAGTTGAATGCCTGCGGAATGAGATCGGTTCAAACTCTATCTGATGCGTTCACTTGGAAAAGCATGTATTCGTCACTTCTCCCGTTGTCATACACATCATGGACCAGCATGGCAGGGCAAGGCCAATCATTCTCCTCCCGTGTCTTTCAGCGGAGAGGCCCGTGTCCAATAACGGTAGAGGTGGTTGAAAATTACTGAGGGAGATGAGGATTTTAGCTGGGAAAAGAATATGTGAATAGATAGAACAGGGATTTTCAACGCAGGGCGCATGCACCACGAGGGGGTAGTTCGAATATATTGGGGGTGGGCAATTTGGAATTCGGATGCGAAGAGTTAATATCGTTCCGTGGCTAAAGAACGTGAGTCGTGATAAGGTTTAATTGATTAATTATTAATTATACGGTATTAATAATGACTAATTTTACTATAAGTTCGGTAGTAGCTAATGCTTAACTTTAAGGCATTCAAGCAATGAGTTAATTGTACTTTTGTAACTAAATTTTAAAAAAATTATGAAATCATTAGAAAATATTTTTTCTTAGGATAAATATCTTTATTAGAATGAAATAAGCTGTTGCATGTCTGAATGATAGATTTTCGTTGATCTGTAAGTCTTTTGTCAGATTATAATTAGATTCACTGATTTACTCGGATGAGTATCTCCATCAGAGTCAAAACGTTTCGGCCTTTGCATTCTCAAGTCTTCTTCAGATGTCTGCCATAGTTACTTTTTTTTCGCAATTTCACTTGTCCACTTCCTTAATTGAACCAATGGCCAGACAATATATTGATTGATTTCACGACGGCCAGCCAGATTACTGGATACGAGTGACCAACGATTTTATCCACTATGATAGGGATCAGCAAACAATGGACCAGAGGCCAAATTCATCTAGCGGGCCAAATCCCGTGGCCTCTATTCATCCGGCCCGCTGACTTCATTGTATTTGTAATGTTGCAGACGAAATTTATTTGTTTTCATTATCTATCTTTCATGTGTTTTATTCATTTTGCCCTCCCCCCCCCAATATTTCTAATCCAATCCACCTCCATAAAAGTTTGTCCACTCCTGTACTAGTTGATGTATCCCGTAATTTAATTATGAAAATGGTGAATGGAATAATTTTGTGTTGGAATTAAATTAGAAGATGAATGAAAGGTGAATGAAATATAATGAGCGAATGGCTTAATATACTCCGATATGTATATTTTTCCAGAATTAAAAAGTAATCTTTTTTGCTAAACATAAAGAATATAAAACCATCCCAAGAATCTAAACCTAATTTATTATTATTGTTTGTTATCCTAACTTTATGTAAACAAGTAAAATTCTAATAATTTTTCGGTGATAATTTTGGCCACTCATATTTTCCTTTAAAATATTTTTAGAGTTATCAAAAGACGGAAGAAAACAAACACCCAGGAAAGTTTTTTTTTTGCTTATTATACAAACTGAATCATACACGAGAAAAATTAGGATAAAAATGTTTAAAAAACATTTGGGAAATTTAGTAGCAGGTGAATGAAATTTTGCGATGAATGAAAAAAAGAACAAATGGAGAAAATATTATGAAATATAAGACATGCTCTTACGCTGGCCACGGTTTCAGCTTTGGCTCCACATATAACATTACTACTTATTCAGCCCCTTTGATATGTGAAACAGACATAAAAGCAACAGACACACTCCACCCTGTGCTAATCACCCATAGATTGAAGGATAGATGTATTCATGCCTTTCCAAAAAAGAATTAGTACAGAGTGAAAACAAACTGCTCCAGGCGATGTTCGAACTCGGCTCATTCAGACCATTTTCTGTGCTGTCAACCACTCGGCCACCTACACCTTCTAATAATAGTTGAAAGTAAGGAAAATGAAAAAAATGGCCTTTGCAAAGAAGAATGGAAGGAAGGAAAGGGGGCAAGAGACAGATAATTGAGTGAAGAATACCCTCATTACAACTGGGATTTTCAGGTTCATTCATTACGGGTGGCTCGCAGCCAGTCCAAGGGTTCAGCAGGTAGGAGAAGGCGTTTGGCTGCGTTCCTAGATAGCCTCTGACCATCTGAGTAACGACAAAGCTGTACGTTGCTTAACTTCGGCAATCGTACAAAAACCGGTGTCTCCAACACGATTTGGACGCAACAGAAGAGAGAAAACAACAGAAAGGAGAGACAGGGACACTTTCACTGCAGCTATGATGTTTCCTCTGTTGAGGTAAAGACAAGTTGATTGACATCGTGTGGGTTTGATTTTGAAGTCGATGCGACTGATGCATAGAAATAGACAGGTGTCAAAGTTCAAGTTACTATAAGTTTTTTTTAGTGTATCAATCGGATACAAATAGCTCCACTGGAAATAAGTGGTGTCTCGTCCATCTCAAGAACAGATCATGGCAACCTCTCCATAAAGGCAACTAAAAGAACTAAAGAGTTACACATATAGATAGATGAGAAGAAGGAACTAGAAAAAAAAGGAAGGAAATCATAAAAAAATAGAAGAGAATCATTTTGGGAAAAAAAGTCAAGAAATGAGGAAAGATAAAACAAGAAATGTAAGGGACGAAAATTGAAAATGACAGAAGAAAAGAAGTGAAAAAAAACCCGAAGTGGTTAGAGGAAAGGAACGAAGATGAGATGAAATGGAAAAGAGTGAAACTTTCGAGATGGAATGACCAGATATCTGGTCTTATATTAAGGAGCATCGTGAATGCATCGTAGCAGCTTTGACAGATGTGAAACATGAAAACTAACAAAACACTTCAAATTGCAAAGAAAGTAATGGAAAGAGCAATGATAGGAATAGCCTCAAGAGATAGAGAAACATCAACGTGGAACCGAGTGCGAACTAAAGTAGAAGATAATGTAAAAGTAAATGAACGATAAAGAAATAGAGATCGGGGTAGGGGGAACTTGGCAAGAAGAAACGATAGCAGAGAGAGCAACATATAAATCGATTGGTTCCTATAGGAAAACAAACACAGTATGAAAAGACCAGACACAAGATTGATAGATGACTATGCCATCAGTGGGACATGGCAGAGATTAGCACAATCGCAGTCGCCATCGAAGGAGCTGGAGTAGACATTTGTCCAGCAGTGGACGTAAACACACACACGCACACACACACAGTATATATATATATATATATATATATATATATATATATATATATATCAATCAGTGTCTTCACTTTCAAACACCTTCGTATGTATGCACCATATATGTATCAACATAGATAGCACAATCCTATGAATCACTGTATGAAAATAATAAATGATAAGTGACTATAATCTTAAACTTTGAACACCCAGTCGTTCATGAAAGTTGGAGGCTGTAAAAGAGAAAGTATAGATTCACAAAATAGGAATTGATAGTTGGCATACGTTTGGTGCAGAGCTCTCGAAAATGCAGGCCTGTAGCATATGCTACTTTTGTCACATAGTTAATCCTGCGCTGATTGGTTATCGATTTAGGGGGAATTAATTCAAATTTTTATTGATCCCCACTAAATTGAGGTCACTGCCATTGTTCTTTTTGAATTCAGGGGTGTCCGAACCTGGTATTTATAAATTCTAATCAAATCTTCGGGCATGGGTTTCGAAAAGTCCATTAAAAACAAAATGTAAATCATTAAATCGAATCCCTGGCATTTAATGAAAATGTTTTACTAGATGAGCCAACATACTCTCAGTCTGATACTTAATTTGAACTGTTTAAAATAAAAGTGAAAGAGAGTGGGAAAAATATGTAGAAGAAGAGAGGAAGTAATCTAGAAAAAAGGAGCTCGCTAGATAGTCTAACTGATAGATATGAACAGACCGAGATAAGTAGAATGATAGGTAGGAATATAGATATGAACATAGATATAAATGTTGATAGATAGATGGATTGATATGAGCAGACTAATATATATATATATATATATATATATATATGAACTGAGATAGCTCTTCTGGTAACTCTTTCATTTTTAGTGTTTCTGTCTTGTATAATTCCAATACCTATAAACCATTTTAAGAAAGCTCCGTTATCGCTTGCAACTCAATTTACCCAACCCGTTATTGCTTTGTGGCCATTACGGTTGAACTTGTCATGTTTTGATGCTTTCAACCGTCACAATTTTAGTAACATTAAGCTGCTTGAACATGTTTTCACTGATCTTAATTTTTTGGCATAAATGACTCTTCTTTACGAACCCTTCGACGTGATGATTGGCCAAAAGGCGTGATCAAAAGTTGGGAAAAAAACTGTTTTGAGTTTGATTTTCCGTCCATCAAGTCAATTATCCATGCTGTTAAATTGCTTGGACATCTCACATCTCCTCTACCTGTCAATAATCTTGTGTAATTAAAAACCCACAACTTCATTTCAACGGACGTTCTGTTCCTGCATACCAGTGGGAAAGATTTTTTGCTTTTCGCAGAAGTTTATTGGCTGTTTTTAAGATCTGAAACATGTTTGAATTTCAACATCATCATCATCATCATCATCATCATCATCATCATCAAAGCCTTTTAGTGTCCATCGTTGGCCAAAGACAATCCTCAAGATTTGCTAGATCTCTCTATCATTGGCGTCGCAGAGCCAATACTTTCTGAACCTGTCTAGTTCGTCACGCCATCTTATAATCTATCATATGATCTCTAAGGTTCCTCGTTGTGAGTCGTGGTACCCAGCAGTTGTCTGACATTCTTGCAACATGACCAAGCCATTGCCATTTGTGTTTTATAATGGATTCTTTGATATCTCTGACACCGGTCTTCATCATCATCATCATTTTTTTAGACTAACCGACCCCGGAGGTGCCTTGTCTGGTCTGGTAACCTACTTTCTCCAACCCTCTTTGTTGTGCGATTCTCTAGAAAGATGCTACTCAGCTTCATGCCTGTCCATTCTGGGATGTTGTTCTCTTTCTCTACCTGTCCCTTTTAATCCCTCCTTGCACAATGCTTCGCAGGAATGTTTTGCCTAGCACTGCTGATCGTAAAACTTTAATGCGCCTCTCTTCACCATCGGTTTATCGATTTGTACAAGATAAAAATGATTTTACTTTCGACATTTATTGGCGCCTTGATGAACGCCTCAAACTCTTCACTCAAGAATTTCTTTATGGCATCGTCATCATCATCATCATCATCATCATCATCATCATCATCATCATCGACACCATTATGTAATCAATCTTACTGAGATGATACACAATATTCGTCTGTCACGGGGAAAGAGATGTATGGAATTTTCACAGCATTAGATTTTCTTACGTCCTACTCTTACCTCTTCTCTCAGCCTCCAGCGAGTCACCGCTGCACAACGCCCACACCCACAGCATAGCAATACCAAAACCACTCAGTATAAAAAATGAATATAAGACAGGCAAGTCTTCTATAAGAGATTATTTTCTTTCTTGAAAAATTATCTATGATTAATCGTCTACAATTAATGAAACGTACATCATTTTTGACACTAAGGTGCATTAATTAATTATGATATCTAAAAGAACACTAAGCACAATAACATCGATGACACTGATCATGAAAATACCTTTTCGTGTATAACTCGATTATTGTATAATACGGACACACACACACACACACACACACACTATATATATATATATATATATATATATATATATATATATATATATATATATATATATATATATATATATATATGTGTGTATGTATATATATGTATATATATATATGTATATGTATATGTATATATATATATATATGTATATATATACATACACACACACACACATATATATATATATATATATATATATATATATATATATATATATATATATATATATATATATATGTATATATATATGTACTTGAAATTTTCGTGTAAAATACTAATTACCTATCTTTATTTTCTTGGCTATAGCATTTGTGTCTAACAGTTAAAAATTGACAGTATACACCATGGGACGCTGGATTTTCCTTTTGACAATGTATATATGTTCACATCTCCATCAAAAATCCATAGGGATTCTACAATAAAGTACACATATACAAAACACTTTCGTATAAAATGCCAAACTCGTAGCTTTCTGACATTCTATGTCCATACAAATCAACAAGGAACACTTTTGAAAGGCAGATGAAATTCCCTTTGACGATTCCATCTCATTTGTCGGATGCACCATGGTCACAGAAAAAAGAAAATTCAACAGGAAATAAATCCACCTACCTGTAATGATTTCGTTTGTTACCTCAAAGTTCAGAATTCAAATCGGTAATTTTTTTGTTAGTCACTAGGCTAGATCGAAAGAAGTGTTAAATGCGAAGAAATATCTCAGTTAAAACAAGACCTGTTTATTGGTCGCACTTGATGTAATTAAGGATAAGTGACTGCATACGAATACGTATGGACACAAAAGCTGTCAGGTTCCGTTAAACGATTAGGCTAAGAGGGTGGCTAATTTTTGCACCAACATTCACTTTAGACATTTGCACACCCCAAGAATCCCCAAGAATTTGCCTGACCCGTTAAACAAGTGCTCTTCTCGAATGGGTATTAAATTAAATAATCTTTGTATTTTAGGAATTAAAAATTTAGCCAGTTTCTTTCGACCCAAAGTACACACACGCCTTTTCCAACTTCATTAAAGCCATGACAATGGATTGAAAATTGAAATATTTTGTGAAACGAATGGAAGACTATTTCTAGTATTATAGAAACGAAATGTATTTTTTAGTTCATGAAGTTTTCATGACCTTTTGACCTTGACTGACTTGGGAAAATGTGTAATGAGTATGTGAATTGGTTAGATAAATTATTTAGCATAATCGTAAAATATATAGTTTATTGTTCCACAGTAAATATCAAATAATATATGATAATTTATATTTCTCCCACCCCACTATCATCATCATCATTATGATCATCTTCATCAGTCTTTTATCGTCCATTGTTGGATATAGACCTTCCCTACGAACCGCAACATTTCTCTATCATGGGTGTTGCGGAGCCAATATTTTCAGAATTTGTCTTGTTCATCTCTCCATCTTGTATTATGTCGGCCTTGGTTTCGCATGTGATCTCTGGGGATCCATGTTGTGAGTCGTGATGTTCATCAGTTGTCTGCCATTCTTGCAATATGACCAGCCCATTGCCATTTAAGCTTTCAAGTAGATTCTATGATGTCTCTGAGTCCCTGATATATTGTGCCGTCATGTGATCTCAGTTTGCGGATTTGTCTCTTGGTTAGGTTCCATGTTTCAGCTCCATAAATGACTATCAGGAGGATGAATTGATTGTACACTCTTCTTTTTAGGATTATTCGGATTGTCTTGTTTTTGCTCTACGATTAGGGTGATTCTTTGCTTGATTCCTTCTTCTTTTGAGGGTTTCATGAAGATTCGTTGTCCAAGGTGATGGTATATTTTCTCCAGTTTTATATCTTCAATCCTGACAGTTGTGTTTTTATTCTTGACGTGGTTATTGCACATGACCATCATTTAACTGGTTCATGTGTAGGCTGACTTTCTTACTTTCTTCGTTTAGTTCATCTAGCGTTAGTTGGAGGTGGTGTAAGTCCTTTGTGGGAATGACGATGTCGTCTACAAATCTGAGGCTGCTCAGATATTCGCCGTCTTTTTTTATGTCTCTATTCTCCCAGCCCAGGTTTCGGAAGATCATGTCGAGGCAGGCTGTGAAGCGTTTGGGTGAGTAAGTATCACCTTGTCTTACTCATTGTTGGAGCTGAAAGGGTTCAGAGTCTTCATGTAGCCTCATAAAGGAGTTGCTGTGGCTGTATATATGTTGCAGTACTCTGACGTATACATGGTCTACACCATGTAGAATGATGGTCTTCATGACCATGGGAATTTCCACAGAGTCAAATGACTTCTTGAAGTCTATAAATGCTACAGCGAGTGACATTTTGTATTCTGCTGTTTTCTCTTTCAGCTGATTTATTGAATGGAGATGGTCCATGGTTGAGAATATTCTGCTAAATCGACCCTTTCCTGTGGTTGATTTTCATCTAGTGTTTTAGTGATCCGGTTGGTGATCATTTTTGTGAATAGTTAGTAGATGCAGTTGAGTAGGCTTATAAGCCTTTGAGGTTTTCCTTTTCATGTAAAAGCATTATGATTGCCGTGTTCTAGTCTTTCAGGGCTTTACTCTGTTTTAGACACAAGTTGAATTAGCTAGTTTTTTTATTGACCTTACAAGCTATTTTGATTTGATTGATGGTGATGTTATCTAGTTCCGGGGCTTTTCCTTTTTTTTTTTTGTTTGATGGCTTGTTTTACCTCCCATGGTTTAACTTCTGAGAAGTCCTCTAACTAATTGTCCACTTCTTGCGTATCCTTGTCGTTGTTTTGTTGTCCGTGTCTTGAAAGGAGGAGTTCTTAGTAGAATTCTTTGGCGCCTTCGACAATTCTGTCTCAGTCTATTGTAATGTCTCCATTTTCTTCGAGTATGCTAGTTATCAACTGTTTTCCATTTATGCGATGAAATTTGCAATTTTCCCACGGAATGTATTGGCTGACAGTTGTGAGACTTACACATTTGGATTCCTCGTACGTTAGAATACCGAAGCCTTAATCAAACCTTGTGCACTAAAGACATAAATAAAGTGGTACTGGATTATAAAATGAATATTCAGACTATAAGGTTTTTGTGACCTTGAGTTATTCTTATTGAAGCACATCGGTCTGTCATCTATTAATAAATTAGTATTCCGTGTTTGAAACAGGTCTGGCCCCTCATCACTCTCCCATCATCCTCCTCCCTCGACACTTCCCATCTTTTTTCTTTTAAGATATTTTTGTATTTTGTATTTGCCAGTGATTTCTTTGGCTGTCCTGCTGTTTAAAATAATTCAGCATATTAAAATCGATGGCTCGTATTATAGAACATAACATTATACAAATAGCATGCAGCATTATTAAAATACGAAAATAGTTTGTTTTCTCTCCAAATATGCACACATCAACAAAATCTAGATGAGTAGAAGAGTTGCCAAAATGTATTTGATTATTCAAAGATTTCCTGTTAATGCCCCGAGGAAACAACTGTCAAATCCAAATTACAAATCTTTAAAATTCGTGCCCCGTCGACTCTTGATTTATTTTCATCTTTCTCCATGAGATGTGCACGAATGTTGGATCTTTGTAAGGTGGTAGTTTGTTTTACGTCGGTAACGAAATCAGTTGTAACAACCCACCAGACCCCCTTTCAGCACGCAATGGGTCAGTGCGATAGGATATGGCCTTCCACTCTCCATGGTTTGCACATTCAAATATTAACCAGTACGGGTCAACGGTTCCATGACGCCCACCCATATCACTTGCTTTAGGTGAGGATGATGTGCTCCAAGGGCGATTATCTGAACATAACCCAAAGAACATCACCAAGAAAACTACACGATACGTGGCCAATATCACCGTACAGCTCCAACAGAGGTACAAACTCGACTCTTACTTCGATTCCAACTGAAGATAATGACTGCAACTTCCGTATTTTATACATAATAAATTTGTTGACTCAAAGTACTTGTCACTTTGGCCCGGTTGGTAAGAGGGCCCACCTTGAAAGCACTTGATCGTGATTTTAAATCACTTTAGGGGAATACATATATATCAATATATTGATATCATATTTGCAAGTTTGGTTTGACATGACAGGACAGACGAACAATGAAGTGTTTACTCACCTGAATTAGGTGAGGATTGTTTTTTTCCAGAAACAAGAACAATGCTAACTTTAACTTAGACAGAAGTTTGTGCTAACTATTAAAGTAAACCAAAATTTCAAAACGTGTCTTATTGAATGGTAACAAACTGCATCCTTCCATCTTCAATTGTTTGGGATATGGGACAGTTCTGTGACCAATACATTTGAAAAGAGCGACCTCACTTGATGCTACATCGCAATGATTTTATGGCGAACCAAGTTTAGTGCCCTGGTATCAAATCAATCTTTGTAATTGTTTTGCTTAACAAAGTTCATGAATGAACTTTTTTGGCAAATAGACCCCGATAAAATGGTCTTGAAAAGCAAACTTTTATATTTATATTTTATCTTCCATTTGTTATCCGAGGTTGATGGCTTGGTGGATTGCCCCTGTGATGGATAAGCCATGGGGCTTTTGCCATACCCCCTTCCAATGTCTTTGAGGAAGTCCTCTTGCTTTTTTGCTTTTGTATATTCCATTCTTCCTACTTTAATTCGAACAATTCTCTTTATTAACTTCTGGCTTGTTTGGTCCGTCGAAGATTCACAAGCTGATTGATATCAGTTTGGTTAAATTTGTCCAATACGGTGGCTTTTTTTCCAACAAAGTCTTCCTGATTACGTCCCCTTTCAAAGTTTATTTCCACTTGATTTACTTAAAAGTCTGATTCGGTTTTAACAAATATTTCCATCGTCTTTGGTCATGTATTTGTGATTTTTATCTTTATCATGTTATTTTATTACATGTCAAATCCATTTTGATTTTTGTTGCTTCTCATCAGAGACCTCAACAGACATCAGTGAACAGCATGTATTGTGAATATAAATTAATAATGATCTCTCAGTGAGATTCGAAATTGCATCATTTTTACATTGGGATGTCTTTCTTACAGAGACAGCTGCTTTTAAAATGAAAGGAATACGAGTCCAGAATTATTGATAGTTGCAAATCTAATTCAAAATAATAAATGAACAAAGAATGATAGGATTGAACATTAAAAATTGATGCACAATAATTAGAAATCTTTAGTTCCAATTCCATCAGTTTTGAAAATGTATAATTTTGATTAAGAATTTGAATATATATAGGACTATGGGGACACTGGTCACATATTCTGAAATATGGAAAACGAACCCCATAAGAAGATTACTAAGATTCGGGAAACAGCATATCATATTGCAGTGACAATTACACATCTATCAATGTACATATTGATATGATCAGTGAATTTAATGCAGCTGATATAAAATCACATCAGATATTCGATTTATCCAAAAAATCTAACGGAAAATGATGTGGAAAACTGCATTTTCATACAAAAATGATAATACTATCAATTATATGAAACGATAAAAAAACGAAGAAAAACTCATTAAAAGCCTCGGCACGATCAAGTTTGGGTTGATCGGTTTAATGAAAATAAAATTGACAAATGTCTCCCTAGAATAATATCAAAATACAGGGTCTAACCATCTCTTTTATTTTACTCTATATATTGATGACATTTTTCTCTCCTATAAAAAAAACAATTTAATCTCGGAATATGATTTAATCTAATATGCAAATGAAAGAAGTAAAATGAAAATCAGGAATAAACAAAGGTGGATCAATATGTGACGTCATTATTAGCTGAAGAATGTAATCAGGATATTGTGTTCTCGCTTCTTTGATTGGATTTAGGACAAGATGGTCCCTGCTGTGAAAATTGGGAGAATGTAAAATGATGGAAATCGTAGCTAGATCTAGGGGCGTGGTTGAGGGAGATTTTAAAACACCCCCAGGCCCTCAATTGAAGGGACCTAAAAGCTTTCACCTACTGCATTTCTATTAACATAATGTAATAAATCTAACAAAATGTTGAAAGAGGCCCTCAAGGACCCCTCTAATCTCTGGCTACATCACTTTTGAAAGTCCACATATCCCAGACTTTTGAGAGATCTACCCACTCACGGCAATAATACCTTTATGGACCTTAAGGGGTCTGTGGCCCCTAGGTTGGGTACCATCACGCTAAATGTTGGATTGGTGTGGCTACTCAGAAAAAAGCCTCACTCTACCATCTTCTTTACCATTAATAGCTTTGCTCTATTAACACTCTTTGTCTGATTAACTGATCAAAATATGAAGAGATCGAAGAAATCTGAAATAAATAATTGGATCAAGACCGGATAGTTTTATGATGGAATACACACTTTAACTGAAAAGTGGTCAAAGGTTATAAAAAGTCAGTATATATTTCGGTTATTATATCATAATGCTTTAGTTCAATAATGATAAAAGGTCTTGTCAACAAATACTTGAGATTTTTGCTTCCATCTAATACAGTGGATTTTGGATTTTTTTTTCATTTCATGCGCCACCTCGACAGCTCAAATAATCTCATGTCCCCCTTTCTGTATGAATATCTTCATATATCATGTGACATATTCTTTGGACGAATGCAGGCGATTGTTACCTTTCCTGCATTAAATTGAAAACATTTCCACGTTAGATTTCGCAGCACTATGTTTGTCTAGGACCTAAGAACGGTACTTCATCTTCAAAAATTTAGAAATATCCACTCACAATTTACATTCATAACCTCCACTCTGACACCATTTCTAACCCTAAACACTTAACTTGACTTCAAATAAAAGTGAAAAAACTTGACCATTTAAAACTTTTTTTTATTAGATTGAACTATGAAAGGTATAAGTTGGATTTAATGCTTAGAGTGAATGTTTAGGGTAAGGTTTAGTCGATTAATTGAAAGCAGCAAACTCCTCATCAGGATGGTGAATTTGCCCCTTAAAAATAGTTTACACCATCCACGTTCTGAAAAGGTGAAAATAGTGACAATTCCTCAAATATACGAATATTTGAACTTTAGGGCACTCACTACATTTTTTGTAATTTCTTCGTTTTTTCTATATGGCTTGGAATTTTGTAACAATGCAAATACCTCGTTGGCTATTATATCTAACATGAGTTAAACATCACTTACTATGGAATTTACAGTAAAATTAGTAATGAATAGCATTGCATACCAACTGGTCCAAAATGTATTGGAGCACTGTCAAGTACCACCAGCAGATGTAAGTAGTGTGATGTCACAAGTGGATTCATTGAAAATGAGGTTCACTTCGGGAAATTTCACCTCCAAATGGCAGAGGCCCGAGAAGAGCATCATGGCAGTATACACATGATCTGTTGTTTTGTTTGTGACTGATTTGAACTTAATTTTAAAGGAAAAAGGAATGCAATGTAGAGGGTCAAAACGGGATATAGTACAAGGTATCTGACTAGCAGAGCATTTATTGACAATTTGACTCTATCTCAGGAACAAGGTAGATTCTGAAGTCGCTAGAAAAGATGGCTACATGGACACAGATAAATTTAACCCAGGAAAGCCTTAAATATCTGGAAAGGGAAACTAATGAAGACATTTTTAATACTCAAGGGTCTGAGATTCCAACGATTGAAGAACGAGGAATCCAATGACATTGACAAAGTTCTAATGGTATTAAATATATTAACAGCAAGAACATCGCCTCAATTACTACAAATAATAATTTTGTATAAACATTTTTATTTATTCATCTATTTCTTTTGAAAATTCCCCATGCCTGTCTGTACCCAATGGATGGAAGACAAAAGAATAATACGGAAGGAAAAAGGAAAAAAAATAGAGGAAGGAATAAAAAAAAAAGAAATGCTCAAAAACTTCCCGAGAGAAAACGTATGTTTACCTTAGGTCTCAGGTGAAGGTCTTGGTAGATGATTCAAAATCAAGGATACAAACAATAATAATAATAATAATAATAATAATAATAATAACAATAATAATAATAATAATGAAAACAATAATAATAATAACACCATCATCAACAACAACAACAACAACAACAACAATAATAATAATAATAATAATAATAATAATACGGCTCGTGTACCCTTAATGGCCTTCAGGAGGGACACAGTCGTCACACAGCTACTGTTGGCCAAAACTCGTATACCACTAATGACACCCAGGGAAAGCGCAGTCCTCACGGGGTGACTGCTATAAAGAACAAGAGAAAGAGATGGACAAGGGAAGAGAATAGACTAGTTATGTATCGTTACTTTAAAAGCAAGCCTTCGGTGCGATCTTATAGAGAGCGTATGCTCCAAATATGGAGGGAAAAATCTGCTGTGGAAGTATCGAACCAACGCCTTGCTGACCAAGTAAAGCAAATTCAAAAGAAGAAATGGCTGTCTGAGCCTGAACTACTAGAGATTTGCATTAATGTAGAGAGAGATTCAGGTGACACATCTGAAGAATGCCCCCCAGCACAACTAGTACCAATAACAAAACTAGAAGAATTCCCCATGAGACCCCCACAGTAAACTATGCACCAGAGGGTGATGACGAGGCACCAACGGAAGAAGAGAAAACCAAAATACAAGCTTTAAAAGAGATCATGCGAGGAGAGAAAACAACACTCCCCTCCCTAAGAGACAAAGACAGAAAGAAAGTCGGAGAAGTGACCAAACAGGTCAACTGCCTCTTACAGCACTTAGAAACGAACACCCTCCTAGAACTCAACAACCTAATTTACGCAGGGGCAAAAATGGTAGCACAAAGCTTCACAACACAAGATAGGAACCCGAGCAATAATAGGGAAGAGAAACCCAACTGGGAGAGAAGGTTACAAAGGTAGATCTCCTAACTACAGAGAGATGAAGTACTGCTTAGAAATACACCACACACGGACAGACCACGAGTAAGACTTTATAACAAATTCAAGGTAACGCAAAAAGGCATCGCGACTGTAGTCGAAGAGTTACACCAGAAAAGACTAGCCAAAGAGGCAAGACTGAAAAGATACAGACTAAGAACGGCCCAATACACACAAAAGCGCACATTCCAAAACAATGAGAAAAAGTTTTACCAAGATTTAAATGGGGAAAGAAGGCAGGATATGAAACCAGATGCCACAGAGGCCAAGAACTATTGGAATAGCATATGGGGGCACCCAAAAAGACACAAAGTAACACCGCAATGGTTGGGAGACATGAGAAAAGAACTAGAAGATATAGACAGGGGAGAACCAATAGTACTGAATGAAACCACATTGAAACATACTCTTAGGAAAGTAGCCAACTGGAAAGCACCGGGTCCCGACGGGATCCATGGGTATTGGTTCAAAAAATTCACCACGTTACACGGCAGACTCACTCACCTACTCCAAAATTGTCTAAACGAAGGCAAGGCACTAGAATGGATGACTAAAGGCAGAACCACCCTCATCCAAAAAGACCCAGAAAAGGGGAACATAGCAAGCAACTATAGACCAATCACGTGCTTACCACTTATGTGGAAAATCCTGACCGGGCAAATAGCAGAGAGAATATACATGTCAATGGATAGAAGGGGACTACTACCAGAAGAACAGAAAGGGTGTAGGATAGGAACCAAAGGGGCAAACGATTTACTCTACATAGACTAGATGCTTTTAAGAGAAGTGAGGAAAAGGAGAAAGAATATCGCAATGGGATGGATTGATTACAAAAAGGCATACGATATGATTCCACATAGCTGGATACTCGAATGCCTTAGAATGTTCAAAATTAGCGAACCGGTGGTTAAATTCATTGGTAATTCGATGGAAGACTGGAAAGTAGATTTGACAGCCGCAGGGGACAAACTAGCAGAGGTAGGGATAAAAAGGGGAATCTTCCAAGGAGACTCGTTGTCCCCACTATTATTTGTTCTAACAATGAAACCGCTTAACAGAATCCTGAAAAGCAGCAAAGGATACCACTTCTCTAAAACAAAAGGAAAGGTCAACCACTTAATGTACATGGACGATATAAAATTGTTCGCAAAAAACAGGGGAGAGCTTGAGACTCTGTTCAACGAAGTAAGGGAATATAGTGAGGACATAGGAATGGAGTTTGGAATAGAAAAATGCGCAATCATGGTGATGCACACAGGAAGGCTTTCAATGACTGAGGGAATTGAATTCCCGGACAACAGCAAGATTAAGGCACTGACCGCACAAGACCGATACAAGTACCTAGGTGTCCTTGAATGTGACACGATAAAACGGGAAGAGATGAAGGAGAAAATAAAGAGGGAATACCTCAGAAGGATAAGGAAAATATTAGAAACCAAATTAAACAGCAGAAATCTAATAAAAGGAATGAACACCTGGGCTGTATCAGTAGTTAGGTATACAGGACCATTCCTAGGATGGACAAAGGAAGAGCTCCAATCAATGGATAGGCGAACAAGGAAACTTATGACGATGCATAAAGCATTACACCCTAGAGATGATACAGATAGACTATACGTTAAGAGAAAAGAAGGTGGTAGGGGGCTCATCAGCATAGACGACTGTGTCCAGAGAGCTAAAACAGTCCTAGAAAGATATGTGCAAACAAATAGTGAAGAAATCATAAAGAGCGCGAGAGATAGTGCAACAAACAATAAAGTAGAAAACAATAGAACAGTACAGCAAGCAAGAAAAGAAAGATGGGAAGGGAAAAATTGTACGGCGAGTTTAAAAGGCAGATACAAGATATAGCAGACGAGAAATCATGGACGTGGTTACGAAAGGGGAACCTTAAGAGAGAAACAGAATCGCTCATCATGGCAGCCCAAAACAAAAGCATAAGGACAAACTACATAAAAGCGAAAATCGACAGAACACAGAAAAACAGCAAATGCCGCTTGTGCGGTGAAAAAGATGAGACAGTAAACCACATAACTAGTGAATGTAGTCAACTCGCCCAGAAGGAGTATAAGCATAGACACGATAGAGTAGCAACGATGATACACTGGGAACTAAGCAAACAAATGGGATTCAACCATGTGGAAAAGTGGTATCAGCACAAGCCAGAGGCAGTCTTGGAGAATGACAACCACAAACTACTGTGGGACTTTGACATCCAAACTGACCACCTCATCCAGGCAAGAAGACTGGACTTCGTAATAGTAGACAAAAAAAAAGAAGGCCTGCCAAATAGTAGACGTTGCTGTACCTGCAGATCATAGAGTAAAAAAGAAGGAGGGTGAAAAAAGGGAAAAATACCAGGACTTAGCAAGAGAGTTGAGGAAGATGTGGAACATGAAAACCAGGGTAGTACCGGTCATAGTGGGCGCACTAGGAACTGTCCCCAAAACGCTGAGGGAGAGACTGGAGGAGATCGGGATTAGGGGGAGGATAGAGACCGTACAGACCACAGCACTACTGGGAACTGCACGGATACTGAGGAAGGTGCTAGAGATATAAGTACTGCAACGAATTGTAGCTCTGTCATGATATGCGAAAGAGAGGAGACGTTAGCTGAAGACCTGAGGAGACTTATTGTCACTCAGCCTTCAGCGATAACCACTGGGCAACCGGTGTGAAACTGTAAATCGTAGAATTACTGCGACCTATGAGTACTGGGGGAGGAGGGCTGGAGACTTGAGGAGACTTGCTGTCACTCAAACTCCAGCGGTTACCACCGGGCAACTGATGTGAGATTCCAAATAATAATAATAATGTGTAAACAAGCAGTGGAGATATCATGCAGAGCACCCGAATCAGTGCAACAAATATAATACATTGAAAACAAGATTGAGGGAGCTAGAGAAAATATATAGGCATGACAGGTATTGGTGATGTTATTTTCTATTCATTTGATTAATCATAGTTTATTCGACTCGGATCTTTAGTATCTTTATTTATCAATATCTTATTCTATTTCGATATCATTTTGAAAGAATTAAAGATATCTCATGAGAGCCAATTGCCGTGGATTCGTAAATAATTGCAGCTTCTATGTGTTGGCATCAGAGTTTATTTATTCATTTTTTTACTATTGTAACGTTTTTAAATCGAAAATATCATTTTTCTACTTCGATGGTTCACGGATGTATTGGATGCGTCGACCATTTTCAATCTTCCAAATGAATAGAAATATTTCTCCCCAAAACCTGCCTTGCCTATGTAATTTATAGCTTTGTTTTCGATTGTGTTCATTATTCTGAGGAAGCCGAAAGGCGAAACATGCCAAATTGTTTTCTACATTGTCATTATTATTTCATAGGGAATTGTGCCAACAAATTGGTTTCTACCATGTGAGCAAATGGTAACGATAGAAACTACAGACTGTCGTAGAAAATTTAAACAGGTCTGTTTAGTCACTCAATGGAAACCGCCGCGAGCAACATGTTTTCGTGGTGATCAAGTAAAAATGTAAGAAGAGATGATCAACCTATAAACTTTTGGAACACTAAAAAGTTCAAGTGTGAATGTTACCAGACACAAAATGAGGGACCATCTTAGCATATACATGAAATGAAACACCAACTAAACTTATTTTGGGAGGTTGGGTCTAGGCATATAAATGTTTAAATTCTCAGCCCTCAGGATCAATTAATGGTGCTTGTACGCGTATCACAGATCTACCCAACCAATCAGCCAGAAGCACTAAAAAACTGGAGAAAACTATGTTGGATCCGATGTTGACAGTTTTGATTGACGGCTTCCAATAAGATACCTTGAGATTTTGAGAATCAGACCGACTATCCAATCCAAGGATCCGATGGTCGTAAATGAGAAAAAAAGGTCTCGTCAGATCGTACCATTGGACTTCTAGGTTGAAACGAAATGAAGTAAAAAGTGGAGAAAATTCCAGGACCTTGTCCAAGAACCGACAATAATAGGAATCGTGAAGATTAAATTTGACCCAAAGCAGTTGGCACCAATGTTGCCAATTCTGATGTTTTTTTTAATTTGATATTTTTTGTATTTGCAATTCCAGTGTTGCCTATTAGGATGTTTGTTTTATTATTTTTTTTTTTTGATTTGGGAATGACTTTCAAATCTGAAAAAATTGTAAAAAAGCAAAAGCATATATTGGCAACACTGGTTGCCACAATTGGAATTGTGCCAGGAACACTAGAATCGAAAATGGATGAATTATAAACCTGAAGACGATTTGAGACTGTCCAGATGTTATTGTGGTCTGTGTGGATAGAGAAAAAGGAATCGGAGATTTGAGATTCTTTTTTAAAAAGTTTGTATTGAGCTATAGACATCAGACATCTGTTGTGAATATACAAATGTATGAACTATAATAATAATAGTAATAACAACAACAACAACAACAACAACAACAACAACAACAGAAAGATTGGTTGAGAGAGAAGTAGGAAAAGCAGAATTTTATAACATATTATTTTATAATGATAATGCAAAACCCAGATATCAGGGACATTGCTCTGAGGAATAAAGATAACGGACTTAAAAAGGCAGCAAAAATTATGCCTTTACTTTTGTCAGTCATGTTCAGAGTAGTGTGGGCATTGGGAGTGCCTAAATCGACGTCTACTTTTGTTGTTCTAGTAAAACGGAGTTATTGTTTCTTTTCAAATTTGTGTTCCCATTTGTTAGAAAAAAAACCGTGGGAAAACAATTTGGAAACCTACCTGTTCCAATGCACAACTGTGATTTAAAATCCTCTAAATCCCAACCAATTCTGAAATTTAATAACATTTTTGGTATTTATTCATTGATCAGTGAATATTTTTAGGATAAGGTGAAAGAATAGTTGAAATATTTTGTTTTTTTTTAACGGAAGAACCTTCCCTCCCATTATGACATCTTGATTGATAAAAAAATGAATCGGGAGGATTTACGATGTAGGAAGATAAATCCTTGAAAAATTTAATCAATTTTTACATCTAAAATTAGTTTGGTTAGGGTTAATCAATGCTGTAAATCTGAAACTGTAATATGAACTAAAGTACTGCTTTGTTTGTAAACTTTTTTATAGTTTTAATCGTTCAACTATATTGTAGATTTACGATGTGTAAAGGCTTTTGTTGACAATTTACTTTATAAACTGTCTACCTTGGGCAATTACTCACAGCACATTCACGAATGATAACATTTTTCCCTTTAAAGACAAGATAATATCCAAACGATTTTCTCATTTTTCTTACCCTCTCATATCCTTAGCAGACTCTTGTATAGAATTCAATTTGCAAGCTTACAAACCGACAAACGACTGGCGCTCACGAACTAAATGAGCCTGATCGCCATCTTTACAATTCGTAGACGTTGTGTTACCATGACAACAAAATGGAGAAACTATTACAAATTCTCGTTGCTATCAGTCGAGAGCATACGGCAGAAAATCTCAACATGTCTGTGCCTATATTATTGGCTATCTGCTGTTCAAGGCAGCGGTTGTTGATAGATATCAAGAATCAAGTCCTTGGCCATTTTCTTGTATTGCACGTTTCATACCGATCTCTGTGAACCCAGTAGTAGAAAGTTCGCCTCCGGTTTGGTAGGTCGTGCGTTCAATCCATAGCTGAATTATATCAAAGACTGCTAAACACTTAGTATTATATGAAAGGGATGGGCTATCAAGCTCAAGACACACTGGTGTCTTATTTACAATTAGCTGACGTTGCGTTATCATAGAAACAGAATGGGGAAACTATTGCAAGTTCTCATCTTCCTTCAGTCTCTCAGTGACATCTGTTGTTCAGACCAGCAGTCGTTGAAAGAGATCAAGAATTAAGTCTCTTTCTCTGTTCAAAGAGCTTTATGCATCCTCCCACGTTTGCCTCTCCACATACAATATCTCCAAAAGTTCTGCATGAGAATTTGTGGAAGAATTCATTTATTGTTGAATCGGGTCGATGATTATTTCTAATTAAGATCAGGAGAAAATTGTCTGGAATATGGAAAATCGAAACTTTCAGGTACCTTTGGCAAGCTGAACTTTGACGCCCTTGAATGTATAGTTTTTATTCATGTTTTACAGAGAGAAAAATAAAAATATAGGAATAGAATGTTAATCATACTAATGAATCTCGCCTTACCCTACTTACCACCCCTCCCAGGCTGTAGCTATTGTACACAATCTTACATGACTGGTCTTGTCGTCGATCATGAGAATTTCTTTTGTCAATTATTTCTCTTATTTTGACGACAATAGAAAGCATTCAACTGTCGTATATTCCTGAAAAATCTGACTTCACTTCTAAAAAATTTCTGATTTTGGCTGTTTTAATTCTGTTTTCTCACTTGTATTTGGAAGATCCCACTGTCTCAGAGACAAGACAGGCCCCTCCTGACATTTATCACTGGATGTTCCTCACTTATTGCCTTGTGTCAGACTAAGATAAGCACTTAGCATTTTCTAAGCTTATCTTTGTCATTACCTAAATTTCAACTCCCTCAGAGCTCGTAAAACCATCTATATTCTGCTCATTTACCGTTCATGATATTTAAAACTTCTCGTCGCTCGCATTCGGGCCAGTTTGGCGACGTAGGCAATAGGGGTAGGGCGCATCTGGCTTGCATCAAGAAACATAATGTAGAAATAGGTTTCTGTTGGAAGATTAATGTTATCACGACGAGAGGATCTTTACAAGATAACCAGCTGCTTGCGGCACCGAGTGATCCCCAATGGTCACCCGTCTAGGTACTGAGGAGGCCTGATGTTTTTTAACCGTTGATCATACGAAAACCGATTTATCCAACGCAATTGAGTCTAAACAGTGCATAACTGATTTCCTGTCCATCTTATCGAACTAACTTCGAAGTCAGCGCTTTTGAACCTATTTCCTGTCATTTAGCCTTTCGACAAATTCACTCATTTACCCCTTCCATAAAATTGCTAAAGAGCTAAGACGTTTGAACAAAAATAGAAATTGAATTTTAACAATTAGAATGTGTAGTTTGTTCTGGCTAACATTCGCCCCTTTCAACGAGGAGATCAATATTAGACTAAGGGGTAATGTACTGAAATGAATCATTTTGTCTGTGAAGTTGCTGTAATGAGGTTTTCTCTTGCATAAACATACTGTTCTACTGTCACAAGTCGTTTGACAATCAACCGTTCATACTTATTGTATACGATTTGGAGAGACGAGCTAGACAAGTTCAGGAAGTACTGGCTCCGCGACACCCATGATAGAGAAGTGTGGCAAATCCTGGGGAAGGTCTATGTCCAACGACGGACGTTAAAAGACTGATGATGATGATGATGATGATGATGAATGTTTTCATAATTCCTACGAAAAATATCCAGGCTTTACCTATACTCTTGTAATTATAAACTTATAAGTCATAATGTATCATAATTCTTTTGTCCCAATTCTGTAAGTTTTGAAGCTCTAAGAGTTATGCTTAAAAAGACAGCTCAGTATATGAGAGAAAAAAAAAACAGAAGTCGAAGATATCATAGAATCAATTAGAATACCTAAATCACATGTTGCAAAAATATCTAAATCACATGTTGTAAAAATGTCAGACAACCGATGAATATCATGATTCATAATATGGATCTACTTAGGCCATATGTGAAACCGTGTCTGGCCAAAAATGGTATGGTGAATTTAACATTTAGAGAGTACTGGCTCTGCAACACTTATGATAGTGAGGTTTGGCGAATCTTGAAGATGGCTGACAATTCTTTTGATAAAATATGGCTTTACTTGAACCCTACTAGCACCAGGTCCAAGAGACCTTCAGGCATCTAGTTTAGCTTATTTCAATTCAAATCAAATTCTGTATCATGTGCTGTTAGATATATTGAATTTATCCAGGATTTGCTTCGAAATCGATAGAATCTGTAAAAGAAATAGCCAATTTTCGAATACTTTTTACAGATACATCTTTTATGTTGATTTTTTTTTCACCATAACCTAAGAATACACTTTTTGGTCAAATGTTTATATTGGTCATGTAGATACACTTATATTTTGACCAATATTACCATTTACCTAAGTTTATCATTACATTTTCGTGGTCACTGAATATGTCTTAAACGAAAATGTATTTGCTATTTCATGTACTTTCGTAGTGGGTCGTCTCAGCATGAGTAAAGTGGTAAAACTTACCTAAAAAGACTACTCAAAGACTCTTAATTTCCCTATGAACACACATACACACACACAAACACACGCACACACATACAAACACATGATGTTAGGTACTGAAGCAGTTTAGGTATTCCATCATTTTACAAATACTTCATAGCCCACAATCTATCTGTGAATACATATATATATATATACATATATCTGTGAATATATACACACATACACACACACACACACACACACACACACACACACATATATATATATGTATGTGTATCTTTAAAACGCAGATGAAATTTCTGTTTTCACAGGGTATCTTGTAAATTTGTACTTTTGTGAAAGGGATTTACAGCTAAAAACATGAAGTTAGTTACTGTATTATTTTAAAAGTATATGTGTACTGTATCATCCTCATCTACGGTGTGTAGATTTAATTCTCGGTAAAGACATAAGCATATACCCGTCCTTAGAAAAAAAGATTTCATCGGCTTTCTAAGAATCTTGTAAATTTGTATACGCAGTACGTGAAAAGTTATCGTCAGCAACGGGAAGCTAGCCATTCCAGCATTTTAAGAGAGAATAATTGTCATTTCTTTTCCAAAAGTATCTCCATCAATATTTCTCAGCGATTTTATGTTTCAATTTATAAATAAAAACACGTATTTCTTACAAAAAATCTTTGAAGAAAAAACAAAACAAACAAATGTATGCACAAAATAGCAGTTTATCGAAAGTTGCAGAAACCAAATTTTGCAAGATAAATATTGATAAGAATATTCCAGTTGATATTTTTAGAATGAATTACAGATCAATACGATTGTTAGTGACTGTGTAAATAAGACAGTTCTCTCCCGTGCCCCAAGTAACTCGTTATCCTACACCAGAGTTTTTATGAAGCCTGGATGAAGGATGGAAGGGATATTTCTCCACGAATGATTTCTTGTTCATCAAGTGCTGTATCAAAATTTAGATGAACAGATTTGGAAAGGCAGTGTCCGAAATCACCCAACCGACGGATCAACTGGGCAGATCCGGACAAGTAGCACACAGCCATAGCAAGTGATACTATTCTTGGCTTCTATATCATAACACTTAGAAATGGAAATATGCTTTCTGTGGATGGGTGGAGATGCATCCATCTTTTCTGTACCTGGTTTTTCAGGTGTAACGACTATCAATACATGAAAGTTGTATAAAATAGGGACGACTGTCTTTTCGACCTCTTGAAAATTCAATGTCTCTGCTGTTGTCAGCCATGGCAAAGGAGCCTTGACATCCTCGAACTGTATTTTTTTTTAGCTCCATAGCCGCCATGAACGTGTTGCTCAGAACGTGTTGCTCAGATTGGATCTGCATTCATAAGACCCAAATTGAATACGTGTTCATGATGCTACATCTATGTCATTTTCTATTATACTGTTTTCCCCTCCCCAAGAGCCAACGTTGGAATGTGATTTGCATAGACAATGTCCCCTTGTGACCTCATGTTGATGAAGCTCGAGGGGATTAATTTTATCAGTGTTTTAGATACCCTGTCTTATATGACCTTGCATCAACTCTGTGCGTTTCCTTAATACAACTAGATGAACACTCCGAAGCCCCGAATCATCTTGAGTTAATGATATTTCACCAATGATTTCAGCACTAGTCGGTTTGGTCAAGTAGCGGTTGAAGTCGCATCATGAATTGAACATTTTGCGGGGCTTTCTCGATTTCTCTTGCTTATGACCCTACACACCAGTTTATTCCTTTTGACTGAATACACTTGTCGATCAATCAAGACTGGAGCGAAGAACCTCTTTCTTTCTTGAAGGTGGTTCATCTCTTTAGTTTTTCCATTGTTGTTACCTTGAGATGTGGACGTTGTAAGAATACAAGCATTCATATATGTGTTTGAAGAGCTTAGGAAACCCTGATTTCGACACTACTGTACTGACATTTGGTTATGGTGACATCTGTATATGTACCATTACGAGCTTAAAGGGTAAGTGTTTGGTAACACCATACGCAGTGGACTCTGGGTTTTCATGTGTCATTTCAAAACATTCAGAAGAATCTCTATAAACAAATACATCTCAATCCATGCTAACTGTGGACTTTAGTTG
This sequence comes from Thysanoteuthis rhombus, assembly GCA_963457665.1. NCBI lineage: Eukaryota > Metazoa > Mollusca > Cephalopoda > Oegopsida > Thysanoteuthidae > Thysanoteuthis > Thysanoteuthis major. Next base: position 20,703,427 of record OY735239.1, read on the forward strand.
ACCCAATAAGTTTAACCCAACGTTAGGTCTCTCCGACCAGGCTGCTGTGCACCTTGCGATGCAACACGATCTTCATAACACTTGTAGAATTCATCATGCCACAATAACCATCGAAGTATTTAGGTAAATAAGACTAAATCAACACGAAACTTTTACATTCTACGCATCAATCCATTGAAGTTATTGTGTGACACACACACACACACACACACACACACACATATATATATATATATATATATATATATATATATATATATATACATATATATATATATATATATATATATATATATATATATATATATATATATATATATATATACAGGCCAAAGTAAGGCCTATACATCTTAGTAACGGATGGGCTTTACATTCAATAACCCCGACCAGTCTGCTGCCGACTCAATGCAGATGTTCAAGAATCATAAATTTGTACTCTTACCATAAATGTTAGCAGAAAAAGTTGCCAAGACCGAAACTTTGGTGAGTAGTGTTGCTCACACAATGATAAATTCGCGCTAGTTTTACTTACAAAAAGAGCTAAATTAAAAAAAAAAACAATGTGTCGAAGAGCGAGCAGAAAGAGACAACATAGAAAACACCAATTGTAGCAATAAAAAAACACCAAAAAAACAAACAAACAAAGAAACAAAAAAAAAAAAAACAAGAAAAAAACACACTGAAAAATTGCTAAAAGAAGCCAGAATGGCCAAAATTGTCAAACCAGGTCGAAATGGTAATTCTATAGCAAAAGTCACTTTTTATTTGTCGAAGATGGAAATTTTTGTACATCAGAAAAGTTTACGCCGACCATGGCAGCGTTAAATTTACTTTTGGAAGCTGTTTTTCATACTCTTCATAGTTCGCTCAATTTGCTGAGAATCCATGAAGTGTGTTTAGCAAGTCTGGTGAAATCCACCATGTTTTGGTATGTCAATTCCAGCACACGCAATGGAAGCTGATCTAGTTTCTCGCAGTTTTTACTTGCAGACCATCCAAAGTCTTCCATTTCGTCATGAATCCAAACAGGCGTGCTTATGTCTTGTCTGAAAATGAAAATTGGACGGAAAAACGAAGCTAAAACATACTTTTCTTATGAGCACCTACTTCGCTCGCAGCTTTTCTACAGGAGGCAGCCATGTTGAGTCACATGCACTAGGCTGATGATAATGTTGAAAAATGAACTTTTTGAAATACATCGAATTCTTTTTCTCATCCAATATTCTGTCGACGATATTTTTCTGGAAAAGTATTAGGTTGGCGCAAAAACAATTGCAGTTTTGTTATTTCAAACTTTGATGCTTATTTTGGGATAAAGTTTTATTCATCTGTGTTCATAGAATTATAAATTTTAAAGTGTTAATTTCGCTCCATTTATTCAAGCTGAATGCTTTCAGAAAGTTGATGGTGAAAAATAGTAATTATTTTGCGCCAAATTAATAAATAAAAATATAGTCATCGAAGTGTGGGGAGAACAAATAAGGAAATTATTTGTTTATTTTATTGAACAAACTAAAGCGAATCATCTTGGCCGTGCAGTTGTTTTTCTTCACTCATACAAAAATACTGCTCTACTGTCTCATGTCATTTGACAACCAACCAATCATTTTCATTGTTGCTACGGGTGTTTTGATCTGTAGATTTCCACCTGTTCCTCGGTGACAGAGATATTGAAATTAACGAGTTTCGATTCGTTCTCTACGGTAATTTTCTTCTGTTATGGTTGAAGAAGAGAATGAACATTAGAAATCAGAAGGCGTATAATAGTTAAAAAAGAAGGAAGAAGTTGAGAGAAGGGAAGAAGAAGAAGGAGAAGAAGGAGAAGAGAATGTAAAATAAGAAGTAATTTGATTTTTATTTTAAAATATAGATGATGGCAGGATTCTTAAACTGTTCGTCGTTGTATCTTGCGTGATACATAATTAAACATCGATCATTCAACTAATCTGAAATTAATTGACAGTTTGATGTTCCGAAGTAAATACGCTGACAGTCTAGGAAAAATGTCATTACTATTTTTATGTTGCTTTCTTTCAAATACAGACTTTTCTTGAAATACTTTAGAACTTTGAGCTGCTATGCCTTGGCACTTTATATGGTGGACGTTTGGTGCCCGTATTATACTTACCCTGCTCTCGACAATGCTGTAGGCTGTCGAAGGAAAGTTACGTCCAATACATTTGGCGATCAACATGGGTGAAGGGAATGCCTCCCCAGAACACAATCAAATACAAACCAAAAAATTGCAGTGCATTTATAATCTATCAATTTTTTCCGTTTTTATTATAAAAAAAACTTTAAAAAATAAATTACAAAACGTAAGAAAATCAAAATTTGAAAAATTATCTGTTAATTGCATTGATCCATTTAACAATAAGCACCAAAAAGAGAACATTGAGAGAGAAAAACATGTATAATTATCATTTTAAAATTTTCTTGAATATTTCTGCACCTCACAGAGGCGTCGTGACCCCTACTCTGAAAAGCCTGAATCATATGTTTTTTTGTCCAGAGAAACAGGCAATCACTATTTAACCTGCAAAACTACTTTATTTTTGTCTAGCAGTCTTTAAATAAACAATTGGATTCCTAACCAACATTGCTAGATTTTATTGACATAAAGTCTAAATCCACTCATTATCTACCTATGAAAGGATGTACGTGTCTCGAATAATGATTTCGCGTGTGACATGCAGACTCATTTCTATAAGAAGCAAAGATGGATTTTTTTCTTTCTGAACCTCTGTGATGAGGAATTATCAATCTTATTTACTGATTCATCCGAACTAGTGTCTCCATATCTGGTTGTTATTGCCAAAACGTGTCGATTGGATGAAGACGTTGATTAAGCGCTTCAAGCAACCTGTCTGGTGGTCGCAGGTTCAATCCTTCGATCAAAAATCATAGAAACGGATCTTTGTCTACACAAAGAATAACCGATATGATATAAAAGATATACTTCTTTGAAATAGACAATGGAACAATCTTTGAATAAAAGGTTCAGTTCAAAATTTCAAAGGTTGCTGAGTACGATCTACACCTGAAGAGAGTGCATCAGCCGAATCGTGGTGGTTATAAATAAGATGGGGACACTAGTTTGAATAAATCATTGAATTATGGAGTAATAGAAATGAAAACATTTACCTCGAGATGCAAAGCACATTCTCTTTGAATTATTCCAACAATCAATGCTTGTCACCAGGTGAAACTTACCTCAACATGAAATTCAGTCAATATTCTTAAATATTTTGTAATAGAAAGTTTCAGCGTCTTGGACAAAACTGCGTTGTTCTTCCCACTTTAGGAACCGTCAACCAGAACTGCCAACTCTTCCCTAAATGATGCAACAATGTAAGTTTATGCCAAACTGGTTACTGGTTTAGGCCCAGTGACATTGAAGCTTGTTTTGTTTGAAAAATCAGACATTTTTTGGTGATCATTGCCAATCTCAGTTATGTCATTAATCGACCCCCCCACTTTCTAATTGATCAACCCCAACATGCAGCCAAAGGACGCTGGTCACTTGAGAGTTTCTATTGAATGACTAACCATACCCATAAGATGTCTATTCATTAGAATCTTAATTATTAGGTTTGTATCAAGTCGATTTGTTTGATGAAGTTGGCTTCCATTTGCAACTGGTTTCTTTGATTAACGCTATGAAAATTGATCAACTTATATCCTCTGGCATTTCACCGCAATTGTAAGTTTTGCTGATTAGTTCTATTATCTTTTCACTTGCAAGTTCTTGTAGAGCTTTCACCATCTCTACGACAAACTCTTTTGGCTATGTTACTCTGTTCTTCTTTATCTCAGTAATTGTTCTCTCGATTTCAATATGATTTTTGAGACATTATAAGGAAGGAAATCTAGGAGGAAACGATCACAGGGTGCATTGAAGGCAAAGAGACAGACGTGGGCAGCAAGTAAGCTGCTATAAGCAAACGGATGGTAGAAAATACCAGAAGGCGTAGAAAGGTCGGAGTTGCTGGGAGGACAATGGAAAGGAAACTGGAGAGCCATGATCAACCATATTTTGAAGGGATATAGTACATAATGAAGAAGGACGTAGAGTCCTTTTTTCATGATAGAGGTGCCATGTTGGTTCTTAGTCGTATTACAAATGTAAAATTTTCAGTTTTTCTTTTCGGAACATCCGCATCCTTACACTTTCAAGGTTTTGACGGAGCTAAGTGACAGGAGATTGTAACACTGCAGAATAGGAGTTTTATTCTACACCAAATCCGTTTGTTATTTTCGATTGAATGATTTTTTCATGGTTTGGGAGAAAATAAACGCTTTTTAGATTTCATTCTGCTTTTAAATGATTACCTTCAATTACATTCAATCATCCCAATAATCATCTTGAGTAAAGGTGGTATCAGTCATCAGGCTTTGCTGTGATATTTGATTCAACACATATTGCCCACAGCCTGTACACAAACGACTCACAAACTGATATTTCAATAACTCAAGTTGTAGTTGAACATGTCACTTACTGAGAATTCTATAAAAACATTGAGATTTGAAAACATTGATACTTTCTGCTATCAGTATCATTTTTTAGACTCTTCCATAGTTTTGTAAATTTAGAAATGTTTGCAAATGCCACATCTAAAATGTTTCGCTGTTTACGCATGGCCACGAGTCGAGCTTTGTGTTGGTTTGAACATAAGTTTTTTCTTACCGCTAGCATAATGGACATTCACATCAATCTTATGGATCCCAGCTCTTATCCTATGGCCTTTAAGAATACCTACTCTCTGTTTCCTGAGTAACAGGTAGACTGAAATAAAAAAAAAGCTTTAATGATATCTACTACGCCTTGTATTACACAGGGCCAAATCAAGGGAAGCGTGTTGGCACACTGTTTCGCCAACTTCCCAAACAGGTAGAGCCTGCCTGCCATGAGAGTCAAAAATGGCATCGTTCTGGACTTGAACCTCGTCCATGGGTACCAGTGCAACAGTGCTTTTTAAGAGGATAAGACCAATGAGTACATGAGGTGCAAGTTTGGGTTTTAGGGGTCCGATTATGAAGCGACGAAAGCTGACGATATCACAAGACACAACAACCTCTGCAGAAACATCATTTCAGTCATTGTCGAGGGAGAACGTTTGCGAGTGAGGCAACGGAAAAGATAATCTGACAACGTTAAAGAGTGGATGGGCATTGCTGGAACCTGATGCAGGCCGCAGAGAGACCAGAATTGAGAGGGACTTCAGCTTCTAATGCCTCCTGGTGCTTTCAGGGAACTGAATAAATGAAAGATGGAAATTCTTAGTTGCTAACGCAAAAACTCAACAATGTCCACAAGTTTTGAAAGAAACTTGACGGTTGGTGTGAAACAATGATTCAGCTATTCACATGCAAACCTTTTCAATTAATTGCATGGAGGGTCACTCCAGATAAGCTGAACTTTGACACCCTCTAAAGCTTGGCAGAGCTTAATTGATACATGTTAGCATTTGAATTAGGAAATCCCTACGATCAGATACATAACAGGTGTCCATAGAACTTGGTACCATGGGCGACTACCCGTGCTGCTGGTACCTATGGCCGGTCCAGACTGCATTTTGAGCACCTGCTGTGCTAGTCCTGAAAACCATTGACAGTGAATTGATTCTCTTTCCTACAGCTTTATGACAAAGTTGGCTTTGTCTTACGAAACCTAATAAATGATCTAAAAGGTGCCACCACTACTGTCTAGTGAGCCACCTGTCTCTCTTACTGATGTCCTTGCCAACACTAAAGTATGCAAAATCACAGATCTTAGACCCTATTACGAATAACACGGAGGTATCTTCCCACCATGGTAATTGAGAAAGATCACAGGCACAGAAAGTGTCTTTTAAAGGTAATAAAGGCAAATAGAAGTCTACAAAGGAATTATCATGATGACTACAATTTTATATTAGGTAACGATGCTCCACGGTCAGGTAGATCAGTTGAGTTTGATAACGATCAAATGACATTACTTGAGTATAATGATATATATACGACTTGGTAGATAGCCAATGTGTATGGGTGTGAGGGTGGCTAGGTGTGCGTGGGTACATGGGTGGATGTGCGTGGGTTTGTGTGGAATAATCTGAGTGAATACTTGTAAGTGTGTGCGTGTGTATGAAAGAAAGAAAAAACTACTCGAGAAAATAAATAGTTAGCTATTCTGCTGTTCCATAAGACTCATTTCATCAAAGCCATTTATTTAAAAGCAAGAACATAGATTGTTCAAAGCCTGCAACGAAGTTTACATCATATTTTTCATATTTCTGATATCATTGGCAAAATTCCAGTTAAATTTCTATATTTCATCAAAGATTCAATATTTAATAAGTTTCAACACAGTTATAGAATTCTGATCACTGCAGCTGACTGTGTCACCATCAGTTCGATAATGGACACTCCATTACATCATGAGGTTTTATTACGACGTCATGAAAATAGAACAGAACAGAAATATCAATATTTTAGATATCTTTTGCCATCCAATCCTCTATCTTTATAAATGCTTTCAACCTTTTTTCAATTTACGTCCGAAGGAAAGTGAATTTGGCTCTTATTTATCCGAGGTTAAATAGATTAAGAACAAAATGAATGGTAAACAGAATTTCATCATAATCAGTAGCTTTTTTAGTGTCTGTTATCGAACATAGATCTTCTCGTGAATTCGCCAAACCTCTCTATCGTGGGAATCACAGAGCCAATACTCGCCGAAATTGTCTAGTTCGTCACTGAATCTTAAATTTTGT
>OY735239.1:20710378-20742878 GCA_963457665.1 Thysanoteuthis rhombus
AAATTTGAAATAGCCCAAACAGTTTAATAGTCTACCAGAAACCCCAGCTTCCCTGACAGTCTGAATGGTTACGGTAACCAGAATCTTTTCACATCGTTACACGGTCAATGTATCACTCAATTTAGACAACGTATATAGAATAAACAATTAAAGAAAATGAGTCTGCTGCAGAAATCGAACCTACCACCGACAGGGTAGCCCTTTCAACAAAGAGATCCTCTGACCATTTAAGGATATATTAACCGTGTTACGACGGGGATCATCTCTTTCTACATAATAGAACGCAATTCATTATTCATTTTGTCGGACGAAATATGTCCATTTTTATAAATACGTAAAGGGGTGTTGAAAGAGACGTATCGACCGGGAATAAATGACATAGAAATTCGTGTTGAAAGTACTTATTTGGCCTTTGTGTTACCGGTGGCTATTCAGCTTAGCTCAATGGTAAGAGCATCGCTTCCTTGAAGTGGCTACCCTATCGGTGGCAGGTTCAATTTCCGGCAGCAGCCCAATTTTCTTCAGTTGTTCATTCTATTCACGTTGTCTAGATTGAGTGATGTATTAACCGTGTAACTATGAGAAATCATTTCAAATAAGTTTCTGTATAATATATCAACTTATACATCAATCAAAGTAACATCTTACAGGAATGGGACAATGTAATCATAATACTGTTATATAGAAACCTCAAAAAATCTGAACAACTACAAACCAATAAGCCTACTTAACTGCATCAACAAACTTTTCATCAAAGTGATCACCAACCAAATAATCAAAACTGACCACAGGAACTGGCTGGCTTCAGAAGGAGCTACTTGACCATTGTCCATCTCAAAGGCAAAGTAACAAAACACAGAATGTCATTCGCTGTTGCATTTGTTTGGAGGTCTTCGACTCGGCAGAAATCCCCAAAAGCATTGATATTATCATTCAAAGGGTAGACCCCATATCAGTTGAAATGTTTCTGTCTATCTACCAACTCATCAGTTCCTCTATAAGGTGATATAAAGACCTTGAACCCTTTGAAATTCATAAGACATGAACATTTATTTACAGATTTTACAATTTTGAAATCGTGAACCACTAAATCTTAAAGGAAGAGAATGTGAAGAAACTCCAGAAAAACACGCGAAGAAATTTCCACTAAACTTATTGTGGCCCCCAGTACACACACATATACACACTTTTTTCTCGAAAATAATCTCAGTAACTAATTTACCTATATCTAACAGCCTATTTGAATCTGTTTCTACCTATCTTTCTACCAATCTCAATTTGTTTTTATCTACCTATCGATCAAAGTATTTTCATGTGTATGTATATGGATATACCCAAGAAAATCGTTACGCCCGCTGCCTAATGATGGTAAACATTCATTTAACAGAGCAAAAATTTATACTTCAACACAATCTCATTCCTTGTTGGTGCACTTAATTCAATGAGGGATATCAATCACAAACATCGAACTTATTACAGTGAATCAAAATCAAGCTACGGATTTATTGATCTGCATCACGGACGAATTTTTTAGAAGAGGTGTCTGCAACTGTAAAATAACCGAGAGCGAGGCCTGTGTGCTGAATGACTCTCCAACGTGATCCATGTGTGATCATTAAGGTGAAGTGTGGCCCTCCCAGCACCTAGCCCTTTTAATCAAGGCTTTGCATCCTATCGTTCACTAAAGCAGCCCAAATCGGAGCAGGGCTCTTAGCTCGTAGGTTTAACAGAAGTGTCTTTCTCCTGGCATATGCCTGAGCTTGTTATGGGGGTCTACCAAATATTCTGACAGCATGGCAGACCAGTGGATAAAACATGGGGCATGAACATTTCGTAACTTAGTAGATGCCTGAGATGGCTATAGAATGCTACCAGCTCTTTTAAATGTAAATCAGAATAATATGGCTCTCCACAAATTTTCGAGTCCTAACATTCCGACAAGATATATATATATATATATATATATATATATATATATATATATATATATATATATATATAAGTCAGGCAATTAGGCTAGAGAAAAAATACAGAAATGAAATGAGATGACAGATAACTCTGGCTTGAGATTATATGGTATAGATATGGACACACTGAAAAGCGAATTGCCAATATGCTTAAAACGCAAAGTATACAATCAATGCATAATACCATCTATGATGAATGGGTGCGAATCATTGAAATCATAAAACCATTTGAAAACATACTTGGAATAGCACAAAGGTCAAGGGAAAAGGCAATTTTAAGAATAATCCTTTGCAATGGAAAAAGATCAACAAGAATCCAAGTGAGGATTATGGTGAAGGATAGCAAACAAATAATCAAGCAACAAAAATGGAAATGCGCAGGGAATATGAATATATAAATAATATGAAACCTTTGACATATTTCATTGGTTACATTGGCATGGTGCTTCCAGCAACATCTATTAGATATGTGACCAGAAAAAAACAACAAAAAAATACAAATAAAAAATGAAATATATTGGATACATTTTCCAATCATAAATTCAGTAAACGGGAAATTGAATCACTTTTGGCCAATTTCTTTAGACATTCATTTTAACCACCTCCTATGCATATATTTTGCAGTTGCAAAGCTGTTACGGCCGCAGCAACAAAAACGCATTCTATCTTATATGTGAATACATCTAAGTTAAAAAGTGAATATATTTTGAAGGAACCTAGAATACGCCTTTTAATATAATGTTTGAGCATTTGTAATATAGATTTACTGGATAATAAACAATATTTTGCAAGAAAAGCCCTTTGGTGTAGCACGAAATAGAACATACTAAAAGAGAGACGCCCACTGGATGAAACAGTCACATGAAAGGCAAATATGCCTTCGTTATGTTTCCCCTTTGTCAAAACATTCGGACAAAATTACAGTGGAACATTTTCTCTATCTTTTAGATGTACATTCATCTATATCTTTTTCCCGAGCATTTTAGAGATTACAGCAAACATATTAAAAGACACAAGGCAAATTAAAATCTGCAGCATCAGATCAAAAACTACGGTGAGAAATAAAGTGAGCAAATCAAATGAGCTTAAAATTTAGACCGTAGATGCGCTGGCCTACTTTATTTTCAAGCTTACGTCTAAAATTGAATCAAAATACCTTTTAAAAACACCTAGAAACACGTAAACACACACACACACATACACACACACATATATATATATATATATATATATATATATATATATATATATATATATATATATTTACTTGGGGAAGCCCAAACAGGACAGAAACATAAACATGTTTGTGTAGCGAATCATTCACATCATCATATTTTAAGCTGTCCTCTAATTCAAATTAATGTTGAATGTATCGAGCAATTTATGAAAGAAACCCATCACACGTCGGATATTGCATTTGTATTATATATATATATATATATATATATATATATATATATATATATATATATATATATATATATATATATGTATGTATAATTGTTTAACCCTTGCCTAAATACAAGTAGCCGGCTGGCAGCTACAATATCTGGCCCGGAAGCGATAGTATACAGTGCCGAATAGAAACATTCAATTTTCCGTTATAAGACATACAAGGTGAAACTTGTTCGTCTTTTCTTTACAAGTAGTGATATAAGGCTGGTCCCATGCTGATTCGATAATGAATTACTTTTCAATCCTGAGGGTGTCTCACCGACCAGCATTTTTAATGGACAGACACAAACTGTGCAGTTCAATTAAATGTCGCTTTCCCAGGAGCTGATAAGGAAATGAATGACATTTTCTGTTATCGTTACTTGAGATGTTGAATGTCTTTTAAATGGAAGAGAAGACAGAAACGGGAGCCAACAAAGTTAAATGATCTCCTGACACGGATTCTTAGCGCTTCAAAATAGAGCAACAAGTCAAGAGAGGGGGTTTACTTTCACTTCCACTCTCAAGTGGATAAAACAAACTCATCAAAAAACGAAATACAAAACATAACAAAGGGTCACCATTTCCCAACCCCGAATAGTCTCTCCTTCATTTTACTTCAGAGGTGCCGGTGGCCATACAGTTAGCAGCACTGAAAATAGAATCAGCAAAACAAGTTCAAAATCCGGCTGAGATAATCTTCGTCCGATCTAATGCCCTTTGGTGAGACATCGATTCATCTCTTCTCATCCCAGTAATAGATGAAATTGCAGCTGAAATGCGTGGCACCGGTTTGGGTACTTTTTGCCTTTGACTTATCGAAAAATCTTCGAAGTCTAGCTGAGAGAAGGGAGTGTCAAAAAAATTTGTGATATGTGCTGCCCGGACAGGGATGGCTGATGTCATAGGCAGCGTAAGACAATATTTCATTAATTATTCCAAATTTAGTTTCGTGTGGTTGAAAACAAAGCAAAATAAAACGTTACCACTTAGAAGGCACCTTGATACTTGGCTTTTCAAAGCCAGGACTCTTCTTAAGTGGGGCTGTTGTGTAGGATCTTTTTTAAAGAGTACTTATGTAACTGGTGTTTCTATTATTTCTATACAAAGATTTACTCCTACTGGTACTTATCGTCAAATGGTTCAATGACATTCACTAGTTTTTAGATCGATAAGACACTTTTCAGTCGATCGATCAATTTTCTCAGCTGTATCATGTTGGATTGATATGAAACTTGGTCCAGACATTCAGATGATCCTTCCCCAACTTTCTCTTGTTCGTCATCTTTCGTTTCCTCTTTCTCTTCCTCCCTCTCCACCTGCTGCTACTATCACAATTAGTAATGCAAAATATCAATTTTCTCAGTTGTATCATGTTAGATTGATCAGAAACTTGGTCCAGACCTTCAGGTTACAATCCCCAACTTCCACTTCCTCCTCTTCTTCCTCCCCCACTCCACCTCCTCCTACTATGGTAGGTGGCTGCATAGTTGAACCCATGGTTCTAGCTTAAAGATAAATTCAGTTTTTGTTATATCTTAGTAATCATCAAAAAATATTCTTCTCGTAATGTAGATTATATATTCATTGCAAGTTTTGACATTTTTTTTGTCTTCATTTGTTTGAATATTTAGAGTTTGAATACAACTAAAACCATCATATGGTCTTAAGGCGTATTGCTCTAACAGCAACGAGTGAGTGATGACGAAAAAAATTGTTTCATTAAAAGGATAGGGACGAAGTGTGTGTGTTCAAGGATCTTATTTAAACTTCTGTCTTCCGGTCGAGTCTTAGTGGCTCACTTGGCAAATCAGATCAGCGTAAGCAGTGCTTTCTGTTGGAGATCTAGGCTTATTTTCCGATCAAATACTATTTTCTGACAGCCGGAGGGAAATAGTCTGAGTAAAAGTTGCGACGAGAAGAAATAAATCGAATTAAGATGAAGGTAAAAAGTAGTTGTGAGAAATGATAATTGGAGATGAAATGAGATCGAATAGAGAAAAATCGGGAGGGTCAGGGAGAGAAAGGATGAGACGAGCAAGAGTGAATAGATGTATGAGTTAAGAAACGAGAAAGAACAGAAAGAGAAAAACAAACAAATGTTATGAGGAAGGAGAGAGAAAAAGAAAATGTGGAAAAATTGAGAATGGTAAAAATCGAGGAGGAAATGTTTTTTCATCTTTACGGGGAAAATTCTTAGGGGAATTGTCTTTCATGCTTAAAGTTCAGAATAGAGGGGTAACTTTTTGAAAACTTTTAGTGACCAAAACGAAAGGCGAGATTTTTTCTCGGGGAAGTTTATTTTTAGGTGTAGGGATCAAAATTGAGGGGATTTTTTCACACCTTTATGTGTCAAATTCTAAATGGAATTTATTTTTCAGTTTCAAGATTCAAAATCGGAGGCCGACTCCATTTTTCACTTTTGCAGGCAGAGTTTCATTTCTACTTCTATGAACCTAAATTGAGGGAAATTTTGTTTCATTTTTCGGGATTTTAGTGATCAAATCGAGGGGAATTTCTTTCTCTTTCAGGTGTCAAATCTGAAAGGTTACCTTTTCCATTCTTAGAGATCAAAATTTAAAGGGAGCTTTTTGTCGCCTTTAGGAGTCAAATCTAGGGGGTAGATTTGAGGGGAGAATGTTTTTCCCATCTTCATGGGTCGCAATCCAATCAGGATTTTTCATCATTTTTGGAGTCAAATATAGGGATGTGGAGCCTTTTTTCATCTTTCAAGGGGTCGAAGTCGAGAGGGCCTTTTCCACATTAATGTATTCAAATTGAGGGTTGAAGGACTTTTCCCCCACATTTACACGCCAAAATTGATAAGATTTTTCCCTACTTTTGGGGATCAAAATCCAAAGGGAGCCTTTTCCATTTCTGGGTGTCGTAATCGCAGCAGATATTTTTCCACTTTCATGGATCAAAATCGAGGGAATTTATTTAATTTCCAGGGCTAGGGGAAGTTTCTTTCCTCTTTCATGGGTCAAAATCTTGGGGAAATTTCCATCTCTTTCCAGGGAGAATGTTTGCTTTCTCTTTTATCGGTCAGAATCAGAGAGCATTTTTCACATTCAGGTGTTAAATTCGAGTGGAAACATTTTTTCACTTCTGTCCAAGTCGTCTCCATGAACCAACCAACAGTTAAGGGTTTACTCCTGTAAATCAATTGTAGAAAAACAAAGCCGCCTCTGGCCTGCAATTCGGACGGGAGTTTGACAGAAACAAGGGCAAAAGGGAGAGGAAACGATAACGTAATCACAAAATGATTCTGACAAATGCCATCATTTTATGAGTTATTTAATGAAAGGGTGCCCAGGAGAAATTTCCATCTGTCTCTCATTTTGCAATTTTAATTGTCGTAAAATCAAAGAACTAGCAAACAAAGAAACGTTAACGACACTCCATTAAAAGAAATCCATCAAAACCGTTCAAAAAAACATGGCAAACATTTATTTGATAATGAAAAAAAAAAAAATTCCCGCCGTAAAAGAAAAATCTTTTCAAAGGAAAATCAAAAAAATCTTTTCCCCAAAGTTGTGTGGTTATGTCATAGATTGCTTCTTGCATTGCAATTAAAATGACCGCAATGTTTTTTTTTTAAATTTGCGGGGAAAGATTGAAAAGAAAATGACAAACATCGTAAAAAAGATGGTGATGTAATTGGCAATTATAAAGTTTAAAGAGAACATCAGTTTTCAAAGAGGGGAAAAAACTGGAAGAACAGATGATCTATTGATTTGACAAAGCGAAGAATGTAAATATCCAGGAAGAAAGCAAGAAATATATTAAAGGCAAAATGGAAAGCGATCTCGGACGTTCGGAAGGAAAGATAAAAATAAAACTAACCCTCGCATATGTAAAAGAAAAAAAAAACGATTAAATACGCGGATTCCATATGGTCCAGAGGTAGAGTGCCTGCTTCTGTTTTAGCAGTTCGTGGTTCAATCCACCGCCAGGTCATCCAAAAACTTTATAAAAGGGTAATTAATGCATTGGACGGGTGACCGATTCGGTATACTGCTTCCTTGTCTTCCTTGGAGGAGACCGATCTCTACTTTACATTGGCTGCAAACGACAAGAAATGAATGTATGATTGAATTCAAAAAAATATATGTTCAAAGAAAAAGAAAATGAAACACGATTGCCTATGAGCTCGGCACAAGCCCCGAGACGAAAAGGGGTTTACCCCCAAATCACGTTGGAAACACCGGTTCTTGTAAGATCACCAAAGTCAAGGAACATCAAGCCTGGTTAGTTCATAGATAGCTCACCAAGTTCGATTAGCATGGCCCGGTAAGCCATAAGTGGGTCTTAGTAATAAATATCGATGTGTACCCAACTCGGCGATATCCTCGATATAGGCATAAGTGGAGAACGATCATACATACATACATACATACAGATACAAAAATACTTAAGGAACAATTTGAAATGGGGTTTTATATTTCTTCCCGGACATTTTACAGACTTATGAATCGGTTAGTCTTTAAAAAGATATGAGATGAAATAGTTAGCAAAGCTGACTTAGAATGTAGATGTTTTCTTATTTGTTCTGGAAATTGGCTCTGATTGGTCAGTAAAGTTAGTTTGTGGAGTCTTGCATCGTCATCAACAGAAGATAACCCTTACTCTTGCAATCCTGTTTACAAGTCTTTTTAATATCGATTTCCTTTTTGAATTTGACTTTTTCATTCAGAAAAACTCTTCGGTATTGTTGTTAGTCCCTGTCCAGTTTTTTCTATATTTTGCCATTGAACGCTTACAGCATTAAACGTCGCTAATCGGCATAGGATGTCTCTGATCCTATTGAACTGGTGTTCTTGTATCATTCTGACTGGTTTTCAGTCGATAATGACTGATAATTGATAATTAACCGATTATCGGTCGGTCAATGAAAAGGATGTCATTTTCCCCAAACAATTCGAAAATATGAGAAGTGGAAAAATGCACTGGAATAATAATAATAATAATAATAATAATAATAATAATAATAATAATAATAATAATAATAATAATAATAATAATAATGATAATAATAATAATAATAATAATAATAATAATGATAATAATAAAAAACCACCTCCGCTATTGATTACTGACTTCTTTGTCCGTTCACAGCCAAATCCTTATTATATTCTCAAATAATCATAATTGAACAAAATCAGCGTTCAGTGATACTAAAAGAAAACCCATTTTGTAATTAGCTAGAGAGCCATTCCCACGAAAAGTGTTTTTGTTATCAATTAGAAATCGTCAACCAAAACTGTCACCAAAACTGTAATCATAGGTTTCTTCAGTTTTTAATCGGTTTGTCTGGTTGGCAGCTTATGTATGCATGGATGTATTACGCATACAGGCCATGCCAGTGGAGTTACTGGGCAATATATATATATATATATATATATATATATATATATATATATATATATATATATATATATATATATATATATATATATATATATATATATATATATATATACTCCTTACGTTTTTGTTTAATTTTTTAACCTTCTCCCGATGTAGGATCTTTGTGGGATTCAGTTTGCAAGGTGATTTTTTGCTAAATTTATTCTTTAGTTTGTGTCCGGCTGCATTCTGACTTTTTTTTTTTTAAATTTAAACTTTTTTGTGACCATTATCAACAAAAGGTGAGGGAAACGAATCATTCATTGATAACATATTCTCCCATTTTTTAATTGATCATCCTGCACACAGCATGCTGGCGGAAAACATTGGTCACGTGAAAGAGCACCTCGTGAGAAGAAGGGACAATAGCTCAAACGAAAGGCCAACCGTTACGAAGCAGAAAACGCAGTAGGTAAAGACAAGAGAGATAAGATATAAAAATTTACCGAAACGTCTTTATCCAGCAGTAAACTTATAACAATGTCCATATCAACTAACCGTTTCCAATATAGCGATTCCAACCATACTTCTGACCATTATGAAGATCAAGAATAGCTGTGGAAGTTTTTCATTTTTCTATTTTTGAATTCTTTTATGGTCTTTTGTTGTTGCGATTCAAGCGACAAGAAAAAAATCCTCACAGAATTAATCTACATAAAACCAATTCCTTATCATAGAAAATAAGCAGTAATAAATTTTCCAGATTACTGCAGGACGAATGGAAAAATTTTAAGAATCGGAATAATTGATAAGTTAAGATTTTTCCAAAAATTGAAAAAGTAAGGGAAGTAAGCAAAAAAAAAAATCCTTCTACAATGTTTGATTCTACAAGAATGGGAAAGCATCGAACGTTTTTTCAATCGAGAATTTAGTGTAAAAAGTCTCCAATTCATTGCAAAACTGTTCATTTAACATAAGCTTCAAAATTGACAAAATTTGGATCGAAGATTTCTAATTTTTGTACATTAGTTTTTCATGTTGAATTTTGTTGGAATATTTTTGTATTTTCAATCTTTAGTTTGAATTTTATGGAGTGTTTAAACATTACAGAGACTCTCTTTCATTACAGATATCACATATCACACCCGAAGATGGCCATAAAGTGATTCAATTGAAACGTCGTGTTGATATGAAAGGTGGGAAGAGGATTTTGGATTGTCCGAACGAAAATTGGGAAGTTATACAAGAATGTAAAAATGATTGTTTTGAAATGTGTCGGATACGTTTTGCATTCCCTGTGTATGACTATCTGAAGGCTAATCTCCTTATGTGCGTTTGACTCCTTTCAAAGGAGGATTATTTCTCTTTTATATTTGCTCCCTGTGATTTCAGTGTCATTCTCTGTAAAGGAAACGTTATGCAAACATGAGAACCTAATAAATAGTCAAGACAAAGCGGAACGGTGTTGATTATCGCTGCAATAATAGAATAGACGCCAAAGAAAAATTTCAGCTTATTTTTTTCTTATTTATTCCATCATCTTATACTGTTGTGGGGAGCTGTAGTAGCGGTCGATGGCTTGGTGGTTGACTCTTTGACCGACAGTCCATGGGACTTTAGCATTTCCTTGCCACACCCACGATCAAACGCCTGCGAGCAAGAATTTTCTCAGAAATGAATGAAAAACTTCTAGTTAAAAGAACCGAAGAAAATGTTTACATTTGCATTTGTTTATTCTTAATAACTATTCTTCATGTTGGAAGAAAACTAACTAATTGTTATAGTTGCTAATTACTGGGTATCTTTAAGAAATCCCTTGTAAAAAGTTTGTCACTATTCGTTGGTTGCTAGCAATTGACGCAACCATATGGACACGTACGGATGTAAGTTTGGTGGATGCATCGTTGAACTTTTGGTTCCTGTTTTCCTTAATTCGAATGACGTTAGCTTTCCTTGGCTTCTTGAATCAATCGTTTGTAAAAGCTTTAAACTAACCCTCTCAATGCTAAGAGAGAGAGAGAGAGAGAGAGAGAGAGAGAGAGAGAGAGAGAGAGAGAAAGAGAGAGAGAGAGAGAGAGAGATTCTGCTTAGTAATCTCTGGGGCTGTGATTGATGTTCCAAGTGTCTCGTGAATTCTTTGATAAGAATTTGGCAATCTTCTACAAATAACTTGAAAGGCACATAAATAAGCTTTGGATTTAGGATCGTCGCTATAAGATTGACGAAAGCTGTGACACTGAATTCGTTGGAAATAATTAAAATAGTGCAGTGTAGTTCAGCCCTCTCCAGAAAAATGGATGAAATAATAACAACTGGTCTGGTTAGTAACTCGATAGAAACTGTCATGTGATCCTTACGTCTTTTGGCAGCATGCCTTGTTGAGGTTGATCAATTGAAAGATTCTTTCCCTATTTTAGTCTGATTTTTACCCCATAATAAGTAAGAATCCTGCAGGGGATAAACTCTGAGATCAATTTAGCATAAACTTACATTGCAAATAGATTCCCCCACAGAATCCAGAGGATTTGAATTCTTTTTCTCGATGTGAAAAATATTAATGAGTAAATGTTTAAATTTCCAGCCTTATAACTCCATTAATGCAGCATGTACACGTGATATATATTAGCCAGCCAGACCAACTTGAAAACTGAAGACACCTAGATTAAGAGTTGTTCCGTGGCTGTATTAGTTGATAGTTTCTAATAAATAATAATTATGTCGTCGTTTGAATGTCTTTCTTAGGGTGTAATATATTAATTCTGTGTGCGTGTTTGTGCACAATAAAAATCCTGACAGTAACATTTGACAAATCAGTCAGGCGTTTACGAAGACTGCCAGAGCTAAAATGAAATGAGCCACTCCTTTTACGTATCGTTACTGACCAACTAACTAATATGGAAAAAAACTGGCTATCAGAGAGAGAGAGAGAGAGAGAGAGAGAGAGAGAGAGAGAGAGAGAGAGAGAGAGAGAGAGAGAGAGAGCTGCAGGAAGGCTGCAAAAATACAGAAATAGAAGAACGTGGCTTACCCTCAGAGGAATGCAACGAAAATACCAACGTTACAAACGACGAAGTAGAAACAAATATATAAAAAAATATTTTCGAACAAAATACAAGTCAAAAGCAAAAAAAGGGTCGTTCAAAATCTAATGGAAGAAAAAAGGGCTTTGATACAGATCCTAAAAGAATCAATAAAAAGAGCGAAAAAGCCACTGCCAACGGTGATCAAAAGAATTGACTGAAGAAAAAATAAAAGACTCAACTGAATATGTCAGACAACTTTTACACCATATTGAAACTTAATTAACTCAATAACCTCATCTACCTCTATCAAAAATGGTAACATACATCTTTACAAGAAGAAACTAAGAACACCACTAAAAAAAAACTGTCTATGATGGAGAGATAGGAAATAACAGAGCTGAAAAAAAAAACATCGCACATGAACAGAGCACAAGCAAAACTATGGGAAACACACAAGATAAGACAAAAGATATACACCAAAGATGACTTGCCAAATAAGCAAGACAAGGAGATATAGACAAATAATTATCTAATACACACCGAACCGAAAACAACGAAAAAAAGATTTTGATGGAGAAAGAAGACAAAACATAAAACTAGAAGCCACATTTGGGATGCCAAAAAAGACACAGGAACTCTCCAGAATGATGAGATAATATTTTAAAAAAAGAACTCAAAGACATACATAAGCGAGAAAAATCGTATTGAATAGAATACCACACGAGAGAAAACTTTCCAAAAAATAGACAACTGGAAAGCACCAGGACCTGATGGGGCCCATGATTATTTGCTTAAGAAATTCACAACACTTCATGACAAGCTCCAAAGTTGCCTAGAAGAAGGTGAGCTCCCAGTCTGGATGATAAAAATGGCAAAAAGACTTGAATGACACTAAAAAAAAAAAAAAGGAATCAGGAAATAGACCAATCACTTGCCCATCACCTATGGTGAACTTTCTGACTGGACAGGAAGAATATATAATTCATTGGAAGGTAGAGGCCACTTATCAGAGGAACAGAAAGGA
Organism: Thysanoteuthis rhombus; assembly: GCA_963457665.1. Lineage (NCBI taxonomy): Eukaryota > Metazoa > Mollusca > Cephalopoda > Oegopsida > Thysanoteuthidae > Thysanoteuthis > Thysanoteuthis major. The sequence continues at coordinate 20,723,176 of OY735239.1, forward strand.
TACAGGAAAAGACCCAAAGGAGTGAATGACACATCCATTTCTAGCTTTATAAACCCGTCGAACTTTCCCCATCCTATTAATGGTTGTGCATCGGTCACACTCTTTTAAATCAATAATAATAATAATAATAATAATAAGAAGAAGAAGAAGAAGAAGAAGAAGAAAAAGAAGAAGAAGAAGAAGAAGAAGAAGAAGAAGAAGAAGAAGAAGAAGAAGAAAAAAAGAAGTCTGGCTGCAGCATGGTCAAACTCAGCTCCAACTTTTATTCTGACTGGACACGACTGCTGCAACTTTTTATTGCATATATAATACATATAATATGAAAAATATTTTTTGTATAAATGTATTCACTAGAATGAAATAACCCCTTGCATATCTGTGAGATACTTTTTCGTAGATATGTAAGACTCATCAGTAATAGAGCCAGCTATCACTCGCTTGATTTTGATTTCGAATCACGGTAGGGGATTGTCAATTTTATAAATGTATTTATTTATTAGAACGGAATAAGCATTTGCGTATTTCTCGCATAGATTTTGGTATATATGTAGGACTAGTCAGTTGGTCATGATTTCAAATCACAGGAGGGGAATATTGATTTCCACTCCTGTAAATTTTGATATTGATTGTTCTTATTCTTGTTACGGTAGAAAAACAATTTTGGGCTAGAAGTTGACAATAATCATGCAATACTTTCGCAGTTCTCTCGTCTCTTCACTTAAGATGAATAATGATGACAACCAATTTTGAAGATATTGTTATCCCAGTTATTACCTTCAATATTTATTGCCCTTCTGGTACATCCAAATCAGTTTACTGTTTGGTCCCCATGAATGAAATCAGTCTTCATTGACTGATTCGAAAACCCTCTGGAGTCAGAAGTATCATCGGGATGGATAATGAAATTGATTAAGGAGAGGAATCAATGAATAAGTATTGCAAAGCTTGAATCCCATGTGATGGCAATTCTATGAGAAGCAATTAGATTCTTATATTTATCAAACTAGACAGTTCCAGTTCCAAACGTATATATTTAGAACAGGCTTTTTGGTGTCATATTTGTCTTGTAATATGATTTTCTGTCCATCGTACAGAAATATGTCTTCGAAGTATTCCGGTGACTTTCCTACAGTGTTGCCAATTTAGATATTCTTTTGAATTAAGATAATTTCAAGATAGACTTATATCAACTATGAATAAAGATCTATATTCGAAATTGTTATTAGATTTCCCGAGAGCCACTGATCCAAACAAATTCAAACACGACACTACACTACCTTGTGCGCAGAATTTTAACCTCGTACCTGTTGTTGAGTAGTTGTTGTACACACACGAATACATACACACATACTCACACATACATTTCTTCAATGAGTGTTTTTATGACACACTGAGTCTTCTAGATTGATCAATAAGCGTAAAAGACACACCTATACAATATACAATTTTTTCTATTAACAAGATATTTGACAAGCGTGTGCAGAAGTTCCCTGCGAAAAAACGATTTTCATTTGTGTATTCAGTCTTCTGTTTTCAAAAGAAAACACTGTGTTTTGCATACACCCAATAAGTGAATATCAATTCATAGGTAAGTTGACATATTGAGTAACGGAAATCTCTGGTTATACGGATGTAAAATATGGTAGTCAAACACAGCATACAAAGACACCAAAAGTCATACAAAGACTCAAAAAATATTTCCATACAACGTATTGATAAGATATTCACACAATAATGAACATATAATCCAATTATTTATATCAGAATATTGCGGACATTCCTATAGGTACGATGGAGACAATGCACCTGACATGCTAAACCGTTGTCGTAATATTTCTTTGAGAAACATCTAAGATTTCCAACATTGTTAGAGTCTCATAAAGAACGAACTAAAGGCTTCTTAACTTCATTATTGTATTGATCAACACGTTGTATAGTTATACTTTTTGGAGCCTTTGTATGCTGAGTACCCCAAGTAACTAAGTACAGTGCAAATCTTGGGTACTCATTTACCGCTAGGATTTTTCACACTCATATGAATTTATTCATTATTATCTTGTGCTAATTGGCAGGTCTTGCAAATACGCCAAAATGATTAAGAATACGCCATCTTTTCCCGCAAAACACTTACCGTTTTCCAAATTATACTTGTTTTAGTATCTATTCGCAGTTTTCTTTGCTTCCATACCTTCTCAAAGAAAGTATGCAATCCAGAATTTTTCGCCTACATTTCAGTCGTAGCTTCTAAGCACCAGAATCGACAAAAGAATATAAGAAATTAATCAAAGAAAGTTACAAAAAAACAAAAACAAAATCTAAAAAAAAAAAAAATAAACGAAAAATAGATCAAAAGATGGAAGAAATTTCACTTTTAGCAGATAAAAAAAATAATACAATTTTTGGTTTTAAGGTTAATTTATGATTGTTGGGATTATTTGGGTTTTTATTTATAAAAATTCTGTTATCTGGATATTCGAGATTTAATTGTACCATCCCCTATTGGATGGGGTGCTCAGGCCCCATAGACCCTCGAGTCCACGCCGATATATAATAATTCATTTCATCGGTTCATTTCGATTATCTTTTCAATTTGCTTTACATTTTTTAAGATTTGCATGCTCTATTTTTTGATTTGCGCTGGAAAATATAGTTTTTTCAAAAAAGCATTTCAGTCAAGTGCTATATTAGAAACTGTCAACCAACACCGTCACAAGTATGTCAACATAGATTTTTTTCTGTTTTCATGTTGATCTGGTTTGATGGGTAAATATGTATCATGCATACAGGCCACATCAATTAAGATAGAGAATTAAACATCTAAACATTTACTCCTTATTATTTCTAGTGAAAGAAACTTTTTTGTTTTTTCACCCCACCCTCACATGGAGAGATCGTAAGACAGACCAATATATTAGAGAAAAATAAGAGTCCGAGACATCATAGAAACCATGAGTAAAACTCAAATGGCAATGGGCTGGTCATGTTGCAAGAATGGTAGACAGCCGATGGACATCACGACTTACAATATGGATCATTACATGCGAATCTGAGGCCAGTAGAATACAAGATAGAGAGACGAACTCGACAAGTTCAGAGGGTATTGGCTCCATGACACTCGTGGACGTTAAAAGACTGATGATGATAATGATGATGATGATTATGATGATGATGATGATGATGATGAGTTTGTGTTCCGTAGCATTCACGCTTGCTTTTTAAAAATTCAGACTATTTGTAGTGATCATTGTCCAACAAAATGCAAGATTAGTAACTTATCGATTGATCACTCCTTTTTCAATGATTTTAAAAAGACGTTGGTCACGCAACAATGATTATTATCCTTGATACAACAAAAATAACATTGGATAAAAAAAGAATAGAGATAATAATAATAATAATAATAATAATAATAATAATAATAATAATAATAATAATAATAATAATAATAATATTAATAATAATAGCAAAAAACAGGGGAGAGCTTGAGACTCTGTTCAACGAAGTAAGGGAATATAGTGAGAACATAGGAATGGAGTTTGGAATAGAAAAATGCGCTATCATGGTGATGCACAAAGGAAGACTTTCAATGACTGAAGGAATCAAACTCCCGGACAACAGCAAGATTAGGGCATTGACCGCACAAGACCGATACAAGTACTTAGGTGTCCTTGAATGTGACACGATAAAACGGGAAGAGATGAAGGAGAAAATAAAGAGAGAATACCTGAGAAGAATAAGGAAAATATTAGAAACCAAATTAAACAGTAGAAATCTAATAAAAGGAATGAACACCTGGGCTGTGTCAGTAGTTAGGTATACAGGACCATTCCTAGGATGGACAAAGGAAGAGCTCCAATCAATGGATAAGCGAACAAGGAAACTCATGACGATGCATAAAGCATTACACCCTAGAGATGATACAGATAGACAATACGTTAAGAGAAAAGAAGGTGGCAGGGGGCTCATCAGCATAGAAGATTGTGTCCAGAGAGCTAAAATAGTCATAGAAAGATATGTGCAAACAAATAGAGAAGAAATCATAAAGAGCGCGAGAGATAGTGCAACAAGCAATAAAGTAGAAATCAATGGAACAGTACAGCAAACAAGAAAAGAAAGATGGGAAGGGAAAAAATTGTACGGCGAGTTTAAAAGACAGATACAAGATGTAGCGGACGAGAAATCATGGACGTGGTTACGAATAGGGAACCTTAAGAGAGAAACAGAATCGCTCATCATGGCAGCCCAAAACAAAAGCATAAGGACAAACTACATAAAAGCAAAAATCGACAGAACACAGACAAACAGCAAATGCCGCATGTGCGGTGAAAGAGATGAGACAGTAAACCACATAACTAGTGAATGTAGTAAACTCGCCCAGAAGGAGTATAAGCATAGACACGATAGAGTAGCAACGATGATACACTGGGAACTATGCAAACAAATGGGATTCAATCATGTAGAAAAGTGGTATCAGCACAAGCCAGAGGCAGTTTTGGAGAATGACAACCACAAACTACTGTGGGACTTTGACATTCAAACTGACCACCTCATCCAGGCAAGAAGGCCGGACTTAGTAATTGTAGACAAAAAAAGGAAGGCCTGCCAAATAGTAGACGTTGCTGTGCCTGCAGACCATAGAGTAAAAAAGAAGGAGGGTGAAAAAAGGGAAAAATACCAGGACTTAGCAAGAGAGTTGAGGAAGATGTGGAACACGAAAACCAGGGTAGTACCGGTCATAGTGGGCGCACTGGGAACTGTCCCCCAAACGCTGAGGGTGAGACTGGAGGAGATCAGGATTAGGAGAAGGATAGAGACCGTACAGACCACAGCACTACTGGGAACTGCACAGATACTGAGGAAGGTGCTGGAGATATAAGTACTGCAACGAACTGTAGCTCTGTCACGATATGCGAAAGAGAGAGGAGACGTTAGCTGAAAACCTGAGGAGACTTATTGTCACTCAGCCTTCAGCGATAACCACTGGGCAACCAGTGTGAAACTGTAAATCGCAGAATTACTGCGACCTACAAGTACTAGGAGAGGAGAGCTGGAGACTTGAGGAGACTTGCTGTCACTCAAACTCCAGCGGTTACCACCAGGCAACTGGTGTGAGATTCCAAAATAATAATAATAATAATAATAATAATAATAATAATAATAATAACAATAATAATAGCAATAATGATGATGATGATGATGATAATAATAATTATATTAATAATAATAATAATAATAATAATGATAATAATAATAATAATAATAATAATGATGATGATGATGATGATAATGATTATGATAATGATGATGATGATGCTTCTTCTACTACAACAGGTTACAACACCGTTAGAATGTGTTGATTTCCTTGAACATCGGATAGCAGCACATCTCAATATTCAGGCTGTCTAATCAGTATTCTTGCTAATCTCAGTAATGTTTTCGTTTGGGTTGATTCATTTTTTTCTCTAAATTCCACTTCATTTAATCTTATAAAAAAACTCAACAGGATTGTCTGAGGTGATTCAATAACGATTGTTACACCTCATCACTTTCATATTCAACAATTTTTGTTTCATTTCTCTCGGTAAGTCCGTATATTTTTCCGGATGTTCACTCTCTTTCAGTCTTACTTAGTATTCAGCAAGAATAGTGATGTATACAAAGAATTCACAAAGCAGGGATCAGGAACCCTTCCATAAAGATTATTGATAGTCGCAGTAATATTTAGGAAAAATATGTAACTAGTGTATTTTTTTTATCTCTACAAAAATGTATCCCTTCAAAAGCTTATTGTAAGATTGACTATGCTATTCACTAATTTTATGAAATAATTTTTTTTTTGTTATGTTTTAGTAATTTATTTAAAAAATGTTCTTGTAACAGTAAAAATTAATATTTATCATAATAAAAGCATTGCAGTTTTTTTAATCGTGGTTACTCGTCACTAATTCTTAATAGTCTTAGTACCTATTGGTTCAATAACAGTGAGAGAGGAGTTGGGAAAGTTGTTTCATCAAAAAGGGTTGAGAATGCAATTTGTAACACTCTTCCACCTTGTTCATAATGATTAGATCAAGTTTTCTGACTTTAATTGGATGATTTGAGAAATGTCTTCCAATCAGGAATTAATCCCTGGATACGCCTCAAAATTAAGTTCTTATCCACTGCCTTACCTTTCCACGAAATTTTATTGAAATTTATTTATGAAGTTCTGCAGATATCCTATAGACAGGCAGAAGTGAAATCAGAAATGTATTAAAAAAAACTTCTCATATATCTGTCCACACAATATCTCCAACAGTTCTCCATGAATTTCAAAGAAATTTAGTGGAAAGGAAGACCATGAATAGAGAATGAAGTTACTAAATTTTGTAGTTGATCCAGAAATTTGTCGATATAGTGTATACTGCTTTTTGAAAACAAATATTACTCATGAAGTATGTCTGATAATTATACCTTTCCAGCGGCCAGACTGTAATATACTTTGAGTATATTTATGAGCACATCTGTTACCATAAAAACATAGATAATCCTCTTGTTGCGATATTTTGATGGTATAGGGTGTTTTTATTCCCTAAAACCCCAAAATCTGGTTGTCAATTTAGACGCCTTCATAAAAGATGAAATCTTTCCAGTCGTCAGACTGTGGTAGAATTTTCATGTTATCGAGCACATTTAATACTGAAAAATTTGTCTAAGAAACTTGTCTAAAGTGAATAATGAATGAGTGATGGGTATCATAGGTGTTTGTCTTGAAAGTTGTACATTCTGGGTCATAGGAAAAGTTGGCGAAAAGTTTTGACAAAAAATACATATTGAAGATTCATAAAAGCCTCACCTTATGCCTCTAATAGAATATTCCCATGGAACACCTGTAGAGCTACATTCTAGCCCCCAATATTAATTTCATGGAACATGACCATGGAGCAAGATGGAGATAATTCCATGTGAAAACGCGTTAGGTACTGCAGTATCTGTGGTGAAAAAGACTGACACTATTTGTGCAATGTTTTAAAGTCTCCATACTGTTGACCAATACAAGAGTGTTATGCATGCCATAATAGAGACTATCCAATTTTGAATCTGTTGGTACCTTATTTTTCATTGGTTGCCCTATTGTAAATTTCAAATCAGATTTTCAGTTCAATGTTCATACAGGAACTGGTTTGACTAGCTCGGGTGCTTTTAAAAAATGTCTAGGGAGAAATACCCTATTGAATATTGCCTCCAAACTAAATGGAGCTAGTACAGAATTCATCACGATTCCGTATAAAATTCAAACGAATTCACAAGGAGAAAATATTTCAAAAAATCGATTTAAAAACTTCGATTAATAACTTGTGTGGTATCAAGATATATTACAAAAGAACCGTATCCAATAGCATAGGTTTGATTTCTGTATTATGAGTCAGGGGATTCTCCCCTGTCTTTGAGCATTTTCGACTTTGTGATTTTGTTTATCATGACAGAAAAGACGTGGTGTTGAATGAGATCTAGAAATTCTGGCTATTTCCACTTATAGGGGTAAACCTTTGTGATTTGTTTCGTATGCTTTGTGGCTTAATAGTTTTGAAATATCTCTCTACATAATGCACAACGAATCTTGTTACGAAAGCCTCTACTATAACGACAACATTGATCTGATTCGTATTTCAACACCGACTCTTACTGAAAACATATGTTTATTGAAATTATTGAGAATATTCTTACAAGTTCTTTGAAAAGGAAAGTAAAACTGGGAACAGTCTGTTAAAGCAAGGGTAGGTAATTCGATTTCGAATGTAGCTGAGATAATCTCGTAAATACTGCGTCTACCTCGAGCGAGGAGAGGAAATGCCAGACCACAACAACCTAATAAAATATGGTACACCATCTCGACGTTGATATTATTGGTGATTTCAAATATTTACAAATTTTCGGGGAGGTTCACGTTTTAGAATGTTTCAAATGACACAAAACTTGTCCCAAAACATTGCATATTTATATTTTTGTTTTGAGAATTCACTGATAAATTTTTGCTTCTTCTCAGCGAGGGGAGAAGACTAGGGGGTCTGCCTTGGGAGTTCACAAGAATTGGTGCAATCCTCAGCAAGGCTGACGAAGTTGATACGTTCAACATGAGCGGCAATTGATACTACGTTCTTCTACGTCTGTCAACGAAATTGAAAAAAAGTATATTCGTGTCTGTTCGTCTGTTGGCTTGTTGGTTTATTTATTTGTTCGATTCTTAGTCCACACGATATCCCCGAAGCTACTGAATGAATTTCCATGATATTTTGTGGAAGGGTGGGCGATGGAGGGAGGAGGAGATGGTGAATTTTGGGGGCAAATCCAGGGTTTTTCTGGGTTGACAGATATATACCACTTTTGAAAATTACTATACTGTATACGCTCATCACTGTACACATGATATCTCAAAATATTCGCAATGAGTTTCTATGGATACTTTTTAGAAGGGTCGACAATAGGTTACGGAAGAGCTGATTCAGTTTGGGGGGATAATCCAAGTACAATTACCCCCATACCATTCGACAATGGTGTTGGTATAGGTATGCAATCACTGAGTGCTTTCTAGTTTACCATAGAATTCTTGTTAACCTCCCGATTTCCTACATTGATTTAATTGAACTTCCTGTCGTTTCCCCACTCTTCAGTGAGAGTTGAGAGAATATTTCCTTAATTGAACAACATTGAAGTAGAGAAATCGCGTCTCTTTCAAAATTGAAATCATGATTACCTCACTGCTAAACTTGAAATGTTTCTCCGGAATGACAGACCGTACCAAATGGATTCCATCACAGAATAATAAGATGTAATAAGATGAAAGAAAAGAATTGAATATGAAAGTAAAAGCAGCGGAGGAAGAAACTATTTGATTAAAAATGTATTCCCTCGGCATTAATTAAAGTTCCAATGAAAGTGTTATACTGACTCATAATTATCACATTGGTTGGTTTATAATTACATACTACGGATTTTGGCACAGTTTTGGAAAGATTTAGTATGTTTTATGCTTTTGATATTGGTACATTTGATAAATGACTCTTGGCTGCCCCTGACAAATTCTCTTCCTCCGGCTTTCCACATACAGTCTATGGACGTCATCCCCAGACAGCACGACTTTATGCATTGTCATCAATTTCCTGCTATTAAGTCAATAGTTTACTTGTTCTTCTGAGGTATTTTATGCTGAGTTTATAGAAACTGTCGACCAGAACTGTCATTAAAAGTGTCAACGTAGGTTTCTCCAGATTTCAAGTCTGTCTTATTGGTCTGGTCTGTATTGCGTGCACAGCCTACACTGAGGGAGCTAGAGGGCCAGAAAATATTTTCTTTGAATATTTCCTTCCAAAATGAGTTTTTAGTGGGAATTCGATATACATATATATAGTTTATGCTCAGTTTGCATTTTATGATTGATCATCCCCAATACAGCATGCTGTCAAAAGGCACTAAACCTTACCCAACCTTCCACAGAATTTCCCTGTACATTTCACTTCTGTTCATATAGCTACGATACAGCTGAGGTGATCTGTTCAAAGATATAAAAAAGACCCTTTTCCTTACTTAATTATTTATCCTTCCACAAAATTTTGCTGAAATTAATCGAGAACTGTTGGGGATATTGTATTATGTACTTGTGCTACGATGCAAAGGGTAACGGTGGAAACTTCTTGATCTGCTCCAGAACGTAAACACTTCATCCTAGCACGTTCCTCAGAATTTCACTGGAATTCATTGAGAACTCTTGAAGATATGCTGTGTACATATAGCTACTAGCCAGAGGATATGACCGTGAAGATTCTTCCTTGACTCATTGCATAACCTTCTATAAAATTTCATTGACATTCATTGAGTGATTTCAGAGATATCATTTTGACTAAGGGTCCCGTTCTGCATTGTAATTGTGATGTAAATTGAAATCCCCGACTAAAACACAATGTAAAAAGTGCAAAGAATCCGGTTTTATTTTATCTATAAGTCTGAGCACACCGAAGATGTGGGGCTAGAAAAGATTCTCCGTATAATTCGAGGCTGGGGCGAATGCCATTGTTCCATTGTTGCACCATGAATGTCTATACTTAAATTCATTGTTGGGTAGTTCAATTCCTTTTGTTGCTTCTTGTGTTTCTTCGTACATCACTATTATTGCACATTCAAATAGTATGGCTAAAGATGATTACTGTTTATATCAAGATCTTTAATTCTTTTTGTTTTTGGCAAAAGATTTCGTCCCTGTACGTTAAGTATTTGAATTTTCCATTTAACTTTGTCCAGTTTTATAGCCTGTTGACTCTTACAAGATAGAGTTGAGTGGACATCGTTCACCATCGACCAGTGGTTGAGTGCTCGCCTCCGGTTTGGTAGGTCGTTATTCAATCCACAACTGAGACTTACCAAAAATTTAAAAATCAAACTCAATGCCTCTCAAATAAACACTCAGCACAGACTACGATTGAGAAATCTCTCCCCGAGGCTAAGGGATTACAAACAAATCACTTTGGGAACATCTGCCCTCGGAAGATCGCCAAAGCAACGTTACACGTGGTCAGAATTCAGTAATTCTTCTCACAAGTCCAATAGTGTATACATTTTTTCGTAGTTCTCCCCCAAAGTTACCATCAGAAATCAACAAACCCTTCCAAGTGTTTCAATCATTAATTTCTATTACTGTCACTGTAATAATCCAGTCATCATTATCTCATCATCATCTACTTATATAATAAACGTGCACTTTCTTTCTGATTCTCAGTCTGTAACAATGGACTCTTCCAATCAAATTAACAATTCTGCTGTTGAAAAATATCCCCCACCACTTGATATATTACAATATATCAAGTGGTGGGGGATATTTTTCATTTCATTGAAACAAGTTCAGTAGTTTCTTTTCCACAAATCCAATTATTATTATTTAATTTTTACACCTGCGGTGACTAGTGACATACACTGGATATTAAGTGAAAGCAAGTCATCCCTGTATTCTCCAAAGTATTCTAGCCGACTTTAGCAGTGCTGTCGTCTGGAAAGTCTCAGTCCTATCCGAATTTTCTGCCTCTTGAGCCTCTTCACTAAATTCTTGCTGACTGTTCCCAATATGACCTCTATTGGCATTACCTTCATCTTCATGCTCCCCAGGTTCCAAAACTCCTGGCTCAGTCCAGGTACTTATACAACGTTTCACTTTATTTCACTCTATTTTTGAACTGTTTTGCCCACAGATTCTTCAATCTGTAAGCTGACTCACACCTCAGACATTGAACACTTTTCTTAAAATGTAAGCTGTTTCAAGGAGTGTAGATTTTTGGAGAACTCAAATGTCTCTCTTGATGCCCCTTTCTTCGATATGGTGGGATAACTTTCTCGAGGTCGAGCCCAATGCCCCAGTTACGAATGGTACTACTTCCACATTTGCTTCTTGGCATCTCCACAATTTCCACTTTCCAGTTGGAATATCTTTCTATCTTCTCTATTTCTTTGAGTGCAATGTTTCCAAGTATTGCGACTTCAATTATGAAACTCTCTCTTTTTTGTATCAAGTACAATGATGTCAGGTTTACCTATTTCATTTAACACATTTTCTGGTATATGATTGTATTACTCATTTGGAGTGTTATAGCTCCATTTATTGGAGAATACCAAAGGCAGATCTTATAGTGTCTACCCTTGTATACTTTTTAAACCCAACATTTTTACAACTTACCTCAATGTGATCAATATTTTCCACTCGTTTGTTGCAAAATTGAAAACTATTTGTTGAAGATGAATGATACATTTATTTCTGTATCGCATCAGTATTTAGTGCTTGGTCTTGAGCAGCAACCAATAAACTCCCCGTTTCTTTTTTCAAATCTCCACTTCGGAACCACTCCCACGATTCATATTTTTTCACTTCTCTATTATCAGGGTGAACCTCTCCCTGTAATTACATTCCTTCCAGTGCTGTTGGTATACATTCTTCTCCGCAATGTAAACACCAGTAATTTGTGATTCTACAATAGTATGTTCGAGGAGTTTTTCTCCATCATTTTTACAAGGTTTACTGATCTTTGCACTCCATCCACCCAGTCAGCGACACTAATGTCCTCTTCCTCTTACCTTTCTTTTCATGAATAAGCGACTAATATTTGCCTTGGGATAAAGCGATCTGTACATCTGTTTTATCCGTCTTCCTATCTAACACATTTAATCATACTTCAGTTCAATTTACTATTCCAGCTCTATAACGCAGTACAGCGACTGTCTATGCGTTGATTGCATCTAACGAATTCCTAGAATTCAGTTTGGACTTCAATAGAAGTTCAAGTCGTTTTAAAGACGTTGTTTTCATCCTCTCCTTCATCTCCTTATCATAGAGTTCCAACATACCGAGGTACTTGTGACCACTATCATCTGTTTCTGAAATCCGTTCTACCATCGATAAAACTATTCCATTAGATTTGGCTCTCTTCCCTCTCTTCAAGACCGAAATTGCACATTCAGATACTCAAAACTCAATTCCAGTATCTCTGCAACACACCTTTACTGATTGAACGAGCGAATACCTCCAAGCCATTCATAAAGAATAGATGATTAAGGGAGGGTTCGTCTTTACCTATTTTGTAGCCTGTGTTGGCTTCTCGAAGTCTCAGTGAGATCGGTATTAATGCGATGACAAATAATAATAATAATAATAATAATAATAATAATAATAATAATAATATTATTATTATTATTTACCAAAAAAAAAGTTTTAATAGCAAAACCATGATGCAGTACGCCCCAAAAGTAATGAAGGAGTAGCACTTGTCCCTTTAAGCACACATGTTCCAACCGTAGCAGCAACCCTTTCGTGACAGTTGGAACACAATGCATATATAGATACTGATAATGATATTCATTTTGAAATGATAACAATTAAAAAAGAATCAGTATTCATGATAATAGCATTATAACTGGATCATCATGAACTATCAGAATGAAAACAAAAGGAATCGAGAAGTTAGATCTGGGCCTGAAGCATAAGTTTGGTCGAGACCAGGACTTTATACTTAGTTCTTATGACTACCCCTATGGCAGGATGCAAGTCCACCTTGGAGATACCACAACCCTGATCACACAGCTTAGAGTGTACTCAATTAACTGCTGTGTGCATACAGAAATTAGTCATATGGGAAAATTTTCCATACTCCCCGTTCATACTGAGAATCGAATTAGAGACCATCTGTGTGTAAGGCAGACGTGCTAAACATTATCCTATCCGAGCTGACTATATATTTGATTAGGAAAATACTCGTGAATATCAAAGCACATAATTCTATTACTTGCCAATTAATTATCTTTTTGTCAAACTCTGTCCTAAAATAAGAACTAGAACCTTAAAAACAATCTTCACCAAAATTAGAGGTGTGAACCAAAATGTAAAATTCACATTCCCTTACTATGATTTGAACTCACGACCGACTGATTGCTCGGAACCTGAACTAAATTTCATACCAACAAAAATGTATCATACAGATACTCAAAGGCCTATCTCATACTAATGAATAAATACATTTATACCAAAAATACATATTTTAAAAATCTGTTCAATTATTATGTATGCAAAACAAATGTAGCAATAATCATCTTCAGTTGAAATTGAAATTGGAGTAAAGTTTGACCCTGCAGCACACGGTCATTACTTTTTCATTCGCTATACAGTCAGACAATACGGCAAATATGTTTTGTATTTCAGTAATAGCATTACTTTATTTTTGTCTTGATTTCAGGCTGTGGCTATGACTTCATTTCGAAAAAGGGAGCTCAAAAGCTCTAAACAACGACAGGTCAATAAGCCGACTCAATTGCATCTACAAACTGTTAATCAAAGTTATCGCCAACATAACAAAAACGATAGATGAAAACCAGCCACAGGAACAAGCTGGCTTCGGAAGAAGCTTCTCGACCATTAACCATCCTGATTCGGTAAATCGGCTGAATATAAAATGCCACTGTTGCATTTGTTGACTCCAAGAAGGCTTTCAACTCAGTGGAAATCCCCAAGGACATTGATATTATCATACAACAAGGCGTAGACCCCGCATTTCTCAGAGTCTCACAACGATACCTTTATCGGGCTACGTAAAGGCTCTGAGCCTTGTCAGCTCAAAAAAGGGGAAGACAAAATGATTCCAGCTCACTCAAACTCTGCACAGACTGCCTTGATAGGATCTTCTGAAACCAAGACTTGGAAAATAAAAGGATCTGAATAGACAGTGATTATCTCGATTTGCTGATGGCATTTTGCAAAAAAAAAAAAACAACAAAAAACAAACCTTCATAGTATCTAAAAATGCTAGACGAACTGAATGAAGAAAATAAAAAAATGGTTTCCACATGAACTTCAGTAAAACAAATGTAGAACAATTAAAATCGAAATCGCAGAGCTGAAAAAATAGACTACTGCATCTACGTAGGACAACGAATCTTTATGAAATCATCGAAAGCGAAGAATCGCCCTAGGTTTGCAAGCTTTTGGAAGGGAAAGCTCAATCTTTAAGAACAAGAAAATCACATTAATCCTAAAAACTAATGCATCCTTCCCATAGTCACCTATGGAGCTGAAACACAGAATATAACCAACCAAGATTGAACCTCAAAGTGAGAACAATGTAATTTGCACAAGAGAGAATCATGTTAATCAGATGGACAGATTACAAGACAGCACAATATATTAGAGAAAAAAACAGGAATCAGAGATATAATCGAATCCATTAGAAAACTCAAATGACGATGGGCTGGACATGTTGCGAGAATGTCACACAGCCGCAGGACAGGTTTTGCAAATCCTGGAGAAAATTTTATATCCAACGATCGATGATAAAAGCCAAATTATTATGATGATGATATGTATCCAACTAGTAGTGGCATTAAGATAAAAGCGATAATTGACTACATTTACAAATCTGAAACAACTTGTCGTTCGTAAAAGATGAAGGTTATATAGTTCTATAGCAATAGAGCATATGCTGAATCACTAGATCAGAATTGATAGCTGGAAAGCATTTACTTATATACTGTGTTGTCTTGTGATCTCTTCGTGTGAGGATAGGCATTATAAGCATAATCCTTTGAATATTTCTTCTTCCTTTTGGAATCTCTTGGAAATAACTGCTGAACATCAAGAGATCATAAGAGAAATTGTGGGCAATACAAAACTAACATTCCAGAGATATTTGCGCCGCGACGCCCACAAATGAAAAATCTGGTGAATCTTGGTGAAGGTTCTACGTCTAATGACGGACGTTGAAAGGCTGATGATGATTGATAATTTTGTGCGGTGCCCTTGAAAATGCGTTGTCCGTGGCATATGCTGCTTTTCCTTAATAGTTAATCTGGCGATGATCACAAGTGAGAAGAGAAAGCAAAATCCTAACATATGTTCAGACCTACTTTTGTGCGTGTTTGAATAGATAATTTTCTTTGGGTCCCACGTTGTCTATGCGACTCTGATAGCAGGGGAAATTATATTTTTTTAAAATCTGACATACGGGTACGGAACCTGGAATAGCCCAGAAGGCTACGGAAAGAGCATTTTAGGAATAATTCTTAACGATAGAAAAAAAATCAATATGGATACGAGAGGGAACCACAGAGAAAAATTTGGTACAAGTGATGGCGTAATGGAAATGGAGATGGCTCGGCACATAGCAAGAAGAGAGGACTATAGATGGAGCAACAGACTAATCAATTGGTGCCTGTTGGACAGTTAACGAAGTAGGGAAAGACCAGACACGTGATTGAAAGACGAGATGGAAATATTTACCACAAGACTTTACAGAGATTAGCACAATCATGTTCGTCGTGGAAGGAGATGTTTAAGGCCTTTTTCCAGCAATGGACTTATAACGGTTGATGATAATATTTATAGGCATTGATGAATTACCTACCATTTCTTGGTTGAATTTTATTAAGGCTCCCCTGGGACCTTTCTCTCCTGCTCCACCCGTCGTTTCATAAAATACTGACGCCTTCACGTTGAATAACTTTGTTGCACTATGCATGACGTACTACATAAGATGATGCAATGTTTGTATAGTATCATAAAGTTATCTGAATCAATTGAAGGTTCCAGAATACTGACGTGTACGATCAAATGAACTATCATTTTTTTTTGCTTTCAGACCATCCTCACTGTTGACCCCCAAGGTTCAATCCCATTCAGCCTAATGGTTAATCAGCCACTGTTTGTGTCACTTCAATATTTCTTTCCTGGAACAATTTGGCTTTTGTCTCTCTGTAAAAATCTCTCCGGAGAGAGAAACAAAGAATTTTCAATTTTCTCGTAAGAAAGCTAACGGCCATATCACGTTGAATACATCAATTCTCTTATTATCACAATTGAGCTCGTGTATGCATGTTTGAATAGATAATTTTGTTCTCGTCCTATGTAGCCAGTGCAACTCTGATAGCAAGGAAAATTACTTGAAAAATGCAATTTTTTGTAAGCATTTCTGAAAAGAATTGCATTTAATCTGAAATTCCAGTGGTTTAAAGTTCTTCCATTATATTGAGAAAATGTGTTTCACTTCGATATTTCTGTCAATACTGGCCCTGATCTAGATTTGCATTCACGTCTCTATAAAAATCTCTTTGAACAGAGAGAGAGAGAGAGAGAGAGAGAGAGAGAGAGAGAGAGAGAGAGAGAGAGAGAGGGGGGGGGGAATTTGATTTTTTTTCATTGTAACAAAAGCCTATTGCTACATGATGTGGAATGCACCAGTTTTCGTATGATCGCTGCACTAGTGTAGAGGACAGAGACAATGCAGTTCACTTGTAGATTAGAGCAGGAATCGGCAAACGATTTTAGAGGTAGGCCAGAACAGAAATGTTCTTTATATCCAGAAGGCCAGATTAGAAATATCTTGCGGACTAAACACATGAAAAACATGATCATATGAGAGTATGGGAACAGTTTGAAAAAAGTACTTTAATGTTTTTTTCATTATATATATATATATATATATATATATATATATATATATATATATATATATATATATATATATATATATATATATATATATATGCTCGTGTGTGTGTCGTGAAATAGTGAATTCAGTACACAAACACATTTATGCTTCCGCCCTTCGGGAGGGGAATATGAATTTTACATGTTGGTTTACACCCCAAATTTTGGTGAGGATTCTTCTTGTTATTCTTGTCATCAGTGAGTTGACTTTATAATCGCAATCATTCATACCTTGAATTCAAGATGTCTGAATTTAAGACATTAGTAAGATAAAGGGGGTGGAAAAGACAGAGTGATTCCGTGACGTGTTGTGTCAACGCGCGTTTCCAAGTTCTCAGTATTTCATTTTTGTAAATATTGAATGTATTGAAAAATATTATTTTTTAAATATCAGAAAATATATATAGATAATTATCTTGTTGATATAATAATAAAATCATTAAATGATATAAAAACATAATAATTTTGAAAAGGCAGTAGATATTTGTTTGTGATTTTGAGTTATTCGTCCGAAAATCGAATTTATAATTACAAAGATTCCAGTTATCAGTTGTGTTTCCCTAATCTAACGGTTTTGTTTGTTATCAGTAGATTTTTGGATCGAATCCAACTGGAACAAAACCTTTTTTTTTTTACTTGCTTTCGAGCTCAATGGCGGATTAACTATTATTATTTCTTTTTTGCCAAATTCTTACTATTGAGTTGTAACAATGACTGATGGCAATGACCAGAAGAAGAAGGAGTGACGTCATTCACGAATAACAGTGACATAGTGATGTACGCAAACACTGATGACGAATTTACCCCACTTCTAAAAAACACCCAGTTTGACTTATTCTGCAAAAGTTAGCAAATCTCATTTACTGAAAGTATTGATAAAGGTGTTGAAATGAGACGTAGTTTTGGAATAATATTGCTGGGAGAAATGAATTCTGTTTTGTTTACTTTTTAGAATTTTAATGGAGCAAGAGAGTTTGACCTTGGTGCAGCTAAGCTTGCTCTTGTCTTTGCTATGCTAGAAAAAAAGTTTAAAAGTCTGACAGAAGAAAACAGTAATGACAATTTTCCCCAGATATAGAATTATACGGATTTGATTAAATCATTCATCCAGGGGGCGGATTCGGATTCCAAAACGGCCTAGGTAAAAACCTTGAATCAGCCCAATAATGTAGGCCAAATGTTCCCAACCTGGGGTCCACAGACGAGGAAGGGGTCCACAAAGGTTTACAGAGTGTATGCAAGCTTGTAGCATGGACAAACCTTTCAAAAGCTTGAGATTCGTGAGAAGATTCATTTACTCAAAAGGGATCCTTGGTAATGTAAAGTTTTGGAACCACTGATTCTGGCGATTCTATACAGCTAGGGGCTCGGGCTGCGGTAAGCGCCCGTCGAAATTTTCATATTTCATCAATGACGGGGACATTTTGAGGCGATATGAAATGAATAATAGAACATATTTCAATATCAAAATTTAATTCTTTTTTCTTATTGTGATCCGATCTCTAAAATAGTCTTTTTTCAATTTCAAACACTTGAAAATAGTATAGGAATAAAGTTCATCCAAATAAAAGTTTTCCAATAAATGAAATAACTTGTAATTATTAAAACTAGATGAAATTTTGCCGGATTTTTGCATAGTTTTAAGGTAGTAGGATGAACCACGTCCTTTTTATAACAAACTTACATATGCCGTTAAAAACACCTGAAACTTGTAAGCTATCAATTTTATCATAATATTCTTTGTGTCATCAATAAGAACAGAGATCGTTGAAAAATTCTCATATGATTTGGGTAAACAATATAAATTGTTTTCGAAAGTTTGTTATTCTTAATGTGATAATTTTTGTAAAAAAAGGTTTCCAAAATGAACACGGATTTAAAAAAAAATACCAAAAATTAATAAATAAGTTATAATCTTTTGGATGCAAAACCCATCTCTCCACCAAATTCCATTGAAAATTTGGATATATCTAGTAGACACACATATTATTATTCTAATGTGGACATAAAACTGCGACGGAGGGGAAGTAATTGTGCATGGAAACGCCCAAATTATAATCACTTAGCCTACTGCTCTGCCTTTCACGAAATTACATTGAAATTCATGGGGAACTCTTGGAGACATCGTGTAGACAGTCCTGAATGTATACACAGACGTATGAAATAACAGCAAAAATATATTTCAACCGAAGAAAAAATCTTATACCCGGCAAAATTTCACTAAATCTGGATTATCGATGACAGTAGACATGATGTAGTTAGTGACGACACATGGTTACTAAACAGTTGAACTGTGTTCTTGTAAATAAATGAATTTTCCACTAAGCTTTCTCTGTGAAGAGAGCAGTATTTCATTAAGATCCTGTCAATCGATCGTTAAGTTATCTATTTTTTTTTTTAGTCAAATTTCCCTAGGGTCATTATATTTTCGAAACAATTTCAAGAATCGTCCTCATTTTTTCTGATGAAAGATCGATCAATTATGGCTGAATTGATGTTTTTTTTTTTTTTTTTTTGTAATAAACGTACACACAATTTTTGTACGCTCAGAATCCGCTGGGAGAGCCCCAAAATATTTCCCTCATTTTACGAATAACTTTATATTATTTACTTCCAATTATAGAAATAATCTAACCTTCAAAGAAGATATTAATTATTTCAATATGTTTTGGAAGAGCGTTTAAAAAGTTCGCGATGTTACCGACCAATATGTTAT
>OY735239.1:20745378-20760378 GCA_963457665.1 Thysanoteuthis rhombus
ATTTTAAACATAGTGCAGGTGTGTGGAAATCCCTCCTTGCTCACATCTAATGTTAAAAAAGAGGCACAAATAAAAAGAAATAAGAGAATTCATGAAAGAAGTTCAGAAAATTTCAGTACTTGAAAAACACGAAAAATCAAAATCACTTCAATTGAAATGATCCAATATCGACGGTTAAAAACTTCATGTTTGGCCGATTCACTTGATGTTAGCACCACAGCTTACAATAACAGTATCGACGATGTAGCAGCAAGAGCAATATCATAGCGCCTTTGTCTAGAAGCAGTTGTAGTAGAGTGTGAATCTTCTAAACAGTGTTGCCATCTTGGCCACTTCATGGCCAAATCTGACAAAGCTGGCCTTTTTCAAATGCATTTCGCCACGTTCAAATCTTTGTTCATTTTTACTTTCATGTTGCTGTATTTTTGATAAATTCCTATTCTTGGTATCTGTTACAGCATTGCAATGTTTCATAAACATCAAACATTTATCATTATTCATTTATATATTATTATTTTACTAAATCTTGATTTTTCAGTTTTCTTTTCATCGTAACTTAACTTAGGCCCTCATGGTTAAGTTGCAATAAAAAAAAACAAAAAAAAAAACTGAAAATTAAAATGACGGTAAATAGTAGTGTAAAAAATAGTCATGATTCTTAACAATTCTTTATCTAATAAAAATTAATGATGAAATAATTGCTTTTACATGCATAAGTCCAAGTCTCTAGACTCATCTACTCGAGTAAAGCACGATATTTAAAAAAATTTAATATCTGATGAAGATATTTAATAATAAAAAATCTCAAATGATCCCAAGTAACCATAAATTATCCTTACCAACAATAAGAATTATTATATCTATTTAGACAATAGATTAGACGGAGAGAGTGAAACAAAAGACGAAAATTGAACCCAACTGCACAAAACCCTGGATCCGCCCCCGTTGAATAAATAATTTTTGCATTTGGCCGTTTTTTGGCCATTTTTTGCGTTTTTATTTTGTCAGAAACGTCCCCCAACTTATCTGACAACCCTGGTTCCGAAGTAGCGGGAGTTTGACTAAGCAGCATCAGTAGTCGGTTTGTCAGCCGCGGTAGCAGCAGGAGCTTTTGTCTCCGCTTGGGAAAAATCTCGCCCTTTTCCTTCTGTTTTTATTATTTAGCAAGGATTCTGACATGACTATGCTGAATAGGCTACCTTACAAAATACCCGGACTAACCATGATGTAACCGAAGGTAAATACTTTCTCTTTCTTCATTACTTATTGTTTGGTTTTTATTTCTTTTTTTTTTACTTTGTTTTTAACTTTGTGAAATTTTACTTTTATCTTTTCCGAGGATAGATATACTTGCATGTGTATACAGGTGTATGTTTTTGTCTATCAATCCATCCATCCATCCATCTATCTATCTATCTATCTATCTATCTATCTATCTATCTATCTATCTATCTATCTATCTACGCCAGTCTATGCATATCTATCTATCTATCTATCTATCTATCTATCTATCTATCTATCTATGCCAGTCTGTTCATATCTATCTATCTATCTATCTATCTATCTATCTATCTATCTATCTATCTATCTATCTATCTATCTATCTATGCCAGTCCATTCAAATCTATCTATCCAATATACCGATTCACTTTCTAAACTTACAAAACTTTCTTCACTATTCATTAATATTCTTCGATGTTCCAACCAACTGGATCAATCGTTTTTCTTGTTTTCTTCCAGTGAAAACACTTTTATTGCCTCTTCCAACGAAGTTGGAGAGGTATATGCATTACACTCCGCCCGCCTGTCTGAATGAATTTCAATGAAATTTCATTGAAGGATTGGTTATGGGCCAAGGAAGAAGTGATTCAATTTGGGGGAGGATCCAGAATTTGTTCTCAGTTTTCTCTTCATACATTTGTGTATTCGCTTCTGACTGGCCACATGATATAACAGAAAGTTCTCTACGAATTCCAATTAAATTTTTTAGAAAGAAGTGATTGCATTTTTGTTCTCGATTGAGAATTTTTTTTTATCATTCTGCTTTAAAAGAGGTTAAAAACGAAGATTAAATCGGTTTTTAGTTGGTTTACGGCATCGGCAAAGATGTGCGCTCACTGAGTGCCTTCTAATAATTACTTTTTTCTGATGTTAAAGTCAATTTTCAGAGTTGGAGACAAAGAATACAAAACAACTCGAGAGTATCAAATTTTTGCTCCCCCCCACTCCAATCCAATCATTTTATATAGTTGTAAAATCTACTAAACGACAATGGTCAACGACCAACTTTTCTTTGCTCAATGGCCGAAGAGTTTCTTTACTGTATTTTTTAAAAATTATATCAAATTTGGATCGTTAACTAATAGTGTGGCCTAGTGATTGAGTGCTCACTTCCGGTTCGGTAGGTTGTGTGTTCAATTCATGGCCAAGTCATACCAAACACGTTAAAATGATACTTGATACCTCTCTGCTAGGCAATCAGTAGGGTTGTAGAAACCTGGTGAGGGATGGGCTCTGTCCTCTTGACTGAGACCGTGGATTGCCTGAATGTTTTAATCCCACGAACAATAAAGAATAATCCACCTTTTATTTCCCCGTACTTCAGCGAGGAATATGCACACTAAATAAGAAAGAATATGTAAATATTACAATGCTGTCTTTATGAACAGAGGTCATTTAGCAAAGTTCCAAATGGACATCAATGACGCTTTGATAAGTTGTAGTGAGTGCTACTCCTAAAAATATCATCGTAAATCATGCGTCTTATTCACCGTTAAGTATTTTGAATCAACCGCGCTCTTCAGCAAAGTGTAAAATTTGTTCTTGAGAGCCGTGTATTTCTATCAGAATTTTGGGATGAAGGATCATCCATATACATAGATGCTATTCATTTCAACGAAACGCCCTTCTTCTGGTGGGTATCGTGAATGAGGGTGGAATGTTGGGACGAGGGGCCCTGTTCGTAGCGTTGAGTTGGAGAATTCAGCCGTCTGTGTCTGAGAAGGAAACTTTCCAAAGAAGGTCCTAGGGCAAAACGACTGAAACGTTATGTGAAAAAGATCGAAGATGAGGATAACAATCCGAGAAAATCTAAAAACTGACGAATGGCTGCAATGATTCCTGAAATATAAGCTACGGTGAGGCAAACTTTTTTTTTTGTATATCTCGTGTATCTCCCAGAATTCTTTTTCTAAAAAATGATTTTGGACTTTTCCGACAAAGTTTATCTTTATCTTCTACCGTTGTTTGTTACAAATTCTTTCATTTCTTGTCGCTCGAAGCCAGGCCAGTCAGAGGGCTAGGGCAGATGGGAAAGGATCATTTGGCATGCATTACTTAGTGTTGAGATCAAACCCCCTTTGGGACGATTAGCGGGATCGCCACAGGATGCTCCCTACATGATTGTTAGCTGCTTACGGCAACTGGTATATCCAGATACTCACCTATCTAGGCACAGGCCAGGCTCGACAATGCTTGAATTCGATGATCTTACGGGAAGTGGTATGTCCAACGTAATTTGGCCATTAGGTTATATAAGAATTTGTATTAGATTATATAAGATTTAATTCAAAATGTGTCAGAAAATGACAGTATCATTAAGATATGAATGAGCACATCTGCTTAAAATCAGAGTGTTGAATACCTTGACCCAGTGCCTAGGCCCAGAATGTAGTATCTGTGCGTTCTCCCTTAGATCATAGTGCAAGCCCTCGCCAATTCTGCCTAGGATCAGAATCTAGTATTTATGCTCTCTCCCCCTCTCTTTTACACACGCACATACACACATGTACACAAACACACACACACACACACACACACACACACACATGATTATAAATTGCGTTCTTTATTGAAACCAAATTTTGAGATTAGTTAAAATAAGAGTTCCAATATGATATAACGCAATTTATAATCTTTCTATTGGATCATACGTCCATATCCTAATAACACACAAACACACAATCATACACGCTCACACACACACACACACACACACACATATATATATATATATATATATATATATATATGCCCCTTTGCTACAGGCAAATAGGCCTATCAATTTATTGCAAATTTCCTTTTTTTCATTAAAAACGAAGAAACTAAATCTCATTCTTCTGTGTCTCTTCTAGTAACAAAGTGTCCTGTACTTATTATTTATGTCGTTATTACAAGGTATTAATGACAACTTTTATAGCATTGGAATTAAAACGTTACTTTACTGGTTGATAGAAATGGCATTAGCAAATATGACCACATGTCCACCAGAAAACAACTGGCAGTTGGGTAAAATCTGACATGTATTACATGCGTCCCCCCGGCTGTTGGGTTCAAAGGAAGCAAACCACGTTATAACCGTGTGGCTATAACTGCAGGTGGGCGAGAGATGAAGAACGAGACAAATCATCTATCGTATGAAAAAAAACGGTGAGATTTAAACATATAAGCGAAAGCATTATTCAAGGTCGGTTTATAATTGGATAACAGCACCGAAATAAGTGGATTATATTAGAAAGTTTACCAAATTTCTGTATTTAAAAACAATAAAAGTATCATAGACATGCATCTATTCAGATGTGACGTACACATATGCATACATACTCAGCCGGACTCTCACTATCAGGATTCGT
Source organism: Thysanoteuthis rhombus (assembly GCA_963457665.1). Lineage (NCBI taxonomy): Eukaryota > Metazoa > Mollusca > Cephalopoda > Oegopsida > Thysanoteuthidae > Thysanoteuthis > Thysanoteuthis major. Next base: position 20,750,010 of record OY735239.1, read on the forward strand.
CCTGTCACCACAAAAAAAGGGGATAATGTTCAGTCCAGGGGAATCAACCCCCACAGACAAAACACTCAGACAAATGCATACAATCATGTGCACATTGACAAACACGCAAACGCCACCAAGTGTGTGAATGTGTGTGTGTGTATATATATATATATATATATATATATATAGATAGAGAGAGAGAGAGAGAGAGAGAGAGAGAGAGAGAGAGAGAGAGAGAGAGAGAGAGAGAGAGAGAGAGAGAGAGAGAGACGGGTAGAATGGAATTGACAACAACTGAAACACTTCACACAAATTTTTCTGGGGTGGGGATGAATGACTTCCTAGTCATAGGTGTATATCAGCGCAGTGGGGTCTCTTTAACCCTTTTTAAACCTCACAATTGATACAAATACTGATTGGGTCTCCATGAATTGTTTGTGAAATCGAGATGTACAACCATTACCTCATGTATCGTGCAACACGCTTAGCAACTTTGCTTTTCATTTGATGTATTACCGTTACGGTCGAATTACATTGGATATACTGGTTCTCATGCAATCACCGAAATTAAGCAAACAAACCTAACCCTTACTTAGATAGGTGAAAGTCTGGGAGTACTAGGTGTCGTAAGCAGATCGGAATCAAGTTTAGAGTCCATCTCGGTTATCCCGTTAATCTTCTTAAGGGGGAAACCGATCTCTACATTATGCTTTATTACGCAATTCAACTCCTACACACACACACACTCTGACTAGCCTGGCTTTGAGTGACAAAAAATGAATGAATGACTGATTATTTTCTAAAAGCTGCTGGACAGACAGAAAAATCATGTTTTTCAAGTTCTCCCAATCTTTTCGAAAATTAAAGAAATGTTGAAATAAAACTTCACTGTGTATCAGATACTCTTGGCATCGAATCAAACCAATTGAATCAATTACATTTTGTGGAGGGGTGAGCTATGAACTACAGGAGAAAAGATAAAATTTGAGGGCGGATCCAACTATTCATTTCGATTCAGTTTTTTGCTAGTGTGTAGTGTTGGCCGAGGTATGTGCTCTCCGAGTGCTTTCTACTTTAATTTAGAAATTATTTTACGAGAGGACTTTTCCTTTGTCATCCAAACTGCACTCTCATATTTTTTGAATCGGATCAAAATAGAGTGCTTATTTTTTTCCTTTCAATTTCGACTGATGGGAAAGCAATAATCGCTCTAATTTGGGGGAAATAAATCTTAACGATGATTCTAAGACCTTGCAACTCCAAAGAGAAGAGAATACTTATTTCGAATTCTTGAGGAGAGATGTAAGTCTTAGCAAATATATCTGTATCTTCTAAGTGGAAGGTACACATGCAGATACACTCGTGCATGCCGGTGAAACATAGGACATGTACAGACACACCCCGACACATGCACATTCGCACACAGACGTGTGCGCGCGTGCACACACACACACGCACGCACACATACACACACACACACACACACACACGTGCGTGCATGCACAGATGCAAGAAATAGAAAACACAAGAACACATGTATTGAATAGACGATATTTTGATTAAAAGAATGACTTGGCTTCTCATCTCAACTCAGCTTATAAATACATACAGAAGTCAAACACTATGACAGGTCAAAAAACTAATCAAATCCAAAGAAGAAAAAGGCTTCTGTCTGCCTCGATAAACAATGGAATGACACTGACGTGACTCCTACCGGATGGGATCGCCACTTGATTAAAGCATAAGGTCTGATCAGGATCAACGTTGCTTAACTTCGGTGATCTCATGAGAACCTGTTGAATCCAACGGTATTTAATTGTAACACTTATTTTAAAGATTTAGTAAAATATTTGTTCAATGAAATAATTTTTGCACTCAGACAATAGCTTCGCCACGCACACACACATACCTAAATAGTGTCCATATTGGTAAAAGATTCTATACTTTTTAAAATGTGCGTGTGTTTGTTTGCTTGTGCCTTTGTTTGTTTGAGTGTTTTTTTTTGCTCATGCATTTGCGTGTCTGTGTGTTTTTGCGCTCCTGGTCACACAGTTTTGTCTTGGAACTTGAATATTGGCCTCAGTACTCCACTACACTCCTTCAACAATGTTTTTCTCACTTTTTGAAAAAAAAAACAACTTTATTTTCTTAGCTTTGATGTTTCTATGGGTTTTTTTTATTACCTTATTTGAAGTACTTTCCAGTGGAAAATGTCAGTAATGTCATAAATAGAATTTATTCAGACCAAATCAATTCTTCGTAGAGATTTTTTTACATGACTTTAAATTATGACGCTATGGTTATTCAGTTATTGACTGATGGTGAGTTTATTTATTCATTTCTATACATCCATAACAGTATGTATGTTTATATCATCTTAGGGTGTTCATATGTATTTATCTTTCGATATGTATCCATCTAAAGACATTCACCTATGCCTGCGAAATTGTAAAATTACATGTATGACCCATGTCTTTCCATCGTCATACCCTTCAATCTGTCCGTCCATGCAGTAAATCAAAAACTTCTCAATGAATTTCAATAAAATTTCGGGAAATGCTGGGGCACACTATTATGGAATAAATGATTCAAGTTTGGAGAGAATCCATTCATTAGGTTGAAGTAAAAATAGCGTAGGCAGAGATATGCGTTCTCTGAGTGCTTTTTCGTTTTCCCTTTTCCTTGCGAATACTTCTAAATTGTGTACGCTCTTCAGAGGATTTATGATTGTGTTAGTGCGACTACAGTGTTCGTACTCATATGTGAGTATTTCCATGGGAATTTATCACAATGCCTGACTTTAAAAGAGTTGGTTTATATTCTCGACTCTTGTGTTTGTGTGATCGCTCCGTGCTTGTATATAATTCTGTACCCAGTCTTTATTCCAAGTAAGATATCTCTGCGTTGGATACACCGGTTCTCGTACGGTCACCGAAGTCAAACAAGGTCAAGCCTGGTTAGAACCTAAATAGGTGACAAAATAGGGTACAATACGTATTCAAAGCAGCTGTGGATCAAGAAAATAGTCCTTCGTCGTGATTCTGTTAATCCTCCTACGGAAAAAACCAATCTCTGCACTACGCTCAATAATGCAAGCCTAAGGCCCTTCCCCTGCCCCTGATTTTCTGACTGGCGTAGCTGCCAGCGACAAGCATCGAATGTAGTTCCATGGGAATCTATCAGATTGCCAGACTTTACCAGAGTTTGTTTATATTCTCAACCTCTGTCTTAGTGAGTAAGTACAGTGTTTGTACATATTTCTCAACCCAGACTCCATTCTAAGTAAGACATCTCTGTGTAGTTATAGCAAAATTGCTTTGGATACAGTTAAACAAGATTGACCCTGGTCAGTACCTAGATAGTTGAGCAACTCTGTATGCTAGGTACTGTAAGCTGCTGAGGTCACATAGAATCTCTTGCTAGCTCAAGCTACCCCGGCTCATCCCTAGAACCCTCTGACTGGCCTGGCAGTGGGCGACAAGCAATGAATAAACGAAATGTTTGTCCTGTGTTCGTGCTTACCGTGTGTTTTCCATGGAGTTTGTTAATATTCTCGACCTCTGTGTTTGTGTGTGAATCACAGTGCTTGTATTTATACCTCAACTCAGTCTCCTTAGTTACACAACCGCACACAAACAGAAAGAAATTATCTATTCATGCTTTTATGTATGTATGTATGTATGTATGTATGTATGTGTTTAGTAAATTTAGCCAAATCCAAGCGCAACGTGAGTTGTCTTACGGAGAATGGAATCGGCAAACCAAGTTCAAACTCCGGATAGGACAATTTATCTTCATAGAAAGTTCTTGGGAAAGGTATGTTCACTTCTTATTTTAGCTGTACATTAATAGCAAGGCTGTTAGAACCCTGTGTGTCAATTCTGGGCGTCTATTCATTATCTGTCTATCTAAGTTGGTATTTTCACACCTGTTCAATAGTTTCTTTCTCATCCTTTCAGCATTTCACTCTCCTTCTCCCTATCTCTCAGTGGACATACTTTACAGATGAAATGATAGTTTGAATCTACTTTGAATATCCAATGCAGAACTCCTCCTTACCGAAAGCGCAATTAACTCAGTCGACAGGGTAGAGCTGCGTTAAGACTGCTTCTTAGTGAACGCAGGTTCGAACCCTGCATGGTGCTCATTTTCTTTACGTGATCGGCTGTTCGATTTGCTACTTGGTTAATTCCAGGGCTGGAAGAAATATGTTCCTAGATAAATTGTCGCAACAATCACCCCCCCACACACATAAATTACCTGACCTAGGTAGACATTTGTAGATGTGCTTGAAGAGTACAGTATACAAAGAATGCATAATGCCAGCTATGATTTACGTTTGTGAAAAATGGAAATTAACAAATCACATAGAAAGAGATAGAAAAAAGATCAATATGAAACAGAGGGAATATAAGAGAATATTATACAAATAATAAATCAACAAAAATGGAGATGGGTTAGACACTTTGCAAGAAGTGATGAAAACAAATGGAACAAAAGATAACTAATTGGTGCCCATGGGACAGTGAACGCAGACATGGACTTACGGTGGCTGATGATTATGATAGGTATATATATATATATATATATATATATATATATATATATATATATATATATATATATATATATATATATATCTTGCTTTCATACACGTTTACACAAATACTTTGTTCCTTTCCACCTTATCTCTGTCTTCATTTATATATCCCTAGAAATATGCTCTCTCTCTCTGTCTCTCCATAGTATCTACATACTCATCTCTAACACATCATATCCACTTCTGCACAGTGGGAAACCAAAACCTTTCATATTTCTGCAACAATAACCCGAACTCACACACGGAACATAACTTGGTGTCTATTCACCATACCGTTATATCCGATCAGCCATCAAATAACTTCATGCAATATAACTTTCTTCATACATATGCAAAAGTCATTGATACAACTGAAAGATGGAACCTAACCAAAAGACTGACCTAAGAAACATGCAACGTACTCAACATCACATGTAGAGAGCACGACAGCATATCTTATTAGAAAACAAACAGGGTTCATAGATGGAAACGGTTAGAAAGCTTAAATGGAAATGGACTGGTAATTTTGCAAGAATGCTAGGCAACATGGATCCCCGGAGAAACGAAACTGTGGCCAGCGAAATATAAGACGGCCTGAAAAACTAGACAATCTGGCGGATCTTGGGGGAAGGTCAATGTTCAAAGACGGACGCTGCTGTTGAAGATGATAATGCAAAAGCTTTCATGTTGGATCTGATACTGAGAATCCTTAGTTCGTCGTACTACTGCTAAACTGGTTGCCCCACAAACAAAACGTGAACATTAATTGTCGAACTTGGGAATTGAATTTCTTTTCATCTAGTAACCACGATGACAATGACCCTCACCAAAGTTAGAATCCTTCCAGGCTACAGTAGGACTTCAATTTGGTATTTGCCCCCCGACCACTGACCCCAACGTTCCACCTTAGTTTAATCTAGAATTTCCTCGAATGATATCTTGTGTTATCGAGATTCAGATGCCATTCGTCTTGATCTCTTTTTATCAGATCCGCTCCATTTGTTTACCTACGTTTTGATTTTAACATTTCTTGAAAAATTCTTGGTTTATCAAATTTAAGATTAAGAAAGTCGGAAGGCTAGATAGAAAAGATCTTTTAACTCAAAGTTTAACTTAACTTCAAAGTTTGTAGATGTGTATATATTCACCCGTGTCTGTCTGTCTTTCCATTTTTCTCCGTCTTCCGTCCGTCTGTTTTTCCACATGACGTTCCTAGAAATTCTGAATTAATTCCTATGAAATATGGAAGGCTGGGCAATGATATATGAAACAATTTTGGACAGTTTGGGGCGGATTCATGAACAGCTACTTTCCCATTCAGGAATTGCTTTTTTTTACTTATTTTTGTCAGACTTCTATAAATTCATTCGTGTTTGTCCACATGATATCTTCGAATGGTATTTTGTCGGAAGTCTCATCAAAAGGTAAGTAAGACCTGATTGAAATTTTGAGGCGGATCCAGTAATTTTCTACATTCATATCTCCTGCATCAACTATTTTTTCACTGATCTTCATTTGATCTTTTGTGACCACGGTTTTGGCAGAAGTATGCACTCTCTGAGTGCTTTCTAGTTTCCCTAGCGACTTAGTGTTAAAGACTTTCGACTCTTATGGTATGAGACTTTTCTCCAAATGATTGATTTAGTCTAAAATGATAAAGAAACCGAAGTGGTCCCAAGGAAGATAAAATCTTGATCCAGAATAAAAGTGAAAAGTAAAAGCTTTTTCTTTGATTATCTTTTAAGTGATTGTGAATTCTACTTTACTTGTGAGGCTTTCCATTCATAAAGTCACAAATCCTCTCTGTATATCTTCTCTTTTCTCCTATCGCATAGGCTGGCACAGAATCTTTCCTTCTTTTCTCCCTGCATATCCATCTATCTATCATGAGAGCCTATTGAGAGCGTACCCAATACATTGCGAAAAAATCATTTTAACATACTTATACAGCTTCAAAATTTAGAGAATTTGAACCAAAAATTGATATTTGTACAAACTTTAAAAAAATAAATGTAGTAAAATTCTGTTTTTTTCTGCAATGTTTCTCTAGGTCGTCATCTATATACAGAAATGAATCATTATTTACCTAATCCTCTAATCTCGCAACTTCTTTACTTGCTATCTTGCTATCTATTTATCTGGGTTCATTTTAACATGGTTATACTTTAAAATTTTCAGAATTTCAACTAAAGAATAATATCAAAACAAGAAACTGAGAATTAGAAAAAAAAGAAAGATTTAACTTTGAATGGATATAAACAAAAGTCGATGTGTTCTGTTCTCATTTACTGGCACATCTATTTTTTTTTCGATTTCATGAGCTTGATTTCGTAATTATCCTGAACATTTGATGATCTTGTACCTAATTTATGTGAAAATGGGGTAAATCTCTGTGGCACACTCGCAAGCCCGTGCACGCACGCTCTCACATACATACTTTCTATCTCCATTGTTTCTTCTTCGTTATCACTGGTTCATCCGCCCTCTCTCCCTCTCTCTTGGTCTCTTTTCTCTTATACAACAACAGTGAGAACCTGATCCTTTACATAGAGGCGTTAATCTTCTCTAGGGATTAAGTTTTGCATTTGCATAAGTTAAATAGGTGAAACTCAGCAGATTTCATTTTAGCAAGGACTGGTAGAACGCGACTGAAGGATTAGATTTTCCCAAAAGATTATGTAGCACCAATTTTTTAAAGTTATTCATGCTTGGCTTAAGATTTGAGTCTTGACTCGTTTGTGACGCAGGAAAAAGTCCTAGAAATGTCCACACTGACACAAGCCTGTAAGAACATGTACACTAATGAGCCAAATATTATAATAAAAACCTGACGAGTTGGTCCTCCTAGGGACTACGAAACAGCTCTTACCCGATCTGCAAAACATCTGAAGGTTACCACTGGGATCTGGTGCCAAGGATGTTAACAGACATTGGTGCATGTAACGCGGTAGGGTTTCTGCGGGGGCAACATGTGGATCTAACACATTCCATAAGTGAGATTGAGATCTGAGGAGTTTAATGGCCAAGCAATACATTTTTCTTGTTTCAGAAACCATTCCCATAAACCAGTCCAGTGTGGCAGGCGAATTATCCTCCTGAAAGATGTCACTCACATCGTACAAGTTTCCATGAAGGAGCCTACCTGGTCTTCAGTGATGTTGAAGTAGGTGGTTTGTGACAAAACATTTTCCACAGAACTCCCAGTGTAATCGCTTTTCCAAGATAACGACACACGTATCTTTCCGTTCGCTTTTTACAGGAGAAAGCGAGAATCATCGGACGAGGTGACCTTTTTCTGTCGATACGAAGTCCAGTTTCGGCACTCAATTACCTTGAAGACGCATTCGGTAATAGACATTGGTTAAAATGAATATTTTGACTAGTCAGCAGTTATACAGCCCCATATGCAACAAGCATCGTCCTATTGAGTTATAGAACATTCCTTCCTTCATTAGGATTAAAATTATCTGCTTTCTGTGCCACAGTACTACTTCCGTTTGTTCGTAATTGGCAGGAGAGTCTTGGCCACCCAATGTCTTGTCGGTGACTGGAGATTATCAAACTACAACGGAACAAATCGCCCTGTTTCGGAAAAAAACAACTTAGTCTTTATCAAAGCCACCCAAATCCACCTTCTTGCCCATAACTACTACATTCAATACATCAAAATCAAGTACGTGAGTACGATTCAACTGCTTATACACCTCTGATCCTGATCTGAGTAGTAGTCATTAGAGAGTAGCTGTCATGTTCCCCAAGTATTGTTGGTCATAATGCTCTGGTTCATAAGTATATTCGCTTTGAACCTTTACTGTACTCATCAGAAAAGTGTCTGATGAGCATTGATTAAAGTCTTATCTCTGTTCAATCCTTTAACTCGTGAGTGATACTCAATTTGAAACGCTCTCCACGTGTCAGCACTAAATGCAGTCTTTTTAAAAATTTATTACTAAGTTTTGATTTCATTTTAAGAAAGTTTTTTTGCGCAGGCTTTCCTTCTCTCTTTCAAATGTTTTTTGAAATATGGAAAATATTGTAAACATTTTTCTAACGTATGACGTCCATAGTCCCGCGACTCAGTAAAAGGTTTTCGGTCAACTGTTGTTGGGACATACATCACGGATGTGTCTTAAGCGACATAGCCTGACGGTGCCCATCTTTTTCCCAGCCTCTGCAAACTTACTCTATGCTGAGTGCTTAGCAGAGAGGCACTGAGTACCATTTTCAATGTTTTTGGTTGAACCCACGACTTATCGAAACGGAGATTCGTGCTGTACCATTTGGCCACAGTGATCGATTATCGTTTACGACTCACAGTAGTAATAAAAGTCGTTCGGTGACAAATGCAAAGGTACGACTTTTGGGATTCGCCGAATTTTAGAAAGTATTAGTCATAACAGTTATTTACTAATTATTTTAGATATTCTGGATGTGTACAAAGCGCGCCACACAGAACGCAGGTGATTTCAAAGCAAAACAGTGGCAAGTCTGTGAAGTAAGCCAATGCTAACCACTTAGTATCGTTTTCTTTTTACCGAGTATCAGGTATTAGAAATCACTCCAATACCTGCTGAGTTTTGGAAGTTACCCTGTTTTGGATTCGGGAATTCAGCTTGCATTTCTTTTTGGGAAGAGGAGTACAAAGAATACTAGTGGGTAAGCTAGTCTCGTAGTTCATTGCTGGTGTGGTGAATTCGATCCAAATTAGGTGTTTTACTATTCTTCAAAATTGAGTAAAACTTACTAAATATCCTCAATTATTCTAGAAAGTATATTTCCCTTCACATCTCTCTCTTATATCTCCAAAATAAAGCACTGCCAAGTCCAAGTGAAGACCGACCCAAAAGGTAGCTTCTCAGTAGTAAAGGACTTTAAATAGAGTATGATCCAAAATGAGACAGACAGGAAACAAGATCTAGAGGTGGTGATATGTAACAAGCGATGGGTGTCTCTACAGAGAAGCACTCCAGACCGTGGACCATATTTCCTTAGTAGCTGCTCACAGTGCCCACGAAGACTTTGATATCTTTGATATCCGAATGAAATCTTTCACCAAGTTCTTCACTCGCAACTCCAAGATTTTTTGGGAAAATTCCAAATGCGAGTCCAAAAATCAATTTTGACACTCATGTTACAACTCAATACCTTGAATATAATTTTGAAAACTTGTATTTTGGATCCTTATTGTCATCAAATAAGTTGGAGATTACTTCTTTGAATTGTATCCAAGTCCCTCGTCCCAGGCCATTCATTGCACCACATCAGAATACGTTTTCTAATATCAGATCCAGTAAATACGCTCTACTCCTGCTTATCTTTGGACAAACTTCTGGCACAAATATATAAAAGAGGTTCTATCCTTTGATAGGGCTTTAACAAACTGCTTCATTAATCGAAGCTAAACATCGAACTGTATCACACGATCATGCAGATATGAATATGAAGAATTGAGAACTTTTCGAGAATAACTATTTCGAGTTGCAAGACGAAGACATAAACACTGCAAATCTATATTGATCGTCAAAACAAAGTAGTTCCAGAGAGAGAGGGACGATAGGAAAAACTTTGATTTTGTATCAGGTATCAAATGTTTTCTTTGCCACTCTTTCCGTCATGCTCGATTATCTAACTCTACGACACACACCATGCGTACCATCGTCGTTTAAGGGTGAAGATGAAAACGTCTTCTATGTCCAGCGTCCGTCGCTGAACTCCCCCTCAATTGTCATTTCAAATTTGCTTTTTATATTCAATCACCCTTCCCCTTACAATATCTTTCTCGTTACTTTCTTGTTTCTGTTCCTCTTA
>OY735239.1:20765378-21077878 GCA_963457665.1 Thysanoteuthis rhombus
TAACCGAAATGTTCACACCATGTTTTCAGTAAAAGCAAACTACGCTTAAAAAAATTGACATAAACTTTATTGAAGTACATGTTTCCCATTTTGTTCCAATATCCCCAGTCATCTTCAAAGCAACTTCATAATGCCATTCTTCAAGAAGTTTCCATCTTTCTGAGCAAAAAGCTTCTTCAGGTGACATTTGCGCCCTTCCAGAGAATTGAAGTTTTTTATTAACAGAATTTTGTAAGGACCGGAATAAATGGTAATCCAAAGTAGCAATATCTGCTGAATGCAGTGGATGTTTGAGAACCTCCCAGCCAAAATTGTACGAATATTTGCCTCATTGTGGATGCTTCTCGTCTATTACTGTCATCAATTGAGATCAGTACCTCTTCGAATCAATAGTTTTCTTTTCGAGAAGAAACCCATAGTAGGGCCTTTAAAGCTTCACCATATACTCAGCATCACCGTCTTTAAATGAAGACAGGCATTCGGTAAAGTTAATGATGATTCATTTCGCATGCTCAACAGTGTGGCATAGTATCCATTTTTCGTCATCAGTCACAATTTCCGAAGTGCTGAAGTAGCGAATTGCTCACATAAATTCGGTCAAGTAACTTTTTTGCTTAACATTTGGAAACTTCACACCCAAGAGGGTGCAAATATTTTCAAAGCTTGATCTGGATGTTCTAAGTCGACTATTTAACGCGTCGTATACCTTATACCGAGACTTGGGGGTTATGGCCAAATCAAGCTGGATACAGTGGTCCTGGTAAGTAGTAGTGTAGGTTGTACGGTTCTCGATTTGCGGGTCTGTCTCTTGGTTAGGTTCCATGTTTCATCTCCATAAGTGACTATTGTACACCATTCTCCATAAGTGACTGTTGAACACCCCTCTTTTCAGGATTAATGGGATATTCGCCGTCTATTCTATTTCCTGGACTCTTCGAGTTTAGTTTTCTGAAGATCATCTCGCTGCAGGTTGTGAAGAGTTTGGCTGAGCAGGTATCACCTTGTCTTTTCCTTTCTGAAGCTAAAAGGGCCCCGACTCTTTATGTAGCCTGATAAAGGAGCTGCTGTGACTGTATATATGTTTCAGCATTTGACATATACTGGATCTACACCTTGTCGAGAGATGGCCGCCATGAGTCGAAGGCCTTTTTAAAGCCGATGTATGCTACGGCGAGTGGTTGTTTATATTTTGCTGCTTTTTTCAGCTGATTTATCGAACGTAGTCTATGATCGAGTAGCTTCTTTAAAAGCCAGCTTTCTCTTGTAGTTGGTTTTCATCTTGCGTCATTATGATTGCAGTGTTCCAACAATCTGGGACTTTACTATGTTTTAGACACAAAAGGATGATCAGTTTCCTAGTGATGATCTTACCCTCTTTTTGGAGTAGGTCGATGGTGATACGGTCTGGTCCAGGGGCCTTTCCTTTCTTCATCTGTTTGATAGCTTCTTTCACTTCACACGGGGTTACTTCTGGGTAATCCTCGAGTTGATTGCTCGCGACTTGCGTATTCAATTCATTGTTTTGTAGCCCTTGTTTGGACGAATAGAGTTTTTGGTGAAATTCTTTGACACGTCCGACAATCCTGTCTCTATCTGTGGTTAGGTCTCCATTTTCCTCGAGTTAGCTGGTTATTTGCTTCCGTCCTGAGTTAAGGCCTTTGTTGAGGCTTTCTTTTGAGAGTCGATGACTGCCGTCGTGTATCTTCTTCTGTATTCCCCTCGTTTTTTCCTGATTATTTCATTTAGTTTGGTCTCTTCAATTTTCTCTCTTATCGTTGTCAGTGGCTTGAGGTTTCTGCGTTTTTTCATGAGAATCCTGGTTTCATCGGAGATTTTACTAATGGTTTGTGTGCTCGTTGGTTTAAATATAGTGGCGACTTCTATTATAGATGCTGTCATTCTGTTGTCTGTTCACAATGCACCAATGTTTGTCCATTTGTCTTTGACTGACCACTTCCCACAGTTGGTCAATGTTCCAATATTTTCTCCAATCCAGTCAGGCCTTGATATGCACCTGTTGGTTCTCTATGGTTGAAAGTGTTTTGCTCCTTGTTTTTGTCTAGGAGTGTATACGTCTGCACATAAACCAAAAGGCAGATGTAGAGATCTTTAAGCCAATGTACATGTACATGTGTAGACATCGATGGCCTTCATGTGATCAAAGCTTGACGACAGTCCGGAATGGATTAGTTGAGAGGTGGAATGTTGAACTGACGACGTGGCTAATTAAAACTATTTGTTTTGCCGGAGAGTTTCTGATAATATGAAAATCGATTAGTCACCAGTTATATAGGATATTAATGCTGTTTGGAGCCGCACCTTCGGGGCATTTCGATTGTCTGGGGGAAGACTAAAGTAGATTAAAAGGTACATGACCAAATTGAAGCGGAGATTAAATACATACACACACATACACAGACGTATGTGTGTGTGTGTGCATGTGTGTGTGTGTGTGTTTGTGCACTTAATCTCCTTCATGGTTGGACAATTACACAAGTGTGAAACTCAGAGTCACCATGACGTGCTAAATTTTCTGTGTATACCAATTTACATATGCTCGTCATTCATGACATTTTAGTGCTATTCACCGATACATATATAACTCAACACTATATATATATACATATATATATATATATATATATATATATATATATATATATATATATATATATATATATATATTGTGTGTGTGTGTATAGATGTATATTCATGTATATATGCATGTATATATAAATGTATTTGCATGTATGTTTATATGTACATATATGAATAGAGTAGATATATGAATAGAGTAGATATATGAATATATGTATGATTATATTATGCGACATCTACAGCTTAGTACCTTAATGAAAAGAGTAACACTACGTTGAGAGGGCTATATTATAGGCTGCAGGCTCGATTCTTTTAGCTGCCCCATATTCTTTAATTGTTTTTTCTATTTATGTTGTTTAGGTCAAGTGATATATCAACTGTGCAACGACGACAGGTCATTTCAAATGAGAATTTTTATATAATATAACACAATATCTGTGTATGTATATATTTCCTTGTGAACAATATTAGATCTACAACAAGCATAAGCATACGTATACGTCCTAAAGAAATCTTTAATTTAAGATAATGCCTAATATCTTCGATAGAGTAGTTCATGAGTGAAGATTTTGTTCGCTGGTTCATTACAGATTATACATTATGTTTCACTAATAAGATATTTTCAGATGAATAGTTAAGACAAATTCTTTTTTACCATTTATACCCTTCAAGAATTATAACTCATCCCCCTTTTTTTCAGTCATGGTTACCCATCGGGTGGTCCAGCCTAGCTACCATGTAGCATGCTTTGGGATTTAGAATAGTGGATAGAAGGAAAATTGAAATGTTAATCGGAATCATTTTTATTAATAGATTAGATTTTCATTTCTTCGTGAATTTTTTCGTTTATATAAGTTATCTTCCGTTTTTTATAAAGAGACTTTTTCGTAGTAATTTGAGTTTTAACCACTTATTCTGATATATTTGTATCTATATCTGTTTTTTAATTAAAAAGTTTTTTGATTTGTTATTATTTTGTATATTTTTCATTTCAAATTCACTTTTTATAATCATGTTAGTTAAACATATATAACATGTATATATGTATATGTATGTATGTATGTATGTATGTATACATATATATGTATATGTATGTATACTTATGTGTATGTAAATATAGATATGTATATAAGCATATCTATTTAATTATATGTATGTATGTATGTATACATATGCATATATATGTATACGTGTATATGTATAAAAAAGGACAGAGAGGAGGGTGAGATACAATTGGTATGTCCATAAAAACATAAGATGGACTGTGTGGGACACTTGGAATGAGAAACTTACAAGTATGTGAATACTTTGTTTGAATCAGCTTAGGCTCCCTTGCTCAAAGAAAGAGGGACTACGTGCTTTAAACATTAGTCACCGAGGCACAATGGTAGAGTGTTTGCCTCCGTAGGACGTCGTTCAATCCATTGCTGTCACCAAAGACTTTAAAATGGCACTCAATACCTGTCACCTAAGAACTCAGCACAAGGACTAGGATTGAGAAACCTTTTCCCGAGACTAAGGGGTTGAAGACAAATCACGCTGGAACACTGGTTCTTGCAAGATCACCACAGATTAGCAGCATCGAGCCTGATCAGTACCTAAATCAGTGACCCTTGGGAAATGCCAAGTGCCGTGAGCAGAACATATCTTCGACAGGTATGGCGAGGAGGGAGTTGGTACACCTAATAATTGCCTGTATGTACCTAGCCTTGTGAAAGCGGAGAACGAGGATACCTAATACGTGCTTTGAAAACCTGTATTCGAAAATTTCACTCAGACCCTAATTTATCATTCTGGAAACAGAGACGCTACAGTCTTAGCCACCAAGCAAACCTAATATTCAGATGAATTTATATTGAGGAAGACAGGTAAGTGAAGAGGTGAAAGAGTTCCAATATTAAAAGCATACGTCAATTTGGCTGAAGGCTTCTTGTGCGCGTAATAAGGTTTCGCACCACTATTCATAAGTTTGTCCGGGCGAGGCTGACATTTATAACGACTTTTTCCTTACACTGCGTTCCTGAAGCCTGTAGGATCCATGGAAATTGCATTTTGTAGCTCAATAGCAATATAGGAATACCAGTCAAAATGATGTATTCTTATGAATATTGAGTTTCAAATGTTGTTTATCCATCTAAACATATTAAGTAAAGTACAAATGAATACGTGTATAAATATAACGTATAGATGATATTTGATTGCGATAGAATCACAATTACAATACTTTCCATGATGTGACTTGATGTGACTGAACTGGCCCCGTCTCTTTCAGTCCATTGTTCGAAACTATGGCCCTGGAGTATTTCGATTCCCTATTTTAATTTCATCGAGGAATCATTTCACCTGGAACTTTTGAGAGAGATCTATTTACGATCTAACTATACTACTGGGCACTCACTCTCCGTTTATCGTACTAAACTACACCATATAAATATTTTGCTTAAAATGCACTACAATGAAGAAATCCTATTTCTAAAACACAAAATTGGTGAAAAAATATTTGATTGAGGGTTTTGATCCACGTTGTATATATACTGCTCACTTGGACCACCTCTTCCTGTACATGGTACGAAACCATGGTTTCGAAGTATTGTGGTTAGATTTCTTGACTCCACGGAGAAATCATTCATCCCAAACAAGTATTTGGGGGATGCAGTATTCTATTTTTGATGTAACTATGCTACAGAACTAAACTCTGATTTTCAGTCCATCGTACAGAAATAAGACATTGAAGCAATCTAATCGCTAGCCTTCGCTTTATTGAAGAATTTTTTCCCCAAACCCTGAAAAATAATGGTAATATAAACTAACGAAGAGAAGTTTTTCCTGTGTGTATGTATGGGTGTTACCGTAACACTGCTAGAATACATTTCCACTTCGCCTCCGATATAAAGTTAGAAAATATGATACCATCAAGATATGCAAAAATACAATTATTATCGAAACAATGAATAGAATTCCACCACACTCGTAAGGAAAGAAAATCTGGCTACAATGTGTCATTTTAATTATTTTGATTATTTGATCAATGGTAAAAAAACTTTTCTTCTCAAAATCATTAGAAATATTTTACCGCTCTTCTAAGCTTCGAAATAAATGAATTATCATCTGCTGTTTTAGCTGTTTTACCGTGGCTTACTTTTTTTCTTTTAATGGTCGAACTCTAACTAAAAGCTTTGATTGGGGGTAATTTATAAATAATACAGCTTTGAAACGTTGTGATTATAACAATAAAGAGGATGACACTAGTCAGAGTGAATCAGTGTATGATAATGTCGATTCCTCATCCCAGAAAGCCATACATCGAAAGCAAATTGTTGTAATTCTTATATCGTTTGCCAAATGCATACAGACGGTTATTGTTATCCAAAAGACACTGTCCCACAGAGACCACAGGAAACGGTTCCCTCTGTATTTACTTACATACTGAACAGTATGATTTTCCATGTCATCAGTCCGTAAACATGGACTCGTCCACTTTAAGGTGAAATGTTTGTTTATAAGAATCCCCCCACCAACCATTATAAACAATGGGCTCCTTCACTGAAAAGACATTTTTGGTTTCTCTTCTGAAAAAAAATGTTTCCAATAAAATTCAGACTTCCCGAAAGTTTGCTTAACGCCACTTTCCTGCATTTTTCGAGAAATGGTAAAAAGTGAAAATGGTGTTCACTTTCTGTTTTGCAGTGAGCTGTTATAGAGGCTGCACACACCGTTTCCCTCTCTATTCTGCAGTCTCTTGTAACTTCTGTCACCAAAACTTCCATGGACTCAGCCTGACATACCATCATGTTCATCTTTTGGGGTGCGAGGACGCTGAAATTTTTTTCCCCGTGAGCTTCTTCACTTTACACTATTTTGGTTTACGAAAGTCTTTCGGATAGTGGAGGAAACTTGCATACCCGTGATTTTTACATGGAGATTAACTAGTATCTTAATATCAATGTCTAACTTATTAAATTAGAAGGAGAAAGAATTCCATATCTCATCATTTCTTTGGATAGACTCGGTTGAAATTGGAAAGGAATTCCATGAAGTTGTGTGCTTTAAGTAGCTTCTGCTAATACTTTAAAGAGTCAACGAACTTTTGGACTAAATTGATTACCCTAATCAGTTAATTCTTCCTAACTAATTGGTCTTTGCGAGGATCAATTAACTAGAAAGATTTGCTTGATACGATGTTGACTGATTAATTGATTTTGGATATCCCCTGCAATGACAGTGAAATGATAACGATCCCATAGATTGAATAAAGGTTTCTATTTGAAATCCCCAGAAGGTTACCAATTAATATAAACACTTAAATAAGACCGGAGCAAACAACAACCAAAATTTGTGACGATAAATAGCAAGATGAGATAACTAAACCTAATAAATCAGTGGATTATTTTGATGATGCTGAAATTCAGAAATTAAATACAAATTGTCTCAAATGATACAGTCTTTGCTGAATGATTTCTGATGGATATCGTTATCTAAAAGACCATTCCCTGAAACGACCAGAATTAAAAAAAAATCCATCTGTTTACATTAGATCGTCTTGAAAGTGGAAGCGTTTTATCAAACATTGATATTTATACCAAAAAGTACAAAAAGTACAGTTCACGATGAGTCAGTTTTAGAAGTCATTTCATTGAGTGGTTCTTCATTAATAAGTTATTATAAGTTTTCAATTCTCTATCCTTTCTAGGTTAGAGTTATTCAAACCATTAATAAAGTGAACAAGCAAGACTTTTATTTGTTCTTTTATTCTTGAAGAGACCAAATTTGAACATAAAACTATTGAAACCATCTACCCGAAACATCAGCCATGCATTTGGCCAGGAATCAGTTCCTTTTCATACGTTTCAGAGGTGGTAACAGATTTTGTCGTGGAGACGGGAGTCTTAAAGACTGTCCGCGCCCGGAGTGGAAGAAATCCCTTCCCTGAGTGTTTCGTGGATTTATTTACACCAGAAACAATGATTTTTACTCTAAAAGCACAAATGGCATCGTCAAAAGTGCATTCAATCAAATGGAACCTATTTTTATCACACACATTTTCCATTACTTCGTTTTTCGTTTTTAAACTCTATTCTTATGAAAACCTCACCACTTTTTGGACATCATCTGTGTCTATGTGAGAAGAAAGAAAGAGGAGAAAAGAATGCAAGATAAAAGCGTGGGTGGGTCAAATGTCCGATACTTCTTGTTATGCATATTCATGGGTGTCTGCTGGGTGAGTTTCACACCCTTAGATCAGGCCCTCTCATTGAGAGAGAGAGAGAGAGAGAGAGAGAGAGAGAGAGAGAGAGAGGGAGGGTCAGGGTTGAAAAGTAGAAACGAAGGCGATAAAGGATTATGGTACAGTATAATTGTTTTAAGATCTATTTTGACATATCCTTTTGGCCCAAGGAAATATATCATTTTGACCGCGACTGGAAAAGTGGCAGCGGATACATATTTTGTTTTTTCTTTTCAGTTCGAAGAGGTTTTTATTTTCTGAAAGCCTAACTGTATTATTTCTCTCCGCTCGAGAGAGGTGTATTTATTTAAAGAACGCAAACAAGCCAAAACGCTGAATCTTGAACGAGAAAATGAATAGTGATGTTGTTATATCTATAGATATAAGTAACTGTGTCACAGAAGATGCTCTTGAGATCGGATAGTGTGACTCTCTTATTGGAAAGTTCGGATCTATATTCAACCAATCTACTCCTTTTGCACTTCTTCCTGATCTTTCCCTTTCAAGATGAAGCAAAATACTTGTTATTCCTATATATATATATATATATATATATATATATATATATATATATATACTGAACATCTGCAAATGAGACAAACTCAGAAGTAAAAATACATGAAGACTTTATTTGTAATTGATTGATTCACAAATTAATTAATTAGTATAAGATACATGTTTCGGGGTAGGTGCCATCTTCAGTAGCATATGTGTACCGTTTAGTGGTTAAAGGGTAGGTTTCCATAGAAAACAAATTTTGCCTCAAATGTATTGCTTAAAGAGCAAAAACGGGAATAAAAAAGATTCATGGAAGGCCATAGTGGTGAGTACAAATTTTTTTTTTATGTATGTTTGGTTGGATCTTTTGTTAGAAGTTGTAGCAATATGAGTATTTTATTGGTTGAACTAACCAAATGAGGTGGATATTCTTAAGAATTGGTTGTCATGGTTATTAGAAATCTAGGTCATGGTCCAACGTTGGGTATTGGGAGTACTTAGTAAGGTAGTGTTACATATATATGTTTATATGTTAAATTGCCGATAGGTACATGTATAACATTACTTGATGGATAGCAGTCGTGGAGTAGAACTGTTGGTGTATCAATAGAACGCTCGGTGGTCGTTTGGTAATAATGGCTGGTGAAGTATTAGAAATTATTTAGGAGTATCCCATCGGCGAGCTATGGAGTCGAGGATATCTCTAATAGTAATCATGGTGGTTGGATATTGGTTTAAGGAGGTCCTTCTGAATAAAGGACCATACACAGGTGTCTGTAGGTAAGGGGTGACTATGTGTGACGTTCCCCAAATTTGATACACATCAAAGAAGATTTTGCTATAGGTAGGTTGATAGGTTCATAACATTAATCATATGTAAGCGGCATCCAGTTTATATATGTAGGGCTGTTGTGGCGAATAAGAGTATATGTATATTGAGGGCTGTCGGGGTGCATATTTGAAGTGGATTTCGGTTGCTGGTATAATGATTGTAAGTTGCTGAGGTTTGAGTAATTAGGAGTGAGAGGATTATGGGGTTAGAGCCAAGTGTGGTTAGGGTTTAGTCCGTTAGGGGACAGGGTTTTGAGTTTATTAATCCACATATCCCCATGAAGTCCCCGAATATTAGTTGTGACGGAAAGCGTGCTTTTTCCAATGATTGCAAATCTAGGGTCAGTGCCAAAATTTTGGCCAGGGATACGGTGGTATTGTTCTACGGGATGTCAGTTGGGATGATTGGATGATTTGATTCGGTGTCTATACATAACAAGTCTTGCCTACATATTGCAGTTTGTATTCATTCTATTCTGGGGAGTAGTTGACGTTTTTGCTTCTGTACTTGGAATTATAGGAGATGTAGAAAGTCTTGTTAGTGGTAGAGCTAATGGATGTGTTTTTGTGTTTGAGATGGTTGCAGCATAGACTATTTGTATTGTTGCTGGATTGAGAGAATTGGACATTTTCCGGGATGTTATTATGTGTGACCTTGTTATTATGGAGTCAGTGCTGATTATATAATTAATATTTTTGGGTCTGCAGTGGGCAATGACGCATGGTTCTTGGATTATTTCTTGGAATTCTGTTTCAAGTGCACGTATATTCCATCACTTATCACTTATATATGACAGGTGGGAATGAGTTGTGGAGGGTGGTTTTTTATTTAGTTATTTATATGTTCTTGTGAACACCCTTGTTTAGTGAAGTGTTGTAGCAAGTTATTGTCATGTTTATTAAGTTCACTGTCTGCAAAGCAATTTATCACAATTCTAAGTGCTTGAGAAAATGGAGTTTTTCTTTCTTCAAGTGTTTTCTATGCATATATATATATATATATATATATATATATATATAAACATATATTAATGTTTATTTTATCGGTCGCAGCTTCAATCCTTGTAGCAGCCCCATTTTCTCAAAGAATTTATTCTATTTACGTTATCCATGCTGAGTGATACATTAACAGTGTAACAACAAGGGATCATTTAGAATATTTAAAATAAGAGTTTTCATGTTTAATACAACGCAATTCATAATCATTCTGTTGGATCATATATATCCATTTCTTAATACATAACTTGAAAATAAACGAATAGACCTAGAATAAACAAGTTGAGTCTTTGGGGTGAAAACTGTTATTTGGGCCTTTGCATTACCGGTGGCTATTGAGCTTAACAGTAAGAGCAACACTTCGTTGGAGCAACAACCCTATCGGCTACAGGTTTGGTTTCTACTGCAGCTCAGTTTTCAATTATTGTTTATTCTATTTACATTGTTTAGGCCAAGTGATACACCAACCAAGTAACGATGGGGTACCATTCAAATACGAGTTTGTATATAATATAACGCAATTTGTGATCATATATACATACACATATATACATGTGTATGCATATGTATATATATATATATATATACATATGTATAAGATATTTGAAGATACTTATACACTTATACACTTCCAAAATTGACAGAATTTCTTATTTTTGTTCACAACATTTCAATGTTCAGTATTGCTTCAATACATTTTCGATATTCATATTTTTCAATCTTTAGTCCAAATACTGTCAATTTGAACTTGTATAAGGATCTGAAATAATATTTTTGAAATGTGTCGGATAATTTACGCACACACTGGACATATTCTTTTACGCGCGTGCATTCTCATATATATATATATATATATATATATTGTGACTCCTTCGTGCCTATGTATATGTACGTTCATAAAATGTGGTTATCGGTTGTTCGGCTTCGAACTCGTCTTACTTTCCATGTGTCTGTGTGTTCGGTTCTATCATTAATTGATCGGCCTTTTATCAACATGATTGGCTTTGATGCACACAACAGGCTTCTCGTTTGCCCATCTCATAATTTCAATATAGACTCGCTGATGCGAGGTAGGCATTAGATTTAGCATCAATATTTGATGGGTCTTTGCTATTTACGATCGCCTCTACACTGGGTATGGCTCAGCCGACCCTTCTTGGGCATCTCATATCACCCAGTCATTTCCTCACTCATTTGTCACCGGATAGTCCTTTCTTGCTTTTCTCTCCGATTACGACATTCATATCTTGCTATATAATTCTGAATCATTAAATTAGAGAAGAAAGTAGTTTTTGTCCGTTGACATTAGCCTCTCCATTTTAACGACTTTGGTTTCTTGGCTGCTTGTATCAACGTATTATGTGTCCATGTCATTGGCGAATTGATTTTCTTTCGCCATTAATGACATTCTTCGCACATCAAGTGTTGTTGGTCCGGAGAAATTTGTGTTCGTAATGGTGTGCAATATGTGAAATTCGCAAAACGACGTCATTTGCCTCACCGTTCTAGAAACCGACAACTTAAACTAACGACATAGGTTTCCTCAGTTTCCGTGTGAAACGCATTGATCACCTATTTTTTCAGTTCATGAATTGATCACCCCCAAAATGGCATGCTGAAAAAATATTGGCTACATAATAGTTTTATTGAGTGGCTAACCAGATCTTTAAACATCTACTCCTTATTTTGTTTAAGAAAGGGTTTTTGTTTTTTGAAAATTACCCCCTAAATTAGTTTTTAGTGTGTGTGTGTGTGTGTGTGTGTGTGTGTGTGTGTGTGTGGGCAGGTCAACTTGTAAGGTGAGTTTATGCTAAATTCATCCTGGTTTGTGCCCGGCAGCATTCACAATTGCTTTTTTAAAAATTCGAATTTTTTAGTGATCACGGCCCACCGAAATGCAGGGGTAGTAACTTTTTCTTTTAATTGATCACCTCCAACATGGCATGCTGCTGAAAGACATTGGTCACATGACATGTTCCATTGAGTGACCAACCTGACTTGTTTAATTTCATTTCCAGTGCCGACATTCAGTGTTCAAAATCAAGCAAAAGTCAGAGTTTAAGATGTTGATTTCCAAGGGACAGGTTTCTTCAAATGAAAAGATTTGTGTAATACTCAGTTTCTGCCTACTAGTAGCCTGTAAATTAGTATAATCATAAATAGCAGCCTCAATCTAGTTAAATTTAACTGTATTTTTATACATCCATCTACATAGCTTTGTTTTATCACAAAGGCTTGCATAATAATGTAAAACAATCAAAGTACTTATAGTTTATGTATCGGCTTATACTTATTATACACATCAATGTTATAAAATATTCATATGTCTTCATTTTTCTATCAATTTAAATTTTTTGTGGATGAAATAGCAGGGTTTTTACGATTGGTGGTGTTCAAATGATATTTGTACCGAGAACTTATAAGACTGACAGGTTTCCATCGACTTGGAATGAGAAAACTTGGTTGTATCTTCTTTCAAGTTGGTGCAAAAATAATTGCAGTTTTCACCATCAACTTCAAAGCAGTAGATTTCAACTCAAAATATAAATTATGAATCGAAATAAGAAACTTCAGAATCTACAGGATTTTGCCAACCAAAAACGAGTCCATTTATTTCGGAAGCATAGAATTCTGGGTTCCTGGAGCCAATGAATTCTTTGTTTCTAGCTGCTTGCTGGTTGTTGAAGACACTACTTTGCAGAAAGTGTCCGAAATGTTCTTCGGTCGGAGAAATGTCTGGTGAGTTGGTTGGGTTAGATAGAGTTTTGTAGCCAAGTTCGTTCAATTTCTACTAGGTTATACGTGCGACATTTCGAGCTTGTTTGCTTTTCTAATTTAGTGCAAACGTCAACCAACGATTGAATGATGAACGTTTAGTTCCTCTGCAACCTATGTTGTTTTACTTGGGTCCGCTTCAATAATGTCCCTCAATAGGATGCCGTCAATCACATAAGGATATCCACAACTTCAAAGCTCTCGTCTCCGTTTTGAAATTTTTGGAACCTATCTTGAGCGGAATATTCATTAACAGTCTCCTGGCCAAATACTTGGATGATATTGCGAACAATATCAAATGAGTTACATTCCATTTCGAACTCATGCAACATAATTGCTCGAATTTGATTTTTCCATCTTTGATTTGACAGTCTCAAATAAACCAAAATGAATAGTGAAAAGAAGACGTCCAGTTTATATAAATAGAGCAAAATCGCCGCTATGAAATGCTATGTTGCATAAACATAGTTTAATAATGATTTATTCAAAGAATCAGCATGAAAGTACGAGATTACAAAACCCGCAATTATTTTTGCACCAACTTAATATTAATACTTTGAAACTCTGTAATTACTACACATCATGTATGTCAATCACCATCTGGTAAGTTTTATCAATATATCTTTGTTAATTTGTCAATATCGATTTTTCTGTGGCTGTACCTTCTTTTGTTATCCCTCTCTTTCTTCTTTGGTTCTATGCCTTCTTTTTTTTCTCTTTCCTCTTTGACATTTTCTCGCTCTCTATCTATGTTAACTTTTCTATACCCGTTTCTCTGTTGTTATATACCTTTCCTTTCTTCTGTATCATTTTCTTTTTCATTCTTGACATTATATTTCTCTTAGTTTATTGTTGTTTGTTTATTTCTTTGCATCTTTTGTTTCTGTATTCTTTTTCTTTTCTCTCTTTCAATCTATGCCAATCTCTCCCTCCCACTCCCCCTTTCTCTCTATTTATATATATAGTAAACATATGTTGATTAACATATACAAAAGACTGAGTTTTATATATATATATATATATATATATATATATGTAATATATACACAGATACACACACACACATACACACACACACACACACACATACATACATATACTTACACAAACACACTCACCCATTTATATATATGACTCAATCTTTCGCAATATATTAATCAACATATATGTTTACAATCATTTTACCAATAAAATCAAATTCATGTATTGCTGCTATTTGTCAGTTGTGTCTTTGTAGTTGTTCTTAGAATTGGTCATAATTGTCAGTTCCCAAAAGCTTCAAGTGCCATTCTTTGCTCTCATTAAACACCTACGTACACCTACGCATCTACATATAGATTGGTGTAAGTAGGCTTATGAAATATCCACTTGCCACTACAACATATATACTTGAGATAGAAAGGGAAAAAAGTATTTGCATTCTCCCTCTTTTATGTACCATATCCTTTCAAGACGTGTGCAATCATGACTCTCCACAGCTTCCCCCCCTGTCGCTTTCAGCAATTCTCGTCCCTCTAAGCCTTTCTGTATTCTTTCTGCCATCCAACCATTCAAACCTTTCAAGTAGGTTACTTGCTACCTACGCCTGCTCCTTCTGTCTTCTCTGCACCCTGTGAACGTAAAGTTCTCTAAGCCGTTATCCCTCTTTATGTGTCCTAAAAAACTTCAACCGTTAGAAACTGATAACCAAAACTGTCAATCAAACTGTCAGCTAAGGTTTATTCAGTTTTCAAATTGGCTGTCTGGCTATGTATGTATCACATGCTCAGTCTGCATCCATGGAGTTAGAGGGCTGAAAATCCAAGCATTTACTCCCTATGTCCAAATAAACTTTTTTTCCATAAAATGCCCTCTAAATAAGTTTTGAGGGGAGTGTTCAATTTGCATTTTAAGTTTATGCTAATTATTTTCATTTTTCTCAAATTGATCAGCCCCAACCACACACTGCAAAAAGACGTTAGGCACGTGACAGTTTCTATTGGAGTGCCTAAGCGGACCCATCTCTTAGCAACAGTTTCCTTCTAGATTTCTTGAAGCTTGTGACATGCACTATCCATAGCTAGTTGTATTTGCATACCTCTGGATAAAAGTACCGAAATAATATTTTTTTTAAAAAACCACACCAATGTATTTGGAGTGTGCTTCAGTGGCTACAACGATTGCTATTTTGATTCAAGTGCTACAAGTGGGTATTCACTTCTAGGTAATGGCGAGTTTTAAATATCGACAGTCAAGTATCAGAGCACATCATTGTTTCAAGAAGAACTGAAAAATCATCCAGTTGAATCCTGGTGAATCTACAGGTAATAATGGACACAAATATACACTCATACGTGCACACATATATTCTCTCTGTTTTATTCACACACTTTTGTAATCTGACATATATACACAAATACTTACATAACGATGTTGGCCAATTGTCTATCTATCTATCAGTGCATATATATGTATATATATATATACACACACACACACACAAATATATATATATATATATATATATATATATATATATATATATATATATATATATATATTGTATCATCCACAGACAGCTGTTTCGATGTATTACATCTCTTCAGTGTGGCTATAGACTTTATCCCATCCAGTATCGCGAGGCAGAATTGAAACCCTCACATTGGACCCGGAGACTGATATCCTACTTCTGGACTACGGAACTAGGTGGTCAGTAAGGCTGAATTTAAGAGATATATTCGTTTACGCAGAAACTCCTCATCCACTAGAGTGCTCTATTCCTGTGGAAGATCATTAAAGAGAAGGTGCTAGTTATCAGCTCCCTCTCTGCGATCTTGACACTGGCAGTCAAGGCAAGTCGAGTCCACAGTCACTGCAATGACTAGCTAGAGAGAAGACGATTGTTCCCTCTTTGAACAGTCTTCAGATGCAAACATAATGCAGCATTTCGATCTCCAACTGATTACCATATGCATAGTTTCCAGTGGTCACTTGTGAGAGGTTACATTGAAGATGGAGAGGCTAATGTACTGACAAGCAAGGCTTACGCACAAGGACTGCTTTTAGCTATAAGCTAGCCATAAGTGGTGGCTACGGCACAGATGACAATGATAGAGATGGAGCATCACATCACTCAGTGCACCGAGTATCTTCATCTCTTTCATTCATACAATTTATATATGAATGTGTTATATTATCAAAACTCTATTTGAAATGACTTTCTGTTGTTACGTGGAGAACGAGTCACTCGGCTTCGCGTAAATCGAATAAACAATCAAAGAAAAATGGGGCATCAAATCTGAGACTGATTTGATTGCTGCTTCGGCGTAGCATCGCTCTCAACCATTTAGCTAAACAGACCTACAGAAAGGCGAAGTTCCAAAAAATCGCTTTGTTCCAACTCTTCTCATCTTGTTCATTCACCGTCCATGTCTACACTCGTTGTTTTTACTGCAGACAATTTTATCATTAAGAAATGGATGTATAATCCGACAGAATATTTCATGAATGCGTTATATTATCTGAAACCTTTTTTTGAAATGACCTCCTGACATTCATAAAATGCGTCCATCAGGTTCGATTTTGCAGCAGCCTGTTTCTTTAAACACATATCTCTAAATGCATTTCTTCAAACATATTTTTGTAAACGTATTTCTGTAAACATATTTCTATAAACGTATTTCTGTAAACGTATTGCTAGAAACAGGTACAAAATAAAACAGAAAGCCATAACAAACAACTCAAAGAAAACATCATAAGGATAAAACACCAAAAAGACAGAACACGAAATTAACCTAGAAGCAAAAATAATAATAATAAACCAAACCTGATTGAACAAATAAACTGCTGAGTAAAATTAAAAGCCTTCATAACACTAAAGGACCACAAAGACAACTTCTGAACAAACCCAATTTGCAGACTAAACACCACAACCCTCCCCAAAAAACAAACAGACAAGACTATTCTGGAAGAAATCAATTCCAAACAAGGAACCATCATTGAGCTAAACCAATAGTAAAAACATAAAAACTGCTTTAGATTGGTTTAGCTACATGGGGAAACTCGGTGCATTCACCCAACCAGACATTAGGGATTTCTACCCATCAATAGCAAAAGTGTACTCGACAGAACTATCTCCCTTGCCAAGGAGCACATCAAAATTATTAACAACCAAGAAGGAAAATGCAAACTCTGCCAAATATTCATTCTTTTTGATAAAGACATTGAGGAAAACTTTACGATGGGGACCCCGAAGTATGCTAGCTGATGGGTATATATCTATTAGCAGCCTTAGCTGAACAAATACACCAAAAAGAACTGGTCTGTACAGGCACAATGAACATATAATTCTGAGTAACTGTAACAGACCAGGGACCGATCGAACAAGAAATAATGATAATAATAATGATAATAATAATAATGATAATAATAATAATACGAAAAGAAGAAGAGGAAGAAGAAGAAGAAGAAGAAGAAGAAGAAGAAGAAGAAGAAGAAGAAGAAGAAGAAGTGATCAGCATTTGAAATCCAAAAGTTGATTTTCTGCATATAACCTTCATCTTCTAAAAAGAGACTTTATAATCGTTTAAAAAAGACAACAATGAATTGATATAAATAAACACCTCTTTCAACCAACCATTCCCCATCATCAAAGAAATCCAACGATCCATCAACCATAAACAATCTGACAACTCGTCAAACTAAACAATCTTCAACGACGCGGAAGAAGGATATGAAAAAGTAGGAGAAAATAGTGGATTTTCAATAAAATTAACTTTGACTCCGAGCTGAAAAATGAAAAACAACTGAAAAAGAAATGTATGGTTTTATCCACAATATAACAAAACTGTCAAAACAAATATAGGCAGTATATTCCGCAGTCAGATCGATAAACTCTCCCAACCGCCAAAAAAACTACACAAAATATTCAACAGAAGCACATTAAGAGTTATATTCAATTGCTGAGAAAATACGTCACAAATTATAAAGAAAAACCATTCAGAAAGAACTCTACATGCCATCTAAAAGGTAATTGCCTCTAATCCAGCCTCGCATACCAAGCTACCATCAAATACTAAAGAAACACAGAAAGAGTATACGTAGGAATAACAGAAGGAACATGTAAAAAAACGGAGTAACCAACAGATACTATAATTCACAAATACACAATCAAAATACAAATGAGGACCCAAGGGCAAAAAAACAAAAACGAAAAAATCAAAACAAAAGAATAAAACAGAACACCAGAAATAATTTGGAAAGGAGAGAAAAATTCCCCGGCTCCAACCAGCATTTAAAAATGATGTAGCCTTTGTCAAGAAGAAAAATAATAGTGATCATAACACTGCCCAACATCAAATCACTAATGAACTAAAGATCAGAATTATTATTAAAATGTTGTCACCAAAATAAATTCCTATTGAGCTATATACCAAAAGATTACGGCCCTAATCACGAAAAAAAACAAACTAGCAATACAAAATCAATACGGTAGTCATCAGATGATATATATGGAAAAAAATTAAAAATAAATAAAATTCAACTGTACTTATAAATTTGGAAGATTAAATTTTTACTCTGTCAAGTTTCCATATACATTTCATCACTTGAATATTATACACTTTAATGTGGAATAAGATTTTGAAAAAAATGCTTATGTAGACATCTATAGAAACATCTGTTCAACAATAACAGCAATAACAACAACAATAGCAACAATAAAAACTATTATTATTATTATTATTATTATTATTATTATTATTATCATTATTATTATTACCATTATTATTATAGTCATTGCAATGGTACCATTGATAATAGTCCTGTAGCGCAGTGTAAAGGTTGATATAGGAAACAGCAAATGATGGAGTAGGAGTGATCAAATGGAAGAAGGACAAGTTGAGAGATATCGACAGAAAACATACCAAATGATAAAGAAGCAGGCAGATGTGGACAGATTGTACGTCAAAAGTAGAGAACGTCGTCTCATTTAATGTTGAGGATTGTGTGGAAATTGAAAAGAACAACTTATATCAGAATCAAAGCCGATGTGAAGTAATGTTGTTAGAAGCAGTGAATGATGAGCAAACACTAAGATACGGCAAGACAAAGAAAGATATATAACAGGAGATGACAGAAAAGTTTAAATAAGAGTTACTTCACGGACAATTCCACGCACCTACTCAACAGATAATGAAAAATCCTGGACGTGGCTTAGGAAGGGAGGGCTTAAGCGAGAGACGCAACGACTCATAATGGCAGCTCAATATCAAGCCTTTTGAACTAATTCTATCAAGAATAGGATTTGTCTCGAATATGCATAGTATGTGAAGAAAGTGAGGAAACAATTAGCAATATTGCTTTGAAATATAAGAAATTCGTCCAAAAATATTACAAGGATAGAGACACAACAAGGTGAGAGAGACAGTTCATTGGAGACTCTGTTAAAATTCTGGATTCCCGTGTTCACAAAATTGTACAACCAGTGTTAAGTCATCTAAAACAAGAATATTAAAACGTTATAGGACTTTGCAATCCAAGCTGATCTCCAAATCGAACATAACAAACTACACATCGTCATTCATGATAAGGTGAAACGAGAGTGCGGCGTAATTGACATAGCATGTCCATTTGACACCTGGGTATGCGAGAGGTACTTGAAAAGGGAGATATTTAGACTTTAGAGGTGCAGTATGGTAAAGTGGCACCTGTACTAATTGGTGCACTTTTACAAATATCAAACGATTGAAAGACAATACGTTAGACCTTGCTTTGTTATGAAATACTTGTTAACTTGAAACTGCAGAGATTAACAGATGTGTGCTTGATATCTACGGCTCGCTATCAAGCGAAACCACAATTTCTAAAATGTGGGAAATAATAATAATAATAATGATAATAATAATAATAATAATAATAATAATAATAATAATAATAATAATAATAATAATAATAATAATAATAATAAAAAAATTGCTCGAGAATCTCATTTCTTCTCATTATTATTACATAATTCCAAAATTGACCACATTTTACTCGGAAGTCCATTCACAACTCCCTAAAATATTAGAACGAAATAAACTACATCACTCAAACATTCTACCCAATGATTCCCGCTAACCTGGTGCTCATTCAGCATGGCAGATGAATACACCCCATGTAAACACAAGAAAAAAGGATATAAAAACAAAGAAAACACACACACCGCTCAAGCCAAACCCCAGAGCTATATGAAGTTAAGTTCAAAACTGCGTGAAATTGTTCAATTACAACACAAACTGTAAATATCAATCACTCACACACACACACACACACACACACACACACATATATATATATATATATATATATATATATATATATATATATATATATATATATATATATAGTTCTTATATTGGTTTATATTTGCTGCCATAGTGCGATGCTTTACTGATTAGTTTTGCCTTTGGCGCTGAAACTGTGTCAGAATTGGTCTAGTCAAATAAGTGACTTATGGGGAATTAATTATGCAAATCTTTCCCCTGATGATTTATTAATTTTTATCTACATACTTTCATTATTATTAGAAACCGTCGTGCAAAACTGTATTTCAGTTTTAAAGCTGGTTTAGCGGATTAGTTATCTATCAGGCGTACAGACCGCACAGGCTAAAACTAAAAGGCTGATTAATCCAACATTTAGATACTCAGTATTATCCCCCCCCAGATAGGTTTTCTGTGTGAAGTGACATTTTACAGTGTAAGTTTATAGTGAATTGGTCTCTTGGTTTGTGTCTGGCAGCATACATGCTTGCTTTTTGAAAATTCCAACTATTATTTTTTGATCATGACCCAACGAAAGAATGAAGAAGTTACTCATTCAGTGATCATCCCTTTTTTCAATTTTGTAATTGATCATCCCCCCCCAATCAAACTGCTGAAAATTATTGATCAGTGACAGTTTCTATCGAGTGACTGGCTACACTTTTTCTGACGTATCTTATTTCCTTGACAATTTTTAGAATAACGTGTCGGGAAATATCTCACCAAATATAAACTAAATATCCGAATACCATACTGTCTGATCTTCTCGTCCAAGTAAAAGTCTTAACTTTTACAAAACTACCACACCCTAAACTGTAAAAATGTATGAGTGATGTAGATATGGTATTGATGATTGACTGAACAATTCAAGACCTGAGAAATTGGAGCTCAAATATTGGCGAATTATAAAAAGGAGATTGAATCTTTACTGGATATTCTCGCTCGACAAACTTTCCAGATTTTGAGAGTGACAACAAAGGGTATATTAGGAGAGATGACCATACGTGGACATGGTTTCTTTTCTCTGAAAGTACTCCTAATTCTGCGAAATATGATAAGATCGAGAAATGTCTATTTGAAATAGGATGCCATGAGTGATATTGGCACTTCACCAAACTTTGCTTGGAACTTGCCATCAACCAGAAATTCTATAAATTGAAATATTTGCAAAAGCAGTAACTACCGTTGATTCAGCAAAATGGAATAGTGGAGTTATATATTCTGACCATACAAAGCCAGTGCCATTATGCAACAATGGTGCTTATTTACTTGGAATCCAAACAAATTTTTGTGTTACCGAAGAAAGATAATCCAACAAATGTCCCTGTCGAGGAGGAAAGACGTTCTCAAATGAAGAATTGCCAAATTTTGTGCAAAGAGCGAAATCTTGGTGATTGAGGCCGACAGGAAGGATCATTGGCAATTTGTAAATCCACATATATTATGATAAACCCTGGCGCATTCATGTCACGCTTATGTCATCAGTGACGTTTGGTGACGTAATGTAGTAGAAATAGAATTCTATGTTATGTTTGAATGTCTTTACTTGATTTTAATTTTAGTTTAATAATCAGGAAATATTGAACATAAACCAGAAAGCGCTGCACGACATAATATTTTTTATATCTACGTGTACAATACAATTTCAGAATTACTGAATTTTAACCGTCGTTTTTGACGGCAAAGGTAAACTAGTATGAAATAAACACTATTAGAAAAGGTTTCTTTTCAATTCAATAAATAAGATTTTTCGAAATATTGCTGTTCTTTGTTGTTTCAGAATCAACTACATTATGTTTGGTTTTCATTATTTTGAGCGCCCAAGAAATAAAACAGTGGATAAGATCTGATTGGTTGAAACTCATTCTTCAATCTTGTTCGGTGAGTGAGGTGGAGGATGTGGAGAGCTCATGAGTGAAGTAAGTAATGTCTTTACGTTGGTTACAACTGTAGTCATTCCTGCTTAAGTTCCACTTATCACATTACTTTGCCTGTTTGCGATATTATTAGTGCCGACAAGCACCAAAAATTGATGTCACTCACTTGAAATTATCCAAGCCGGAGTTTGAACTCGGTACGCCGAGTCCATACACACTTGACCGCCTGCACCTCTCGACAGAGAAGTTGGTCATGCTAAGAATCAAGTATTTCCGCCTATCTTATTTTGTTGTAGCCGTGAATAAATTTGACAGGGTTTTATTTAAAATTATTTGATAGCGTAAACATTATTACATGTAGATTCAGGATTAAAGAGAATAAAGTCAGAGTGTAGAGAGACATGTATACTTTAGCCTTTAGCACGGGGAAAACTATAACATAAATATACATAGTACTTTACACTTACCATATATATATATATATATATATATGGGTAGATACAAGCTATTACAGGATCTTCGAGAAATGATACCAAATAAAAAGAAATTAATGTCTTTCAGTGACTATAAGAAGTGTTAGAGCACTGAAGATAGAAAAGCAGATTTTAACATAAAAACCTGAAAACTGGGGCCATTTGGCAAAAATAACAATTGCTGAACATCGTGACTCTCAATGTGGATCCCCAGAGATCATATGCAGAATCGTGACTGAACAAAAGAAAAAAAGAAAAAAAGATGGTGTGACGATTTAGACAGGTTCAGCAGATATTAGCCTTGCAATTATATGGTCTGGTGAACCTTGGGCGAGGTCCATGTCCAACGACGGCCGATGATGATTACAACGATGATGATGTTCTACAGAGATTTTTAACGATGATGATGTTACTGCAGAGATTTTCTGGAATTATAAGTTATCTGATCGCTACCTACAAAAGATTTCCTTTGCACCATCTTCTAAAATAAATTGAATGTTTTATCAGTTCTCTTTATTACCTGAACCCAATTTGATGATTACTGACAAACGATTTTGCAAAATTATCAATTTCCAAATTGCTACAAATTTCTGATCAAAATAACCTCTCTTCTGCACAACGATATCGATTGAACAACTCAGCTCAACTTTTGAACCTCTTTTATCTCTTTGCTGACGAAGAAGTCTGAAACTTAGAATCGATCGATTCATTCGATTTTTCCGTCAAGTATTTTATCGCAATTGTCCGACGTTTAAGAGAAGTCTCAGATTCTTCACTCATCCTTTGATCTCACGGGTTTATCTACTTATCTTCTACTTATATAATGAACAGTGGGATTTGCTTGATCCTCTGTCTGCAACAATGGACCCCTCCACTTGATGGTAACAATTTCCTACTTATATTCTGAACAGCGGAATTTCCTCGGCTTTCTATCCACAGCAATGGACTCTTCCACTTGAAGGTAATAAGTGTCTACTCATATATTGAACAGTTTTTTTCTACTTTTCTGTCTAGAAATATGGGTTCTTCCACTTACAGACAGAGAAAGTAACAATAGGCACTTACATTTAATAATAAAACGGTTGCACATAAAAATATCATCCACTTACCATTTGAAATTATAAACTCTCCAAGAGAAATAAATTCAGAATTTTTTTCTCAAACTCATTTCATACAAAATGTAAATATATCTTTGGATTTCTCTCAGGTTAAAAATGAAAACAATTGATCAAGATGCACGACTTATAGGTTCGATCCCCATCAGATCTCTTGCTATTGATGTTCTGCTACTGAATTAAGCTAAGTTAATCTACTTATAATGTCTGTTATAGTGGAGGTTTGGATTTAAAGGTAACAATTTTGCTTATTAAATATGCTATGCTAATTGAATTTACAGAAGAGAGTGACCATCTTGGTTCTCCGTTTGTAACCATGGACTCCTCCACTTAAAGGTAACAAGTTTTTCTATAAATTTCTTTTCTAGAAAGAATCATCTAATAACATTCACGTGCACGTAGACTTCACTTTTCGAAAATTCGCTTTACGTCACTTATCGAAGAGAAGCGAACAGTGAAAACAGCGTTCAGCTTTTTATACAGTCATTATAGCATTTTTTTAAATCTCTTGTCTCTTTGACTCGCTCTCTCCACGCTTCAAATATTTGAACTTTATTAGAAACCATCTATCAAAACTGTCAACATTTTGAGTTGGTCTGGCTGGCTATGTATGTTTTTTGATAATTCCTTTTTTCTAGTGATCACTGCCAAACAAGAGGCGATAAAGGTAACTTATCGATTGATTTCACCTTTTTCCTTTTTTGTAATTGATCACGCTGAGTCAGCATGCTGACGAAAGGTATTGATCACGTGACAGTTCGTTAAAGTGACTAAACAGACCTATTTCGTTTCGTCTCAATTTTCTTCATTTATAATGAAAATGACATTTCGCTTTCAGTTTCATTTTTATGTACTTTAATTAGAAAAATATGTTTTCCATGCTATAAAGTGATTAGGGGGGTTTGTAATAAAGGCAAGATAATAGGAAATAAACCATGGAGATTGGAAATTTAACATTCGAATAATAATTAATCAATTATATTTGATAATTAAGAAAAAGTAATTCCCTCTTTATATTTGTTCATCTGTATACAAATTGATAAAAGATTGAGACAAGACAGATATTATTAACTCTCCAACGTTCTAATACTGAACTTAGGGTACGTAATGAGGTTTGTGAATCATCATGTGTGTGTAATACATGGCATTTGAACGATTTTTTTTTTCATAATTATACCATAAGATATTGCATATCATACAAGAAGAAATATTGATAGTCTTGTGTGCTGAGTTATTAGATTACACTCTTTGGTTGATTGCTTGATTAAGTTGGCTAATTCGAAATTCAATGATAACAACTAGATGTTTCTGCTCGTATCGATACATTAAATACTCACAAATTTGACTAGCACTCTCATCCTTTCCCCCTCAAGCTGTTCTACTGTCCCTAACAAACAGGGATACGATTCGAAGAAATAGATAGAAATCCATTTATGATACGAGGGGCTCTCATTGTGGCTAAATACAGGCTGAATAGCGAAACATTAATGTACAAGCAGGGATTTTGTCAGTTTTTTTAATACAAGACCAACTGCAGAAACTATGAACAGATGAGAACGGGGGAGCACGTGGTATTACCAAGTAAAATCAAGCTCGGCCTATTGAGTAAGTTGCGTAATTTTTTTTATCGGTAACGTTGGTTCGGCTATAGAGAATTTCCTGATTTTCCAGGCTGGCAGACAGCTCTTACAATATTGACGAACACGTTTCTCTCTATTTGGTTCCCTGCTGTGCTTAGCTTAGAATATATCCTCGAAGTTAGCCTGGAATGATATCTCTTTGGCAATCAGATCCTTGATTTCACTCCATCATGACAAGATTTACATTTTTGTAGTTTTTTTTCGATCAGAACGATTCAATAATCAATGCATCATCTTTGAAAGGTGACTTGCATTTTTTAGGCAGATGGACAGATGACTTTTAAAGCAATGAGAACTCTGTGTCATTTATTATTATTGACTGATTTATTCGAAATGTTGTCTTCTGGTGTCTCTGATACTCGGTAACGTTCTCAGAATTCAAAATCCTTTATTTAACTTGCTGGAGTAGACTGATTCCATGCTTCCTTAATTTTCTTCATCAATTTGTTCTTGTTATGCTGCTTCTGCCTATTTTCTGACTCAGGGATTGAACTCACGGTCATCAAGCAACTACATACACTTAACCGAAGAATATATCCAATAGAACACTGTCTCGTATGACAAACAGGCGTTTTAATTTCATAGCTGCGAACCTAATGTCTGTTCTTTTCGGATCAAAGGCTCTCACACCTCTATACTAAGCCTATGAGGGAGGTTATGCAACGATCGTTTTCCATTTAATAAAGGATATCTCATTATTGAGTCGTTTTTTGAGCTCTGTATAAAAAGGATATAATTCAAGATGTAAGAAGTTTTCTTATCTCAGAAAGTTTTTTGTTTTGAGCTTTGAGAGAAATTTATGTCTACATCAAGACAGTGATTTTTATCCCTGCCACTGTCTGCTATTCCCTGCCACTTCTTAATACTGCTAGTTTTAAACATAACAAACTCCCCGTCATACTCAGACACTTATTAATACTACTAGTTATCAAGCATAAACAAACTCACTGTCATTACTGACGACATGTTTCATTTACGTTTCAGCAATTGTAGTATTCAGAAATGACAAGGATTGTTTCGAAATATTACAATAACTAGTGGCTGGGAGGGGCAAGGAATTGCAGGAAAGGGTATGTTGTCTCTGTCCATCTTCTCAATTTGCATTTTAGAGCTGTGATCATCCCGCGGCTGTCATAATGCCTTGGTTTTGCTCCTCCAATATTTTGAAGGATACAATTAGAGACTTAGAAGAAATTCATTTGTGTTTTAAACCAATTAATTAAATGATGCATTTTGAATAGTTTAGGTTGCAAAAGTATTCCAAACGTTGCATTTTTTACACCCGGTCGGTTGAATTTGTTCTTCGAAATGAAAATGATTGAGTTTATTATCAAACTTCATAACAAATTGGTGTTGTCTTTGTTTCCCTTGTAGCAAAAACGATAACAAAAACAATCGTCACTAAATTTAGGGGAGTGAACTCTTCAGTGTTTGTTTATCACTTCACTTTGAACCAAACCTATGCATGAATTTCCCTACTGTGATTTCAACTACGAATCATATGCCTTGAAGGTGGCTTTCTTACCAACTGAGCCGAACAGACAAGTCTCATATACCTGTGAATTTATAAATTTTCTTGAATATACGATATAATTACAATATATACAATTATATATTCAATTCAAAGGTTGCTGTAATCATTTTCAGTCGGAAGAGAAGTGAGTGTGAAATTTAGATCTGCAGCAACCAGGCCTCTTTACTTATTGATTTTCTGATCCAAATCAATTCTTCACCCATTTATTCTGGTTCATTCCAATATCGATAAATAATTGATTTCAGTTTTTTCTCTCGTGAAAATTCAATCCCTAATATTCACTTGTCAAATCTGAGCGATGTTACTAATCTAATTAGTTGTAACATTTGAAATCCTATCGTGTCTAATTGAAATGTAATCTTTATTTACTAAAGTGAAATTTGAAGCTTTGAACAAAGTCTAGGAATTCTGTTTTGTTCAATTGATTTTCTGGATTTGAAGAAATCTTTTTATCGTCAGCTCGTGAGGATTGTAAGCAAGTTCTTGATTTCAAATGATATTCTTCACTTTGCTCTTGAAAATCAAAATCAACGGGTCTGGCTAATCAGTCAAAAGAAACCAACGTCTTTTGACAGCATGCTGTGTTAGGGATGATCAATTATATTATTGGAAAAAAGGGCAATCAATAAATAAGTTACTTCTCTCGCATTTTGTAGCACCAATCGAAAAAAGGGAAAAGACAAACGTGAACACTACCGGACGCGAACTATGGGACCAATTTGGCATAAACTTACATTGTGAATTAAACTATCCACTGAGAATCCATTCAGGTGAGAATTGAAAAGAAATCTACATTTTTATATTCATAGTAATGAAATTGACAACTGGGGAAATAAGTTATCTTTAGAGAGAATCTCGATTAACACCTTTACCCAAACTTAAAGGTGTTATTCGGGTTCCCTGGTAGCTCAATCGGCCAGAGCAGACTCGGTTAAAGTGTGTGAGTTTGAATCCCAACAAAGACCCTTTGTATATCTTTTTTATCAATGCCATTCACTCACCAACGAATGTAAATCAGCCCAAGCAAAAACTTACGTCAAAATTGTCAATTTCATCATCACATGATAAGGAAGGAAGGTTCAAATTTCATCCATGTAGCTCCATTGGGATGGCCTGTGTGCGTGACACATACATACATTCATAACCAGCCAGCCAGACCAAATTAAAGACTGAAGAAACCTATACTCATGCTGACAATTTTTGATGACGGTTTCAAAAACCTCGAATTGTTAAGCATGATGACACTTTTCAATATTTCTGTTCAAAATTTGATCGATACAGAATCAATAGAGTATCTGTTTCCTGATGAAATTATCTTTTCTCAATATTGATCATCGATGAAAAACTTCGAAAAACATTAACAAAATGTGTAAAACACAATTACTAAAAAAAAGATAATCGATTCTTATATATATTTCATATGATCGAACATTTGTTTGCTAATTAATCAATTCATAAGGACATTGGCAGACTTATGCAGTTTGGACAAATAGTGAGTCCAAAGTATCCGACTCATACCGAAAAGTTCATTTTTATATCCTCATACTGCTTCAATATTGACAGAGTTTGGACCAAAGATTAAAAAATACAAAATCAAAAAAAAAAAAAGAAAAGTTGAACGTATAAAATCAGAAATCTTTCGTCCAAATTCTCTCAACTTTGAAGGTGTACAAGATGTTGGAATGAACTCTTTGAAATATATCAAATACTTTTTATATTCACTGTATTTCATATTGTAGAAAGTTTGCTCATTAACCAATTATGTAGAAGGACAAAGTTATTGGCTGGTTGATGCAGTTAAGACATACTTATTGTCAAATAATTGGGTGTTCATTGTGAAAATCATGTTTGATCCTCGGGTCAAAATGCATTATTAAAACTCAATTATGCAAATAGCAAAGTCCGCCTCTGGTCAGAAGCAGAGATCAAAATGTGAACAGAAATGAAACCTTAGATCAGTGGTCAAACAAAAGGATCAATAAAGAATCGAGAAAATGGTTGGTATTCGGCCATGTAGATCAATAGTGATTGGGTGTTCAGGGTGAGACTCAAATATCGATCCCAAGAAAATGGTAATATTTGGCCAAAGATCAGAAAATAGGATGATAATTTCGATTGGGCAACTCAAATATTTGATTAGTCGAAGAAAACGAAGTCGACAACCTTCATGGCAGAGGTATTGGGTTTAACCCCAAGGCTTAGTTGTTGATTAACGCTGCAAGGTGGATATCATGTATTTTACAAGCACGTATAAAAATATACAGTACGTTGCAGAATTCGTAGATGTATCATCGATCTCTACTTATACCCTCATTGGGGGTGTGAGCGGAAAACGATGATACCAGGTAAAGTATTCATGGGGAAATTGCTTGTAAGATTCATTTCTGGTCTGTATGACGCTGGAGTGAACTATAACCCCGTCCTATTAAACTGAGGACGAGCACTCTAGTACAAAGTCACGGTGATTTCGTAAGAGCCTTTTTTTTTACTCATTGAATAAAATGAACGATGTAAAATTGGAGATCTGTTTTAAGAAACAAATGTTATCGTGGCTTGTCGATTAATCGTACGAAGAAACAAACACTTAGTGTCTCTGTTAATGGATCTTGTCGAGGCCAGATTTTTCAGATTGTTTGCGGAAACAGATGAGTTAAAGGTAATCGCTTCGATTAAAATTCAACCATATCAAATGCACTCAAACCATGCATACATTAAATAAGAGCTGTTGTCATCACTTATGTAATTTGTCAGTCACGGGGAAAAGGGAGGGCGATATTTGAAAGCAGCAGAGCAAAGGCAACAGCAGATGAATCGTTCTATCCTTCAACAGCATAGCAACCCCCAACCAAAGTATAATAATCGAATGGGGACTGGGGACAAGGGACAGGCAGGGAGATTATTTATATGAAATGTAAAACTATTTACGCTATCGCTCAATTCAGATAGAAATAAAAAAAGGCAATCTTCCGTTTCATGTCACCGGAAATAGTTGATCTCTTTTATTGAAAGGAATAAAGAATGAACTGAATGAACACAAATTGGGAAAATTACAAAATACTTAATAATTTGATATTCAATTAAGAAAAATATTAGTCGATATTTAATATAAATCATTTAGTATTTAATATCTGATGACGGGATCCGTAATTTTGGGTTGTCAGCTACTTTCTATATGAAAATCTACATAGGCACTTCATCATGAATCAATAGTTAGTAAATCAGTCTCATTGACCATTACTACTTAGATGAGATCTATCCTCACTTGTGACCATGTGCTGTATCCATTACTAGTTCCTGTAGAGCACGTGGCCAGTGTTGTCAAATTCATTTTCAGGTTTACATTGAAAAATGAGTCAAAAACATCTACAAGCATATATAATCTCCAGATCAATGACTGAAGCATTATGAAGGTATTATCGAATCACAAATGGCCCATTCAATCAATCAGCTAAGTGGGCTACTGATTCTTCTCTCTTTACCCGTCTATGAGTCACTGTGTTTGTGTATGTCTCTGGGTGCCCCTTATTTCCTTTTTGGGGTCTACAATCCGGAAAATTTATATTACTACTCCACTAGGCATTATCTGAAAACGTTTTTTCTTTTTTTAGGTGGGGGTGTCTCTATGGTCATTTTCGACCCAAAATACCGAAATTTTGTACAGGTATTTTTTTGATGATTTCATATAAAAGATCTATTTTTTTTCCCTATAACTTTTGATAATTTCTATTTGCAGTTTCATTAGCAAATTGATTTTTTCATGGAAAGTAGTTTCCAATTCCGTTTTCCGCTCCGTCAACCGATACACCACTCTGCTCCTCACCTAGTGTAATTGGCAAATGTCAATGGGTTGCCTTACCGTGCAACAACAACAAACAAGTTGGTCTAGCACTGTGGATCGATTTACTATTGACAATATTCTTGCAGACCGTCTGATGTGGGAAGGATGTTTATCACGACTGCAATATAACTCGCTTGTAAGAGTCTAATATAATTAATTTCATTTAAAAAATACTTTATTTGATAAATGCAATCTTAAGATCCAAAGAAATGGATTTTTTGCATATAGCTTCACCAGTGTATATGGATTTCTTCAAGCTTGTTCTCATAGCACGGACTGAACTTTTATATTCCATTCCCAAACCAAAGAATAGTTTCGTTTGATTAAAGCCGTATCGATTATTATTAATTGCATTTATTTCATGACCAAGCAAAGCACTCATGGTCTTATGACAGGTTGCAGGAAATGATAGGTGATGCAGAAAGCCCTCGACACAGAGGCATGGTTGAGGAATAAGGAGGGGGTTGTCTGAAAACACCTGCTCGAGTCCCCGAAGGAGGTTGGAGGCCCCATAAGCTTCATGAATTGGTTGTTCATCTATTGAATTTCTTCTGACATTATACAGTAACAAAGATATATTTGTAAATACATGCATTACATGCATTGCATCAATGATATTTCAATCTCTGGAGTTATTTTTTCACCAATCAAGTGATAGTGGATCTCTATTACAATTTTTCATTTTCCATAAAATCTTGCTAAATATTGAAAATGCCCCCAAAGGGATCTGGCCTACAGTCCCCCAAATCACTAGCTGTCTTTGAATAGGCAGCTGCCTTGACAAAAATGAGTTTGTTTGTTTTTCACATGAAGGAGGCACATCTTGATGTTACCAATGCTTCGACGACGCACGAATGGATTAAAAGCTAATCATTTAAACCTGTCGACAATAGCTGTAGCATGTTTTGTCGGATTCATTGATTTCAAATTTGTAAATTTGTTCTATTTCTCTTAATATTTCTTGATTCCAATTATAAACAGTTGATAAAATATTCCCGTTGTTCTTATAGGCCTCCCTTTGTATCGGAAGATAATAGAGATTGCATCAAGGATAAACATATGATTGAGTTGCGGTGTCTGCTATAACTACACAGCATAATTCTGCAGATTTCATAGGTGTAGTCTGCATCCGACTCTTAAGGTACCATCGCTGTCTGATACTCTCTGTTCTCTTCCCACTGGCCTTCTCTTCTCTTTTAGTTCGTCTGGATACCTATTTTGATTGCAAGACTCCATCTTCTGTGGTTTGTGACTACAACCTTCCAGCAATGTCTACGTTACGAAGAACAAACCTTCCTACACATCTGAAGCTAGTGAAAACCATGCCATGAAGCATATCCTTACATATTCTTTCTTCAATTGCAAACGTATTAGGGAAAATGACTTTAATACTAGTGCTCATAATAATTGCAACGAGTTCGAAGGTGTAAAGATTTCCTTTCGTAGTGTTTTTTTTTTATAATTGTGCAATTTTTTGTTGTTTATATCAATCATACGACGTTCCAGTTGATTGATCCAACGGCCTTTTTCAGCTTTTGTGTGTAATATCAGTAAAGAGACAGTCTCTTTTTCTGGTTTCTTGCACAGTGTAAATCAAACAGAAAATTTAAATGTTAATTTAAATGTACATTTATTAATAGTCATACTCCATGTGATACGGCTTGTTACAGGCTATTTTCATTGAAATCTTCTCAGTTCTTTCCTTCGTTAAATAAAGGATTACA
This sequence comes from Thysanoteuthis rhombus, assembly GCA_963457665.1. Classification (NCBI taxonomy): domain Eukaryota; kingdom Metazoa; phylum Mollusca; class Cephalopoda; order Oegopsida; family Thysanoteuthidae; genus Thysanoteuthis; species Thysanoteuthis major. Next base: position 20,797,785 of record OY735239.1, read on the forward strand.
TCTCGTGTCCTTGTCAAGCAATTCTGGTCATTGATATACCAACCAGAAAAAACATTTTTAGCTGCACTCGGTAGAGAGACTTAACGATTAAGTCTTTCGTTGGTAATCCAGGATTTCTTTAATTCCACACTGATTTATACAATTGACTGACGTGCTGATTACAGACATTCTTTCTTGTAAATTAAAAAATGTCATTGTTTTGTTTTTTGATTTAAAACAGTTTTACAAGTTTCCTTTTACATGACAAGCATTTTTCTGCTCAAATCTGTTTATAGGATTTTTTACTTACACTACGATCAAAATTCGTTGTTGACTAAATACTACACATGAACTATCTCCGGTTGATATATAACTCACCCAACGTCCGTCTGTCTGTCTCTCTGTCTGCCTCTCCCTCTTTCTACACACACACACACACACACACAATATATATATATATATATATATATATATATATATATATATATATATATATATATATATATATACATATATATATATATAGAGAGAGAGAGAGAGAGAGTGAATCCCCCTGCAAAAAAATTACAAATACATTTCAATTCTTCGAAATGCTTTTTATATACCGAATTCGTTTCACTTGAATGATTCCAAATGGTGGTTGAGAGATATTTTTAGCAGCATAATTCTTACCTTCAAGAAGGAGAGTCTATCATTACGAGCTGTGAAAACTACACAAACATTATGTGAGTAGATTAGTTAATACCGATAAAGAAATCACTGTTATATATGAATCTTCATGAAAGAAAATTTTAAGAAAAAAAAAAATAGTGAATCTGGCTCAGTTGAAAAGTCCATTGTATCAAATGATGGGTACCAGGTATTTTTATCAGCAAAACTTTTACTTTCAAGTGGAAGAGTTAAGATTTACTGACTGAAAAATAGTTCACGCAGTTCATTATATAGTATATATTAACTTAGTATGTTTTAGTATCAGATTATCTATATTGGAAGATCTGATAAGTATGAAACCCGCAAACAACGATTAGTAAGATTATCTTACAGATCATTGCTATACGATGTACTTCCAGATCTACATTTTTCTTTATCGTTTATTCATTCTGTATCTGGTGATGAATAGTGGGAGATCCACTGAAGAAAGTTACCACAAATAACAACCCGCAGTTTCACCTTGCTGACCATTGCTATATGATGAGTACCCTAAAATTATTTTTTATGATCTACGAGGTAATACCAGTGGAAAATATTCAGGGATTTATTTGGATTGAAATATTCTCTGAGCAAAAATACTGAATTCTTTTGCCGGGAAATGTTCGAAACAGTGAGTAGGAAGTATTTGCATTAGCAAAATTTTCATCCTCCCCGTGGAAGATTCGACCAGAGAACAAAGGAAATAACGATATTCATTATTAGGGTAAATCGGCACTACTTACTACCCCAGTCATCCCAGTAAGAAATTCGAGGTGTTTATCGAGAAACGATCTTCTTATGATGGAGTAAAACAAAGTAAGAGTGAGTGGGGGTGGATATTTTTTCCTTTTCACGTGAAAGAAGGGGGATTTTCATGGCTCTTTACGATAAAGTGAAAGAAAGGGATATAGTGATAATGAGAGAGTTTTTATGATAGAGAGAGAGAGAGAGAGAGAGAGAGAGAGAGAGAGAGAGAGAGAGAGAGAGAGAGAGAGAGAGAGAGAGAGAGAGAAGAAGCTGTTTTTTCTTTTCGTTCGAATTTCTGGCTTGGATGGCTTATCGGATGTGATGGGCTTGGTGAAAAGTAGCGCCCAAGATAATGAATAAAAACATAGAATTTTGGAAGTGGCAATTGTTAAGAGGAGATCTTTGAGGAGTTTTGGAAATTTATTTTGGCTTTCATTTTATCTGCATCTGTTTTTGTGGACTATTCAAATTCAAAGCCAACGGACATCTTGAAGTCGGTAGGAATCGAATCGTTCGATTTCAAATTTATCATAAAAAGGACAAAATAATAAAAGAATACCTTGGGCTGGTCTGTGGCTGAGATAGTAGTACCAAAGGTCGGTGTTCAAGACCGGATTTAGAATGCTGAATTTCAAGATAGACATGATGCCACCGCTTCATCATTGACGCCGTACGATCTTCCTACTCCATTTTCCTCATTCTTTTTTTTTACATTATGATCTACTAAGTTAAGTTAGTTTAAATCAATAAACCTCTATTATTTCAATTCTAACTTCCTTCCGTGGACACGGCTAAGATGAATGAATCATGCAGCTTTGGGTTACCGATGGGATGAGAATTTATAGCCGAGCAGACATAAAAATTACCAGCCAATCTCTTAGAATCTCTTACATAGTATATCTTGCGTTGTCATGTGATAACACACAAGCTAGAAAATTCTTATTATTGATTGACAACTCTCGACTCGCATTTGATTTGCTGATTACCTTTTGCACTCCGTAAGATGATCGAAGGTTTCTTTGCCCGGTTCCATCTTTGGAATTTCAAATGGATCTTTCTTTTATTTCATTCAGTTAAAAATTAATCATGTTTATTGATATGTTTTATGGATGTATCTTTACTATAACTCATTCGCAAAATTAATTAGCGATTCACTTTCGAAAAAAGGCCCTTCTTGGTGAAAGTAAACAATGTAACACATATAGAAACAGTGATACATAATTTTTAAGTTTGTATTTTTATATAACATCTAATAAGTTCACTGACACATGATGCACATGTGCGTTTTGTGACTTTGTTGCGTATCGCTCCAGATGCATGTGTGCGTCCATTCCATGGCTTTATTTAGTATTATATAATTAGCTACGATACCTCACTACACTCAGTTTATAACTTGTAGCACTGTGCAGAAGATGTGCTTGCATTGTATGCGTGCAATCCAAGAAAATAGCAAATGCACTTTTTAAATTTATTTCTTCGAGATCCTTTACTTCGGTGCTGACTTTATATAATAAGATAGAGAGCGAAACTAAATTTCCATCTACTGTTTGGAAAACTCTCAGCCAGACTTCAAGAACATCTTTTTTTATAATTGCATTTGGTAATCGGTAGAATCTTTTGTATAAGTATATATACATACATATATATTGCATTATATTATTTTGAAACTCTTATTTGAAATGATCTCCCGTTATTAGATGGTGAATGTATGGTTTGGACTAGACAATGTAAATTGAATAAACAATTGAAGAAAATGGAGCTAGTACATGAATCGTATCTAAGAGCGATAGGGTAGCCGCTTCAACGTAGCGTTGCTCTTACCATTGAGTAAAACAGTCACCGGTAATGCAAAGGCCAAAATAACTGCTTCCTCTCCAAATTCTCATTTTGTTCACTCATTGTCTGTTTATGCTCTATTTGTTTCTTTCATCGCAGACAAGTATTCTATCGGTTATATATATATATATATATATATATATATATATATATATATATATATATATATATATCAGTGAGTGCAAAAAGTATCCGATACATTTCGAAAAGTTAATTTCAACATCTCCATATAACTTCAAAATCCACAGAATTTGGACGAAAGATAAAAAATATGATATTGAAACAAGATTGAACACTGGAAAGTTATCTACAAAAATTCGGAATATTTGATCCAAATTCTGTTTTTAAGGTGCATAAGTATGTTGAAATAAACTTTTCGAAACTATTGGATAAATCAATTCAAGCATTCACCATATATATACATACACATATGTATGTGTGTATATGTGTCTATGCACTCGTCCGTGAGTGTATGTGAGTGTATGTGAGTGAAGCAAATGGATGCGTCTGTGTGTGTCTATCATCTATTGTTCGATTTTCTCTTTCTCAGTCTTACGAATTCTTCATGCAGATATCGATCTCTAAGACCGCTTCAATGTTGCATCGGTAATCAATAAATATCATACATTGTATTTCTTGTCATAAATATAGGATATTGATGCGTGAAACGGATCAAAATTCCTTTGATCATTATAAATAATGCATGCGTTATATGCGACATTTTGCTGGGCTTCTGCAGTAGTTTGTCGATTCTTCCTGACCGACTTTTGCCCAAAGTATACACACACACACACACACATATATATATATATATACATACACACACATATATATGTATATATATATATACACACATACACACACGCACGCACACACACACACACACACACACACACACATATATATATATATATATATATATATATATATATATATATGTATGTATGTATATATATACACATATATATATATATGATAATAATGATGAGCTACTTCCAATCGAACAACATTTTCACATCGCAGGCAAAGATTTTGATAGAGATGCTAAATTTGTTATCATCATAAAGATGGAGAAGAGCATACCTATAGCAATACTTGAACCTCATTTAGACCAATAGACTATTCACCCAGAGACTATACTATCTAATAGACTCAAGAGTGAATATAACTTCAAGAATATTCAAAATCTTACAATGACATTGATCTAGATAGTCACCTTCTCATATTTCAAAAACGACTCTACGCACATGCAAATGAAAAAAAATTCTGAAAATTTTCATTGAAAATCTAAACCAAATTATTTCATAGTATTCCCTAACCACTTGAACTTGGAGTTAATTAAAACAAATCAAGCGGGTTTACACCTAATTGTTACCATTGATATTACCTTTACTAATTATTATGTATCCCAACCCAAGAGAGCTTTACTCTGATACTAAGACCAAAAATAATGAAAGAAATAAAAATCCTAAAAATAATAAAGATAATGGATGAGCCATCATACTAAAGGAATAAACCATTAGACTAATGTACATGACTTTCATAGACGCACTAAAGGCTTCAGTGACTTTTAATAATTCCAACTGATATATTATAAGATAATAACATAATTTTGTTGCCCAAAGAGCATCAAACACTTATCTTTTTACTCCATCTGTTGTCTTCTGTCTTTATGTGTCCAGCTCATCTACTTTTTTGTCACTTGTATGATATCTTTTACTTTGGTCCACTCAGATATGAAAAGAAAACAATATATATACATTTATTTATATGTGTGTGTGTGTGCATGTGCGTGTGTGTGTTGGTATATATATATATATATATATATATACACGCATACAATGCACGTATATATATATATATATATACATATCACATATCAACACACACACACACACACACACACACACATATATATATATATATATATATATATATATATATATATATATATATATATATATAGAGAGAGAGAGAGAGAGAGAGAGAGAGAGTCCAGAAACGTTAAACCCAAAACAACCCAACATTTTCAAAGATTTTGTTTGTGTAACTTCAGTCACTCATTTCCCAATGCAATTCAAATAATTTTCTCCAGTGTTTTTTCCCCATGTTTTGCATTTACTTTCTACTATGGTAGAATGTATAATTTTTCTCTCGTTGGGCTCATCGGTTATTGAACATGTAACATGTATATGTGTGTGTGTGTGTGTGTGTGTTTGTACGTGTATGTGTATATCAAACACTAAATATTTATAAAAAAATTTTCAAAATCTTATGTCATTTCAGTCTGTTATTTACCAATATCTGATAATGCAATTCATGTAATTTTCTCCAATGTTTCTTATGTTTCACAGAGAATTTGATATTAAGGTACTATGTGTGAATTTCTCTTGTTGTTATTCACATTTTTTTTTACCATTTAAATGTTTCGGGGATTCAAAACAAAACAGTTATATTATCATGGATCCCCGGCAATGTTTATCATACCCCAGTTCAGCTATATGCATATGGATGTTATTAAGAAATGGATGTATGATCCAACCAAATGATAATAAATTGTGTTACATTATATTGGAACTCTCATTTGAAATGACCTCCATTACACTGTTGATGTATCATTTGACCTTGACAACTAATAATTACAGAAAATGGAACTGTTGTAGAAATCGAACCTATGACTGTTAGGGGACCCGCTTCAACGTAGCGTTGCTTTTACCATTGAACTAAACAGCTACCAGTAATGCATGGACACAAATAACTGTTTCGACTCTAAATTCTTCCCTTTTGCATATCCATGGTCTATATCTGCTCTATTTGTTTCTTTCAACGCAATGCCTGCATCATCCTAATTTTCTCTAATTTAGCATTTACTCCATATCATGTCTAGAAAAAGTTTTTTTTTCTAAAATCCAACCAACGTAATAGGCTCTTAATGAAAGTGTGTGTGGAGATTCATTTGCAATGTGAGTTTATGCTAAACGTGTGCGTTGGTTCACTTTCGGCGATGCTTACACTTGATTTTTGAAAATTATATCCCCCCCCCAAAGCAAGAGCAGTTACTCATTTATTTTAATTTATCATCCAAACATGGCATGCTGTCAAAAGATGTTGCTCACGTTGCGGTTTTTATTGAGTGATTAACTAGACCTGTCCGTCTATTCATCAAGCCGAAAGTGATTTTTTTTTAAACAATCGCTCGTGTGTACTTAAATCTGCGCCATTCTTGATGATAGTTAAGCGGAGAACGATAACAAACACCATCTGAAAAAAATCCTAGCATCTTCATAAAGGCGATATAAGATCGATCAGCTCCAATCGTTTCGGTGTCCTTCCCATTGGACTCAATTGTTTGATTTGTTAAGAATCGTGAACTACTTGAGGGGCAACAACAAGTACTGGTTAAACAAATACACGCACAGGCGTCTTCGTTCTTTGTAAAGTAGACCATCATCCTCAACCTCAAGGGATAACCTCGACGGCAACTCCGAATCGACATAAAATATATAATGGTCCTTTCTATTCAAATGGCCAAGATCCATTTGAATGAGCTACTCAATGAACTTCTTGAACAGAAAAAAGGCCAAACTGGATACAAACAGTCACGTTAACAATTCAATCTGATTTACCCCTTTTCTGTGGATTGAAATGTCACTTTTATGAAGTGTCTGATAGAAGAATCGAACTCAATTCTCGTGGCCTGCAGCCAAGCTAGTCGGACGATTTGGGGCGTGTTGGTCCACAGAGAAAGGGGCCCCTGGCTTGCGTTATTGAGCATAATTTAAAGATCGGTTTCATCCTTAGGATGATTAATGGTTTCACCACGAGAGATTCTCTACGATCCCCTGCTGCTTACAACATCTTATCCACTCAAAGAATCACCCATATATGTGCTGACCAGGTCCAACGTGGCTTAACTTCGATGATAGTACGAGAACCAGTGCGTCTAATACAATTAGGCTGTAGAGCAGCACAATGAACTTCTTGAACGTAGAAAGGTCAAACTTGATACAAAAAGTCATTTGATAACAATTCAATCTACCCCTTCGCTTCTCTGAATTAAAAGGTCACTTTAATGGAGTGCTTGACAGAAGAATAGAAGATTAACTTTGAACAAAATGGCAAGTTTGGTTGCCGCCATAATGTCTCCAAGTTATGGAAAAATCGTATTTGAAGATATTATTCATCTCACTGAATGACTACGGTTGAAGTGGAAACCTCTTTAGTGGAAAGATCTTTTTACTTTGTCTAGAACTTTGAGAAGTGTCATTAGCATCAAAACTTTTATTCAGAAAATCCAATCACTTCTTCCCATCTTTGATATTAACACATTTTTGAGGCCAGTTTATTCTACAGCCTACTTCAGGTGTAATGTGTGATATCCGTTAGAAAAGAGTATTTTTTTCGGTCTCTCTCTCAAAAAACAAAAACTCTTCCCTTACGCATATAATATATAATACCCAATGAAGGTCGTAGAATGAACCGGTCGATACGTTGTGCTAATATCAAAGATGAGGAGAAAAGATTGTCCAAACAAACGTAAGAAAGATTATTTTTCTATTCGACCATCATTTGCAAACACATGAATTGATTGATTCGGTAACAGAATTGCTCCCAGCGCTGATCTATGCATTTTTCTTCATTCACCATTCATACCCCTATCAAGAGTGTTGTGAGGTTAGGTGAACGCAGACAATTGTTGTTAAGACCCCCGTTGCCGCTTACCAGGCCAGTTGAAGCTTCATTCTGCTGATGGCACCTGGTATTCTCCAATATTCAACCGTCTAGGCAATGACCAGGCTCGATGTTGCTCTTCTGAGATCTAGTGTATCACATGTGATTTGGCTGTAACCCATTGCCCCCGGAATAAGTTTCCCAATCTTAGGCTACGAGAGAACCATTAAAAAGTTTTCGGTATTAGCAGTGGATTCAACTCTGCCCCTGGGTCCTGGTGATCGTATCTTTGGATTTTTGTTCATTAAAATGAATGAAATGAAATAAACAAAAGTAAAAAAAAACTCAAGTTTGATTCGATCCAATTCAAATTGATGAAAAAATTGATGAAAATGAAAATGTTGTTTTTTTAGAGCTTCAAAATTGACGTTAGCTTGCTTTAATCGTGAGAATGCGTTTCCAGACTTGAAATAAATCATAGATAAATGAAAAAAAAATGATCACATTTTGATAATATCCGTTGGAAATGTTCTCCAAGAGGGACATGTCAGTATTCTTTGATTGATGGCCCGTACAATAAACTGATATCATGTAAACGCTAAGGGGGATGGTGTATGGAGTGTGAAGTTCGATCCTTGATGGGTGTTTCTTGCGTGTGAGTCCGTGTCGAAGTTATATTCGTGCAACATATATCTTACAGTCAATGAGGTGAATTACATTATCAATGAATGTTTCACAAGTGTGACCCTTTGACGAACATGATCTCACAAAATAAATGAAGAAAGCCTAAATTTAGTTTGAGATGTAATGGACAAAAACTGAGAGTTAAATTAATCTTAATTCTATCCTCCACTGTGTTGGACACAGGATGTTTTTAAAGTCAGATATTTAAAAAAGTGTGGTTATAGCCACATATGTTAATATTCATTCGATCCAAACTTCAACGAAAATGTGACTGACTGTGAAGAATTTTCGTCCACGGATCTCATCGTATAATCTCTCATCTGTGTTATTAATATTCAATACTGAATGGAATGCATTGATAAGGAAGAAAATTATTTTGAAAAATATTTATCTATGTTGTATGAAATGAACGCTTTTTCCATCAACTGATTTACCTACGGATACAACAGAGAAAGATTAAATTCAAATCTAAGACTTTTTCAAATGAATCATTATTATCCAAACAAATGGTATAATACAGATATTTTGGATTCACTTCATAGCCAAAAGAAATGGGAAATCAGTTGCTCTGGAGAACTAAAATGAGAGGGTTGAGCTTGAGCCTTTGTGACAGTACTTGCAGAAATTGAACCATTTTGATTAAAAAACTGACCTTTGGGTATGTGGGGAGGTAAATAAATATAATACACTGGTTCTTGAACTTTTTTTGCCCATGCTTCCCTTTTACCATGTTTCAGAAGGTCGATTCCCCGTCCCAGGATTGATTGACTTAAAGAATGTCTCTCAATCTGTGGTCCCATTCGCCCTTTAAAAGCCTGGTTGAGAACCGCTTATCTAATACAAACAAATGGTATCTAGACACATGTTAATGAGTGCTTTTTGCTTGGCACACCGTTAATTAAATTTCTGAATTTTAATAACAATTCAGCTTTACGTATAATTGTATTTGTTCTTCATGCAATTACATGGTAGCAATGAGGTCTGGTTCAAAATGATTTGCAATTGAACGCTGATGACGCAATAGAGTAACGTTCATGAAATTATAGAATTGCCATAGAAATATTTCTAATTGATTGTTTATGTAGAAACGTTTTCAATTTGTTGTTGTCACACGGTATTTGTTCAAGTCCACGACAATCGTTTGTTTGTCTCCATGGCAACAATCCATTCGTATCCCTGACTATGAGTTCGTGTTGATTGTTAAAATTGTCTCAGGTTAAAGTTCAAAACATATGGAAGCATTTGAGATATGATCAGACGGAGAAAAAATGTTGAAGCTGTTACGGCACCAAGGAAATGCCACAAAGAATGAATGAATATAACTGATTTAACAACATCAAAGATTGAACCGGATTGCAGTATGAACTGTAATGGACAGGAAAAAGCGGACGACTACTGCGTCATTCAACATCGAAGGACAGAGAATCTAAAGAAGAAAAGTTCAGCTTAGAACAAATACGTAACAATTGTGAATTATAAAAGGGGTATTGTATGCAACATTTATCTAAAAATAACTGAATAACTGAATGATTGCAAACGTGAATTCACGTGAATAATCGAGTGGCTGCCGTAAATTGTAAGATTAGAAAAAAAAGGGGAAACACATCAATATAGATCTACATAGGAACATCAACACACACACACACACACACACACACACACACACACACACACACACACACACACACACACACACACACACACACAACCCTTCACAAATATGTGTGTATTAGAAAGCGTCAGCAAAGATTTCTTCAGTTTTCCAGTTGGTTTGTCTGTTTGGCTGGCTGTGTATGTACTGTGCATATAGACTGCATCAATGTTGAACTTTTCAACATTTACTCCTTATGACTTATAACTTATTTTTTTTCGATGATACCTCCCATAAATGCAATTTTATTGCAAGATTCGATTTACAATGTAATCTTTGGCTACATTGATCCCCAGTTTGTGTCTGATGATGTTCACTGTTGTTTTTGTTTTTTGAAAATTCTTCTTTCTGTGATCACTGCCAAACAAAATATAGGAGACGTAACTTATTCATTGATCATCCCTTTTTCGATATTTTGATTGAACGCTTCCAATATGGCATGCTGCCAAAAGGCGTTGGTCTTGCAATGATTTCCATTGAGTCGCGAGCCAGAGTTTTGTCTCTCTCTCTCTCTCTCTCTCTCTCTATATATATATATATATATATATATATGTGTGTGTGTGTGTGTGTGTGTGTGTGTGTGTGTGTATTAGGGAATGGATATGTGTTTGCTTATTCATGATCTCTATCTTCTCTATTAGTTTCTTTCAACGCTACAGTTATGTGGTGAGAAATGGATATAGGATCCGGCAGAATGATTGTGAATTGCATTGAATTATATTGACACTCTTATTTGAAATGATCTCTCGTCATAACACTTGGCCGAAACAACGTAAATAGGATAATAAATTGAAAAAATGGGGCTGTTTGTTGGGGCTTTAAGGTAGCTTTGCTCTTACCATTGAGCTAAACAACCGCCGGTAATGCAAAGGCATAAATGACTGTTTCAACTCAAAATCTGAATTATCATTTCTTTCATATATATATATATATATATATATATATATATATATATATATATATATATATATATATATATATGTGTGTGTGTGTGTGAGTGAGTTATTATGAAATGGATATATGATCCGATAGAATGATCATAAACTGCATTATATCATACTTTGAATGTACCATTTATCCCAGACAGCGTACACAGAATAAACAATTAAAGAAAATGGAGAAGCTGCAGGAATCGAATCTGCAACCGATAGGGTAGCTACTTCTACGTAGCGTTGCTATTATCATTGAGCTAAACAGCCACCGATGATGCAGAGGTACAACTAACTCTTTCATCTCCAAATTCTCATTTTTCCTTATTCACGGTTTATATCTGCACTATTTATTTCTTTCAACGCGACATTTTTTTGTCCCTCTTACAGACTTGATTTATAAGCTCATTAGTGCACCTGAAACTGTGGATTACATTATATCACGAGATATAAATGTCTGATCTCAGCGTTTAGTATTTGAATGAATATGATTGTTAAAAACGAGTGCCCTCGTCTCTTTTGTCTATTGTGTGATGATTTGGCTGTCAGAATCAATTTTATTTACAACGTAGTTACGTGGATTTATACCTCAATAGGTATTCTGTGCTGGACAGTCATACATTAAAGGCCCGTGAATTTATGGTTTTATAAATTATCCGAATTTTATGGGTGTCTATCGCTTTTAAAATCTCTATCTATTGAATGAACACACACACACACTCTCTCTCACACACACACACACACACACACAGAGACATATATACACACGCAGACAAATATTTGTGTGTGTCTATATGTTCTATTCTGTTACAGTCGTATTATTTGTAGCAAGCAAAATTTTACCTACTTAGTATGTCAGTCAATGTAAGTATCTATCGATGTTCATATCTCAGTCTTTTTACATCTATTTATCTATCTATCTATTTATCTATCTATCTATCCATCTATCTATCTATCTATCTATCTATCTATCTATCTATCCATCTATCTAATTGAGTTAAAAACTATCTACATCAATCCTTTCTTGCTTTAAATTCAGTTCTATCAAATAGAATCGATGGACAATTATATTGGAAAACATTTGGGTACTTCAACCGTTTTTCTTCGAGGAATTCATTTCTATTGAATGAAAGGAATGTAAGTTACCCATTACTTATATTCTTGTGTTTCTTTATACATTATCAACAAATTCCTAGATATCTTTCTTTGATTCAATTAATAGATCAATGTATATATGCAAATTAAATTTTGTATTAAATCCTGTGACGCTTCCACATTAACACTTAGAATCCTTTAATTCGCAATCGAGACTTTGTGAATTGATTTCAACTTCATCTTTCTGATTATTTGTATCTTGTGTTGCTTCTTGTTTTCAGTTATGTTTTTCAGATTTCTATTTTTGCACCACTTGGCCAGACATTTCCATTAAAATCTTAGTCTATCATATACCTCTGCCAACACTGTTAGAAAAGGTAAATGAATCCATTTCCGTCCGTCTCTCTATTTCTCCACACGATATTTCCAAAGATCAAAAAGAATTTAATGGCATTTTGTGGGAAGGTGGGTCATAGCCTGAAAGAGAAGTGATTAAATTTTGAAGTTGGTCCAGGAACTGATCATGAAATATTCTAATTATTCCAAAGAAGGTGGTCATAGAAGAAAAATAGGGTAGTTAGATAATTAGAGAAATGAATTTCAGTGGAATTTTCTTGAAAGGTAGGTCCTGGGCTAAGAGAGAATCGATTAAATTTTGAATCGAGCCAGCAATATTTTCGATTGAGAGATGTTTTATCATTCTATACGAGATATTCATGAAAGGAAATGGGTCAGTTAAAAAAGCTGGCTTAGAATTTATGGGAGAAAACTTAATATAAATTCTTGCATTTTATCTCCTCATCTTTTTCTTCAATATATAATTTCTATTTCCTCGTTTTTATCATGTTTTTAGTAACTGGCCTTGGCAGAGGTAGGTGCTCTCTGAATGTTTCCTTGCTATTTATTTCAAAGGCCATTTTTCTTTTCGAAAAGATAAACGTTTTGTAAAGGGCATCTTTATGGAACATACCTACACACAAACACACGACCCCTCACACAGTCGTCTGCATATGCACACCTACGCATGCGTCCCCAAATCAACAACGACAATAATAACAACAAAATATCGGAAAGAATCCTTTTAGTTTAATTCAATAAAAAAATTTTATTTCATGATGGTCCATTATTATACCTTATTTTTTGAGATTATTGTTTTCATTTATCATGTTTTTCTTAGCAAGTATTTCTGGAATGGTTGAAATACAAAATATTAAAGTATTGAACGTGAATTATATCACACACACACACACACACACACACACACACACACACACACACACACACACACACACACATATATATATGTATGTATATATTTTGCATTATGTTTTGTTACAATCGAATTGCATTGTATTAAACGGTTCTCGTGCGATCATTGAAGCAAATTCGAGCTTGGTCCGTACCTAGAGAAGAGACCATCCGGAGAAGTTACTATTCACTTTTGATTCCTTAAAGAGGGGGCAAATTCTTCCTCGCTTTTGATCACTTGATGAATAATATATGAACATCCAAGTCTGGTTGGTCACTCAATAGAAACCATCAGGTGATCAATGTTTTTAGGTAGCATATGGTATAGGGATGATCAATTAAAAACTTGAAAAAAGTGGTAATCAGTGTATTTTTACCTTCTGTTAGGCAGTGATCACTGACAAGTTCAATCTTTTAAAAGACGCTGAGACACAAGGACATATTAACCTAAACTTACATTGTAAATTGAACTCCACTTCACTAAAAAAAACCTTTATACACACAACATATGATAATTAGCCAGACAGACAGACCCACTTACAAACTGAAGTGACCAATGTTGATGTTGACTGTACTGTTGTTGACTATGGTGATGTTGACGTAATGAAAAGGTATACATACGTATATTGAACAGAAAGTAAGGGTCCGGTGTAGCATTAAAATCACATTGTAAAATAGAACCCCCACCTAAAACTTTTAAACGAATTTATTTCCAAAAACTTTTAGCTTTACCCCCACCCCAATACACATACACCTTGATCTTTTGAGCATGCAGGCCAGATTTGATTTGGTTGTGCCCATGTCTAGATGGTTTCTATAGCAGTGACAACTCTCACCTTTACTGGTATTCCTTAATTAGAGCGATTAATTCATTTCAAAATTGTCCGTACTGTTCAAAAGGTTTTATAATAATTAATTGTTTCGTTTCTGCTGATACTTAGTTATATTAATTTCTACAGCAATACCTTAACCGTACACCACCAAATCTGCATTAATTAAAACCGCACAATGCAAGGTATTCCAAAGCAAACAGCTTAACAGGAAATTATAGCTAAAAGTTGCACCACTATTAGATCTGACTTGTTTGTATAACAATAAAGAGCTAAAAAGGAAGCATTATGAAATCTGACTCGAACAGTTTCTGACACGGTATTATGCCTGAAGAAATGGTAAATTACTGAACCTCAATTTCCGTCTCTTCGAAAAGACAATTATATCATTGACATTATTTTACTCGACAAACAACCAGGCAATGGTGGCAAATCAATAAATAGCAGATTTGGTCAGTCATACAAACGACCATGTGATTGTTATCTTTTTGAATCTCTCTCTCTCTCTCTCTCTCTCTCTTTCTATCTATCTATCTATCTATATATATATATATAAGTTTACTCATGTCTATCTATGTTCATGTCTATCTACGTATGTTCATACCTATTATTCTCTGTTCATATCTATCTAGCTATCTATTCATATCCAGACTCAACCACACACACTCTCTCTCTCGCACACACACACACACACACACATTCACTCACTAAAACACATACACAAACTACACATTTAATGATTTTGAATTTTCTTTCTTTCTTTCCATCCAGCTTCATCCCAAATCTTCAATTATCAACCCATTTTCTTATTATTTCATGTCTTTTTCTATCTATTGTCATTTGTAAAGTTTCCCTTTGATTATAAACAAAAAGTTCTTTGTAAATTTGCCAAGCACAAAAGATAATCAATATTCCCCAGTTGTAATAATATATCTTTGAATGGAAATCGATGATTCTTTTATGAAGATGAAAGAGAGCAATCATTGAAATTCGGTCAATGCATCTGTAATCTCAGAAAATTGATAATGTTTTGAAAATGGCTGAGCAAAATGTTGATTGGAATTATTCTTAATTTATCAATTTGATTTATTAAGACTTTGATAAAGCACAAAGATTTATATTACTCAAATCTTTCTTACTTTTTCACTGTCATTGTCGTTGTGATTATCTTCAACAAAACTTCTCAAAGTAAGGATCGGAATATTTCCGGGGGTCAAGTAGAGATCATTTGGAGTCGTAGAAATATTTGAAAATATTTAGAGAATAACTTGAGTTGTTTCTCTCTCAACTCTCTCTATGGAAATGTTCTTTTATTTTTCTATTTCTTTTCATACCTTAAAAATTATTACAGAGCATGAATATAAATCTTTTGGTTTTTATTTGTTTTTAAGTTTAGTTACTGTTAGTTTACGAGCCGAGGGTAATATATAGACTTGCTTCCTCTGATCCAATTGCTGTCACTTGATCCCCAGTGAAAGTCACCAGTATTAGCTAATGTGAAAACTCATCGTCATCATCAATAACAACAACAGCAATAACAACAGCAACAACAACAACAACAACAACAACAACAACAATAATGATAATAATAATAATAATAATAATAATAATAATAATAATAATAATAATAATAATAATGATAATAATAATAATAATAATAATAATAATAATAATAATAATAATAATAATAATAATAATAATAATAATAATAATAATAGCAGCAGTAGTTTTACTTGAAAATAATTTCTTGGTAATTCTTTGCGATCCATCTTAATCTGGAAATTTAATTTGTTTCATTAACATGATATAATCAGCACTTTCATATCACTGATCTAACCACATGAAGGGTCAACTGTACTATGGATCAAAACAGTTTCTCCGGGTAATCGTACTCATTAGCATAATTACCAACATGAACCTAAAAGAAATTGCTTTTTCAGTTCATCAACTTCAAAGTAGAAAAAATAAATTAAAAAAAAAACTCATCCGTCAATTATCTTCTGAACGAACTTTTCATTTGAATTTTAGTTGGAGTGCAAATTCTGGTGAATTACTAACAACCGTCAACCAAAACTGCCAATATCTGTAATCAACATCGGTTTTATAATATTTTAGTTAATCTGGTTATCTGACTCCCCAGGAGAAGACAGGGGTCAGTGACATCATTAAATCCATTAAAATCTCAAATGGCAATCAGCTGGCCATGTTGCAAGAATGGCAGACAACTGATAGACATTGCGACACACGACATGATTAATCATCCCTATTACCAATGCTTTAATTGATCATCCCCAACATGACATGATGCCAAAGAGACGTTAGTCCTGTGACAGTTTCTATTGATTGAATAATCAGGTGACCCATGATTTAGTTTTAGCTTCTATCACACTGAAGTTGAGGAGGTTCAGAAGAAAGAAAGCATTGCAACAATGAGAGAAGATTCATTAAATTATTTGATAGCACATTGAATCCTTCATGATTATCATATAGCCCTTTAGATCTATTTGATTTTGTACATAATCAATTCACTGATGACCATGGTCCAGTGGTAGAATGCTAACCCCCGATTCGACAGACCGAGCCAGGTCATTACTTAGACGGGTGACCATTAGGGAATTCCAGGTGCTGTAAGCGGAACAAAGTTTCGACAAGCCTGATAAACCAGAAGTGTGTCTCACTAAAAAAATGCCTGTGTGTTTGTAACCCAGCTACACCCTATACATGGGGAATTGATTCGGATTGGCCTCACTTTCATTTACTATATATCTTAAGCAATTTTAAAAGTGACTTCTTTGTTTATTTAAAAAGATGATATATATCTTTTTATAAACAATAGCAAACCTCAACGTTAGCGCTATTACTCACGCATCTACCTTATTTAATTTCCAGCCAGCCAGCCAGGTAGGCGAATTTCTAAATGAAACATTCTCTAACCAGCGGATCAGAAGGGATGGACTGATTCAGTGAACCCTGTAGGTCACCTTCATCAGCCACTCTTGTTGTAATTGTGTTTATTACAATTTTTCATTTATCATATACACACTACAAAAGTTGCACTAATCCATCAAAGTAGGAGTGGAGTTTCACAATGCATCAGCCAGACCTGTTCTAATTGTGTTTATTACAAAGTTGGAAATTACAATTAATTTTTAGAATCAACTATGGAGAATGATGCCCTCCTGTCTCATGCTTTAATTTCCTGGAACTTGGAAATTCGATGGCCTTCTCGTTCACCCGATTGGATCGCCCCAAGTTTTTTGTCTGTTTAACTATATGACAAAAACCTGCATATACAAGCAAGCCAATAACCATTCAAGAGTTGAAAGAATCCGATAGGAAATTAGAGCAATAACAGGAGAATCTTTGCACCGTGATATGGAAAATTCACTCGGAGGAGCATGACTTTTTGATTCTAAAAATAGATTTAAACCCTAAGTTTTACATTGTTATTCAATCTTTATAAAATCCACAATTGGTACAAGCCTGGCTGATGCAGTGTCAAACCCTGCTCCTACTTCTATTGATTACTGCACACTTTATAACGTTCATTTAATAAATGAAACATTTAAAGATATTTGTCAAAATAAATGTATTTATATATCAGAATTAAATAAGTTCTTGTGTATTTCTAAGAGAAATTTCGGAGGATATGTAATACTTATTAGTTAAGCTCAATCGGTATTAGACACGACTCCCATTTAGTCGGTCATGATTTCAAATCACAGTACGCGAATGTTAAATTTTACTCTCTTAAATCCGGAGAAAATCGTTGTTGTTGTCGCTGTTGCTACGGAAGGTAAATGAAGTCAAATGGAGTTTGACAAAACAATAACGGAATGTTTTAAGCCAAATTCAACTTATGGTGCAACTTCTGGAAAGTATTGCTCTGGCTTCTATCGTTAATCAAGTCTTTGTCTTACATGCACGTCTAGTAGCATCTCCAGCTCACAGTCAATAAAGATCAATCCGTTATCTCCAATTCAATCAGTTGTGTCAACTGACTTGTTTCAACTATCTCCAATCAGGTAATCTCAAGTAACACCTACTGCACAGTTTCTTACCTAATCAACCCATCATCCTGATAACCTACAAGTTCAACCATAAAACTCAGTGCAAATGTCAATATCTCTGAAGACATGAATTTTTGTTAATCTACCTCAGTGTAGAAGAGTATGAAAGTGTTTTAAACTCTTAATCACACAAAGAGCAATGGAAGGAGCAATGCTAGAGATCACCGTAAAAAGTAGAAAAAACTTAACATGGATTCCAGTGCGAAAGTGAAAAATATAATTTAAGTTATGAAACAACAAAACTGGAGGCGGGTTGGGCAGAAGGATGGAAGAACAGATAGAGCAAATGGTTGATGAACGAGTGTCCATAGGATAGTGAACGCAGGACGAAAGGGCTTGATACCTGATGTAGGGATGAGATGGAAACGTATGTCAATACAAACACGGCAGAGGTTAGTGTAATTACAGTTGTCATATGGAAGGGGCTGACATAGACCTTTCCCCAACAGTGAACTTATGATAACTGCTGCTGATTATATATATATATATATATATATATATATATATATATATATATATATATATATATATATATATATATATATATATATATATAATAAGCGTGAAAGTTTGTCTGTTTGATTGTCTTGAAACAAAATCACCACTCCTCAACAGATCTCTACCATTTTTTGCATGGGGTCCAGATACACCTTACAACGAAGTATATACGAAAATAAACCTGGTCCACACCTCCCTACGGTTTAATATCCAATGAAACTGTTTGGAAGTTCTTTCTCCGGAAGCGAAAAAATCGTGGGAGATAATTCAATTCCTATATTTAAATGTTTATAGATTTTTTAATCCCGAATTATGCAATCTTCAATTGGTGAAGGTTAGAAAATCAAGCAGCCTAACAGATTATTGCATTATTGTTGTGAATGTTGCCTCCGTGTGTGTTAGCAACATTCCTGTACTGCCAATAAAACGACGCCGTTCCAATCCCGATACCTCTCAGCGCCGCACAAGTAATTTTCAATAGGCCGGCAACAAGGCTATACAAGGCTCCACCCATTGAATATCCTGTGGTGTGATCAATTTGCGCTGAATGCAGAGTTTTTCCTTTGGTGATGTTTGTTTTATTTTACACAATCGTTCAAAAATCTAGCTATAAGAAAATAATTCCTGTATTCTAAAAATGTTTGATATTTCATCTTGAAAAATTCACTGCAAGAATAAGAATATTACAAAATTGGATAGAGGGAGTCAAATCTAAATGCAGATAGATAAATCAATAACTTAAAAAAAATTCTTTTAATAGTTTTACTATTAAGTCGATTCTTATTTTACGGTCGATAACTCATCGTATACTTATGTACAAATATATTCTTCCTTTTTTATATTTTATCATTTTAATAAATTTTGGACTCTGTTTGACTTTGCAGAGACAGTCGTCTTTTAAAGTTGCAGTACTTGACCTGACTTGTTTATGCTTCTCTCATGACCATGTCACGTGCTCACAAGTTGGGTCAGGCTGACAGCTTTCATCAGAAAGCTGTATGCTTATCCCAAGCATCAAGTCATAGAACAAGAAATGTTGTCTACCCAAGAGCTCTCACTGATTGAAAACGAATTGTTACAAAGAATTCTGTTTCGTGTTTTGCATAACAACTTAAAATTTAAACAATTAGCAAAAAATACAGCACTTAAGGAATAAGATACTCTTCTTTCATTCAATATAACATGACTAACGAAGGAGCCTTGTTAATAATCAACAATCAAGACAGTATTGGAAATCCTCACGAATCATAGCAGCTGACAAAAAGATTAACTTTGGAGATGTATGTGCATTCAAATGAAAAGAAATTGCACATACAATTATTAACAAAACGGAATGCATAAAAATTATATAACTGTTAAGTCATTTTAGTTCAGCATTTATCTGACACCCATTTATTTCAAGGCAACGAAATTAGTAAGATTTTTAGACGATTCAATAACGCCATGACTAAACATCCTGATCACTTTATACCTTATCAGCTTCAACGTAATGGAATAATAACGAAAATTAAAGAATATGTCTACGAGAGTATAAAGATAGAATAAATTAATATTTATATCAAAATGAATAAATTTGTATTAATGTTGACTGACCGATAGGTAGTTGAGTGGGATGGGAGATTGAACCTGGAATGCCAAGTAACAAATTACCATAGTATATTAACTCATCAGTGATACTATCGGCTCGAAGTGGTTTGGTCTCCTTTCAACTATGTACATAAGGATAATTTATTTGTTAGTTTAAAAGAAAAAATAAATCGATGGAAGCAAGATGGCATATAACATAGAAAAATTAAATTCAAGATTAGTGAAAGAAATCGTCAAATTCTTCGTTTGAATATGCTGGTAGAGAATCAACTGAAAGTAATTAGTATTCTTGAAGATGATATCATAAGTTGGTTTGCATGCAGTCTGAGATTGAAACCGACTCAATAGATTTGATATTTACACGAGTGAACACTCAGCAGCGAGTCACGTCTGTTGTTATATTCACTGACCTCCTATCGTTTTGGGGGTGGTTAACCTACGTAAGTAAGTCCTGTTTCAAAAAATGAAATGATATGTAGTAAAAAATGGCATTCATACACAATACATAATGGTAATATCCTATATGAGAGAACAAACTACTTTATGACATAAGCTATATATTAAACTCATTGCTGACTCGAGGCAGTGTCTGATCAACACTTTAGAGGTGCCATGTTGATATAACTGATTTGTTTTTAAAATTCCCGTATCGGTCATATAGTATTCAACTGATGATCCCAATAAGAAAAAAAATCGTACGTAGTACCATAATACCAAATTCTGTGTAAAACATGGGAAAACACTAAACAGTAAAAAAAATATTCATTAAGAGACTTTTTTGGCTGAACCTTGCATAAGAGTATTATATTTTTTTTTATAGGCCCAAGATTTTGTCTGCATACCTAGCTTCATAAAACCACCTGCTGATCAACTGTCGGTGCTGAGCAATTTTCAGTAGAGAGATGTGTCATTGATTACAAAAAATACAGTGTGCATTTTTTTTAATGAAGTCCGTTGGCAAAAGTTCCAAATATTTCATAAAACCTAGAAGTATTCTAGTTTGTTCGAGAACTGAGTTAACACGCACACACATACATATATGTATGTGTGTATGTGTTTGTGTGTGTGCGTGTATAAGATCATCTTGAATTATGTGAATGACAAAAAAGGTTTCATAGTAAGAGATGTAAAATTGAAACCATGACTAATTTACAATATATCATGTATTTGTCCTCATCAATGACCTCTGATGACAGACATTGAATTGACACCTGGAGAACCACACATGTTAGAAAAGTCTGAATTAAACAATTGACTCTGGTAATTTTGAGAAAAAGTCCGTGTTTTAACTAAAATTGATATGAAACTAAAATACATAAGCAGATACAAAACTAAATAAATACATTGCTCAAAATATGTATATGCTAGAGCTGTTCCAACATGGACTGACGTCACTTTCTTCTGCCTCTCGATTATAAAAAAAGGATTATTCCGTTAATACAGTACCCTCTTATCAATTTAAGTGCGCGAAGGTATTGTTCTGGTCGTATCTCTCTTTATATCTTTTTCAGAAGAATATTTTATCAGCATTGTCTAACCCCTATTAGCTTCTTTATGGTTCATTCAAGTTTGATCGAATTCAGTTGACCCTCTGTCACTTTGACCATTTTATCATCAACGAGTTTTTCCTTACTCCCTTCTGGCTCATCAGACCTAATATCACACGCTTAGTTTTGACAGCTATGTGTATCCCCTTTCTTTACTGTGACTTATATTGCGTATAGATCTGCTATTTTTCTTACTGACGTTAATATTTCTTAATCCCTTATTTTCATACCACGCACTTTTGGCAGAAATATTTGATCTGCCATTTAATGTCTTAGTTATGCAGTTTCGTACTTTGAATTCTTATTAATTCTGACTTAATGAAAAATGGGTCGTTACAAACGTTAGTGTCATGTATGAAAAGAAAGGAGTTGTTTGTTCCAACAAACTTGCAAGGAATATCTTTAATGTTACAACAATAGACAATGTTTATTTCAACCCAATTTCAGCAATAGTCAAAGATTTTTTTTCATGGGGGAGGTATAACCGTAATGCAGCAACTGTCAGTTGAAAATAAAGGAACATCATATTCTATTTGAGTGATGAACAACACTCAATAAAGCAAAGAGATCCAGACACTTCTTGCATCCTACACAAATGTGCTTCCGGTTGTTCTACATAGACTTGATGCTAATGTTCCTGATGTTAAATCCTAAAAAGAAGGGTATTCAACTAATGCATCCTCCAGATAGTCACCTATGGACTCTCAAACTGAGAACCATACAGCGTGCACATTACAGCACAATGTATTAGGGAAAAAACGAGATATCATAGAATCCATAAGAAAACTCAAACGACAATGGGCTAGTCATGTCGCAGGAAAGTCAGACAACCGCTGGTCATCACAACTCACAACGTGGATCCTTAGGGATCCCATTAGAAACCATGACTGGTAGAATATGAAATGGCGAGACTAACTAAACAAGTGTGAAAAATATTGGCTTCGTGACGCCCATAATATAGAGGTCTAGCAAATTCTGGTTAAGGTGCATGTCAAACTACAGACGATTAAAAACCTACTACTGCTGCTGATGATAATGATATCAGCGAACCTAGTATGATTATCGGTGGAAAATTATTGGTTACAGCATCACAAAAAAAAAACTGCCGAAGAAACCTAAGCTTACCAAGGAAAACTTCATTTCATGGCTTGCCTCTCATACTTCAGTGCAGCAAGATTCTATATCTTCTGCAGCAATCGTGGAAAAGTTTCAAACAAGTTTACAAACCTATATAGGCGGGGATTTAAAAAAAAAAAACCAAAAAGCAAAACAAAACAAAAAAACGTTTTTTTTTTCTGAACATAACAAGTAAATGATTAAATACCTACGTAACCAGTCAGCAAGACCCATTAAAACAGGAAAAACATATTAGAAAACTTTAGTGACAGTTTTGGTTGATGGTTTAATAACTACGACAGAATCATGTCCTCTGGTGGAAGAAACCTCACATTGAACAAACATTCAATGAAAATGATGTATCGTTACAATGCAAATATATTTATTTGTGGATGTTGAGATGTAGGCATACCGAAGTTATGCCCCTTTGAGGGTAGCGTATTAGCAAGGATATGGAGGACACAGGATGTCATTCCTTAAGGGAGACTTAAACACGACTGGGTTGGACGATTAGCACGAGGTCAGTTTTCCCATGACGTCATGGGGTGAAGCAATTACCATTGAAAACATTCCAAACAAATCCCCTTTCCCTGATTCTCTCCTTCCCCTCTTGTCTCTCTTTTTTCCCTTACCTGTCTCTTTTTCTTCCTATCTTCGTTTTATCTACTTGTCTCTCTCTTGCCTCTCTTTGTTTCTTTTTGCCTCCCTCTTTTCTCCTTTTCTCCCTCTTTATCTATCTCCTTTCTTCTCTCCTCTGCTCTTCTTTGTCACTCTTGTTTATTTTCACCCCTTTCCTACTTATCTTTCTTTTCTTCATCACCTCTCTCCTTTCCCCTCCTTTCTTCTCTACCTCTCTGCACTCTCCATTATCTTTATCCTTACTCCTCTTTGTCTCTCTCCTCTCCTCCTTGCCCCCTTCTTCTTTATTTACCCTCCGTTCTTTCTTGTCTTTCTCTTCTCGACCCCACTCCACCCTCTTTTTTTTCTACTCACTCCTACCCTCCTTGTCTCATCCCTTTCCCCTCTTCCTCTTCTTCCTTTGATGTCTCTCCTTTTCAGAAGCCTTCCTCATTGTATTTTTTTGCAATCATTTTCGAGAAGCCATTCACTGTGATTTCCAAACAATTCTTCTATAAATTTCAATGAACATTCTTAGGGAAAAATATGTGGGCATGAGAAATGTGCAAACCTTAAATATCTTTTATATGAAAGAAGCCGATGTAAACGAACTAGAAATAGATAATCTTAGCGACTCAAGAATCCCACGGTCTCTATATCGTGGATTTTGATATCTCCTGAGCCTGTCAAAATCGTCACATCATCTTATCTTCTTATGGCTACAATATCGTAGATGATCTCTAAGGATGTACGTTCAGAGTCATGACGTCGAGCAGTTTTCTGACTCTCTTTCAACAGAGTCTCCTCATTGCAATTAGATTTTTCTAATAGAATCTATGATTTCTCCAGCTTCTTTTTATTCTCTAACATACTATGCTGTTTTGTGATCTCTCCGTGTGATGTTGAACATGATTCTTCCATGTGAGGTGATGTATGGTTTTCACTTTGAGAGCCAGTTTTATGACCAGGCTCCATGTCTATATTTTATTGCAGACCCTTAGAAGGATGCATTGGTTATCAACCTTTCATTTCAAAATTAATGGGTATCTTCTTGTTCTTGGAAGTTGATCTTTCTACGTAAGACCATCTTCACTTCCGTCTACAGATGGGGTCTCCTAATACTTCAGACTATCGACCCCTCCATTGGATCTTTGATCACTAATTCATCCCTTAGACGTGAACAAGAAAGGATATTAGACAATAATTATTTAGTAGATGTGCAATTTCAAACATGGTTCCGTCTCTTTTTTAAAATCGGAAAAATCGACGGAAATTACTGGAGTCTGAAATGGTGGGAGGTACATGAGACTGGAGTATAGGGGAGAGAAGAAGAGAGTGTGCGCTGCCACTATATACAGAATAAACATTAAACGCTATTTTCATCTTTTACATTTACTTTGTAAAAGTGAAAAAGGAGAGTCAAGGAAACTCTCAGGAGGAAAGTGCATCACTGTATCACAATCAATCGGGAAAAGATTCTATCAGATAAATAGACAATAGAAACATAGAGAAAATTATCGATATTTCGATATAATGTATGAATCATCGTCGTTATACTTTCACCGAGGGTGTTGCAGGGTATCTACACATGCGCAATTGTCAGTAAAGCCAACTCCCAGATTGTCAGGCCTGTTGGAGCTCCCTTTTGCTCACAGCACTTGACATTCCCCAGTAGTCACCCATGTAATGATTGACCAGGCTCTACGTTGCCTAACTTCTGTGAACTTTTGAGAACCAGGGCATCTAACGTGATTTGGCCATAACTGCTCATCTTGTACTTAGCACTCAGAAAGAAAGCATTGTGTACCATTTTTCAGAAGATATTTGATATGAATCGGTGGATTGAGCAACTGACTACCGAATAGAAGGTAAGCACTCTACCACTCAATACGCACGCTATCGAAAACTATCGAAAACCACATATATTTGTAAAAAGACAAAACTTCAAAAACAAAGAGTGGCTCTCAGACTGAACCAGACAGCTTACCTGTTGATCAAAGAATATTTGTACCCGAAGAACCAAGAAGATTGGACGTCTTCCGAATTTAGAGAAATTAAGTGGAAAAAATAGAGCGTTGCAAACAGAGGAAACCAGGGAGACTCTTTATTGATCAAAGAACATTAGAACTCAAAGAATCTGAAATTAAGCGAAAACAAGTGAAAATAAAAAAGAAAGCAACTGTTTTGGACAGATGTAGTAAGCAGTAAATAAGCGTTCGTCTCTCAGCTTATGTATGCCTATCGGCCTATCTATTCTATCCGAAAAACTGCTGAAAAATATATATTTAAGAGTGAAAGATGATAAGATTATATATGAACACTCTCAAAATAAGATGCCCTCAGTTTTTTTACTAATAAATTTACATTAACATGTTAATATACTTTAATTCAGCCCATATTTCTGATTATACCAGAATCTTATTTTAGGCATAAATGATCCCAGTTTTCTTCGTATGCATCTGCTTAGCGAGACTAGGGCTTTATTCTTACAAGTTATTTGTGACTGACCCTATCAAGGGATGCAAGTTCACTGAAGGAATACCCCCTCAGATGCATGCAATTAGCTGCCGATTGCACAGGGAAATTTTTACTATTGAAGAGTTTTCCACATTTTTCGCACACATCGGTAATCGATCTCGGGAATTTCCATCAATGCAATCAATTTTCTGCTCCATGTACGTAAATGTTAGCTGATTCTGCTAAGGTTAGAGTACGTGTGAAAGAAAGTCTTTGATATCTCAACTTTAAAAAGAGAAAATCAGTGCCTCCACAGTCAGCTGCAGATCATATCAGTTTTTGTTGAAAAGAAATAAACCAGTGATATTTGGAACATAACCAATATATCTATTCAAAAGTGGATGCTGTTCAGATCAGACACGTCCAGCCCAACGCTGCAGAAATTGGTAGTGTGTCATTTACACAAAATCGAACCAAATTCAGCGATGCCGAAACCAATAAAAGAGTTTTCAGGTACAGACGGCACCTTTGTTAGGGTCTTCAAAACTGGCAAATACTCATATTAGAAACTGCCAACTGAAACTGTCAACATAGGTTTCTTCGTTTTTTCATTGGTCTGGCTGGCTGACCATGTAACATGTACATGTCGCACCCGTGGAGCTGGATATTTAGAAATCTAAACGTTTCCTCATGTTAATTTGCAATTCAATTTTATGCTAGATTGTTCCCTTAGTTTGAGTCAAGCAGTATTCAAACTTGTTTTTTTGAAAATTCAGATTTTTTATGTGATCACTACCCAACAAAAGGGGAGATAAGTAAATTTTTAATTGATCATCCCTTTTCTAAATTTTTAATTGATCAACACCATATTCAGCCAACAGATGTTGGTGATTTGACGGTTTCTGATGAGAGACTAACCAGATCTGTCTTTTTCGAGACACTCCTAACCGTTTTTGTAAGTGATGGCAGGAGAGACATGATGCGGACGAATGCACGATGCTGATACGAGAACAAACCAAATTGAAGTTGATATCGACTGCTCTGCACGAATAATAACGAGGAGACCTTTTATTTGTTCATTAGTGAAAAGATCTTATGTAAGATTCTCAGAATCTGGCAAAATGTTGCATTACAGGAGAGCAACTAGGCTATAGGCCATGAAATCCAAACATATAGGTGGAATAGATACCGTCACGTGACCAACATTTTTTGGCAGCATGATCAATTGAAAAAATAGTAAAAGGGGTGATAATAATAAGTCACTTGTCTCGTATTTTGCTGGGCTGTGATCATTGAAAAATCTGAATTTCCAGAAATCATAAACTTGCATTGCAAACTGTACCAATCTCCAAACATTTATTTAGGGGTGATTTTCAAGAAACAAAAATACGTTTTCTTTCCAGCATTTCTATTGACATTATAAGGTAAAAAGGGTGCATTAGTACATGCATTAGTTGTATATATGAATAGGACGTACTCAAAAGGGTGCATACCCCAGCCAACATCATTGTCAAGGGAGGGGGTAATTTTGCAAGGATTGGCTCTAAAATCTACTCAATTCTTTCACGGTCTATTCATTCACAAAATTTCATATAGAACCTTTATTGAGAACCTGGAGATATTGTATGGACAGCCATGAGTGTAAACGTAGATGTATGAAAAAAAATCAGGACAATCTCGAAATAAAAACAAATCCTGGATCCACTCCAAAATTCAACCAATTCAACCAACTCTTCTGTACACCATGACCTACCCCTTCACGAACTCACATCGAAATTCATCGAAGAGATTTGGAGATATCTTGTGGACAAACAGACAGATGGAAAGATAGAGGGAACAACTGACAGACGGACATAATCGAATATATATATATATATATATATATATATATATATATATATATATATATATGTATATATCCGACTTCATTGGCAGAGGTTATGATTCCCTTGACGAGAGGAGGAGCCCTTCAAGAAGCTGACCCCGTTGCTAAGCTTTTAAATCCAGAAGAATTAGGTGTCAGTTGCATGTATTGATCGAGTGAAGAGCTTTCACCTGGAAGATTCTATGCACTCGATGCACATCTCCTGTCTCTTTGCATCAAAATCTTTAGGACCTGATTTCGGACAGAAATAGTCAAACATTTCCCAATATTACAGAAGTTGATATTCAATCCCAGAATAAGTATAAATGCCTTATTTTTATTGAAAACTCTATTCAAATCGACATCCCGTTTTTACACAGTGAGTATACCTGTTAGCCCAGACAGCATGAATAGAATAAACAATTAAAGAAATAGACTGCAATAGGAATCAAACACACACACACACACACAAACACACACACACACACACACACACATATATATATATATATATATATATATATATATATATATATATATATATATATATATATATATATATATATATATATATACTAGCAAGGAATACCGGTGTTTACGGTAGAAAACTGAACATCTGGTGATTAAGAAATAATACATGTTCTTAAATAAATATCGTCTTACACACACAACCAGGTGTGTTGTGGGAGCCAAAAATTGTTCGAATGTAGTTACGGACAGATTGTGCGATCAAATCTTGACATCTCACAGTCATTACTGCTTTTTGTATTACATTTATAATGTTTTAAAATGGAAGTTTGGGTTTGAGATTCCGATAATGTGGAATTAATAAAATAATTCATCTAAACCAAAAATGATATTTTTTCAAATAACGATTTAGTTTAGACTTGTACTTGCAATGTACGGCTTAAAAAATGGTTATCTGATTTTTTCGAATAAGTTGTTGACTAACGTCAAAAACTTTTATGGAGTAGCTCTGTTGACATTATAATTTTAAAATCTTGTTTGATTAACCGAGTCCTATCTGAAAAAGAGAATAAAAAATCGTTGACAATAAATAAAAAATAACTGAATATGGAAAAGCTCATAAAAGGTGATGTAATTTAAACTGAATGTTGAGCAAAACCTATTTATATGAACAACTATCGGAGATTTTCATGGGATTAATTTGGAGAAAAGTAATCGGACGATAAAAAGCCAATTCAGACGATCTACTTTTTGCCCAATTTGTCACGACCATCAGCCAACCCTATCAAACCATCTATTTGGATCATTTTTGTAGAAATTACCTTCTTACAGACAATCAAATTTACACATACACACGCACACACACACGCACACACACACGCACACACACACACACGCACACACACACACACATATATATATATATATATATACATATATATATATATATATATATATATATATATATATATATATATATATATATATATATGCGTAATACTTCCCCTCTCGTATGAACTGTGGAATAGTGATCCCATTCTAAAAGAAAGAGATTTAAACTTTTGTCTACATCTGACGATACACGAGAAACTTCGAAATTCCTAGCCTTCCATGCACCTGACATGTAATATTATGCTGAGTAGCCACTTCTGAAGCTTGTTCGCATGGTTGATCTTCAAGGTCACGATTATCTCTTTTTTATAAGTCAACACGAAATTGGCAGAAGGTAGGAAAAATTTTTTTATGAAAGTAGTAAATTCTAACATATACAACTCACCCTGCTATCCGAAAGCAGAGCGTTCATATAGAAAAAAATTCGAAAGCTGAAATGACGTACAGTGAAAAAACAATAGTTATCAATTTGTATGGGTACATTTTTGAGTATTTCCAGAGCCCCAAAATGATCTTGAAGGGTAGTCAAGCTTAGTTCTCGCAGAAGACTGGGATGTAGAAGAGTGACGAAAAGAGTGTGTACCACTATCACAGCAACTCACCTCAAAATATAAGCAGAACGCTATTTTTGCTTTTCACTTTCTTTTGGAAAAGCAAAGAAGGCGCGTAAAGCGATCTTACGTATTTTGTATTCGAATTCTATCGGATTTTTTTTTTTAGAGAAGAGACTAAAAACTTGGTTCAATGGATGAGTCCATTGTTCAAAATATGTCGCAGGAGATATTTATATCCGTAAATTTATCACTTCTAAGTGGAAGAGTTGATGATTACGAGGAAAGAATCCAAAAAATCAAACTGGGCATTATATACGTAGATTCTCGCAGAAGTCATGTGGGAAAAAGAAAGAAATTATCAAATAGAATTATAGAATAGTATGCATAATTTTAGAATCCACTGTTACTCAGACGTCTGAGATTTTCGAAAAATTGATTGCGTCTATCTCTTAAGGGTTAATAATAAGAGTAAATTAGATTTCGGAAAATAGTCTCAAACACCTTGCCTTTACCTCATGCATACAAACGATGTCGTTTATTGCAGTCATTTTATAACAGGACCTTTCTGACATCAATAACTGGCCGATAATATCAAGCAAATCATAAAAATATTTGAACGATTCACATCCATTATTATACATTCATTGGTGGCCATTAAGCTCATTGTCAAATCATTTCCTCAGTATCGGATTATATCAGAATTTCATAACTGCTATGTTGGGGGATGAGAACCACGCAATAACGAACTATGTTATGTTGGGGGACGCCTGTATGATAGATATGTGTGTGAGTTGTATAACACACATACACACACACTAATATATATACTAATACTAATATATATATATATATATATATATATATAAAGGGAGAAATGACACGAATATAATAAATTTCATCAGCAGATATCGGGAAAAATCACTGAAGTGACAAATATTTTGGAAATTTTTTTTCAATATTTAGGATTTAAAGCATTCTACTTTTCTTCATGGGATTCAAGTATTACTGTAGATTTTTTTAGGTATGCCCCTCTCTATTTTCAATGATGATAAATCAAGAATCTCTTTTGAAATCGTGGCATGCAAAGCGAAAATGTTGTTCAATTGGGAGTAATATGTATATATATATGTTTGTGTATGTGTGCGTGTGTGAATGAATATTTCACACAAAACTAATCTAATATTATCTCTATTTATACATTTAGAACGATTATGATAATATAAATATCAACTACAAGTACACTTGAGTATTGTACTTTATCATATATATATATATATATATATATATATATATATATATAGTTGGTTTGAAAAAATTGATGGAAACTACAAAAACTCTCACATGGTAGTTGCGTTTAAGATATTATTCAGTGTAGCTGGAGATAATTATTTCTGTATATTAGAGGAAAAGGTGTTCCGAGGTATGTAAGTTAGGTCTCTTGCCAAGTGGATGTTTCTTTTTAGTTGATAGGGTTGTTTGAAGGTTGGAAATGAGAGTGTCCTGATGATGTGATTGGTGTGAGAAGGGTTAGTGTTCTTCCAGGAAATTTGTAAGTGTCAAAGGGATATATATATATATATATATATATATATATATATATATATATATATATATATATATATATATATATATATATATATATATATATATATATATATATATGTATATAATGTGTGTATAAAAGCGAAAAAGGGTTTGGAATTATGTCTGGAGTGTTCCATCAGCATTATCATTAGACTTTTGGGGTCAGTCGTTGGACATAAACGTTCCCCAAGATTCATGAAACCTCTTTATCAGAGCCAATACTTTCTGAATGTGTCTAGTTCGTCACATCATCTTCTATTTTGTCGGTCACGGTTTTGCATGTGATCTTTGGGGATCCACTTTATGAGTCGTGATATCCAACAGTTGTCTGCCATTCTCTTAACATGATCAGCCCATTGCCATTTGACTTTTCTTATGGATTATACGATATCTCAGACTCCCGTTTTTCCTATAATATATTGTGCTGTCTTGTGATCTCTTCATGTTATGTTGAACATAATTCTCTCCTGTGCACGTTACGTGGTCTCAGTTTGAGGGTCAATCTTTTGGCTAGGTTCAATGTTCCAGCTTCATAGATGAGGATGAATCGGCTGTATACCCTTCCCTTTAGGATTAGAAGGATTTCGTGGTTCTTGAAGGTTGAGCTAGGTTAATCCTAGGGTTATCTTATGCATGAATCTCTCTTCTTTTGAGGAATTCATGGATATTCCTTGTCCGGGGTAGATGTAGTGGTCTACTTTTTCCAGTTCTGCGTTTTGAATTTTGGATGTTGTGTCTTTGTCTTCCACATGTTTGTTGTACATGACCTTTGATTATTGAATTTCATGTGAAGGTGAACTTTCTTGCTTTCTTCATTCGGCTCATTCAGTATTATTTAGAGGTCATGAAGGCTTTCAGCAAAGATAACGATATCGTCTGCAAATCTAAGGTTGCTGAGGTATTCGCCGTCTATTGATTCCTTTATTTCACCAATCTAGGTTTCAGAAGACCATCACAAAGCAGACTGAGTTTAAGTGGCTGCTATCAACACTTCCTTTATCAGGCTAAATAGAGACTTGGGCCCCTTTTAGCTGGAAAAAGAGGTAAGACAAGATAGCTGTTTAGCTAGTATTAAATGCGTTACAGCCATTTGTTATTTTCTTTTGCCTTACGGTTAATTTTTCTTGTGAGAGGGCAAATTGTAAATTACCTTGGCGTTGCACTTTCGTATCGAAATTAAGGTCCAAGATATTCCGATGCTAGGCCAAAGCACCGAGGTGATTATCCTGTTTAAAAGCCTTTCAGTGTTCCTTTGCCAAGATAACTTGTAGATGCTTGTTTCAGGGATGTATAGTGTTTGTGTTTTCTAATACAGTTATTTATAATAGTGGATGCTTTTTTTATACGAACAGTATACCAAGATCTTTCTGATTTTTGCTGAGCTGTTTAGTTACTGGATTGTCTTTTCATGTTTTTTTGTCCTTTTTGTTTTTGTTTTCTTTATTGGTTCTGAGTATTTTATGCTCTTTCTTTCAAGCATTCTATGTGAAGTAAAGTAAAAGTTGTGAAACGATCCGAAATATTTCTCAATGTATTCTTCTTTGCTTTCTATGTGAGCGAGCGCAGATTGTAAAAGACTTTAGATAAAAAAAAAAAACTATAACTCTGCTAGATTTGATTTCAGTAATGTGATGGGAGTAATTGATGTGGTCGTTTTTGCTCCTAGCATTGTAGAACATACTGTGTTGGTTGTGTACAATATCACGTTGAGAAAATGCAAGATGACGTTGGATTCCCATTCATATGTGAAAATTATAGATGGTTCGATTGCTTTTAGTTGTGTAACTAGTTTTTCTAATTTTAGGTGTTGAGGATATAGCTAGCATCAAATTCTATTATAGGGTATCATCAATTTTGTGGGAAAAGTGAGTGGTGTCAGGTATATCACTTTTGAAGGGACCCAGGAATTCTTAAAAGAGACGTCAGCAACCCACCGAAAGAGGACCCCATAAATAACCCCCACTTATCTCTAGCTATACCCAGTAGTTTCTCTACCCGAACTTCTATCCAGGATTTTCGGTAGTTTTCAACATTTTTCTCAAACTAAGTTTCACTTTCTTCTATCTGCATCCTTTCTAAACGCACGCAGACAAACAGACAAACACACAAGCCGTTCATTATGTGTGTGTATTTGGGCTGCAATCTTCCATTCGTACGCGTTTGATTGAACACAACAGACATATTTTTTAACTCTCTGTGTTCACGTACAAGTGAATGTGTCCAGATCTAATGAGTGTAAAGAGTGTACGAAAATGTGTGATTTTGGGGCACTTCCAGTTGTACGTCTGGTAATTATCAAGACCGGCGGAAAGCTATGATTGTTTAGTTGCTTTTCAAATTTGGATACTGTTAAATTCGGCATTTGCTTTACCATTGGCGCGTTGTGGTGATGTCATGTGACGAGTGATGTGTGGAGTGTTAGTTGTTAACTGCCTTTAATATCCCAGTTTCTAGGCCAAAGAGGGCCTGGCTGTTTTTCTTTTTTAAAATTTTGTAATGAACGATTTGTAAATTTGTAACATTTTCCAGCAATTTATGTGATATAGTGTATGGATGTTGTTGACGAATGTTTGCCATATGTTTGGGGCAGTGGCAATGTCGAGCAGTGAATGTTCATTAATATGGTTTAATATCGCAGTTTGATCAGAGAGATGACAGGTTAACGCGACAGAGCTGTGATTGTATGTGCTTTATACAAGTTTGATATTTGTTTATCATATGTTCAAAACTCCAAGAGGGCAAGTGAACACAGTGTGATTTACAGGAATATTTTGACAACTAGCGTTGTTTGTGATAAGGAAATTGGATGTTTGTTTGTTTGTTTTTTTTGTATATTGTAAATTACAAATTTTATGTTACACATAAGTATGTCGATGTATGATGCGTTTAATTGCCGATTCGTCTTCTTTATAATCATGCCCCCCCATCTTGTTACAATGCAATGGATTTATTGTATTGGAAACCCTCAACCATAACAGTCATCAAAACAGTCAACAGATTTCTTCAGTTTTGAAGTAGGTCTGGCTTGCTAGCTTACTTGCTGGTCAGCTAGCTGACTGGCTATGCAGGTATACAGGGTAAAATATCTTAATATTTAACATTTTGTTTGTTTTTTGAAAATCTCTTTAAATAGTGGGGGTTCAACGTGCAATGAAAGATCATGCTAAAATGATCCTGATTTTGTTTTCAGGGGCATTCGTACTTGCTTTTTTGTTGGAAATTCGGACTTCTTTTTTTAATGATTACTACCCAACAAAATGCGAGAAAAGTAACTTATTCATTGATCTCCTCTTTTTTCCTTTTTTTGATTACCCCCAACACGACATGCTGCTAAAAGTCGTTGGTCACGTGATAGTTTCTATCGAGTGACTAACCAGCTTTGTATTTTAAAAAAATATTTTCACTGTTTACAGTATAAAGTATTGGTATAAATTTTCATCAGAGCTAGTTTGATCAATTTATCAACGAAATAAGTGCTCGTTTTATGCTGTTACGTTCTTTGTAAAATCATGGGTGGGAATATTATACATGACGTGCGCTATTTATTATGTCTTTTATAATTATGATTTTGTAATGGTGAGAACATTCTCTATTATAGTAGCAGAAATTTAGACGTGTCAGTTTTTCAACTGGGTGGTACAAAATTTGCAAAGTTTAAAAAATTCATAACTTTTTAGTTTCTAATGATTTCTAAAAATCATTTTCAACGGATGAAATATCGAAACAAGGAAAATCTAATTAGCTAATGTACGGAAAATTACTTCTATTATATTTCCATTATTTTCATCTTCACAAATTCTTTCAATAGCATCCTATGTATGATTTTCAAAGGATATCTACTCCTCTTTACATACATGATTTTCGACTGAACGTGGTTTCCCAACTCATAGGTGATCACTAACGGAGTCCAAATTTGAAAAATGCTCGAACGACTTAGATGACGTTGTCTGTACATTCAAACAACAAGAATGTTTTATGGGGGTCCAAAAGTATTCAATATTGAATTCTGTCATTTTAGTTCGTTGTGTACGTTTCCATGATGAATTCCCGAGAATTCCTTTTATTTTATCTTAGAAGAAGAGAAACTGAGAAAGAGAAAAAGGTTGTTTTTCAAATCCCTTCATGACTTTTGTGCCATTCTGTTAAGAAGGTGAAGGTTTAGTTATTTCAGTCAAATAGAACGACCTGAAGGAGCATTCTGCTTTCAATATTCACTTGTACGCAAACAAGTAGAAAATTGAAAAAAAATCATTGTCGTTCTCAATAACACACACACATGCACACACACACACGCACATGCGCACACAATCATGTTATTTGTGTGTGTATATTGATACACACACATGCGCACATTTGTTTGTATCTTGACACAATAAATACATACAAACACTATAAATGATTGAAATTAAAAAAAAATACATTGTTAGATATTTTTTCTGTCTAATTATCTCTGGTATGCAAGTTCACGAGTCCCTCGCGTTCAGCTTATAAATTGATTATTTGATTTAGAATGTTCAATGAGAGAGATATGATTCAATAACCTTTTCACTCATAGAAATATCATAGAATTATTGATTTCCTAATTCAATTTTTCGCATGAATGGAAAACTTCAAGTGTTGTTTCTATATTCTTGGGTTTGAAAATTTCAGAAGATTTCTCCTCGATGGTTGTTTTCATCACTATGCAAATGTTTGAGGAAAGAATTTGGCACCAAACATGACTTCTGAACTTGTTCCCTATATTTTACGTGACTGATCGTGCTGAACTCTCGGTTTAAATTTCATACTGATCAGCCACAAGGAGGAAATAGTTTGTGCTCGAATTTGACCTCGTGAAAAGGCTGGAGGGGTATAGGTGACTTGGTGGTGAAAAGCAAGCAGAATTGGATCAGTGAGTCGAGTTCAAGCTCCGGATGACACAGTTTGCATTGACTTATGCTCTTGGGAAAAGCATGTATCCATCCTTTCTCCCTGTCAATACGTCATGGGCCAGCATGGTGTCGTAAATGCTATTTATTTTTTCTTCGTAATGAAGATAATGCTCACCTGAATTAGAGGTGTAAATACGTTAAAAAATACGTTAAAGTTCACATGATTCACGTAATTTGAACTTGCAAAATCATTGCCGACAGACTGACCAAGCTAAACTATTAACGAACATATATATGTTTCGATGTATTACATCTCTTCCGTGTGGCTATAGACTTTCCATTATCACATTCAGTACCGCTTCAGATCCGGAGACCGATATCCTACTTCTGGGCTACGGAACTAGACGGTCAGTAAGGCTGAATTCAAGCGATATATCTATTACACAGAAATTCCTCATCCACCAGAGTATCGTGTCATTGTATTGTATTGTATTACAACTCTTCAGTGTGGCTATAGACAATCAATTATCCCATCCAGTACCACGAGGTAGGATCGAAACCTTCACTTCAGACCCAGAGGCTGGCAATTTATCTCTGCCCTACGCTGAACTTGGCAATCAGTAAGGTTAAATTTGAGCGATATATCTATTCACGCAGAATTTCCCATCAACCAATGCCATCTATTCCTAAGTTGGAAAAGTATATTAAAAATATATTTTTGCAATAATCATCTTAAGTCGGAATAAAACTGTGAGAAGAGTTTGATCCTGCAGCAGCCAGTCTTGTTATAATATTTTCCCTTGTAGACCACAGCATTTATGATTATGATTAAACAGTATTCAAACCTCTTATTATGATTTATTTTATTTTTGAATGTTAAAATACGAGGATTTGGTAGCATTCTTCTCCCTAAGATTCTCTATGATATTTCCTAAAATAATAGTAATAGTAATAATAATAATAATAGACCAATCACGTGCTTACCACTTATGTGGAAAATCCTGACCGGGCAAATAGCAGAGAGAATATACATGTCAATGGATAGAAGGGGACTACTACCAGAAGAACAGAAAGGGTGTAGGATAGGAACCAAAGGGGCAAACGATTTACTCTACATAGACCAGATGATCTTAAGAGAAGTGAGGAAAAGGAGAAAGAATATCGCAATAGGATGGATAGATTACAAAAAGGCATACGATATGATTCCACATAGCTGGATACTCGAATGCCTTAGAATGTTCAAAATTAGTGAACCGGTGGTTAAATTCATTGGTAATTCGATGGAAGACTTGAAGTAGATTCGACAGCCGCAGGGGACAAACTAGCCGAGGTAGGGATAAAAAGGGGAATCTTCAAAGGAGACTCGTTGTCCCCACTATTATTTGTTCTAACAATGATACCGCTTAACAGAATCCTGAAAAACAGCAAAGGATACCACTTCTCTAAAACAAAAGGAAAGGTCAACCACTTAATGTACATGGACGATATTAAATTATTCGCAAAAAACAGGGGAGAGCTTGAGACTCTGTTCAACGAAGTAAGGGAATATAGTGAGGACATAGGAATAGAGTTTAGAATAGAAAAATGTGCTATCATGGTGATGCACAAAGGAAGGCTTTCAATGACTGAGGGAATTGAACTCCCGGACAACAGCAAGATTAGGGCACTGACCGCACAAGACCGATACAAGTACCTAAGTGTCCTTAAATGTGACACGATAAAACGGGAAGAAATGAAGGAGAAAATAAAGAGGGAATACCTTAGAAGGATAAGGAAAATATTAGAAACCAAATTAAACGGCAGAAATCTAATAAAAGGAATGAACACCTGGGCTGTATCAGTAGTTAGGTATACAGGACCATTCCTAGGATGGACAAAGGAAGAGCTCCAATCAATGGATAGGCGAACAAGGAAACTTATGACGATGCATAAAGCATTACACCCAAGGGATGATACAGATAGACTATACGTTAAGAGAAAAGAAGGTGATAGGGGGCTCATCAGCATAGAAGACTGTGTCCAGAGAGCTAAAACAGTCCTAGAAAGGTGTGTGCAAACAAATAGTGAAGAAATCATAAAGAGTGCGAGAGATAGTGCAACAAACAATAAAGTAGGAAACAATAGAACAGTACAGCAAGCAAGAAAAGAAAGATGGGAAGGGAAAACATTGTACGGCGAGTTTAAAAGGCAGATACAAGATATAGCAGACGAGAAATCATGGACGTGGTTACGAAAGGGGAACCTTAAGAGAGAAACAGAATCGCTCATCATGGCAGCCCAAAACAAAAGCATAAGGACAAACTACATAAAAGCAAAAATCGACAGAACACAGACAAACAGCAAATGCCGCATGTGCGGTGAAAGAGATGAGACGGTAAACCACATAACTAGTGAATGTAGTCAACTCGCCCAGAAGGAGTATAAGCATAGACACGATAGAGTAGCAACGATGATACACTGGGAACTAAGCAAACAAATGGGATTCAACCATGGGGAAAAGTGGTATCAGCACAAGCCAGAGGCAGTCTTGGAGAATGACAACCACAAACTACTGCGGGACTTTGACATCCAAACTGACCACCTCATCCAGGCAAGAAGGCCGGACTTAGTAATAGTAGACAAAAAAAGGAAGGCCTGCCAAATAGTAGACGTTGCTGTACCTGCAGACCATAGAGTAAAAAAGAAGGAGGGTGAAAAAAGGGAAAAATACCAGGACCTAGCAAGGGAGTTAAGGAAAATGTGGAACATGAAAACCAGGGTAGTACCGGTCATAGTGGGAGCACCAGGAACTGTCCCCAAAACGCTGAGGGAGAGACTAGACGAGATCGGGATTAGGAGGAGGATAGAGACCGTACAGACCACAGCACTACTGGGAACTGCACGGATACTGAGGAAGGTGCTAGAGATGTAAGTACTGCAACGAATTGTAGCTTTGTCATGATATGCGAAAGAGAGAGGAGACGTTAGCTGAAGACCTGAGGAGACTTATTGTCACTCAGCCTTCAGCGATAACCACTGGGCAACCGGTGTGAAACTGTTAATCGCAGAATTACTGCGACCTATGATTACTAGGGGAGGAGGGCTGGAGACTTGAGGAGACTTGCCGTCACTCAAACTCCAGCGGTTACCGCCAGGCAACTGGTGTGAGATTCCAAATAATAATAATAATAATAATAATAATAATAATAATAATAATAATAATAATAATAATAATAATAATAATAATAATAATAATAATAATAATAATGTTACGATTCTTTTACTGTTTAAACTGATCATCCATAATACGGCATGCTACCAAAAAATGTTTGTCACGTGACGGTTCTCATTGAGTGACTAAACAGATCTTTTTTATTTCCTTTTTCTTTTCTTGTTAATGCATATGAAATATCTATATTAACTTTCATTCCATTGATTTTAGATATGTTAATACAAAATATTATCCAACGGATCAGGCAAAGATTTTTCAAATTTCATATTTATTTACTGTCTATCTACTAAAGATATCATCCTCCTCATTGCAACTGCCTCTGACATCATCCTTATCATCAACATTGCACCAACAATTGTTTTCTGTTCCTCTCATTTTTGTTGCTCTTTGATTTTTTCATTCCTCCGCCATGTAATTTCTGACGCTTTTTTTTCAATTTTTAATTGCAGGAGGAACAACCAAATTGTTGCTGTCTAAATAAACAACATTGGATTTCGTTTGCACTGAAAGCAAGACGCTAACAGATTTGTCGCAAGAGATACCGAGAGACTCTAACGATCCCAAACAGAGTAGAATGTTTGTATAGAAGCAAAGCCAATAATCAAACACGGGAAATATTGTTGTTTCATTGGAAATAAAACAAATTAGTACGCTCAGCAAATAACCCAAATACTGGAAAAATTGAAACAGAAATAACAATGATTGCATCACTGGGAAGTGAGGAAAAAATAGCAATTGTGAAAGAAAAGATTGTGAACTGTGAAAAAATAATGAAAGAGTGCGTGAATGAAAATATCAAAAATACTCTAGTCATAAAAGAGAAAGAAAAAGTGTTGTGAACATCGCTGAAATTAATTTAGAAAGACTAAGAAAAATCGAAACAAAGGAAATAAAAATACTGTAAATAAAAAATCGATCTAAAACTAAAAGTAATTATTGTTTAAGTAAAACAAAAGAATCGTTGTTAAGTAGAAACAAGTTGCGTAATTAAGCTCAATTGAACGCATACCATTAAAAGGGAATTATGGTAAATATTTGAATAAGCCAGCCTTTCTCGCAAGTAACTTTCACTTACACATCCAAGCAGTGTCTCTTCATTTTTGGATATTCCGGTTGTGCAATTGTTTTACAGTGGATTTACACACCAACATCTTTAATAAATCTGTGGAACCATTCATGAACAATTGGAAACAAGTGGTATATCGGCAATTGAATGTATTCATGGATACTGTTATCCATGGCCAAATCGTTGGGGCGCCAATCATGAGAGTTTCTTTGGCAAGATAACCTGATTAGCCATTAGCAATTATAAATATTAGAATATTGAAATCTTGATCGTAATATGAATATTAACTTTGTGGTTTTACCATTTCGATAATTATTTGATTTAATACTTTTTCTTATGATCTAATAAAATGAATATATTTTGTAAAGTTTATACACGTATTTAAGAAGGATGAAAACTTGTGTAATGAATTTGTTTGCTGAAAGAAACTAAACATTTTTGTAAAAGAATAATTTCAAGATAGCAGAAAAAATGCATGAAAAATAAGAACAAAATCGGAAACCGTTGAACGACACAATAAGCAAATATTACTGGATGCTACTTAATCTTCGACGGGCTCTAGAGAGCCGGCTCAGGTAAAGCGAGAGAAAGAGTGGAACAGACAGAAAGGATAAGGCAGGAGGGAGAAATAGCAGGCGTTAGGTCGAGGGTGTGGTATTAAAACACTCAGTTTCATTATCTGTCCATCACACTAGTGATCTACCAAGCTACCACTGTCTCACCTCCCCCACGACCCCTTGCAATACAAATGGAAAATAAACTTAAATGATTGAAATGAATTGAATGTCGACGAAAAAAAAATAGAGTTGTTGAGTTGCTTTGGGGGAAAAATTGGATGTGCTGAAAAAAAAGAAAGGCATATGATATATTTTTTTCAATCTTTTTTTGATCGAATTGAGGAATTTATTCAATCCTATTAAAAATCAAACTTGTTACGGCGAAAGACAGTGTTACAATTGGATTTAAATTTCCCAACATTCTACTTCCTTCTCCATCTCTCCAGTCAGTCACTGCTTCATACTATCCACTTTCCCCCAGCAAGGCAACCCCCCAAATTACCACACGTACAAGATGGAAAGAGATCTGACCAAACTTCTCAAAAGTGAAGTACAGCAAGCACCAAATTACCCATGGTGAAGGTTGGAGTGGGGACAGGCTAGACTTCTTAAAAAAGTTGCTTCGTCTTTTAAAGTAAAGCCATTTATGATTGATCCTCTATAATCAATGAAAGAAACATCATTTTGACGACTGGGGTACTATTATTAGGACTAAGAACGGAATCGGAAACCAATGAACAACGTTGAAGCAAATGCCACTGAGTATGGATGGGAAGATTGAAGTTGTTCATTAGTTTTGTGGAAATAAATGGTTGTGTTAAAAAAACAAAGACAA
This sequence comes from Thysanoteuthis rhombus, assembly GCA_963457665.1. Classification (NCBI taxonomy): domain Eukaryota; kingdom Metazoa; phylum Mollusca; class Cephalopoda; order Oegopsida; family Thysanoteuthidae; genus Thysanoteuthis; species Thysanoteuthis major. Next base: position 20,839,939 of record OY735239.1, read on the forward strand.
ATATTGTTTCGCTTTGGATTCACCCGACTTAATGAATTCATTTCATCCAAGTAAAAGCTTAAAAATTAAACAGAACAAAAAATACATTCACACCGGCTGCAGAGAGATTAGCAATTCGCAACGCCGGAAAGAAATAAAAACAAAGAACAAAAAAGAAATATAATTGCAAAATATAAAGCAATAAATAACGTAGGTGAAAATAAGCGAAACTATTTTAATCAACTAAATATGGTTTCAACATTAATCAGCGAAATATTGTTTCTCGATGCATGAAACTAATGAAAGCAGCTTTTTGAAATAGTTTCTCATTTGGAAAAAAACAATCATTTTTTATTGGTTCTTGTTTGTGTTTCTTTCTTCATTTCTTTTTTCCAAACATCCTTGGTTTTCTTCTTGTTTTTAATTTCAACACGCCATTCAAAGTTTCCTTCGTTTTACCAATGTTCTCACTGTCTTTATTATTATTCTCTGATTAACCCCTTCTCATTTTAACTGTTGACCTCCTTCTTTTCTTAGTCTCTTTTCTTTAATTTCTCTCTTTTTTATTATTTATATTACATATTTCGCATTTTTCTTTGTTACTTTCTTTATTTCCGTTTTTCTTTCTGTTTTTTTTCCTCCATTTCTCCATTTCTTTCTTTCTGTCTGTCTCCCTTTTTTCCTTTATTTCCATCTTCCTTCCTTTCTTCATTTCCTTCTTTCTTTCTTCCTTTCTTCATTTCTTCCTTTCTTTCTTCCTTCCTTCATTCTTTTCTTTCTTTCTTCCTTTCTTCATTTCCTTCTTTCTTTCTGTTTTCGTCCTTCCTTTCTTCATTTCCTCTTTTCTTTTTGCCTTTTTCTTTCTTTTCTTCATTTATCCCTGTCTTTCTTCCTACCTTTGTTGTTCTCTTTTCTAATTCGTTTCTTTCTTTATTCATTCATTCGTTATTTCATTCCTTTCTTTACCATTGATACTCCTCCCCTTCTTTCCGTCTTCCTCTCCCCCTTCCTTCCTTCCTTCCTTCCCTCATATATTTATTGTGTTTGACGTTTTCTCATCCACTTTTTCATTAATTTATCAAATCATTCTCATTTTTTTGTTTTCCTTTTGCAAAATTTTTTTTTCCTTTCAATCATTAATTTTCTTTCCTCCCATTTTCTTCTTCACGAATTTCATCTTTCTTGTCTCTCATTTTTCATTCTTCAAGATTCAATTCTTCTCTACTTTTTTGCTTCTATTTATTCTTTGCTTCCGTTATTGTATAACAATCTAAAAAGAAAATATTCTTATAAAATCTCCCCCCCCCGTATTTCATGTCTGCTTTCAGCGAGATATCATAAGGAAGAATGCCAAATCTTCAAAACCTGTTTTCATGTTAATCAAATTATATTCATGAACATTTCAGTCCCCAGGGACACAAGAAACAAGAAAATGAACGCCTCTGACCAATCACAGCCAACCAGAAACGTTATCTAATTTGATTGCATTCATCAAGAAGCTGTTTAAAAATCAGTTTGCTTCATTAAAAAAGATATTAACTTGAGGCCATCTCAAAGAAACACAAATCTCTACCAAAAAGCCACAACAAATTTGGAACCAACAAATGCTGCAACCTAATACCTTCTTGAATTGAAATAGGAGAGAATGACCTCTGGACTTGAAATAAGAAGGGACATCACAAAATAAGATGAATTTACATCATTTTGATAATACAACACCTCGATTAATACGTACCAGTTACATGTAATGATTCACAGATACCTTGAAGCTAGTTCAGATATATACAGATTCTGAAAGCGCCCAGTTTTCCACGAAACTCACTTTCCCGCCTTGGATTTGTGTTTGGAAAATCTACACTAGCGTTCCAACCTTTGGGCCATCATCTTGATGCTATTACTAGTTTAAGTTACATTAATCTTCTAAACTGGAATTCTAAAACTTTGTTGGGTTTTGGTTAACAGTAATTCGTTGATAGAACTGAAACAAACTTTATGGCCGACGTGTGACCTACTAAGCTGGTAGTGATAAATAAAAAAAAAATCTCTTACCAACTGAGCCAAACTGACAGGTTTCATGAATTGACATATTTATTTAGACAATACAAAAGTTGCAGTGATCATCTTCAGTTTGAATAGGAATAGGAGTGAAGTTTGACCCTGCAGCATCCAGGTTTGACTTTATTGCGTTCATAATTGAGTATCAATTGGTCAAGTATTTGGCATAGCAACTTGGACTCAGAGCAAGTTGCTTTTACGTCGTATGACATCTGAGGCAGTTGTTGCACCCCACTGTGAATGATTTTTGGCCAGTCTAGTGGTGTCGTTCTAACTTCTGTTAACCGGTCGGAAGTCCTTCTCTACTGTCTGTTGCCAGTTCATCTTGGAAATAAACAATTTCGTTTGATTGATCATGGTATTTGTTTACTTCTACGACTAAAAAAGTTGTGGTAAATGATTAAGATAAACAGACCCAAAAAGGAAAGAAATTATTCATATGAGCGTATGAACTCTCTTTAGTTGAGGGGGAAGAGAGGTTGATTTTCCCAGAATTTTATACTGATTAAAAACACAAGAACTAATTTCCAATAAAAAGTCCTTTTGTTAATCACAATACAAATTACACAATATGCACATTAAAAGAAACATCGTTTTCTGTTTCCCATTGTGACAAAAATATCAATTGCCCGAATTTTTCTTCTTTCTTTGACTGAATTTGGGTGGGCAGTTGCCCTCCCCGCTCCGTGGCTCGTATCCCCTCGATGATTGAGTATCCGAAATAAAATGTTGTTTTTTCAAAAGAGACCAATATACTGGATCCAAACTCTTCGGCAGAATGAAATATCCATATTTCATATAAAATTCCAATGGAATTATTGACCGAATACCTCTATCAGAAATTCTATCGCCAATATATTGTTAAATATAGCTTATGATTTTAAGCTTCGACAGGCGTGGCAAGCTGTAAGTGAATATTTTTTGAGTGAAAATAGGGAGAGTTGAACAAGCGAAAACGAAAAGGCAAGAGGACAACGTTGTGGGCGTTGGATCGAGGGCGTGGCATTAAAAAGCCCCATGGCCTGTCCATAACAGAGGTGACTCACCAAGTCATCAATTGCTGCCTCCGCCACCATAATGACACATCAGGGTACAAATGAAAGATAAAATAAAATAAATAAAAAAGCTTTCATTTTCTTTCAAATGTCTGTTGTTTTCAGTGGGAGGAAGAATATGGACGCGCTCAGTGGATTTTACCAAATTTCTTCCCTACAAAACTAGGAAAAACTGTGATTTTTTGGAATGTCACATTTGGAATTGCTTTATTTTTCACGCCTGCGGCATGGTGGGCCTGGTTTTTCCAAATCTATCTCATAAATCACAATTCCATGAAAAGATTTAATCTATTGAAACGAAGAAAAAATGTTTTTGGTATATGTATGGGAAATTAGAGTTTAATTCATGTAGTCACTTTTGTTATATAGAATAACAAGCTGGAAAGTCAGACCATAGATGCGTTAGTTAAATTTCATAGATTGCGATCCTGGAAGGCTGTCAAATGAGGCCAAACTTTCACTACAATCGGTCAAAAAACGCAGTTTATACGAGTTCTTTCCCTTGTATTTTCAGACATATGTATAAGAAGCTGGAGGAAACGAAAAGTGTGGGAGCGTTTCGGTATGTCATTCTGTCAATCAGTGACGGTCATCGGTACTAAAGATGCTCAAAGATCTAAAAATTGATTTGCACAATAAAATTGAATAAAAAGCACTACAAAAACTTAAAGAAATTATTATCATCGCAGGCAAAGAAAACAATCCAACATGTATTCATCTGCACCAAACCTCACAGAAAGTCACAGTTCTTTAGTGAATGATTCATCCGAACTATCACTTTCCCTTCAAATTGCATTTGGTATCACTTATGGCATTATCGCTTTAATCACTTTGGTCGGAAACCTTCTCGTTTTGGTGGCCGTCCTCCGATTCGAAAGACTTAAAATTCCTACAAACTATTTCGTGTGCAGCCTGGCTTTTGCAGACGTCACTGTTGCTATCTTGGTTTTACCATTGTCTCTTATTTATGATCTCACCGGCGGCGAATGGTGGTTCGGTTGGGTTTTCTGCTATTTTTGGCGATCTTGTGACGTCATGTGCTGTACAGCCTCCATTTTGCACCTCTGTTGTATCTCACTGGACCGCTATTGGGCCATCACAAAACCTTTCGTTTATTCCATGAAGATGTCCAATGCACGTGTCGCTTGTATGATCATCAGTGTTTGGTTTTGCAGTGTTCTCATATCTTTCATCCCAATTTATCTCGGCTGGTTCACCGATGACCCGGACACTCTTTACACCGACACAGGCAAGTGTGATTTGGCCGTCAACAAAATCTACGCTGTTTTATCAGCTATGACATCCTTCTACATTCCTTTCATTGTTATGGTGTTTGCCTACGCGGCCATCTTGAGAATTGCCAACATTCAAAGCAAAGCTATCCAAAAAAGTATCCCACGTCACAGTTGCACCGTGACAGGACGACAAGAGAAACTAGAACACTCAGCTAACGACCGAAAAGCCCTACGGACATTAGGGATTATCATGGGCGTTTTTATCGTGTCGTGGCTACCTTTCTTCTTGATGTATATGATTCTTCCTTTCTGTGCTGACTGTCAAATTTCCCCGATGATGATATCTATCATCACCTGGCTGGGATATGGCAATAGTTGTATGAACCCTGTCATCTACGCCTTTATGAACAAGGATTTCAGATGGGCCTTTAAGAAATTACTCACCTGTTCGCTTTAAAGTAGTTGAAAGCAAAATGTAATATTACGCAAAATTAAAAGTTTGGACGACAATGATAATAACGACAACAATCCACACCTAGAGTAGTTAACAATGTGCAGATATATTTCGTCACGTTATGGGACGTAATTGATGTAATAGTATATCATTCATGCAACTGACGTAGTAAAATAGAATTTCATTCATGCTATAATGACGTAATGAAAATACTGAATTTAAAGAATAATATGAAAAAAGAAAAAGTATTCGAAACACCCCCCTGTTTGTGGTCAACAGAACCATATTCTCTTAGCTCATTGCAATGAAAACTACTATTATCTACGTACGTATATAAAATGTAATGTATATCCATATATTTCATATATGCTGTCATTTTTTACGTCATGAGTAAACTAGTTTAACAATAGTAATATATAATAATTATAATAGTAATTATCTGTTTACTAGTTAATACAAGTAAAAAATCCACAGATATTTTTAAATTTCTATGAAACGATATTTTGAGAAAAAAATAATAAATTTCTCTCAGTGGAAGAAACTGTAGTTTCAAATGGTGGATAGGAGGTATTTTTTTTCACCCCTGAGCGGACTGCACACCAAGAGGATTAAACTATTCATTATCAAAATAGATTCATTCTCTTCCATGCTTCAGGACACAACTCATCTAGATCATCTTTAAGAATTTTACCATAGCATTGTGAAATTAGAAATTTATTTTCTGATGACGTAGTAAAAATGTTAAATTTAAAGAATAATGAGAATTAAAAAAATTGATTAAAACAAAATCGAAAATGTATATGAATTCGTTTATATAATGCTATTCTCCAGGCTCATTGCAATGCAAATCCTCATTATCCATGAATATAAAATTCAATAATACTAATGAGAAATGATCGATAGCGCCTTGCCTGTTAGTATTTTTAAAAGGAAGACGGAAAACAAGACTATTTTGAATTTTTGAAATATAATAAAACAAGACTGATGTATTGACGTCAAACATAATTCAAATTTAAAACAATTTTCACAACATTGACGTGCGTTTTGCAAAGAAAAACGAAATACTACTCGAACGTCGCACATCAAAAATACAATAACATGGTGCTTTTTGAAAATTATTTTTTAAAAACTTGGAAAAGTGAAATGTGTGTTCTCTCTAGGAGCATTTAAGTCATACATTAATATTGCGAAAAATGTGGTGTAATTTAAAATCTTCGGTACACAACTACCAAAGAGCTTATGGTGAGTACTAATTATTATTTAAACTATCTGGTTCGTGCGTTTTTAGCCTCAGCTTCCACTTACTCTCTAGGTGAACTCAGGTGCCAAGGCCATCCTCTGGAGGTCATAATCGAAACTGCAAATCTTGTTTCTACTGAAGCAATTGCTCGGCTCTGATGCTGCCGGTTCATTTTTTTTCATCACGATATTGTAACTTTTGGAATTTTATTCATTTATTTTTCTGAACGAATCATTAGTGTTTTGAAAGTTATTTTAAATTTTAATATCCACTGACGAAGATATATCGAACATTCTCAGATTTGTCATATCAAATCATATTTTTGAAAATTCAAAACAGTCTTGTTTTTCTTCTTTCTTCCAATAATAATAATAATAATAATAATAATAATAATAATGATAGTAATCATCATCATCATCATCATCATCATATGTTTTATTCATAAATAAGGACATCCTTAGAAGAGATATACCTGTAATATTAATCAAAATATGTCTGAAAAAATTGTATGAAGCAGAAAATTGCTTTTACGTACTTATCACAGGATTTCGACTGTTTTTACTGTATCTGTAAATAGAAAGGGGATATTCAGGTGAAAACTAATTCTTCTAGAACTGGTATCTATTAGTATACGAGTCATTGCACATAAATTAGGGCTTCCTTTACTATTGTTTACACTAATATACTTATATATTGTTTCCACCTATGAAATAATGGTTGCTGTTGTTATCATCATTCTTGATTATTTTTCCAATGAAAATACCGCCGTCCAATGACAAAAGCAGGCATGTCCCCAAAGTGTGAAACTGAGAAGAACGGCATAACTATACACCTGAAAACTAAATATACGGCTTTGATTTAGCAAGTTATGTGAATTATGATGTAGATTCATAATACATACATACAATGATAAAGACATGTATATCCGGTACAATGAATATACCCGATTTTATCATTAGAATTTTTTTTTCACCAACAAAGCTTTTGAAGTATTTCACATTTTTGGTCCTAAAAGCAGAAAATGAACTTGCTTTTGTGATTGCACGGCAGTATAATGTGCTAAAATCTCATTGAAACATAAGGTTCCAAGTTCAAGACACATCAGGGTTGACTGTGCCATATATTCATCATTACAAATCCCAGCAATTTACTGCTTACCGTGGGTAAGTAAGGACAAGAAATAATCACATTCAATCAGGAACGATAAGGTGCGTTCGATTTCTCCGACCTCAGCAGACAGGGTTGGCTTCAAGTCAATTGGACCACTTACTCCCATAGAAGGGTGCTAGGGTTATCTGCCCTAGTCTTGTCAGATATACACGACAAAACATCGCAACGCGCACCTGACACCTTATTGTAGGTTTTACCAGGAACAGGAAATTTTCTTATTAGTTTTTACCTGTAGTCAGTAGTGTTTATTTATACAATTTATATGTTGATTAAAAAAAAGTCCTTGAATTAAATGATATATTAATCAATCATAGAACGTTGTAAATATGTATTTCTCTTGAAATTTTTAAGTGCACATTTTGATTGGTTTAAAGTCTATAAAAAATGATCTACATTCAAATATTCTAGAAACCTAATATGTGAACCTAGAGACCGCCAAAAGTCTTCCCAATCGGACCCTGCAGCTCTTAAAGCCAACCCTGTCAGCAGAGAGGCCACTGAATATATATAAAAAATAAATCTCTTTGTTGGCTGAGGATTGCTGTCTCAGCATAAGATTTTGAACCTTTTTTTTTTTTGTTGCAAGTATAATCTTTTGACCTGGGAAGTTCCATGTACACAAAGATTATAGCATTTCTATCCATGCAAAATCAGTTCTACTCAAAATATGTTATTTTCTTTTGGAAGTCGTTCACGGTGGGGTTAAGTAAAACATCTTTCTTTTATTCCAATTGAGAAGGATCGGTAAGCCTCTTTTGCCATAAAAATCTCTTTGGACGTTTTAAACTACAGTGTAACGAACGCACATTTGCTGGAGTCTTTTGTTTTACATATAAATTTCCCTTTTATTTTCAAGCCCTAAACCCCCACTTGCTTTAAAACACTGAACTCTACATAAATGCAATGTGGTCAATAGGTATTCTTGCGATACGAAAGAATGAACGTTTTATCCAATAACTTCCTGTATACGTGGTCTACTCAGTTCGAATTACGCCACGACTAAGATACAACCGAGACAATGTTAAATAAAATATGAAGTAAATGCATTCATTATCGAAGGAGTTATATAAGAATAATTGATAAAAACATACATACAGATGTGGCGTAATTTGATCTCAGTAAAGCACGTATGAAGTATTGATACGGTATGGGAAAACCGAACGTTATATCCAATAACCTCCTTCATACGCGCATTATCAAATTCAGATTATGCCTCTACTATTGTGATATGTTTTTCGAATGTTGTAACATTTCTTTCAGTAATAAACACATTTCTTCATATTTTGTGCGTATTATTGCCTATGTTGTATCGTAATTGTGGCGTAATTTGAAATTAGTAGAGCGCGGATGGAGAAAGGTATTGGATAAAAAGTATAATTTTTCATAAAGTGCGAATACTCGATGATCCCAATCTAGATGCAAAGTATGCAAACCTTGAATTGTTCAAAGTTGTTTTACCTTAAATATTCTCATGGCTAATATCAACCGATGATCCTAGGTTAATGGTAGACCGTTGAAATAAACCGTTAAGTATGAAAAAGACCCTCGCCATCCTTCAATCTCATTCTGCCCTTAATTTTATTCTTGTCCCTAATGTTCACTTCATATCCCAAACGCACACTCTTAAATCTGAATTTAAAATGAAAATTGAATACTTTGAATATTTGCTGCTGATCTTCGCTATAAACGTAACAAGGGCGTAACTAGAGTGTGGTGCTGGATAAGCGACATACAGACGTTATTTCTAAAGACTGCTTGTCTTATGGTAATGAACAATGATGTTAAAGACTAAGGCGTAGCTGAAGAGGTCATGATAAGGACCCACAAGCTTTATAAACACTAGTTCAACTGCTGCATTTCTATGGACTAATTTCACTAACCGCTAGATGACGCACTCATGGATCGAACTCAAACGGGGCACGAAATCACTCCAAATCTTTAGCTACGCCTCAGGTCAAAGAGTGCTGGTTTTTTTTTGTTTGTTTTTTTTCTCAAGCATCATCAATTCTAATTATGTCTCTACTTGAACTTAACTTTGCGACCACTAAAATACAACATAAAGTTCTGATTCTGAAAATTAAAGTCGTTTTGACTTCTGGTCTTGATCTTGACCTCAGACCAGTGTTCCCTCTAAATGTACACAATAAAAGATTATGCAAAGCATTTACAATGCTACTCATGATATGGGATTGAATAAAAATGAATACATAATGAAGAATGATCAATACACCAAACAAATAATTTCTCTTCTTATACACTCTTTATTAAAAGTATGTAGCCTGTGTTTCATGAATTCTCGATATGAAATCAATAATTGTCGCAACAGTAACAACATTATCTGTACACTCTGCTTGTTCGGTTACCCAAGGCTTTTTGGTCCAATGCAGGCCATGAAAAAATTAAAGGGATCATTGCTTTTGACTTATTTCATTCCAATCAGACATTTCTTTTAAAATCATTCTTTTACTGAATTTTAGTATAATTGATCTTTCCCTTTCTATAATTTTCGGCGAATAAAGCGCAATTCACCTTGTCCAAACGGATTCCCAAAGGTGTTAACATTTCTTTCTTGAACAAATTTTTCTGATTTTAATTGTAAACCCTTGAATCAACCTTTTAAATTTCAATTCTAGATCTCGCCCAAACCTGATAGCATTCCAAAGGACTTACTCGTAACCCTTTTTCCAATAAGGGACCCTTAGATGTGGACAAAAAAGGTTTTCCCGGTCCTTGGCGTTTGGCATGAAAGTGGAAGTCAACGAACAGTATTGGATGGTGCAACTAATTGCTTTAATTCTTTTGATTAACACCGGAACATTTTTCACCAGTTTGACTCAACGAATAACGACAGAAAATCAAAAGTGTGTATGTGTGTATCTTTGTGCGTGTGTGAGTGAGACAGAGACAGAGACAGAGACAAATAAAGTTTATATATATATATATATATATATATATATATATATATATATATATATATATATATATATATATATATATATATATATATTGCACTTTAGATTTGTGCGGGTCTTGATGTGTGTTCAGGTATTGCTATACAAATTAATGTAACAAAGTATTAATGGAAAAGAAGAATTAGATTATAATGAACAGTACAGAAAAATATTGGAACGAATTAACCGCACGAATCAAGATATATCTGTATATATAGCGAGTGTATATGTGAGTTTAAGAGAGAAAGAAAGAGAGAAATAGAGTGCGTATGGGTGTAAAGGGGGAAGATAGAGAGTGAACGGGAAGAAAATTACAAAACAAAACAAAAAACAAAATAAAAATATTATTGCTGGCAATAGACAGCAACATTTCTTGAACATTAAAAACTCTTTAACATTTGTTTCTATTTTTTCTATTTTATTCATATCTTATCGAAAAAGCCAAAAGTTTCCATTAGTTTATTAAAACTTTAATCTCCACTAAATATCGATTGAACAGGCCAACTTCTTTCTAAAGCACGCAAAAAAGATAAAGAAAAAGATGTTATTGCAAAAAGACGTTCAACAAATCAATTGTTCAAAGAACTTTTTGAAGACATCAAAGAGTGATTATCAGACGAAATAACCAAAGCACCACAAGGACAAAAGACATTTTGTTATTGACCAAAATTATATATATATATATATATATATATATATATATATATATATATATATATATATATATATATATAGTGATAGAAAATGTATCCGATACATTTTAACAACTCCAGAATTGACAAAATTTGTATAAAAGATTATTACTGATACAGCAAGAGACAAAATATTGAAAAATAATGTGATGGACAAAAATCAGAAGTCTCTATTCCCAATTCTGTCAATTATGAACCTGGATGAATATGTTAAAATGAACTTTTTTGCTATGTATTGGATACATTTTGCACTCACTGTATGTATTTATGTGAATGAGTGTATGTATGCATGCATGTGTTTATCTTCGTAGGGACATATTTTGTGTCCGTGTAAAGCGATCCATGTGTTGGGGGTAATGTATGTTTATTGATTTATTTATTTTCACTTTTAACTTCGTTCTATGATTGTATGCAAATGCGAACATGATTTGACCCAAATATGCGTCTAAGCGTTAGAAGAATATCTGTCTGGATGATTGCGGAACGAAAAAAGTAGGTTTATGTATGCGTGTTTGGCAGCAGTTTGAATAATATATATATATATATATATATATATATATATATATATATATATATATATATATAGCTACTGTTCTGTTTCTCTAGGCAATGAGACATCCCGTCCAGGGTGCATACCTGTACAAAGTATATGGTGATCCTGTGATGTTCATTTGTCATGGTAAGATAGAGCATGATGTATATATTTATATATGTCCAACGACGGACATTAAAAGGATGATGATGATGATGATGATGATGATGATGATGATGATGATGATGATGATGATGATGATGATGATGATGATGATGATGATGATGATATGTGTATGTGTGTGTATGTGTGTGTGTTTGATAGAGTAGAGGAAATATTTGAAATGAGCGATTTGAAAGAGAAATAGGTTTACGTGAAAGAAATCAAAAGAATCTGAAAGAATGAAGATGGAAACTGGAAGACAAATATTCCAAATAGTATAAAACATGTTGAGACTGTAAGAAATGAATGAGAAAGAAACACAATGTACTGAATAGGGCCTTCGAGAGGAAATTTATAAAGAGGTGAAAAACTGATTCCCAGTCTACCTACACACACACTACACAAAGACCCTCGTCGTTTAGCCATCACGTTTTCATCTGCTATCACCCTTTTAGCACACCATACTGTACTAGCTCACCAGTAAATGAGGGAGTCATTTTATTAATGGACATTGTATTGACTTAAAAGTTTGCCTCTCAGACCCTCTTTAACTCTTTATAACTTTCTTTGGTCCTCCGGGCTGCGATGTGATGCACTGGTTGCACCCCCTTCCAGAGGCCCTCGGGGTACGAAAAAGAAGGAAGAGCAAGTGAAAAAAAAAAAAAGATGAGTTGGTTTTGTGCTGAGATTGGAAGTAATGAAAGAGCGTATGGAGAATGAGTGAAAAAAAAAAGATATAGAAATGAGAAAAGTAGAAAAACAATCTAAATGTTGGGAATATTGAAGAAGAAAAGAAGCAAAAACAATGAGAAAAAGAATGGTAGAAAGTATGAATGAAAAAAGAAAAGAAAAAGACAGAAAGGTTGAAAGAGAAGATGGAAAGAAAATTAAAGAAAAAGGCAATAATGAAAGTGAAATTGATAAATGGAGAAAATAATGAAGAAATGAATGAAAAAGTGAAAAAATATTTATGTAAGGAAGGGAAAGAAAGATATAAGAAAAGTAGGAAAAGGAAGGAGTTCCAGTGGAAGAATAAAGAAGGAAAAAATGAATGAAGATAACAATGAAAGAAAGTGTATGGGTTCAAAAAATATGGAGAGTAAAAGCTGATGTCAGGATGGAGGAAAAAATATATCCTTATCGAGGGTGTGGCAGTGTTGGATACACACGCGTAATTGTTAGTAAGACCCACTTCCAACACCACGGCAGTCAGAGCCTTTTCTGCTTATGGCACCTGATATTCCCAAATGGTCACCCATCTAGGTACTGATCAGGGTTGATGTTGCCCGGCTTTGGTTACCTCAAGAGAACTGGTGTATCCAACGTGATTTTTTGAGTTAGCCTCGCAGAGGCATACGAGCTTAGAAGTACAAGGCATGACTCAGCGATGGATTGAATCTCTAATTACCGAACCGTAACTACACAATAAAAAGTCGCGTGATCTCTATCAAGAGAAAATCGAATGGTGTGTGAAAAAGAGAGAGGGGGGAGAATCAAAGAATTAAAAGAAACAAATGAAAGAGAAAGTACGATTGAATGATTATTAGAAGTGAAAGAGAATTAATGAATTATTTGAAGTGAATGAGAGAGAGAGAGAGAGAGAGAGAGAGAGAGAGAAAGAGAAAGAGAGTAAGAAATTCGAGATTCGAAAAAATAATAGTAGCGAATGAAAGAGAAAGAATTAAAAACAAAGAAAAGAGATAAAAAGATAAAAAAAGAAACTTTACTCTTTGGTCTTCTTGGACCAAATGTCTCTCATGCAAAGCCGTTCTGTGATCTCAACAAACTGTTTCCGTTGTTTTCCATTTGTAATTCTTGTTAAATGATCAGTGCACAAAGTCTAAGTTCCCAAAGAGCAAATGAAATAAAGAAAATTAAAAACTAAAAAATAATACTTAAAAAAAAAAACGAAAATATGATTTTCTTCGTCTTATCATTCATTTAGTATTTTGTTCTTTGCGTTTGTCTTTATCCACACACACACACAAACACGCACACACACACACACATATATATATATTTATGTACATACACACATACATACATACATACATACATACATACATACATACATAAGTGTATATAGATAATTCAGCGCTCGGCAGTGACTCCAATTTTCATGCCATGTGACCCGTCTACTACTGCTACTAAAGTACTCCCTATAATTCAGGGGTTCGAGGTCATGTGAGGGTGGGGAACAGCTGTGAAACGTAAAATGTTACGTTTCCCATTTGATTGATCGTTGTATTGTCTGAGTTCTTTTTACCTGGTCTTCTTGCCTGGATTAGGTACTTAGTTTGAATATCAAAGTCCTAGAGTGGTTTGTGGTTGTCATTCTCCAGGACTGCCTCTGGTTTGTGCTGATACCACTTTTCCACATGGTTGAATCCCATTCGCTTACTTAGTTCCTAGTGAACCATCGGTGCTACTCTATCGTGTCTGTGCTTGTACTCCTTCTGGGCGAGTTGGCTACATTCACTAGTTATGTGGTTTACGGTCTCATCTCTTTCGTTGCACAGGTGACACTTGCTGTTTGTCTGTGTTCTGTCGATTATTATTATTATTATCATTATTATTATTATTATTATTATTATTATTATTATTATTATTATTATTATTATCATTATTATTATTTGCAATTTCACGCCAGTTGCCTCAAGTCTCCAGTCCTTTTTTCCATACTCTCATAGTCCTTAGCAGTACTGTGGTTTACAGTTTTACACTAGTTGCCCGGAGGTTACTGCTGAAGGCTGCGTGACAGTAAGTCTCCACAGGTCTTGAGCCCTCCTCTCATCTCATCTCTCCCTTACCTATCACAGCAGTGCTGTGGTTCATACCTCCACTACCATTTGTGTATTTTTCTCTCTCCGCTTCTGTTAGGCCACTTCTAACAGCTGAGGTCGTAGATCTTATAATTCTAGCTCTTTCCCCAGTCTCCGTGCAGTTCCTAGCAGTGCTGTGGTCTGTACAGTCTCAATCCTTCTTTTTATCTCGAGTTCCTTCAATCTTACCTCAGTGTCTTTGGTACAGTTCTGAGTGCACATATTATTACTAATACTAACCTTACTATCATGTTCCACTCATTCTTCAGTTTTCTTGCCAGATTCTGGTATTTTTCCAGTTTTTCACTCTATTTCCTCTTTACTCTATGGTCTTTAGGTATAGTCACATCTACTATTTGGCAGGTTTTCCTCTTCTTGTCTACGATTACTAGGTCCAGTATTTTCGCTTAGATAAAGTGGTCCGTTTGGATGTCAAAGTCCCAAAGTAATTCATGGTTTCCATTCTCCAGGACTGTCTCCAGTTTATGCTGGCACTACTTCTCCAAATGGTTGAATCGCATTCGTTTATTCAGTTCCCATTGCATCACTGCTGCTAATCAATCGTGTCTGTGTTTATACCCCTTCAGGGCTAGTTGACTACATTCACTAGTTGAGTGGTTTACGGTCCCATATCTTTCAGCACGTAGGCGTCACTTGACGTTTGCCTTATTAATAATTAAATTATTTTTCTCTGATCAATAATAATCATTATTATTTAATGATAAGTGAAGGACTGAAATTTCTATGTACACATGTTTACAAATGCTCTATCTGCAATATCGAGCACACTCCATTCATACATTACTCAAAACCTGATAACAATATATACATATATATATATATACGGAGAGAGAGAGAGAGAGAGAGAGAGTTATAAATATTTACATAAAACCATATTCATTTCAAAATTTTTACATTCCAGAGCTCTCAATGCTTTAACGCGAATGAATAAAATTTACAATGAGTGTAGTGTTTCATTTGCAGTGTGAATTTCATCTGCTTCATCCTGCGCTTATTTTCAAGAGTCCACCGACAAAACATTGGAAAGCAATGTTGACAATCGAAAGTATTTCATTTTCTTTGATTGCCCAAAAGCTTCGAAGTTTGTGAGAAAAAGACCAAAAACTGAACAAACGCTATTAGAAACTATCGACCAGAGGTGTCATCATAGGTTTTTTCAGTTTTCAGATTGGTCAGGCTGACTGGCTTACTACGTATCATGCTTAAGGCCGTATCAATGGAGCAAAAAGGATGGGATTTTAAACATTTGCTCCTTATTATGTCTAGAAATTTCATTTCTTTTTAATTTAAAAAAAAAAATTGAAAATAATATCAATTGATTACCACTATCTCCAATTTTTAATTGACCATCCCCAACACAGCATACCATCGAAAGACCTTAGTCACTTGATGATTTCTATTGAGAGATTCATCAAACCTGTAATTATCAATTTTAATACAACTATTAACTTCCGTCTTAATTTCAAGTTGCTTTTTACCGCAACTTTACTCATGCTGGCATCGAGGGACATTTGGTCGATCCTACTGAAAGCCTATTTTTTCCGGATCCACGCAGTTTACTTACTGCCAAAGGAAAGTTCCGATCAAAATCAATTGAAAATTAAAGATGAAGGTAAAAGTGCTCCTAGGAAATAATAATAATGATCAACAATACTTCACTGGATAATGTAAACAATAGAATATATATTTTTTTATTCTACCTGACGTAGCAAAATAGAATTCCATGTTTTGATGACGTAGTAAAAATGCTGAATTTAAGGAATAATGAGGATATTCAAAGTTATAAAAAAGAAAATAACGGAAATCTTTTTTCTGGTCGAAAGAATGTAATTCTCCAAGTAATGCAAATTTCTTTTATCCACCTACATAGATTGCAATGTGTATTCATATACGTCGTCATTTTTTACGTCATGGATAAGCTAGACAATTAATAGATATCCGTGGAACATCCCTGGGCAGATTAGAATTAGACGAATGCATTTTCTGAAGTAACTGTAGCATTTTGTCGATTCATAGAGCGAGGGATGCCATGACGAGAAGAATCGTTTCTTAGTGAGAGTACTACGTATTCCAGTAAATTAATCCATTGTCCTATTGTTGAAAGAATATTTTCTGATATTCAATCTGGGGGTATTGTTGCTGGGGAGGTGAATATAGGAAATTCTTGGAGACGCACCAGAATGTCAGCAGTTATTCCTGTGCACATTATCAACCCTTCCACAAAACTACACTTAGATTCTCTTGGTATTTTTGATATTGATATTGTGCTGTATCCATATGTCTACAATGTAGGAACGGTTACTGTGGACAATTCCTTGATCCGCTCCAAAATGTAAAAACTTGTTTGTTAGCTGATGTCCCACTTTTCCACAAAATTTCACTGATGCAGGGGAGGTGACGGGAAGAAATTCTTGGATCCACCCCAAAATGTAAACACTTCTCTCTTTCCCAATTGTCGACCCTTCCAAGTATTTTCACGGAAATTAATTAAGAACCTTTGAAGATATTGTGTTTGGCAGTGGAAAATTCCGGGATGCACACTGCATTGCACTCTCTTCAACAATGCTACATTGAAATTATTTCCAAAATTATAGACATATCATTAGGACAGGAGGTAAGGGTTCTGTTCAGCATTATAGTTACATTATAAACAGAAATAGAAAGAAAGAAAAGCTTCAGAAAATTATTTCTTCTCAACTGTATGTGGACACAACATGAAACATTAAGATGCACAATTTAGCACTGGAATGTCGTTGATATCTCAGAAACTGCACGGTGCCAAAATTGACATAAGAATGTATAAGAAAAATACATATAAGAACAATAGTTCGATTTCAATAATGTCCAATTAAAATAAATAAAGGACAATAGTTTGCTTTAATCAAACTATTGATAAAACATCGATGAACTGCAGTTTCATCCACTAATATGCAATCAAACTAATTACATAGAAGAACAATAGTTCAAGATTTCATAAACGTGCAGTTATCTTTCTTTTTGGTTCTTAATACAATGAATAAGAGGTGGGAGATAGCTTCCTATGTAATTCTCCTCAACATGTAAACGTACAGCACCTTTCTTCCCTCAACTTTCCTGTCTATTTCGAGTCCAATGATTCCAAAACGTTAACACGTTTATTGCCACACGATTGCACTTGTGACAAGTTGATGCACATATACCTCTATTACACAGTTTTAAGGCAACAACAACGTGCTACACTCAGTTTCTATGTTACAGCACAGGGCAGAGCGCGTACTTGTATTGTTACACCGTATGTTGCGCTATCTGAGATAGCAGGAAACGTGTCCCAAGTTTATATCTGAGTATCATATTCCAGAAGCAACATTTTAAGCGTTAATTTATCACAGAAAATTATCAGCAGCACCCTTTTAGCATCTGTTGTTGTACATAGACCTTCGCCTAGATTCGCCAGACTTCTCTATTATGGATATCTCAGAGCCAATAATTCCTGAACTTGTCTAGTTAGTCAACCATGTTCTTTTTTGCCAGTTACAGTTTCGCACGGAGAATCCACGTTATGAACCGTTATGTCCAGCCGTTTTCTGACATCCTTGCAACATGACCAGCTTATTCACAATTGAGTTTTCTCGTGTTTTAAAAAAAAATGATATCTCAGGCCCCTGTTTGTTTTTTTCAACATGATGTGCTGTCTCATGATTTCTCCGTGTGATATTGAGCAGCATTCTTTCCTGTACACGTTGTCTGGCTTATGGAGCAAATGGGATTTCTTGTTTTTGATTGTTGAACTGACTCGCCAACCTTGAATGATTCTTCGCTTGATTCCTTTTTCTTTTGAGGATTCCATCGAGATTATTTGTCCTAAATAGATGTAGTGGTCCATGTACTTCATTTTGAAACATTTTTATAAAATATTGTCGTTATACACTTAATACTTCGAAAGATTAAAATGGGTGGAAATGTATGAGTCGGTAGTCATATAGAGCTGAAAAAAAAACAAACAGTGGGCCCAAAAGTCACAAACATCTCTCTGTCTTTGTCAGTAAATTCTGGCTATTTTTGCCACTGTAGAAGTGCAAGGGTTCCTATTTTATAAGGAATCAGCAACCATTAACTTTCTTCGGATTCTTTGAGAAATGTGTGTTTGCTTCACCAGAACCAAGACTTTTAACAACACAACATTCGTAATGATTTTCGTCAGAATAACTTAATGGTTATTAATTTGAATAAAAGGATGTACATCTAAACCGTGAAGACACTAACATACACATAATACTGATTAAGGAGATAGTTTAAACCCAAAACGAAGATTTGTTGCTTTCTCAACATATTTTTCTTTAGGGGTATCAGGACTTTGTACTTATAAAATCCCTGAAAAGTTGTTTCAAACAGAAACATATCGGAAACATTTGGTGGTCGTCCAGTTGATTTTGATCCTTTATCAACAACTGGAAAACTTTTCTCGATATGCAGCAGATATACAAAGTTTTTTTTCTCGCCTTCTTGAGTCTATAATTCCTTTTCTCTCTGCAAGATTGTATCAAAAGCATTTTCGTATTTCAACCTCACTGGAGCTCCTGTATGCTTTGAAGCTGATATAATACAGTGCATGTGGTATCTTTCGATGACCCCTGTTCCTCTCAAAGTGTTGATGATTTGGACATTTGAAACAATCATAATTGACAACTGACAGTCGTCCATTTCTTGGTTTTACCTCAAGTGAGAAGTCACCATCCATAAAACGCTTGAAACAATTTCGGGCCGTATGGTTGAACAATGTAATTGATTTCTACTCTCTTGATTCTGCGATTAGCTTGAGCATCTTTGATGATCAGTTCAAAATAATTCCACCAAAGAATCAGAATCTCAATGTTTGTTTACGTTATCATC
Source organism: Thysanoteuthis rhombus (assembly GCA_963457665.1). Classification (NCBI taxonomy): domain Eukaryota; kingdom Metazoa; phylum Mollusca; class Cephalopoda; order Oegopsida; family Thysanoteuthidae; genus Thysanoteuthis; species Thysanoteuthis major. The sequence goes on from OY735239.1 coordinate 20,859,176, forward strand.
ACGTTTGAAATAAAAGGTACAGCTAATTAGTATTGGTAATGATAATCATATCATTATCAATACTTGTATATGATAGAAATATTAAGAATTTACTTCAGAGTCTCTCGATTTATGCATGATAATAAGCGTCGAGGTGAAATAAATGACAAAAATACTCTCAACACCCTAATACATGAAAATATTCAGGACTTCTTGGGCACCTCGTATATCACTTCGATGCCCCTTCCTATTTACAGCAGACATTATTCAAAGGAATAATCATGGAAAAGCGAGATACAAGACAGAAAAGGACATTCAATATAAATGTATTTCTAAATTAATTCGATGCAAATCTATAAATATCCATCGAGAAATCGATATCGTCTTTATTTTCCATTATTTTCACTGATGGAAGCTATAAACAATGATTTCTCAATTCATATAAATCACTTGTATCATCCTTTTGAAAGCAACAAAACCCACGAGATCAAACATCAAACAGAAAACACTTTCCCAGACAAAAAATGCCATATATTTAGATTCAATTTATTATCAGAGAGGGAGTCACTGAAATTCTACAGTACATCTACACCAGCGATTCTTCTTGCAGGGTACACACCCAACAAGGGAGCAATATAGTAAATATTTTGGGTGTGAAGAGCGAAAAGCGTTTTGTGGCTCAAAACTGCCTTATAAAAAATAGAAGAAACCGATAAGATATCACACAACAAAGAGTTTTACAACTGAACTAAATCAGAGCCTGAAATCAAGACCATTTGTGGTAAACATGTAAGTCAAGAGTCTCACTAGATTATTAAATTTGAATTTGTTATAGTTTTAGAGAGTATTGTAAATTTAATGTGCTACCTAATAACACGATATATTTTGTAAACAATTTTCATACTTGATTAAAAAGTTTTCTTTGTCGCTGAAATTATTTCTCGTTAATTTAATTCTTTCTTTCGTGATTTACAACTCCAAGTTTTAGTAAATTTCTAAATTCAACATGATATTACACCTGTTGGAACCAAAATTTGCTTCAAGATGACATAGTTATGGGTTCGTCAACTTTTTTGATCTGTCAAGGTAGAGCATGGTACAAAAAAGGTCAAGTACCATTGAGCTATACAATTTCAGAATGAGATTTGGAGCTGCGATTCATTTTAATTGTAAGAAAATATTTCCTCATAATGCTTTATTCCAGTTGCAAAGGAGCTACATAAAAAAGCTATTATTCGTAATTTTCATATCACAGAGAAAAAGCTTTTCGATAATAATCCGTTTTTCTATCTTTTCTGTTCAAATCTACAAACATAACTCTTAAATCCAGTATGACCTGGTTGAAATAGTAAATAAAGTTGTCTGTGGCAAGACACTGATTGAATTGAATAAAGTACTTAGGGGAAACCCGTGGACCCTCAAGTTCTTTCGTATGAACATTGAAGACGATTAGTACATGAATACGTTACAGTATGTTAGGGGTTTTGAAAAATTCACATTTCAGTAATTTCATGAAATTCTTACTTTCACAATCAGTGTAGAAATGGTAAACAAGCTTGTGATGCCAACCATTACTATTGTATAGAGTTCTATCCTCACTGGGTCCCCCACTACTGTGGCCTAAGCTAAACTCAGTAAGTATCAAGTATATTCTGTTCTAGTATTGTGTATATTCAGTTTAGTTTTATAAAAGTCATGTTGTCTCCCCTCCCCTCAACTATGGGTAAATAACGGGGCAGTTGGAGCCCCTAGCCAACACCCAATTTCTGCAAAAACAATGATTGGTTCTCCATGGACAGTTTGAGTAATGGGGGCTGAATCATACCTCACGTGTCGTGCAATATGGGAAGCAACTTCTGTAAGGTATCGATTATCATGTTGATATTGTAGGTCATAAATAGATAAATCTGGGTCTCATGATATAGGTCGATAAAGGAGACTTATGCCAGATATAATTCAATTTTGAAAATAAATAAGCCATTATTCCATAGTGGAGATGTTTTATATTCTCATAAGCAATCAATTCAAGAATGATAGCAAAATTGTCAACAAATCAAATTACATTACAATAATCATCGAAATTTATCGATGCATTATCTTTATATATATATATATATATATATATATATATATATATATATATATATATATATATATATATATATATACTTGGCCTGGATTTTTTTTCAAATGCATATCAATAAATTTGACGGGCAAGGTTCTTTTGCTGAGTTTTTTTAAAATCAATTTTCTATGGTTGGCGAATGAATTTCCAAGTAACTTGTTCTGATTGTAAAAGAATGGTTCATTTTTTTCTTATCCATTTCGAGTACTTCAACCCATCGGTGGTCATTATCAGGAACAAGTAATGATGATGATGATGATGATATATATATATATTTCCTCTATGTTGCTATCAATCCATAACAAAGTCTAGTTCTGAGGTAGATACAGTTTTTGCACTCACTCCGTGTATAAAATATCTGCGACTAGTTGGAAAGAAATCTCGATAAGGAAATTTGCTGTCAATTCTCACAGACTACTTTATATTGATGGCCGACCCTATTTTTACTCAGCTGAAATGTCGGACTGATGCGCTCCGTGGTCATCTCAGTATCTTTGAACACTTGTGAATCATGGATATAGAGAAGAAGATACAGGTCATAGAGATGGAATGCTTTTGAAAACTCCTTGGCACCTCTTACCAAAATCATATTACAAACGAAGGAGTGAAAAACAAAATCAAGCTAGCTATTGGATGCTCCTAACCTTAGTAATGAGAGGCGAACTAATATGGTATGAGAGAGAGAGAGAGAGAGAGAGAGAGAGAGAGAGAGAGAGAGAGAGAGAGAGAGAGAGAGAGGCAGAGGCAGAAAAAGAGATGGTAGAACAGAATTTCAAAATGCAGGAGTAGCCCAGAGACTAAATGCTTGTGTGTCTCCAAGAGCATCACTCTAGAACGAGAATAGAATAAATCCACATTTCTATATTACTCACCCTAATATATGATAGCCAATTGCTTAGAGCTATGTTATCTTGTCTGAATACTGTGTACAGACATTATATTTGTCTCACTATAGGAAGTGAATTTAACACCCCTGCTTTAAAGAGACTTAGAACAGAGAGTTATGGAAAAGACAGCTGGTTGCCAAGTCAATTGTGATGCCTCCACGGTCGGCCAGGCTAAGAAATTAGTGATTGATAAATAATGATATAACAGCTTCATCTTCAGATAGATGAATCCGAGTTTCTACGTGTTAAGTGATGCATGGCTAAATGATTTTCTATGCGTAGTTATTTGATTTAATTACTTTGGCGTATATTAGACAAGACTATTTGCTCTCCAGAAAGGTGGTTATCCCAAGGGTAAAGACAATGTTCCGCTAGACAGAACATCTCGTAATGTATACTACTAAAATAAATATCTTGTCAATCTAATCTTGGCAAATCTCATCTCGTCTCACGAGCGAGATGTAAGATTGATGTGAATTTATAAATATGTATATACATATATATATGTGTGTGTATGTATATACACATGTATATGTACAAGTGCGTGTGTGTGTGCGTATATGAGCACGAGTCTGCCAGTAAAACAACAATTTGATGGTGAAGATGAAAAATTAAGGGAAAAATAGGAGTTACATTTTTATTTTATTCAATACGTTGGCATGTTCTGATGCATTTTGGTAGTTCCAACCACCCTTTTCAGAGAACTTGCAGCAGCTTACAGAGATAACTGTATGTTGTTTATATGTTTGAGATTTGAGGAATGAAATGGGAATATTCTGTGTTGTGGGTTGTTCATTAGGACAATATCCTTATTTCATTCCACGAATCTCAAACATGTAAACAGCTTAGAGCCAAGCTAGTGTGGATGTTCTCATGGTGAAGAGGTAAGTCCCTAAGTGAGTACTCCCGCCCCAACAAGTTTACTCACTTCAAGATTTCCTCGGATGTCCTCTTATATGGATATTGAACGTTTGGCTCAGGTCCACAGAATTTCCCGGTAGACTCCAGCTGAAAGTCATTTTAGGTAGACTTGCTCCTTTACAAACTTCGGATACTTACCGTTGTGGATGATGGACAAAGTATAATTGGCCACGCAGTTTTCCAGATGGAAGAAAGAACAGGCGGCCTCTCCATTTTTAGGTGAGCCCCAGCGCAGAAAAGTTAGCAATGAGAAGCCGGTGAAATTCTGTTAGAGGGAAGGTAAATATCAAAGAGTATTGGGCGTGGAAGGATCCTTGTGCCTACCTATTTCTCAGTCTGTACCTTCTGCTTCATCATCAGATTTCACGTTTAACGTTTTAATCAGTTTAAGCTGCAGATAAATCATTCAGGATGAGACCATATTTTCTTTTTTCACTGGAACGATGTGGTGTTGAGATCACCACGAGAATAGTGGATAACAAGCTACCAAACGTATGCGTGATAAATACATAGCCAACCAGACAGCCAGTCAAAGTTGAGACCCGAAGAAAACTATGTTGACAGTGTTGACAGTTTCTAACAAACAAACCATTAATAAAAGACAAACAATGTGGAGCAAATATATTATTGTCACGCACCACCCATTCAGTTCGGTATTTGGCTTCATTGATTAAAACAGAAAAAAAAAAATTCTCTGAACGTGGGGAGACAGAAAAGGTGTCCTCCGGCCTCTCAACAGACAAAGTACCTGTCAGTTCTGTCAATTCAATTTGACAATGACTCACCTATCAGCATTCGCTCTAGGAATAACAATACTGTAAACTCTCGTTAAACAACACTCGTTCTAACGGCGACACCTGATGATATACGCATTATAATTTATATTTTTGAAAGGCGACTGCTTATGCAGGCTTCCTCAAACTTTTTTCCCCTGATAACCCTCTTTTTAAAATAAAATCTATCACCTTGGAGGTGATATCATCCCCATTGAAAATGACTACTCTACATTCTCAATTACCTTTAACTTGACTATGCATATTCCAAAAGGAACATTAATTTCTGCTATGTAGTGCCGTATCAAGTAAATTTGATAATATATTTTTGCAGTGGATTATTTAAACTCTACAATAACCAACGCATGCTTGCATAATGAAATAATATAATACAAACAATTTTTAAATACATATTCAACCAATAAGACAAATGGATACCTACACAATGTGTTGATATAATTGAAAAAACTTTAAAATACTGAATAAGAATATTTTAACACTAAAAAGACGAAAAAATGTCAATGCAGTGGAACAAAATATCTATGTACCCTCATGTGAAACTTTGTGAAACAAAATCGTTCAATTTTGCTACTGTATTAGTATTTTCCAGCTTATTCAGTATTTTTCTTCAATCATATGAACACATTCTGTATGTTTCTAACTGGTCCTGTTTTCTTCAAGATTAACGTATTTACACTACGTCGTCAACTATGACTCTACTATTGTTTAAAAAATCTAGTTAGCTGGAGGATTTAAACCAACAATCTCTCGATGGCAAAATGAACTCACGAACCAGCCGACTTTCGAAATTATTCATTTACATTGCTAAAAAAATTGCTGGATTTCTTATTTTTCTCCGGAGCAAAAACCTAAAGTGTCAAATTAAGTGTGTACATAGAGATTGATGTAATTCATTATTCCGATTTAGACGTGAATTGCGTTACATTAATTTTGACGAAAATTTTTCTAAAAATTGTATATTGATGTTCTTGAGTCGCTACAATCAAATATAAGTTTTTCTCAGTAACAGTCTCTATAAGATTACTAATGCATGACATAAAGATAAACGGAATCAGACTTGATAATACCAGATAGATAGATAGATTGAAAGGTAGGTAGGTGTAAATAAGATCGATATTATCGTTACAGACCCTACACTATTATCATTTAATTTCTGATCAACCAGTATTTTTTGTATTCTTTTACGTTACCACATTTGGTGAATTATTGCAGGGGCAAATGGGGTTCTTAATATTCATTCGCTCAAGGGACATCAAGAATCAAGGAGAGAAAAATGTGCTGAGTAACTTCAATAGGCCGATTGCAATTATAAACCTGAGGAATGTTGGAGAAAATATTATAACATTGTTCATTCAATAACAACAAAGGTAATGATATTCACCTAAAAATTTATCGAATAATATATGTGATAGCTTTTACGAGAGTGATTTTGAACGTGAAACGCAGGTCCAAGAAGAGAGGAGGGGGGTAATTCGATAACATTGGGGAAATTTGTAATTTGGATGTGAAGAGTGAAAAGTGTTCGTGGCTCAAATTGAATTGTGTTTAATAGTAATTAATTTCTGGTCACACAATTTTATTGATTACTAATCTCATTTCAGATTCCATGGTAACTAATGGTTTGTGAGGTATAAAACCCATGAGGCATACGTGGTGTTGTTTCTAAATTTCGCAAAAAATAAATAAATAAATAAAATACCCAAATGTTTGTAAGTGCCCTAAATTTCATATAACAGTATTTTTTTACAAAGTATTCGCCACATGATATATGACTGCCAAACTCCATCCCAAGTCTGGAGTTGACTCTGTTTTTCTACCATAACAAGAACAAAAACAATCCACATCAGATTACAGAGGAATGGACTGCTTGTTTGTGCCGTCATGTCAAACCAAACGGATAAGCAGAATTAGCATTCTGCATCTGAGATTCAAAATGACGAACAACTGATAAGTTATGGGCTCTCTTACCGACAGACAAGTCTAACATATCAAATTTATGTTAGAAATAAATACATTTCTAAAAATCAACATTTCCATCCTTGAACCTCGACCAAGTGATTGGTACCTGGCTGTCTTACCAACTGAGCAAAACTGACAAGTCCTACATACCAACGAACTAATTCATCATATATGCAGTAATCATCAGTAGTAATAGAAATAGGATTTGAGTCTGACTCTGCAACGTCAGGCTTGTTAAATTATGCTTCTTTTAAAGGGACCTCAAATTCGTTGAGCTTTCGATTCGGGATATAGAAAAGGTTAAGAGCCATTGTCTTAGGTCAATTAATCAAATATTAAACTAAATATCGGATATGCAAATAGAAAAGATGATGGGCCTGGTTAGTCATTCAATAAAAACTATCATCTAACCAACATTTTTAGCTGCATGCTATATTAGAGATGGTCAGTTAAAGAATCGGAAAAATTGGGGAAGATCAATCAATAAGTTAGTTCTCTCGCTATTGGTTGGTCAGTTATGAAGAAAATTTTCAAAAGCAAGTTTGAGCACTACCGCACACGAACTAATTGACCAATTTAACATAATCTTTCATTGTAAATTGGACCCCATTCTAGAAACCTTCTTAGAGTACGGGGATTTGAAAAGATGAACAAAAAATATTTTTTCTCGACATAGTAAGGAATACATGTTGGAATTTCCAGTCCTCTAAATTTCACTGGTACGACCTGTAGGCGTGGCACATACATAGAGAGATAGTCAGTCAATTCGAATCACTTGGAAACTGAAGAAACCTGTTGACTGTTTTGGTTGACGGTCTCTAACATCGGATATGCAAATAGAGAAAATAATTAGAGTACATCAAAGATATAGAGAAATGGAAAAAAAAGAAATCACCAATAAATTAGCTCCGTTTCAAATGCTGGTCTGACTTGATGCCTCTCTAGATAATTGAATCAAACCGTCTGAATGAATAATAGCCTTATTCCTGACACGGATATTAAAACATCGGATAAGGATGACGTCTCTGTTAGTATGTATGTGTGCTTGTGCATGTGCGTGTTCCATTCATTTCGGAATATATGTATATTCCCCCTTTAGGGGGTGAGTACTCTTAAGTAGGTCACCCATCTGCGAAAAGTAATTATGCAACACTCCTCTAAATCTTGGGTCTGATAAGATGGTGAATTACGACGTATGCGCAAACAACAACAACAGCAACAACAACAAAAACAAAACACTATTGCCCAATTTGGTTCTACTGTCCATTTCTGCATAGATGAGAGGTAGAATACCAGAATTCCGTGAAGGTTTTCTATCTCGCCTGAAGGCAGTGGAGTAGATATCGAGTCTATAGCCACACTGAAGTGTCGTAATACGACGAAACAGCTGTCTGTGGATGTCGCTATATATACATATATATATATATATATATTTGTGTGTGTGTGTGCGTGTGTCAATCAATGCCGTATCTAAATGTTGAAAAACATCTATTTTCAACAATGCAGAATGGAGATAAACTTGCTCATATGCGTAAGCGTGCACACACATCTATCTACATATCTATAGATCTATATAAGTGCACATGCATCTCTCTCTCTTTATATATATATATATATATATATATATATATATATATATATATATATTTATATATATATACATAGTCTTGAAAGCTTTACAGATTATTCACTAAACATTAAAAACCAAAAAAAATTTTGTGTCACTTCAGTCACTTATTTTGCAATATCTGTCAATGCGATTTATGTAATTTTCTTTAGTGTTTTCCCTGTTTTAAATATACTTTGTTATCATGGCAAAATATGTAAATTTTCTTTTGATTAGCTCATCAGTTGTACCATGTATCTGTTTCGGGGATTTAACAAAAACTATATTTGCACGGTTCCCCAGCACTACTGATCAAACGCCACCTCCCTTTCAGCTATGATTTTAATACATAGCTGATGCTATACATGTAGTTTGTATTTTTTGTGTAGAGTATTATCATAATGTATTGTACATGAATGCTATTTTGTAATATATATCATGTAATTTTTTGAAACAGGATTTACTTACGTAGATTACACTCAAATGTATTTAACGATGATGGGTCAGTAAGTATAATAGTAGATGTGACTTGCTGTTCATGTTACTTCTATTGAGTGTTCATCTATATGAATATTAAATCATCAGTTTTGATCTCAGATTACATGCACATCAATTCATGATATCATCTTCAAGAATACTAATTACACAAACTTTTTTCGAGCTGATTCTCTACCAACATATTTTCGTTATTATTTCATTATGGTAAGGTTGATAAGGTTCAAGCAGGATGTCTAGTCATGGCTCTATTAAATTGTCTGAAAATCCTACCAATTTCGCCGCTTTGGTTAACCATTCGTACAATTAAAGAAACATTTTTCGGTATAAGACCAACAACTATTCTCAGATATTCTAATAATAAAGTTCTGTAAGATATATGATGGTATACTGTTTGTTCTAAAAGACATTCCTACGATACAGAACAGAAAGGAATCTCGTTCATCAAACAGTTTGTAGACAAACATTCCATCTTTGATTTCAATATCTAAATCTCGGATCGTTGCTTCCATTCCGTTATGCTTTAATTCAAAATCTCTAGGGTATATATCACTGAACAATCTTCTGAATTCTCCCCATCATTAAGAGAACATAAATCGTCTATAAATAGGGTTCAACCTAGAAATGAACGAGCTCGCTTCATATTAGTCCTAATAAAAGATGATAGGAATATATATTAATGTCTGTATAATTACAAGTTTGCTCAGTAGAAAGAGGACTAAAACCCCCAGGGACCCATAATCTGATGAAATATTTTATTATCTATTTTATAGTAACGTTCCCCAATAGGATGACTAACAGTTGCTTTAAGGGTAGAGCATTTATAGCCTTACTATTTTTTGTTTTACATCAATAAGTTTTAAAGTTTGTACACCCGATATATCTACTAGTTCCCCCTACAAATGCCAAGTCCAAAAATTTTGTTTATTTCTTCAATAAGATCTTCATGGGGGATTCCTGTGTGCAGAGTGTGAACATCAGAGGTTGAGATTTAGCGCATTTTCGGGTATTTATAATATCCATTTTTTTCTTTAAGGGATGTAGAATTATTCACTACCCAAAATATATATTTGTATGTGTGTGTGTGAATCCTCACCTCGAACACTGATAGAAAGATATATACAATCAAATGAAGAAATGAAAATAAAAAATCTAAGATCGACAGCCGCTTAGCAAATATGAAAACAAAAACTAAAAACAAAGAACTAACAAATGAAAACACTGATTAAACAGAGAATTAAAAATGGAGATATATGTAAATAAATAGATAAAATTCCCCAAACCGACGTGAGTATATTACCAAAATAGTGAAGAAACATCAAATAGAGGTGTAGTTATCCAAATAATTGTAATAATGATAATAATAATATATATATATATATATATACATACATACATATATATATATATATATATATATATATATATATATATATATATATATATATATATACACACACTCCGAAATGAATAAAACACGCACGAGAACAAGCATATATAAAAATAAGCAAACACAGATATTATTGTTCTGCTCTATTTTAATATTCTTGTCAGGAATAAGACTGTTATTCATTCAGACAGATTTTATTCAATTAGCCAAAAAGGGCATTGTGTGTGTGTATGTCCGTGTATGTATATATGAGCGTGTGTGTTTGTATCTGTATATGTCACAGTATGTTTATCTGAGAAGGGTACCTCATTTTTTGAAGGATTAAAAAATATATTGTTTGAACTTACACACACACCTGAATGTTTGAAAAAACAAAATATTTTTCTGATTCAAACCTCAATGAACAACACAATTCTGAAAGATTGCCAATTATTCTAAGATCCGACGTTTCAGAAAATCTAATTAACTATTCTGGAAATTCTATTTTTATATATATTTCCAATCGAAGTCAGATGCCGTGGTCTTGTTGCCAACTCGACCTCAACATATATGACTAGACTTGGATTATCGTCAACAAAGAAAAAATATATCAAGATGCTCCAAGATCGTGCAGACGTTGTATCTGCATAAATCTGGCTCTACTGCACTTTGATGGAGAACGAACAAAGCTTAGTTGTATCGCAGGGTAGTGCTTGGCCACCGTTGGTTAGTGCTAATGAGGCCTCAGCCCCCAAACCATGCCTGATCCCAGTGTCATTATCCGACAAAGGCTTTATTGAAGTTACTACTGCTGTTTCTGCAAGTGTATAAATCTATCATGTAATCAGCAACTATTCCAGGAAATAAAGGCGAATGAAATTTAAGTTGATGACTCTTTGTTCTGGTTACTGGTGAGTTTTATTCTCATTCGTTATTCAAATTTTCATGCTTGACGGACCACAACGATGACAACAGATACAAGAAAACATTTTCTTCCAATAAAACGTTCGCTAATTTTACGATTGGGGTTTATTATTAGATAATCTAAGTATGACACAACTTTAGACACGAAAATTGCCAATATCATGGCTAATACACTTATTCTTACTTTATTATTTGACACGATAATACATTCAAAAATTTAAATTGCTTAAGGAGAAAACTGCGAGAAGTGCATTCGAATGCTGTACAGCTCATAGGAATCCTTGATTTCTATAAACACATGAATCCTATAATCGTTTTCGATGGAGGGGCCAAAATCATTCGCATACTTTCACCATTTTCAGGAAAAACAGATGGTTGGTGCGGCATTGATAACCTGCTTTAGGGAAGGAATAAACGTCACAAACACTCAGAGAGTTCTTACCTCTGCATATTACCATTATGTTATTATCACTGAAGACTAAATGAAAATCAGTTCACAAAAAGTGACGATAAACTATAAGAAAATTATTGATCCAAGCCAAATAGTCGACGGCCAAACCTTCCGCAAAATTCATTGGAAACTTCTGGAGATATCGTGTAGACAAACAGATGGATAGACAGATAGATGGAGAGACAAATGAATAGATTTTCTATTTCCAATTCGTTGGCAGAGGTAAAAAATATGTGGAGTGGAGATATAGAGTGAGTTATCGAGCTTTTGAAAATGTCATTAGGAAAGAAAAAGAGATTTTCGATATCTTCATCGATTTTTAGTTGTGCTTTAAGCATTTTACGATCTTTTGGGGCTTTAAAGTAAAAATATTAGTATTTCAACGCGAGTAAAATAATGACAGTATTGTTTTATGAAGTAGAGTTGACAGACAGTGAGAGACATTCTGGACAAACTAACACAAAAATGTCTTTTTTAAAAGCAATTATTTTATTATTTACTCTCATTAGATGAAGTATTGTAACTCACTATTATTGATTTTTTGAATATTAGTATCGATCTTTGATTTTTCACTTGCATTATATCACGACTTTACGATGACAGTCTCGATAAAGCAGCTGGGAAATTACAATGACGAGAAAAAAATGTTATTAAAAAATTAATGATTGTTTAATGTTTACAAAAAATGCAATGCTGCAGTACACACCAAATATGAGGATTTATTAAAAGTGCTACAACGCCAAAGTCAAAATGGCCCACGTTTTGATATGGCCAAGCCAAATGATTTTTAAAAAGCTGTATTCATCAGATTTAGCCATACAATGGCCAAATAGCAACTGTGATACGAAGCAATTGATTTTATCCAGTATGTGAAAGAGGGATCAGTGAAAAGAAATTTAGCAAAAAGCGTTGACCTATTTTTATGTGTAAGTCGGGCAGACTTTGATTCGGTACGATAATAGACGAGTCAAGAGGGCAATTTTTCTCAGTTTATCTATCGATCTATCTATTCGGGTTAGCATTTCTTGATCTCTTTCCATCTACCTAAGCTTGAAGCCTTTGTATCTAGATTTTTTGAGATGCCGATTAATCAAGGTCCCCAATGTGGTCCAGCGTGTCCATGGGACAATCCAAGGGATAAATGATTTGGATAAATAGACAGTTCGATATATGCCACGGGTCGATTGAAAGATTTTGGTCAAAAGTCGACATTTGTGTAAGAAATAAAAACACATTAAATATAATTTGCTGATTCAAATTTTCACATTTTTGTGTAACTAGTTAATGTCTGTGTTATACATTGACGGTTATACAGTTTTCCCCGCTATCCAAAACTAGAGCGTTCATTTAATGGTTTTTTGCAAGTCAGAATGGCGTAAAGTGAAGGAACAATTGACTTGGAAACCCATTTATTTGGATCGAGGCACACTGGAAATATTTACATTTTATCAATTATAGTATTTAGACATGCGCATGTACACACAGAAGTTCATATATATATATATATGGTATCATACATCGTACAGAACGTATATTTGATTTCACTCTATAATGATTGATGCATTCAGATCAAGTTGCGTCCATACTACTAGAACGTTAATTGGACGTAACTCGTAGCATTTCTGTATATATGTGTATGTGTGTGTGTGAAATTCAAAATGGACCTGTTGTATTCATATTAACACCTCTATTCTCCGTCTTTTGTTTCTCCTTTGCAAGCACGTGCACTTGTTTCAGGTCTTGTTATCTCAAACTGATTCAATATACTTACATCAACTATCGATTTTTATGGTAGATATATTTTAACTTTTTGAACACACTATATATCTCTCAGACAAACAAGAAGAATAAAGAAGAGTCGGTTAATCCATTTAATCTTTGTTGCGTGTGACGGTGTCCCTTTGAAGTAGTCTTACTTATGTCGGTAGGTCTTTGAAGTCAACTTAGTTATCTATATAGTTGCTTGAAGCATAGAAAAAAAATTATGTTTACATATGCTTAGTTTATTGAAATGTCTAGAAAATGATGTCTTCCATCCCTTTGTTTTTTCAATCTCTGCTGAGCTGTCTATTCGTTTATCGATGTTACACACTCACGCACACACGTATACACACGTATACATACTCAAGCATGTGGCTGTGTGTTTCTCAGCAACTAGACTGACATTATATATATATATATATATATATATATATATATATATATATATATATATATATATATATATATATATATATATATATATATATCTTTTCTGCTGTACGCAAGGTCATCACGTTCCGGTAGCATTATCAAAGTTCGTCCTTAAATACTTAAAATCTCCTGAATAGTCAACATGAAAATCATTTGTCCTTTCAAATTGTCAGATTGTTAAATTTGAACATTGAAAAGATCAGTAAAAAAATTAAAAATTTTTACAATGCACATATGTATATATATTGTGAGTGCCAAAGATTTCTGATTTTTGTACATATCTTTTCAATATTCAAACTTGGTTCAACATCTCGTAACTCTCCAAAGATTAAAAATAAATTTAACTTGTTAATGCTTATTTATGATATATATATACATAAATTCTCTTTAAAGGGTTGAGTTATTATGCATGAAGACGCTCTGACGATTTATCTATGCACGTAAACGGTTTGACGTCATCTGTAAAGAACTTAATCCTCTCTCTATATATATATATACGCGCGCACACACACACACACACACACACACACATATCTATATAATATTTAAAAGGACATGTACCCGGTGAATGTAAACATTTTGCACCTATTGCACTCTTCAGCGAACGACCATCTGAAAAAAACAACGGACGGTCGATAGATGAAGAGTGTAAGAGGCACGAAATATCTACATTCACTGTCCTTGAAATTATCCTTTTTACGTGAATAGTTCTATTTACTGTGTTTGATTTACTGTGATTAAACATCTACAAAGGATAAAATCTCTTTTCAATTGTTTTCTGTTTGTAAAACATCGAGACAACATATGCACTATATACTTATATACACAGAACTCAGTTATGTATGTACAATGCTACAAAATAAATTTAATAAAATAAACGAATAAACAGACAGTGAAAAAATATCTCCTCATTTATGATATCCTGATAAACAAGGATCCCTCCCTTTATTGCCGTGGATATCTTTATTGCTAGATTGCACAACAATTACTTCACTTTTATGGTTTACTTGAGCTCTTCAAAACGTGATATAAAGTTGCCCTTAACTGAAATAATCCTACAGCGTGAAACAAAGAAATAGAAATGGTTGTGGTTACCGTTAAATATTTTTATTCTTCTGCACTTACTTACTTTCTCTCTCCTTTTCCCTTCTCCTTTCTTATTAATTATTGTATCCAACAATCTGCAGAAAGCATCTATGTCTCATTTTCTCTCTTTTCATTCTATTACAGCATGACATGGGAAACAGATATGGTAGTTGTTACACCTATAAATAAAAGAGATTTTATTTTTAAATCTTTGGTTCACATTTTGTCAATTTTGAAGCAGCTTAAGGGTGTTGAAATGAACGTTCGGAAATTTATTGCTCTCAGTAAATCTATCTATCTATCTATCTATCTATCTATCTATACATATATATATATATGCACATGCATAAATATATATATAAACACGTATATATACATATATATATATATATATATGCATATATATATGTACATATATATATGTGTGTATGTATAAGCCTATCTCAAGCCACACTGATTATGTGTGTGCAAATGTGATTGTTTTTACACACACACATACACACACACACGCGCGTGCGTACCGATATCACTCTATTAATTTGTATATATCTTTCATTGCTATACATTTTATATACCTATATCAGCATCGTACGTTTGTATATATTGTTAAATCATTCTCTGACCCAAGTCAGAAACCTTTACCCGTGAATTATCCATAATATAATGTTTTTAACAGAAATACTCTAAGAATTAGTAATAAGTAACATGGTATAATTACTTGGTAATAAAAAAATATTTTAAGTAAAAGTTGCAACAAATAATCAGTGACCAAGTGCAGTTGTAAAAACAAAGACAAATATCCTTTAAGCAATAACAGCAGAGTAAAAACACCATATACATGGTAACTATATTCTGAGAGGAAAATACAAATGTAAAAAATTCTATATCGAAGCATCTATGCTAAACTGGTATATTAATCACAAAACTTCCTTCGGTCCATAAAAGTCTACAAACAGAATTGACCAATTCAAATATGCTCAGTCAATGAAAGAAAAAAATCAAATAATAAAATTGAATATTTTATGCAACTCCAACCTAACAGCTTCAGTAGCATATGTGGGATTTGATTTGAAAAAAAGTTCAAAATTATATACCCTACGAATAAATCCAATTTATTGAATCACAGGACTGAGCTTTTGGCTTAACGTTGCCACGAGAAAAAGTTCAAACTAAAAGTTCAATAAGCCAATACTCTTCTTTAGAGTTATATAATTTTAAAGTCGAAAGAGAAGAGACTAATATTTAAAAAATACGAAATTGCGAATACAGGCTTTTTTTTGATATCATAAATGGTTTATCTTTAAGAATAAACAGCACAGGGAGAGAGATTTGATAATTTGAATGGAGGACTTGGCGAGCATTCTGATCTTGATTAAGCTAAAACAGAAATTAATAAAGAATACTTGGTTGGATAAATGAAAGAGACTAATATGCCAAAATATGAAATAACTAAACAAAACCAAAGAGTGAGAAAAAATTGTTATTAACTTGAGAATTATTACATACTTAGAGACCATCACATTTCAAATTCATTAAAATTCTCAACAAATATAATCAATAAACTACTTTAGAATTTATATACAAAATCAGAATTGCCAAAGTCTGGAAGAATAAATAATAAACAATTTTAATTACGAAGGCTTAATCGGTTTACAGGACGACTCCAATCCAAAAGCTTTTTAAAAAGTGACACCGTCATGAATGAAAATGAAAATAAAATATATTATAAACTTATCAAAATTTGCAACCTATAGAATGTTAGGATGGACAGAAAGAACAAAATATAAACGAAAGACATATTTAATTTACGAAAAGCGATCACATGTATAAAGAGAGTGGAGATCAATCTGAAAGTTTTTTTCTTTTCAAAATAAACAAAAAAGTGTTTAGCATCATTGTTTCTTAAAAACAACTAAATTTAAATTGGATTTCATGAAAATCCGTTATTCAAATGAGAATATTATTTTCGTATCACAATTACTGTAATAAAATATAGATCTGGTGCCGACGAATGCGTAAGACACAAAATACACAGGGAGTTTTAATCTAGGTTTATATATATATATATATATATATATATATATATATATATATATATATATATATATATATATATATATATATATATATATATATATAATAAATTTATTATTATATTATGTTGTAGTGCTGGCCTGATTTGTACCACATATACCATGTATATACATATATAAATAGAAGAATGTGGATTCGCTACACAAACTAGCTTATGTTTCTGCCCTCTTCGGCCCGAAAAGGGCAGAAACATGAGCTAGTTTGTGTAGCGAATCCACATTCTACTATCTATTTCCAGCTCTACTCTAAAACAACTACATGAGTAAAATGTTGTATGTATCGAGCACTCTATGAAATATATCCATTACATTTCAGAAGTGGCTTTATATTATTGATGTATTATTATATTATGTTATACTGCTAGCCTGATCTGTACCACATATACTGTGTGTGTGTGAGTATACATATATATGGGAGAGAGAGATGAATGGGTGTCTTAAAATATTTTCTTTCGGCGTTTCTTCCAACTATTAAAGCGAGTAGTGGACGTAAAAAGCAAGGAAGAGTTTGTTTTAAAGTCAAATTTGGATTATGGATAGTTTTGATTTATGGATGCATATTGGTAAAACAGATGTGTGTTTTTTACCTGTATTGGATATTAATAGGAGTCAAAGTGTGTGGGAGTGAATGATTTGGAAATGTCGATATGATTGAATCGAGTTTTGGTAATGAAGGGCCACAGAAATTTGAATTACGTTCACAAAAACAAAGTTGAAATATGTCATTTCAGTTCAGAAAAGAACAAAACATCGGAATAGAATATTTCATTCATTTTAACAAGGGTTCCAATAATGCCATTCATTTCTCATCCAGATGGATTGGCCGTAATCCATTGGACTATATATATATATATATATATATATATATATATATATATATATATATATATTTGAAAAACTTATATTAATTATAGTTATACATCCAAATAGGTATTATTTTTTCATTAATTCTTTTTTCAGAAATCAATAGAATCACATCTCTCCCCCTCTCTCTCTCTCTCTATATATATATATATATATACGTGTGTGTGTGTGTGTGTGTGTGTGCGTGTGTGTGTATGAGAGAGAAAGAGAGAGAAGAAAATGCATTTAATATATAAATCAGCTTTCTCTTTCTTCCTCCATCGATTCAGATTTCATCGGTTAATTCTGCCTGAGATTTAGAGATTATTCTATGGGAAACAGAGGCAAATGTGAGTATAATTGGGTCTATGTATGGAAAAATTATAAAAAATGGCCTTGGGCGTTGTTGATTGATGACGAATAGCATTTGCATATTTGTTTCAATTGTATTATCCTTTGTTGAAACTTTTATTTCTCTGGGATGATTACGTAGAAGTGGCTCATATAGGTAAACAACCAATTACTTACTCTTATGAATTTTACATACCACTAACAATACCACTGTCAATACTGTTATAATAATAATTTCCTGTCACTATAAATACTGTATTTTGTACATTGTCATCAATTCTACTGCTTCTGTAAAATCGTGTTAGACACACCGGTTCTGGTACGATCACCGAAGTTGAGCAACGACAAGTCAGGTCTATGCTCCTTTTAGTACATTCTAGTTTTTCATATTCTCTCCACCTGATGATAGTGTCAATCAATCTGTTGAGGAGACTCCACTCCCCATTTTGGAATCAGAGTCGTCCTTCTCCTAGAATGGTTACCTTTCCACTGACATAGACGTCAGTCTGTCCTGATACTGCACCTGTCTATTGGGCTTTAGTCGGTGGTGGACATAAACCGCTTTAACCGGAGTTCCAAATCAGATAATCGATTCTATTATCCGAACTTATGAACACCTCATCTCCTGCACCTAAGGCCTAGTTCTCAAACTGGTATATCTTCATCTATTTCTTTTTTATTTTTGTCATATGGACAATGATGGTCAAATGAATTAAAATTCAGACACAATAGCATGTTATAACAAGTGTAATATGTATCAACATGGGTGAGCGATATTTCACAGACATTATAAAAGAATTTTTAATCGGTTTTGAATAAAAAATTCCGTTTTTCTCTACCAATGTGGAAAAATATCAATTGATTTATTTTGGCACAAGACAACAGACTTTGGGAAAATAGAAATGAGTTCATTGTCGATATATTTTTGATGTACCCTGTTAACTCTGGCATAAGGCCATATTCATAGGACATTCAATTGGGAGTGAACACATTGCCAACAGATATTTTTGGAATTTGCAAACTTTGGCATTTACTCAGATTTGTAAACCATCCAAGGAGAAAGGAATATTATTTCAATACTGTCTTTTGGACAGTATGTATTTGTTGGCTTATAACCATCTTGGAATAAAGTGAGTATATCTTTCGGAAGTAAATACCTGCGCTGCGTTTAATAAACTATCCATTGCAAGACAAAAACCCTTCCTCATTTGAATATACCTGCCATCAAGGACGCCCTGTGGATAGGTTCTCTGACTCGCTTGTTCTTATAAGTCAATATGTGACATGCAATGCACTGTGTATTAAGGAAATGCAACATTTCATTGAAAGGGAATGTAGTAATGTCACTACTGGGTTAATATCTTTCGAGGGCAGAGGTACCGCCGCCCTTGAATAATTTCAGTAATGTCTTCATTAGAATCAAAGGATAACCAGATCTTTGGATTCCACGTATATTTTGCCGAAAGCTTTGGAATTCCAACATCGCATCAAATATCTATAAATTACCTGAATAATCTACCTAAGATGAAAGATAAGTAAGTCTATCTAGAGTGTACACACACACAGACACACATACAGACACACACACACACACACACACACACACACACACATATATATATATATATATATATATATATATATAAAACTTAATCGGGCAATATCTACCAATGAGGCACTCACGCTATAAAACGAAGCACTGATCAAATTTCAGTTTAAAACGCACTGTGTTCTAGGGAAGTGTAACACATCGTTGTTAAGGAATTATGAATTAAAGTCACTCATATGTCAAGAGCTTCTGGGGTGAGGATGTGTCACAACCTTGAATGATGTCAGTGATGTCTTCATTAGGATGAAAGAATAACGTGTTCTTCGGGTTTTACGCCTACTTCGCCGAATGTTTCGAATCCCACGACTGGACGTTAAAGTTCTATGAATGACACGACGGATTCAAAAGGAATATAATCAACTATTTTTAAGATTCTAATCTTAAACTAATTTAACATTTACTTTGGGCTACTGAAACCATTCTTTGTGTTGGTTTTGTTGTATTACAGACAGTAGGTATTAGTTTTCAAATAGTATTATCATTAGGAGTTTCTAGTATTTAAAGTTGACTCCCGTTAAGGCAACATCCACAGGAAGTACTGTGATAACAAATTTGCTGTTACAACGAGTTAATTAAAAGACAAATTAAGAATTATGACATACAAATTAAAGAAATACGGCAAGCAAATCATTTACTTTTAAATTTGCTAGGGTACATCCTCTGATAATAGCCTTGCGAGAATATAAAAACAAACGTACTATTAGAACGGGTGTATCACTAAATAGTGTCGTTATAACGAGTTCCTTTAGAACGAGAACTCACTATACATGCTTGTGACATGAAAGTATCATTCAATTAACACTGCAATGAGAAAAGATTTCGATTGTGTCATAACATTTCGTACATCGCGTTGAATTTTTTCGACTAACATTCGTTGGACGAAACAAAGTTTGTTAAAAGGCTAGATTAATTGAGTAATTGGGAGTGAGAGTGACGTAACGGTTACCTGCAAGAAAAGTCGAATCGGCAAACCGAGTTCATATCCCTGATGAGACTTTTTGTGCCAACTTTGCACTAAAGCCCTTGAGAAAGGCGTGAATCCATCTCTCCTCTCCATCCAAATAAGCTAGGGGTTAAATGATCAGGGCTGACTGCACTCTTTAGCCTTGGCTAGCAAATAATCTCGGAGAAGGATTACTCTAAATTCAAAACCAGTTGTAGAATCCACCCTTGCCTCCAGTTATGGGTAAAAGTTGTAAGAAAGCAGGTTAGATTTCAATCCCACCATTAAAAAAACACTTGCTAACCATGATCAGCAGGCGAACAGAGGGACTGATCAAATCCATTATCTAAGAATCAGTCAATGAGAAGTATATCTCTACTGCCATTGTTCATAATTTCCATCCTCACTCGGAACTATAGCTATTGAATATCTACATGTGTCATTTAAGCACTGAGAGTGCCTGTTTTCGAGGAATACTTGGGGGCACATCTCGGACACCATTTGTACTACGTTACTCAAATATTTCTCTACAAACATGGCCTTGTAATAAACATAATTTTGTTCTGAATTTCTGAAATCGGGAATTATCATAATTGTACACTGACTCACTCGGAGTAGAGTCCAATTTTTGATTCTAATATCCACAACGTTTTGGTCGGTGTACTTTACACTTAGGGTATCTGGGTAAGGCCGGGCAATAGAACGGCCGGAACTAAAATAATCAAGTCGAGGACACGAGTCCGAGTAAATCAGTGCATTATGAAGTTAGCTTAATCCAACAAATATATTAAGGCACCGTGGATAAATAAAGCCTCAAAGCTTATAAGTACTGTTAATAAACCTGCTAATTCGAATGACAACTGATGTCATGAAATGTCAACTCGATCCTTTTTTTGTCATTGGAAAAAACAACATATGAAAGTGAATGCTGGGAAAAATTGAATCAGAGGATAGATGATTTCTTTTCTCTTAATCCGATTAAATCTGAAAAGATAATGTAGCACCGACTGATGTGACAAAAGGTCACCTGTCAATGAGGGTTTTGATGACGGAGGAAAAATGTTATGTTTTGTTTTGTATTCCATTAAGAAGATAAACCAACTGACAAGGAAGAGACAGAAAGGAACGGAAGACTCGATTGAACTATTAGGAAGAAGGAAAAGGAAAAATATTTCAATTTTGAATTAGAATTACCGAGACCAAAATCACTGAAAAGAATTTCATAAGGCAGTGCAAAGCTGTTTTCGCTCCTTATCCCCTCACACTTTATCCCTCTCTCTCTCTCTCTCTCTCTCTCTATCACACACACACACACACACACACACATACACACACTTTCCTTTAGTCATTTTCATTTGCTATAACTCTTCAACCACTTCATACTATATTCATTCATTTAGCAAAATCGGTTTTAACATCCCAAGAAATATTGTGGGGTCTGCGTGCATGCTCACACCGATCATCATCATCATCATCATCATCATTATTATTATTATTATTATTATTATTATTATTATTATTATTATTATTATTATTTGATTCCTTCTATCTATCTTTTGTGAAATCCCAACACAAGATATTTAGATTAAATGTGATCCAAGTGCTCAGAAGGGTATCGGTTTCAAAATAAAGTATTATCCTATAGATCCTAGAGTTTTGTGATCTCTTTTTGTGACCAACGATTCTACTTGGGCAGCAAGATGGATGTTTAGCCAATTTTCATGCAATTGGAATAATTCAGAAACATTCTCCAAGTTATTATTCAAATGAATAGGTAACAGAAGTTCATAAGTCACAAACGACGATTTAGAATTTGGATTAAAACTATTAGAAAATAAACAGTGATAAAGCAAGACCTTTCCATTTTGAAATTGGGTGATACAAAGGTGACTAGATAAGATCTGCACTGATTGAAGATTACATTAGTTTAGTGGCCAGAAAGTGTATGTGTGTGTGTGTGTGGGGGGGGGGGCAACTGACTGTCATTACAGCTCCTGACACGTTTTAGACTCTTCAGAGTACATAAACTAGAACATAGATTAACATATTGATCAAGTTGCATGTATATATATATATATATATATATATATATATATATATATATATATATATATATATGTATGTATGTATGTATGCATGTTTGTATATGGTAGCTGCTCCAGTGTAGCATTGCTCTTACTATTGAGCTAAACAGCCGCCGATAATGTAAAGGCCGAAATATCTGTTTCAACGCAAAATTCTTATTCACGGTCTTTACCTACTCTATTTGTTTTTTTCAACACGTTGTATGTCTTTTGGTGTGAAGATAACATAAGATTTCCATGTAGTATTTCTCCTTGTAACGTGGAAGGGCATTCATGGAGATTTATATATACATATATATATATATATATATATATATATATATATGTGTGTGTGTGTGTGTGTGTGTGTGTGTGTGTGTGTGTGTGAGTGTGTGTGTGTGTTTGAGTGAGCGTGTGTGATACCTATGAAAACAATATTTCAATAATTGACACATTCTGTCAGATATGAATTTTCAATCTCTTGATACATCATCGAATCTATCTGTGTATATGTGTGTGTGCGTGTATGTATGTATGAATGTGAGTGTGTGCTTGTGCGCACACGCGTGTGGAGAAAACCTTAAATTTTCATGCATTTTCCCTTCAGTTTCTATCAAATGTGTTTTATGCTGAGATAATTACAAAATATCAGAAACCAGAAAACAGTTTCTTATGGATTCAAACAGCAGAAAGAAAAATAAATTGAATAATATACTTTTGTAAATACATTTTCTATTGGCCTTCCTTTTATGACAACAAGTCAGAACTCCACCATCTTTTATGATGTCTTCACAATAGAATTGTTAGTTATTTCCATAAGTCCCGGAAATAATGAACTGTGCGCAGAGTTTTTTCTTTTTCGATTTTCTTTCATTCCTTATTGGAATAATATAATGAGAATCGATGTAGATACAAAGACATACAGTTATTGAATTACCTCATTTAGTTTTATAAGGGTCAGTCAGTAGAATCTATTTTTGACTTGCTTTTCGTTCGAAGCTTCTATTGTTACTGTGTTAACATAAGCAACTAGACATTTACGATGCATATATATATATATATATATATATATATATATATATATATATATATATATATATATATATATATATATATATATATATACTACATATTCGCATTTGTCCATCACAGAGGCGAACCACCTAATTATCGACCGCCATATCCACCATCACAACAACACCTCACAGGACACGTCGAAGATGGAGAATGAAAAAAAATATTTACGAATATATATATATATATATATATATATATATATATATATATATATATATATATATAATCCGACGGAATATTTATGAATGCGTTATAATATTTGAAACGACCTTCTGCTGTCACACGGAGAATGAGTCATTCGACCTAGACTGCGTAAATAGAAATGAATAAAAATTGAATCGAACCTGCGACCGATAAGGTTGCTGCTTCAACGTTCTTAATTATTGTGCTAATTAGCTCAACGGAAAGGTCCAATATAACCCCTTAATACCAACAGTTCTCATTTTATTCATTTTTACAGTTCACGTTATTACTGAGACACGGATGTATAATCTGACATAATATTTGTAAATGCATTATAATATTTGAAATACTTCTTGGAATGACCTCCCGTTGTTACACGGAGAATAAGTTTCTAGGTTTAGACAGCGTAAATAGAAATAGATCAGGAAAGGAAATTCTCATTACCTCCAACACACACACACGCATATATATATGTATGATTATAAATTGCGTTATATTATTTTGAAACTCTTTTTGAAATGATCTCCCGTTATTTGGCCTTGAAAACGTAAATACAATAAACAAGAAATTTGGGCTGCTTCAGGAATATATATATATATATATGTATATATATATATATATATATATATATATATATATATATATATATATGCGTGAGAGGTGTGTGCATACATGTAAGAGATAATTACGAAGTAAGGAATAGCCATACTGATTTGTATCTAATAACTTTGATATTCAGTAAAAAGGTTAGTGTTCGATGTTGCATTTTCAGCTAATTGAAAAGCATTCAATTCAATCGAAGTTTTCAAAATACAAATTGCATACAAATATGTCAATGTAGCCTATATATATAATATATGTATTTATAACGGTACACAACTCTAGTTTGGCAGAGCAAGTTCAACATTCAAGAAGAAAAATATTAGTTTTGATAAAAGGTCTACAACGAATGTGTCATCGCGATAGTCACCCACAAAGCGGAAACATGGAACCTAAAGATTGGCTCCCAGGGAACACATATACAGCATAATAATATATTGATGTCATCCTAATCAGTTAAAGCTTCCGACGATGATTCTGTGTTACTGTGGGAGAGGGAAATCACTAAGTGGTAGTTTCTTCCGTAGCTCAACGGGGTTTCGAATCATATTGCTCGATTCAACTCCGATAACATATTCTAAATGTTATAGACAATATGGAAGTGAAAAATTTGAAAATACGTTTTTTTACATTTAAAAAAATACGTATATATCATCATAAACATAGGTGTGATGCATTTTGCCGACGTCTAGTAGTTGTCATCTGGAAGCATTCAGGAATTGGGAAAACAGTAGCAAAAATGTAGGAGGAAAATAGAAGAGAAAAGGGTAAATGATCATTTAATTCCGATATCAGGCGAAAGAAGAGGATAAGTCAATTCAATAAGATAGATAGCAATAGAGAAAAGATTCTTGTCTATGAAAAAGATACCAAAGGTTGTTCACCAGAGAGTACCAGGGCAGTAGACGTAAAGTATACAGGCTGCCAGATCCTGTCCACTGGCAGGAGAAAACCTGATTAACTTCTCCTGGACACGACACGCTCTGTGTCTCCCTATCAAAGTGAGTGATGATTTTGCTTAGTCTTTAAACGAAGACTATCGATGTATTTTTGGTCGACCAGTGAAGAAAATAAAGGTTTCGATTTTGTATCCCGACATGAGTCTTGAGTCTTTCGTTCCCTCCAATGCTGCCAGAACGGTACATCGTCAAAAAAAGTCCCTCTGCCATTATCCTTCTCACAGACACACACAGACACACACACACACGCACACACACACACACACATATATATATATATATATATATACATATATATATATATATATATATATATATATATATATATATACGATAATGTATTACAATATGACGAGGACTCCCAATCGAATAATTGAATAATCCATTTTATTCCTAAATATTTGATTTTATTTTTTAAAAGCATTCTTTTTGTAGATACATTTTGCGTGAGTATATATGAAGTATACTTACATACTAGGTCTGAGATAAGTTATAGAATAACCCTTTTCAAACCAAAAGTTGGTCACCAACGGAGTAGAGAAGAGTAGCAGACCAAACAAGAGTAGTAGAGTAGAAGAGAGTAGACTAGTTGTGTTGGACATTCTACAGGCCACCCGCCCCTGGTCGCTGGCAGAAGATGGACGGATTAACCTCTCAATTTATCTTTCTCTTCCTCCACAATCTCTCTCTCTCTTTCTCTCTCTCTCTCTCTCTATTTTTTTCTCTCTTTCCCACTGTGAGAGAGGATTTTGGAGGGTTTTCAAACGAAGACCTTTGATGTACCTGCAGTCGGCCGAAAAATAGAAATAAATATTTGATTTTGAATCGTAACATGAGTCTTGCGTGTTTTGTTCTTTCCCTTACTGCTGTTGCAGTGCTGCCAGAACGGTACATCATCGAAAAATGTCCCCCTGCCATTATCCTCAAAGTGGGTCAGTAGGTCCGTAGTTAGTTTAATTTTTTATCTGAAAATTCCACTTATGTTTGATGAATGTTATCAATATTTACTACTGAATTAAGTGCATAGACCAGAGAGATTATGTTTAGAAAAAAAATATTTTTATAAGGCTGTAGACTTATTGATGTACTTTCGTCCAAGTATGTGCAAGTTATGTATGTACTTTCGTGTATGTATGTACTATTTGTGTATGTTCTAGTGAGCTTTCAGTGTGCCAATTGAGCATAAACTAAAGAAGCAATTAGAACTTACTCGAGAAAATCTTTGAGCTTTCCTAGACGTGAAAATGGTTTGGGTAGTATGTAACCGAAGATCATGGCAGTGGGTGATACAAGAAACTGCAGTGTATAACAGAATTGAAGATGGTTTGAGCTGCCTCTACAATATCTTGCAACCAAATAAAAGCTCTATTTTCGCTTATCACGTTTTTTTTTTTGAAAAAGCAAAAAATGGCGTTGAGCCACCTGTGTTGGAATTCTATTCGAGAATATTTCTTTTGAAAATTTTAATCTACAAACTTGTTACCTTTGAGTTTATGATTAAAGAGAGAGAACCAGAAAAATCAAACTGTTTATCATATATATATATATATATATATATATATATATATATATATATGTATGTATATATATATATATATATATATATATATATATATATATATATAATCAAATTATGCATATATATATATAGATAAATATATGTAATCAAATTATATATATAATCAAATCATGAAAATTTTAATCTACAAACTTGTTACGTTTGAATTTATGATTAAAGACAGAGAACCAGAAAAATCACACTGTTCATTATTTATATGTACACACACACACACACACACACACACACATATATATATATATATATATATATATATATATATAAATACATACATAATATACATATATATAATCAAATTATATAGATATAGATATATATATATGTTATAAAATTGTATATATATAATCAAATTATATATATATATATATATATATATATATATATATATATATATCTATATATATATATATATATATGTATATCAATTACAGTATCATCGTTTTTTTCGGACTAATTTTCTTATAAGTTTTTATTGGTTACGTGTGTGTGTATATGTATGTGTATGTGTAGCCAGCAATCAATATTTTGATCATGGACAATGAATTTTTGAATATTCTTATTTAACCTTCGTCGTTTCTGTTCAAGATAAGGCGAATCAAGGTTCGTTGATCGTAATAACTTTTCAAAAGTTTTCAGTCTATCGCTTTTGGCCATGCACTTCACCATTATCAAAATCAGTGAACTTGAAATGGAAGTACAAAATATTATGGGAGCGAGAAAAGTTGAATAAAAAAACGATAAAAACATTTTTGTGATCTTTTACAGTACACACACACACACACATACACACACACACACACACACACACACACACATATATATATATATATATATAGAGAGAGAGAGAGAGAGAGAGTATGAGATAAAGAGGAAAAGAAAGAGATAGTGGCACACAGACGGACACGTATATAGAATATTCGCCTAATTATACATTTCTGCGCACATCTACTCAAAATTTGTATACATATATACATGCATAAATACGCTCACACTTTCACACACATTTCTCCCTCCTTCTCTCTCTCTCTCAAAATACACACACACACACATATATATATATATATGTATGTACATATATATGTAACAGCAGCATTTGAATATATATATCTATACACACACACACACACACACACATATATATATATATATATACATATTCAAATGCTGCTGTTCGTACATCAAAGAATAAGAAATTTAAATCTGCTGATGGTAATCTCCCTATAACTCACGCAAGACTACATCCAAACTTTGAAGTTATCTTTCTTATTTTTCTTTATTTCACCTTTTGTAACAGAGTTCATTTTTCATCCACAAAATTTATTTAAGCTTAATTCAAGATCTCTACACCATCATAATCACTCTTCTTCTTCTTCTTCTTCTTCTTCTTCTTCTTCTTCTTCTTCTTCTTCTTCTTCTTCTTCTTCTTCTTCTTCTTATTATTATTATTATTATTATTATTATTATCATTATTATTATTATTATCATTATTATTATTATTATTGTTATTTTTTGTGTCAGCATTTTCTGTAGTTGTCGACAGTGGTGCTTGTAGTATTGATTTTATTATCAACTATATTCAATTAAATTTTTTGTCTCCTCCGTCTTTGATGTCTATCTTCTTAGGAAGCACGTTCTTGAAGTCTTTTGTGCTGCTTCAGATTAACTTGCATTTCTCGAATAGAAAGAGAATGTTTTTGTGCTTTTCTAAGGAAGAATTAACTTTTATCCATTTTCCCAATACTATAACCTATGACAAAAGTATTTATTATTCTCTATCCTTTCATATTATCCTGCGTATGAATACCGTAGGAAGAGAGGTAAAGTGATTTATCTCTGTTCTTTTTAAAATACATACCGTGAGTGCAGAAAATAGTCGGTACATTTTTAACATACTTAAGCAGGTTCAAAATTGAGAGAATTTGGACCAAATGTATGAGGAATAAATATTTCAAGGGAGACAATTGCCAGATGCCAGAAGAGGGCAGCAAATGCCTATGTAGCAGACCAAATAAACCCCAAGAAAACTATCATCATCATCATCATCATGCTTTTAGCGCCTGCCTTTCGACAAAGACCTTCCCCAAGATATCACTGACTCCTGTTTTTTCTCCAATATACTGTGCTGTTTTTTTTTTTGCTTTTTAAAAAAATTTACTTATGATGTTCAGCATGATTCTCTCGTGTGCACTTTGCATGTTTCTAAGTTTTAGGGTCAGGTCCCATGCTCCAGCTCCATAGGTGACTATTGGGTGGATATCGGATGGCTGTAAAGCATTTCAAAAAAAGAAAATTGATTGGGTTTTCTTGTCCTAAAGGTTGAGCGTACTGTACTAAAAGCTTACCATTCTCCAATGAGTTTTTGCTTAATTTCATCTTTGTCCTAGATAGATTTAGTGGTTCACTTTCAGATCTGCGTTTGCGATTTGGATTTTGTGTTTTGGTCGTTATCCTCAACGTATTTGTTGCACATGACATTTGTTCATGAGTTCAACTTTTTGTTCTCTTCGTTCAGTTTGTCAAGCATTACTTGGAAGTCGTAAAGGTTCATTGCAAAAAAGACGATGTCGTCAGTAAATTTAAGGTTACCTATGTATACGCCAATCTAGGTTTTGGAAGATTATTTTGGGACAGGATATGAAGAGTTTGGGTGAGCTAGTATCGCCTTGTCTTACTCTCTTTTCGAGTTCGAGGGTCTAATAAATGCACTTTGCGTCGGTTAGTATGTTGCAAGATACCCCCTGCTCAGTCGGACAGAGGGGATATCTATATAGAGAAAATGATAAGACAACCAACTAATATGTGAAAGCAGCAAGTTGGCTTAGAGAGAGTTTGAAAAAAAAATAGCGGCAGTGTAAGGACTGTCATACCCTGGGGAGTGTGCAAGGGGTTCAGGTTCGATTATGTAAAGAGATAGTATCAGCATAAACAAGGGAAAAGATTGGATCTAATAGCCATGAGAAAGAAAAGGGTGACATGCCAGATACCTAACGTGCTTGTACCAGCGAAACATAGATTAAAAACAAAAGAAAATGAAAAATTGGGAAAATTTCAGTACCTTGCGACGAAACTTTTGGGTGGTGACCACAGTAACAGGCATACATGACACTATGCCTAAAACACAAGAATCAAGAATGGATGAATTAAAAAATCCGAAATAGGTTTGATAGGGTCCAGATTGTACCATTTCTGGGAGCTGTGAAAAAAGTGTAGAATTTGAAGAGACTTGTCAATCAATATCTATTGATATCCACTAGTTATTTTTTATTTTACTTTGGGATTATAGCATTATGATTGCCTCTAAGGTCAGAGATCCCAATCTTTGCAGCTATTTCACCTATAGATGGAGTGCGTGGGGATGAAAAATGGATTCAAGCAGTACCTATGGGTATTAGTGAACGCAAAACCCTGAGTTCGACTCCAAACTCAGTTCACCGATTGAATTGTCTTTGTCACTAACTGCTATGCAAATCGCACTTCCGATGATCTTTTGTGAAAAAAACAGTGGTCATCGAGAATACTGAAGAAGAAATTTGAGGACAGAGACTAACGACCTCCAAGTGTAAAAGTTGGGAGAAGGTTGGGACAGTATGAAGCACAACACTACTCTGACCTGCGACGAGAGAAGGGCTGGAGACCTGAGAAATCTTACTGTCTCCCAGCCCTCAGTGATAACGACTATTCATCTGATGTGAACATGCAGGCTCATGAATGGTGATGATAATGATGAAGATTTGTGGAATGGTTTTGGAGAATATAAATTTACTGTCTGAAATGTCTGAAGAGAGAAAAAAAAACTCAACCTAATGTTTGTAGACGACTTCAAAATTCGGTTAATTTCTTTCGACACTAATATATGATGTCACGTGAAAAAATCATTCAAATGTTGAAATAATGGATTTAGCCATACACTTAAATAGTTTTTTGTGTCGTTTTCTCTTCATTATAAATTGATCCAGGCAAATAGATACAGTATTACCTAAAATTATGCAGAAATCTGTATGTGTAAGCTGGTTATATATATATATATATATATATATATAGTACGCTGATTATATATATATATGTATATATATATATATATATATATATATATATATATATATATATATATATATATACTACAATACTGTAACAATTACCACCTTTCTGCACCACATTATAACTCTAAATAGCTTCAACTTTAACAATAGACACTTCTTCCAAGTGAAAGGCTGCGCCATGTGCATAGTAGCTGCCCCATCCTATGCTAATATCTTCATGGGTAAATTTGAAGAAACCTACATTTACCCAGAGATATATAACGGTTGCATTTTTTATGGCAGATATATAGACATTTTTTCATATACACAGGAGATTAAGCCAAATTAGAGGATTTCTTTACACATATAAACTCTGCACAGACTTCTATTAAGTTTGATTTCGTGACATCCACTGACTCCATAGCCTTCCTTGACACTCGCATATACATAGACAACAATTCTAAATCAGCTCATCCCCAACACCTAAAAAGAAGTCTACCATTTTCACAAGTCCTTTGAATTAGAAGAATTTGCTGTACAGATAGTGAACTCAACTGACATAACCATAACCTAGTACAATATTCCACCCAACGAGGATATTCACTAGATGATACTAATAGCCACTATTCCCTCTAGATAATTGCAAGAAATTTTGTTTGCGGATATCGCAAATAAATTACTAAGTACAGAGGACTTATCAGTTTGGATCGGTCGATAAGAGCATCGCTTGGATGTGATATTAAATCACGATAGGGAAATGTTTATTTTATGTATATATTTGGTTTAACGTCATGGGATAGATAAACAATGAAGAGTTTTCTACTCTAAATTTGGTGAGGATTGTTCTTGTTCTCCTAATGGGGGGAAACACACATCAACTTGGCCTAGAGGTTGACAATCGGAGAATTATAGATCTGTAGTGCCTAACACTATTGGAGTATTTGAGACACTCCTGAGGTGCCTTGTACAAAAGATAGATATTCTTCGAAGGAATGAAATCAAACAGCATTACTACAAGCAGCTTGAATACTGAGAAACGTGAAAAAGTATTGTAAGATTTTTTATCACTTGATCTTCACTGAACTCACCAACTTATTATCGTCATGAATATTCATGAATAGAAGAAGAAGAAAAAGAAGAGGAAGAAGAAGAAGAAGAAGAAGAAGAAGAAGAAGAAGAAGAAGAAGAAGAGGAGGAGGAAGAAGAAGAAGAAAGACTTCTCTGTCTCACTTGATAATGAATCGACAATGAAGTGAACAACATCCCCACCCACACAGGATGCAAGATTGGGCAAAGCATGCGGAGATCCCGAGATACCCAGTCGACAGAATCCCCTTTTGGAGTCACTGATGTAGTTAAAAAAAAGTGAGGCAAGATATCTTCGGAATCAGTTTCTCAACAGGAGTTAACGGGAGGAAGTCAAAACTGATGAAATAGAGTTGTCCTTCTCTTATACCGGTTCCCCCACCAAGGCTAGAGTGCTCTGCAATTTCCCCCCATAGCTTAGAAGGGGAGAGACAGATTCATGCCTTTCCTGAGTCCGAAGTGAACCTAAAGAGTGTCGACGAGAGTTATAATTCGACTCACAGCACCTCTCAAAAGGAAGTCAAATTTGGCATCCAACAATTTTACGGGACACCACTACCTGGTCAGGAACCAGAGTTGTCTTTCTCCTCAACTGTTCTTCCGAAGGTGCGTCCTGCCCATTCTGCTCTGATATTTCTAAAAGCTTAGAGAAGATATGGATTCATACCTTTCCAAAGGACATCAGTGTGAAATGAAAATAAACAGCCTCGACTATAGTTTGAACTCGCCTTGCTCTTAACCGCTATCCCCATCCATGAATGGGCGGAAAAAAGAGATAATGATTATTATGGTTATTTGTTTCCTGTTTTCGTTGTTACATGAAAAAGTAATAATATCTGACAAATGATGTGAACGGAGCCTTTTTGATTTGCAAGAATTTATTTTGTGTCTATTTGTGGTTTTTGGAAAGGAAAGAATTTTCATGTCATAAATCATTATGCATGTCTGTTTATGCTCACAAACATCTCTGTATGAAAAAGAGGAACAATCACTTGAAGACGGAAAACTTTTGGTGTGTTTCAATCAAACAACCATTTTTCTGTATTGCGTCATCAAAAATGCATATCAAATGATGTGGGTGTCACTTTAAAAAGTTTGCACAATACCACTCAATTTTATCGAGTCTCGTTTTTTCACCTTTTTTAGATATCCTTAACAAATGGAAACATTTTGAAAAGCTACGGCTTTTTAACAAGCAACGCTGAGTCAATTAATATTGACTAGTGTACTCGTGTCGTCAAAAATGACCGCATCAAATACAGTGAGTGCAAAAAGTGTCTGATTCATCTAAAAAATATATATTTTAACAAACTTATACGTCTTCAAAATTACCAAAATTTAGATGTATTTAATGCATTTCAAAAAAGTTCATTTTAATATATTGGTTCAAAATTGACAAAATTTTGACCCGAAGACAAAAAACTGAAACAAGATTGAACACTGAAAACTTATAGAAAAAAATCAAAATTTTTGGTCCAAATTCTGTCAATTTCGAAGACGTACAAGGATGGTAAATCTCCCTTTTGAAATATATCAGATACTTCTTGCACTCATCGTACACATGGGTTGTAGAGAAATTATACAAGGGACGTAATTCTTCGGGTTACACCCCTTAAGGAAAAATTTTCATTTATTTGATTTATGGTATTTCATATAAATATAGTAAATTTTCAACAAGTACTTCTTTCTTCTCAGGGTTGTTTTCTATCGCAGTTACTTCGACCGTCATTCTCCGATTGTTAGTAAACATTGCAGAGACTAGAACCTGCATCCCTTTCCTTCGACAAGCCTATCTTAGTATGGGATAGCTGCTATACCACATCAGGTACAAAAGCTAACGGTTTGTATCTGACCATATAGCCATATTCCTTATTTCGGCCGCACTGTGTGTTGTCATCTTTGATTTTTCTTGTTTACATACATTAATATTCATACTTTTTAAATTGTAAATTATCATTATTATTATTATTATTATTATTATTATTATTATTATTATTATTATTATTATTATTGGAAAATAACGTCGTTTTTATTGTTCTTAGCATCTATGGTCTAATCAATTACAAAAGTTGCATTGTTGTACAATTGCGGAGAAAAATGGAGGAGAAACCAGACGCCCTTTAAAATGAGGCTCGAGCCATGTTTAAAGTGGATGCAGAAAAGTTTGGTATGGCAAACCATGTGTGTAGAAGAGCAGAACTTACTTTTTCTGTTATGAGGTCCCGATAACTGATGAATATTAATATAGACAATAAAGCATTGATAATATCCGATATTTGTACTATCCATGTATCGTATACTTTGCAAGTACACGATCGTAATGTCTCTATAAGATAAGGAAGAAATAGCGAGGATTTTCCAACATAGGAGCAGAGAAAGATGAGTGACACTGTCTGATTATTCGATTGTAAGTGAAGACATTTCACCAACAGATCAGGCCATACGAATTTTGTAATAACAATTTTATCAATGGGATTAGGCAAAATTATTTAGTGTCCTACTGATTTAAACCTAAGTTATTCGCTACGATTGCTACTTGTGTCTTCAAGCAGTAACATACAAGAAACACATATAGCTATGCTCAAGGGAGGTGGCAGTCTAATAGTGTCATCCCTCTTAATTATACTATTGCCCCACAAATCTCAAGGATAGTTGTGTGAATAAAATGTTTTGAAAATAGAAACATTTAAAAAATATCATGGAATTGCATTCTTTTCCGGCAATGCACACGATCACCAAGGCCCAGTGGTAGAGCATTCGCTTCTGTTTCGATGGCCAGGGTTCAATCCACAACCGAATCATAACAAAGACTTTAAAAATGGTACTCAATGCTCTTCCGCTCAGCATATGGACTAAGATTAAGGAACCGCTCTCTGAAGCTGGAGGTTACGGCCAAGTCATGTTGGATTCACGGGTTCTTGTAAGATCACCGAAGTTAAGCAACGTTGACCATAGTCAGTATCAAGGTGGCTGACTATTGGATAAGACTAATGCCACAAGTAGAATGAAGCTTCAGCAGGTCTATCAAACAAAGAATTGTCCGTATGTTCCCAACCCAGCATCCTCCTCGATGTTGTATTGTTAGTTCATACTTATATACGATTTCTTTTCTTAAAATTTTTCTTCACTTTTCATCTATGGAAGTCATTCTCCAAATAAAGAAAAATAAATAAAACACTTGAATTGACAACGCTGGAATCCCCGTAACAAAAAGAAAAAAAACAAAGCAACAAAAAACAAAAAAGAAAAAAAAATTAAAAATTCTAACACTGGAATCAGAAATTAGATGAATTTTGAAGTAAATCTGAATTGTCAGCAGTGCATCAATGAGGCTATAAGCAGAGGAAGACGATAAATACTTTGCCAAACACTTCTGTGTCAATGATTTTCATATTTATCATTCTTTTGTCACACGAGAATAATTCGCAAATTGCTTTGTGTGTCCAACACAATTCGATTTCTCTGACTTAATCTTTCTGAAACACGAAGAGTCCAATATATCGGTAAAAACAAATTCTTTTTAAGAACCCAGGAATACAAATAGATTCATTTCCGGTTGATCAGAATTATCGATATGGAATGATGCCTTTGCATTAATTTCACCGAATTGCAATCTGAACTCTTCTGAATTCTACAACGATAATCAGGTTAACATTTTTGATTTATTTGTCTCTGCCAAGGAAGTCTATCTAACTTTATGTCTCTCCATTTGTCCACTCAGTATCTCTAAAAGTTTTCAATGATTTCCAATGAAGCTTTCTGGGAGGCTAGGCAATGGGTTAGATTTTAGAGGGATTTCAGACTTCCATTTTTCATACGTTTGTATATCCATTTATGCACATCCATTCACTATCTTGAGAGGTTCTCATTGAATTCTGACATCAATATGTCAAGGGATCGGTCATGGGTTGAAGGGGGTAAAGAATTTTTTTTGATGGGGGGAAGGGCCCTGGAATTTATTTTTGCTGTTACCCCTCCCCTACATCGTATCAACTGATTTTAATCAAGAAAAATCAAATCTCACTTCAATCAAAGACACACGTATGGAAATGTAGTGTTTATGAAAACTTTGCAATCACTTAGATTTTTAGTATAAAGTCACTTGATGATGCACACATTCACTCACATACACACCTATGCACACACTCACACACACACACTCATACACACACATCCCAAGAAATGCACACTTTCACACATATATCCGTATACGCATATACACACAAACTGATCTGCATATGTACACACATGAATGTATACTCAAATGCATACGCACAAATGTACAATCATACACATCTACATACATAGACATATAGGCACCTACATATTCAAACAGATACACACAAATATAAACACATACATACTTAAACACACGTACAAACATATTCACTTACTCAAAAGTGAATATTCGCACACATACAAAAAATACACATTCATTCAAGCATACACACATATATGCATATACACATTTGCACACATGCAAACTAACAGATATACACAAATATACACGCATTCAAAAGTATGTGCATATACACAAAAACGCGTACTTACAAGAACATGCATACTTAAACAAAAATACGAACACACACACACATACACACACACAAACACACGCACGCAACTATGCCCTCACCTACTATTACAGTTATATTTCCCGTCCATTAAGCTTTTTAAACATACGTAAAAAGTGGAATTAAAATATTGAATGAACATTTCAGTTATTATATGAATCCCCTAGTTTCGCTGTAAGTGGAGTAATACTTAACAAGCTTCTGATGCTTGTAATGAGTTAGTTCCTCACTCAGGGGCATACTACTGTTGTCTTGTGCCAAACGAAGCTGTATATGTATATTGTAAACACTATAGCAGAATATACTTGATATTTACTAAGTCCAGCTTGGTTTGACACAAGGCCACGATACTGGGGCACTCAGTGATGGTCGAACTTTTTACAGTTGTAATATTCAGTAATATAAACTGGTTAAATATTTCTACCCTGATTATGAAACTAGGGATTTCTTGAAATTAATCAGATGTACAGGTATTTCACAAAATCATTGGTTTCATTGTTTTTTGTAACATAAATGCATCGGAATGTGCATACACAAGTTCGTATAGATATAAAAGGACATTTATTTATTTTTGAATAATTCAACAGAACTTGTAAGCAACGTTTAAACAGGAAGTCTATCCAGAAAATATCCACTCATTATTAACAAAAATAGTCTACGTAGGGCAATGGTGTCTTTATCCTCCTTAAAATACTCCCTCCCCCACCATTAACTGCCATGTCACGTTCCTCTTAATCTCGTTCAAAGCCTAAGACTTATGACGGAGAATAAACTCAGGTTCAATAAATTTGCAGCGCAAGGCTTAGCTTTACTGTAATTGCCAATTTTAATCCACTATTCACGTCACATACATCAGTGTTTCTTAAACTGATGAATGATCCGCCCAAGGGTGAATAATTTGTGTGCACGTGCGTGAATGAAACTACTGGTAAATGAAAGGTGAATGAAACACTAAGGGCGATGGACTTAATTCTATCTTTATTTCTATATTTTTCTATCTTTAAAAAATGATCTTTTGGGTAAACATCTATAATAAGAAAGCATTATTCCTAAAAATCTAATTCTAAGTTCTAAGGCTGTTGGTCGCTAAATTTATGTAAATTAGATGTATTAAAATAATTGTTTGTCACACTTAATTTTCTTTACATATTTATGTATAAGATTCTCAAAAAACACGAATAAACACTTGAGATACAAAATGAATTGAAATTATATTCAAACGGGAATAAGTTGAAAATAAAAAACAAGAAAATTTCGTCATTTATGAATGAGATTTTGTGATAAAGACGAGGCTGAATGACACTGAAATAGTTTAAGCTCTGAAGTTCTTGGCAAGGATCAAATATTCAATAGTTTGCTACAAAAATGTTCGTTTGCTGTAATATCAGAATTTGATCTTTTTTCGTTAGTCAATCACGGATCAGTTTTGAAAGAATCCATCCATTTTGAATACCTAAAAAAATAGTTGCTTGGTCTATATTTGACTTGGAGACCTCTCAGAATTATCCCTCCTGCACATGCATGATCAGACACTCAACCGTGAGGTTGCTCTTTCTCCAGAGAGACGCCATTGAGTGAGCTTGCATACTTTTTAATCGTCACATTCACAATGACCACATCTGCCAATTCTTGTATCATGCAGGCTTTTTTTGGCTTAACGTTGGATCCCCTAGGTATGTCAACCCCCTACAACGGAGATTTAAGTACCCGCAATTAATGGCATTTTCTAGAGAGATTTCAGCCTTTGAACAAGATTAAGGAAAACTATCTTGGATAAAGACTTTGCTGATAGTTTTGCATAGTGGCAAGGTCGTATTTTAAGGAGAGCTGAGACACCACTGCCCCACGGAGGCTATACTTTGTGAATAAATTATTGAATACTTTCTGAATAAACTCCCTATATACACGTTGGTCTAATCCAGGATTGCTTAATATTTTTGACTCCATGTCCCACCTGGACGGCTAGAAATTTTGTGCCTTGCTCACTATTAAAGATATTAATTTAATCATATATAATGAGGTAAAATGAACCACGTCTCATGTATTTTAACATTTAAATAATCTTTTGGGCACTTAAAATATTTTTTATAATTTTTTGACTGTTCTTAAGGAATCTATAGTAATATAAGCGTTTGAAAAAAAAAAAAAAAGAAAAGAATCTAGAAAGGGCCAAGTGGAGTACTGTGGCCAATTTTGACGTCTGTTGACCATGGTTGCAGGAAATAACAAGTATATATATATATATATATATATATATATATATATATATATATATATATATATATATATATATACAAAGATAGGACCCTTCATCATCATTGATGGCTACCATGGTTCAATTGTATAATAAGAAATAATCAGTTTTAAGCCACTGTACACTTTTTGCTCTTCACTTTCGAATTTTTAATAGACCCCCCCCCCCCAATATATTTAAATTGATCCCATGCCGGGCACGTGCACAGGGTTTGAATTACTGTTCTAGTTCAATGAATATCAAAGAAACAGTGGTGACATTACAAGAGTTAACATGCTGGTCTTACAAACTTTTGAAAATTATCTCATCTTTTGGTGGGTCCATTAGAAATATGGTATTGTGCCAGAGTTGATTGCGTTCAACGTCCGTCTAAGTCAAAGAGAGTTACCATTTACCCAGCGTCAAATCATTTAATGGACTCACTAGGGGACAACGATGCACTACGTAGAATTATTCTTGGACAATTCACGGATTAGATCATAGAATTTGGGAATTGTTACCTGGTAAGTGATAAGAGGTTGAGTGTGGGTTGAGAGAAAATAGTGAAGTGGGGACAATGCAGTCGGTAATGAAGTGAACTCACCTGGTGAGACACACACGTGTTAACACGGAAATTCAGTGCAGTGACCTTACAGTTTTATTCAATCATTTCTTGTCGTTCACAACCAAGTCAGTCAGAGGGGCCGGGCTGGATGTAAGGGCTTTTGGCTTGCGTTATTGAGCATAATGTTAGTGCAGTGATTTACAAATTTTACGGCTAAATTGCATTGGACACATCAGTGCTCTTACGATCACCAAAGTTGAGCAACGTGGAGTTTAATCATTACTTTGATGAGTGATCAACTGGGTTTACCCGTTGCTGTAAAAGACTGATCTATACACTACGCTCAATAAAGCAGGCCAAAGACTCTCTACTACAGACCAGTCAGAGAATTATGACAGTCAGAAGACATAACTCTCCGAATGGCCTCGCTGCGAGCTACAAGAAATGGATAAATGAAAACATTACAGTTTATCTATCATGTTTGGTTCAGGTTTTAGGATTATCTCAGGTTGATTAAGTTTTTATGTTGAGGTAATGGTGGTTAGTGATTACTGTAGTCCAGTAGAAGAGTGCTGGCCTCTGGTTTGGTAGGTCGTGGTTTGAATTCGTGGACAATTCATGACAAAGATTTTACAAATGGTGCCCGATGCCTCACTGTTAAGCACTTGGCATAAAGAGTTGCATTGAGGATACCTGGGCAGGGATGGGTGCCGTAGGCCCATCTCATCCGAGAAACTGAGTTATGGGACCAACCGCCTACCGCACCTGATGTAAGAACATGAGAATGGATACAGCAAGGATCGAGAGGAAAAGTGCTGATTAGAAGATCAACTTCAATCGAGGGTCAGTTCAATAGTTGTTTTTGTTTTTCATTGAAAATATTTGAAAAAAAAAAAATAAAACAGAAAGTTTGTTCATC
This sequence comes from Thysanoteuthis rhombus, assembly GCA_963457665.1. NCBI lineage: Eukaryota > Metazoa > Mollusca > Cephalopoda > Oegopsida > Thysanoteuthidae > Thysanoteuthis > Thysanoteuthis major. The sequence continues at coordinate 20,899,658 of OY735239.1, forward strand.
ATTTCATTTTTATGAAATGGTAGATTTTGTATACTGATAGGAACTTCAAAGGAAGATAAAAAACAAAACAAATATAAATGTAAATAAATTTTCTTCCAAAGAAAAATTCAATAAATTCCATATCAAGTGATCTTCCTCACCATCATGGCAGAAAAAAAACCTTTAATAACAAAATAAAATTATTAAATTTAGTTGGGGGTGGGGTGAAAGGAAAACAAAAAAAAATGGAAGAAAGAATCCTTCGAGATAAAATGATTTGCTTTGATTATCTTCAATTGACAGAAGATGATCAATTTTCTATTGAATAACTTTCTATTGAAATGTTTGTATCATTGCAATCATCTTTATATTTCTTTGATTTTTTTCTTTTCGTAAATAATCTTTAAATCTGCTATCTTTTTGAAAGAATGTTTATCTTTTTATTTCACGATGGTTGATTTTCGGTTGAAACACTTCTCTTTTAAACTTTTGACTTTACCCAGTGCCTTAAACAATGGCAGTAGGCCTCCAATATGCTGAATGTAACATTCATATGTGGTTTCTCCTTCCGCAAATATGTACGTTCTGCGTTTGCTCTCACACCATTAATATTGATTTGATATCCATCTATTTCTTTATAATAAAGTCTGATTAACCTGGCCGAATTTAGGCATGAATACTCAATGAACATAGGGGAAGGTTTTGAAGTAAAATATCTACGACACCACAAGGCAAACTAGTTGGTTATCAAATTCGACTAAAAACTTTATCATCATTGATCAAATATTACTATAACTCTTTCTTTGACCCTTTGGTAGCTGCTCGAAAATTGCCTATTCAAACAAATGTTTCTTGGGATTAATCCAAATATACCTATCATGCTATATAGCATTGCTTAATAAATAAGCTAAATAACTGTTTCCATTAATGCTTTTTTTATTTATTGGTAATACCAATTAATTGCAATTTACATGGAATAGCATTTTGTAACATTTGCTTTACAAAAAAGGATGCTAGAAATGGCCAAATATAGCCAAAAACACACCAAAATAAAGTGCTAGAAATGGTCTCAAATGGCCAAAAAAACACACAAAAGATGTTAGAAATACTCCCAAATGGCTAATAAACTGCATAAATTTAGCAATTTTCGCACTTGGGTCAGTTCCTCCGTGACTGCCGAGATAAAATGTAGATAGAAAATAACAAATGTTCCTTTCAATGATACCATGAGAAACTTTCTTTTCTATTGTTTACGTTTGACACACCTGGCTTCTCTCTGACTCTCGATATAATTTCTGGTACAGGAAGATTCTTTTTTCGTCAGAATTTGATTGCTTATAGTATGGCTAGTATTTTGACACATTTCATTTTGTTTTTAATACATTCTATTTAGTGTAATAGCAATCAATGTGTCATCATTTCCTGGAGGGTTCGATTTTTAAAAGGACTATCATCAAAGGGTTAAAAAACAACAACATCTAATCACCTAAAGGGCAAAATACTGAAATTAGCTTAACATTCCAATTCCCAGCTGAAAATCATGGTGGGAAGTAACTAAAAAGTAATTGAAGCTGCAAGAATATAACAACTTGACTGATCTGAAAACTAACTTGGAAAATATACAGGACTGACCATTTGGAATGACGTTCGAAATGTTTTGAATCTCCTGCTTAAATTCTAATCCGTTAAAATTTGATCAAAATCTATTAACACGAATGGAAGTTGTAGTCAGTCAAAAGAAGAAAATGAAACTTATCCAGAAACAGTCAGCCTAAATTGTCAACACAGGTTTCTTCAGTTTCAAATAATTCTGCCTGGTCGGTTATTTATACATTCACGTTTTAATGTATGTAAAAGAGCCAGGAGACTCAAAATTCAAACATTTGATTCGGACTTTTTAGCGATTGCAGCCCAACAAAAGGCTAGTAAAGTATCATTCATTGATCACTCCTTTTCCCTATTCTTAATTGATCACCTGCAATATGATATGCTACCAAAATGTTGATCTTGTGACGGTTCCAGTTGAATGAATAACCAAGTCTTTTTACCCTTTTTAGGTCTCTGTACTTTAGAATTATGGGCTTTAGCTTTTGGTGGGGACTTATAAAAATCCCGGATTATTGAATTAAAAATTCTTTTCTTGTGGAAATTTGATTAATCGATTTTTGTTCCTCTCCGGATTCGGTTATTGTTCCATTACAAAAGCTTGGACGTGACGGCTCAGATGTCATGTATCATTAAATCTGTGTTTCTCTCACACCCATTTTCTTTCCTCAAATATTTTTGATACTATCCTCAATCCAGCCTTTTTTTAGCACACTTCATTCTAAAAATTCCCTTTACTATAAATTCATTCTTAAATTTCTTTCGTTTTTCCATATTTTCCCTTTTAATAAAATTCACCATCAAAAACTATAAACATTAAAATAGTCAACATCAAAATAATTTTCTTTGGTTTTTAAGTTGGTCTGATTGACTGGCTATGTATGTGTCACGTGTGCAGCAAGCACCAATGGAGCTACAGGGCTAAAAAACGAATATTTACTCCTTGTCTTTTTTAACCCCTACTCCTGGCTGGCTCAATTTGGAATATACATTTATGATAAACTGGTCAATTAGTTTGTGTCTGGTTAACACGTGTCACTCCAAGTTATGAAGTTGTCAAAACTGGGCATTAAAGAAAAATGCTTCGTTCATTTATGGAATACTGTTCAGCGTTTTATAACCTTTTTTGACCCATGCTCGAAAGATTTGTTGTCCCCCTTACTATAAAAAAGTAATAGGCCAGTGCCCGTTCAAAAGGTGGGTTTAGTAGCTTGCAATATGAGTCAGGTAAAATAATTTTCCATTCGCCGTACAAAACTATGGCATCGAAGCATTTCGATTACTTTTTTGCTGTGTTGCCAATTCACATACTTCGTATCTAATTTAGAATCTTGTTAATTTAGATATTTCATGCCTATCTATAATTTCAGATAATCTGTGATCAATAATTTCAGATAATCTGCGATTTTTATTGATGTTTATGTTTACCGAGTACCGCTGATCAAAACAACTTCAAACTCGACACTGAAATATTTGGTACGCTGAGTAATGTTATATGGCAAATATCAACTTCGTACAATCTCATTGCATACGCACCCACCAAGATTTTTTCAATTACAGTTATACATTTGGTGGCAAACAGACCTCATCTTATATGTTTTTTTATAGACAGACATTTATTTTGCTAACACCACTAATCTCAAGTGAATAGATTTTTGAAAAGAAACAATTATTAAAAAAAATTTACCTCATTGCTTTTATATCTAATAAAGTTAATAGATTAAGCATTTGTTATCAAGGAATCTATAATAGAATTAGTACTGTATTATTAAGAACTGATCAATTAAGCCTTAACACAATTTGGTTTACAGCCACAGAATTCAAAATTGTGCTCCATCCAGAGCCGTTATATTCAAATTGTTCTGCTGTTGGGCATCATCACATGTTCAGAATCATTGCTGTTCTAGTCTATTTTAAAAAGTCCCTTTCATTCTCTATGAACTAAAAAAAGAAAGAAATATTATAGGAGGCTAAAAAGAGGAAAATGTTCGGACTGAATTATTCAACGGACGTTTATATATATATATATATATATATATATATATATATATATATATATATATATGTGTGTGTGTGTGTGTGTGTGTGTGTGTGTGTGTGTGTGTGTGTGATCTAGGTACGTAATTATACGGATAGATTGAAAGGGTGCTTTATGTAAAATGATTGTTAGCAAGTTCGATCTCTGATGGTTGTCCCTGAAAAGAAATCCAAACAACAATGGTCAGTAATTCAGAACAGATTGAAAGAACGATATAAACAGATTGAGATAGATGTATCAAATTTCATTGCTTATTATTCAGTGCCAAGCGTTTACTTGCAATTTATGGAGAGATTTATAACGCATTCAATTGACAAAATATTGGTCAACAAGTTTTGAATACAGTACTGTATCAGGTCACCCCATGAGTAATGTCTGAATTTAGTATGAGAAAATTAGAAACAAATATGTTCGATTACAATCTATTCATTAACTTAGCTTCCATCATTATCAATAACGTCATTCCAAAAAGCATACATCATACCGTTTTGAGATGACGACGATAGAGATGGTAGTTTCCTCTTCTTGGTGTATCCAGATTATCCTATAAGCTTGGGAATGTATTGTAATCAGACGGAGCAAGATCTAGAGGATGAAGAAGGTGCCGAGGTTTACAATCTTCTCAGGTGAGATATTTTCTGTATTGGTCTGTATGCATTATCATTATGAAATCCACACTTGATAATACTTTTCCCTTCAAAGCCGTATCCAAACGCTCGAACTGCTTATGATAGATGTATTCTGGAATCGTAATAAAGTAGACCACATCGATGCCTACTAAAAGTACATTCCTTGGCCCAAGGGAAATATGGACTGTGCCTAAGACTATTCGCTTATTTTAAATGTTTCCTTCTTGGAAGAGTTTTTACAGCTATATTTGAATCACTCACACTCACACACGCATGCACACATGCATACATGTGCTTTGAAATGACCTTTTTGTTCTCTCTGTATCAAGATTGTATTTCCAACTGCTGCTCTGCTATGTAAGATTATTTTTCCTTATCCATAGAAATACTCCTTTCTAATCCCTACACATAAATATGCATCCATATAAAAATCTTGAAAATCCTGTTTCTCTTTTCCTAGTAAATGCAATGAATAATTTTTTAAATTTATAGATACTCGAAGATTATCTTTGCAATTTCCAAATCTTACAGATCTGCTAAATGGTTCTAAGGAATATTTTCCAATTCATTCACTAGTTAAGCAATGTAGAGCCTTTTCAGTAAATAACCGGATGACCGTCTATCGTAAGCGTCCGAAAATCATATACAGAACCTCTCGTGGTAATCCTATTAATCTTCCTGAAGGGGAGACCGATCTTTACTCCAAGCCAACCCCCGTCTCTTACTTTAACCCTCTGGACCCTCTGGCTAGCCTGTATGAGCGACAAGAAATGAATGAAGCGCTTCAGTTCTTTATTTCAAAATGGACCTTAATCATTGCCAAGACGAGTAGGGACCTCTTCTCGACGCAAGAGTTCATAGTCTTTCATGCTTGGTCGGAAGTTGAAGCACTGTCCGATTATTTAATGGTCCGATAGATGACTTTTGTTTCAGATTTCGATTCCTTTGTTTTTCTAGCTTTGGCAAATCCCCAAAGGAAAATGTAAGACTAAAACATAGAATGAAGTGCTGCGTGAAGATAAAAAGTGGTGGCTTTTACTATAATCAGAAATACTTGGAGATCGATCGCTGAGACCCAGTGGTAGAGTGTTTGCCTACGGTTTCTTAGCCGTAAACAGTTCACCATCAAAATGGTACTCAATGCTTCTCCGCCAAACACTCAGCCCAAGGACCAGGACCGAGGAACCTCTCCCCGGGGCTGAAGGTCACGACCAAGTCATGCTGGATATATCGGTTTTGCAAGTCTTCGAAATTAAACAACATCGAGTCTGGTCAGTATCTTGATGGGTGACTGATGGGGAATACCGAGTATCGTAAGCAAAGCAGAACGAAGGCATGGCAAGCCGGAAGTGGATTTCACTGACTATTGCCAACGACACTCAGCAAAGCTATCAGTGGAGAATGGTAATACATACATGTAAACTTATATACAACAGATCTTTCTTAGTGGTAAGTGTGTATTCTCTAGTGTCGTCAATCGTCGCTTTTCCTGCTCAAGTAAAAGCTAGGATAAACTCAGCCAATTTCTCTTGTTTCGTTTACGTCTTTTTCCTCAATCATCCTTCTTTGTCATTTTCCATTTCCTATAAAGACTGACTAGAAATCTTTCTTTTTATTCTCCATTACGACAGGTTAGTAATTGCACCATATTTCATGTTATAGCCCGAACATTATCTTGATTGAATCCCTATCTGGTTCAACGTCTGCCGACTAGTGGCAACATATATTTAGTGATTCAAGTTGAAGGTAGATGCTTCCTTTTTTTGTTTCTTTTTTTGTTCGTGTGCATCATCGTTCTCTGCATAAATCCTCATCGAGGGTATTGCAGGGGTTGGATTCACTCAGTCAATTCTTATTAAGGCTAACGTCCGGCTTGCCAGGCTTAAGCCTCCATGTGTCCACAGCTCCTTAAAGTACTGACTATACTTGACGTTGCTCAACTTGTGAGAGCCAGTGTTCTTACGAGAACTGGTGTATCTAACTGTCGGAAAGAGGTTCCTTATGCTGAGTGCTTAATAGAGGGGACTTGAGAACTTTTTTTAAAGGCTTTGGTATGCTTCGGAAGTGGTTTGCATTACGGCCTACCGAACCGGAGGTAAGCATTCTACTACTTGGCCACGGTGAGCTGTGACAAGTTGGTAATTGCATCATATTTCATGTTATGGTCCAAAACATTATCTTAATTGCTTCAGTATTCGCTTCAACGTTTGCCAACTGATGATAACATATAATTTCATGATTCAAATTGGAAAAATTTTCCTTTTTATTTTTAGAAAAAATGCTATCAAACAGCTGCGCGCTGTGATTGATCTGTCGTCGTTTTTGAAAAGAAAATCAGAGATAAAAAAATAGATCGACGGTGTGTCCTTAGTTAAATGGACATTTTAGAAAAATCGAACTGAGAAACTGAGATCAGAGACATCCACATTGCATCTGACGCTTCTGCTGAAAAGATAGTCTGAAAAGCCTATTTCATGTGGGAACAGTAACTAATACGCACGAGCGTGTGTGTGTATGTGTGTGTGCATTTGTGTGCATGAATTTGTTTCCATCATCCCAAGTCATCTTTTTGTTATTTTAGAGATTGGTTCCACGTTTAACTCTTATTCATGTTTAAATACGCTATTTCATGGGAATTTCGGCGAAATATTTTATAATATGACCTTAAATATGAATATTTAGACCATTCTGAACTTGAAGTACGATATCGAGTCATATTTTGAGAGGCCTTTGGAGAATGATAGGGCAATTGAAAATCTACAGATTATTAGCCCATTCTCTTTCAAGAAAGAGTTATTCAGTGTAGGTACCTGAAACAATTCTTGATTCCTTCTACCAGTCTTCATTTCCGCTCTTTAATCATCAGACATTTACCCAGGATAGATTACCAGAATCATCTGTTTTTGAGAGGTACTAATATGGAGTTACGCACACACACACACACACACACACACACACACACACACACACACACACACACACACACACACACACATATATATATATATATATATATATATATATATATATAGTCTGGAAAGTTTAACGGCTTTAAACACCAAACAGTGAATAACTTTTTCAAAAGATTTTTGTGTCACTTCAGTCATCTATTTCCAAATATGTACATGGGATCTGGGATCAGTAAGATGGTAACTTCAAACGTAGTTATTGTGACAAGGAAGGGGATTATGTCGATAATATATCTTTGTATAGAATAAATTCTCCTTTCATCATTAGGTTAGGAACTTACTAATGCACCTACATATGTCAGTCCACACACACACTCGCACACACATGTGTGTATGTCTTATATATTTGCTTACATAGAACCTGTCAAAAATGACGGGTAGCCTTTTTGTCGTATTGTTGTAATAAAGAAATATAAAGAGTTTGAATCTTCTGGTAAATCCAAAGCAAAACTTACAGAGCCAGAGCCGGAACAATGTTTTTTTCAGGACATTTATCACTGATTTTTCGTCACAAACAAGGGTTGCATTATAGCTGAGGTCGCTTTGTACTCGAGTAAATACAATAATCAATATCGATGAAATTGGTTTGGAATATCGTGACAGACGAACCGACATCTGCACGAAAAAGTGATAATAGCATTTCTATGTTGAGACAAGCAGTACCATAACCCATTGAAAGAAAATATCAAATGTTAAAAACTTCTTCCCTCAATGTCCAGCTATCATGAAACTTTTTCTCTATAAAAAAACAAGACATTTGATTGCCTTTGCTGAGTCAAGTAAATTCTTTATAAATATTTATAATATTTACTGCGTTGTAAACATTGCGTATTAAGATGTACATCATGACTGGGTGTATCATTCATGTGTCATCAGTCATTTAACCGAGATTGATCGTTATGGCACTGTACTGATGGACATACCAACTCTCTCCACAGCCATGGACTGGCAAAAGTATATATTTCTGGTTGGCTGGGGCGCAAATAGCTATATTTGGAATATATCTTAGTGGAAAATCTGAAACAGGATAGGGATTCCACTCAAGTACAATAACTGTATGATCAAGATGTCAGATGGAGCACTTAGCCGTTGACAGACATGCAACCTGACCAAGTGAGTACCACCGAATGATGATATAGTCTTTTGATACGGAGAAATTATTTTAGGGTTTCATTGTCCTGTCATTATCGCTTATCGAGTATAAGGTTCCAACTTTAAAACCCTTCACCCTCAGTGAAGAAGTTTGATCCAGGTGTGTTTGGGCTCCCCATTCACTACCCTCTCCAGTGGAGACCAATAGTTTCAGCGTAGCTTCTTCGGGTACATTGTCATGTTATCGGTCTGTTTTCCTTGTTCCTGTCTCTTTTTCTGCTGCCCTAAACTGAGCCTTGAAAGTTTTCTTTCTTTTGAAATATCTGTACTACTTTAGTTTTCTCTCCTGTATTGTTGTTAGGAGATCCTAATGGTAGCCCGAGGCTTCAATGAAGATATTGCCCGCTTTTTCATTTGAGATGATGTCCAAGTGGACGTAATTCACAAAGAAAAAATATCTGAAAAATCTGAACGTCCTCGACCCAAAATAGAGCGAGAGTGTGTGGCAATAAGTTGTTTATTGGGACCGTTAACTCCAAAAGGTCTTGACCAGGTTTCATATCAATCCAATATGATACGGCTGGGAAAATTGGTATTTAACATTACAGTTGTGATAATAGAAGCAGGCGGGGAAGAGGAAGATGAGGATGGCTCACCCGAAGTCTGGACCATATCCAGCTTGATATGACTACAAAAATCGATCTTTGAAATTACTGATTGTGTGTGCGCGTATGTCTTTGTTTGTAGATGTATGTGCATGTGTGAATGTATTTTTTTTCGGTGATAAATTAAAGGCTGTTTTCGAAAGTTGACCCCCAAAATAAATGTTTTTTCCCGGACAGAATAAATAAACTTATTTTATCGCTATTTCTAAACGATACGCTTAGACAGCGTTTATCTTCAGACATTTTTATAGCCCTTAGTGTAAAAAATGAAATAAATAAATAAAAGAACGAACATTTCAACTAAGTCATAAATCTTTAGTATCAAAACTATGAGATGCCTTTTTAAAAAATTTAAACCATATAATTCTTTAAAACGTTAAACAATTTCAGTGATTACATGAACCTGTATACCAATTTTCATTCTAATCAGTCCAGCAGATTCAAAGTCCAATAATTTGCACGTGAACATATAAAATGTAAACAGACAATCGGATCGACCGTAACTCACAATTTTTTGATATCTGGGTTTTGTCAACATTATAGCCAAATTTCTGCAAAAACAGTCAAGATTTGAGAAAATTTCCCTGTTTAACAGTTGCTTATAAAATGTAAAGAAACAGATCGTCCATAAATCAACAACCCTCGGGTAGAATACCCCCACAAGTTTACACACGAAATTTCATTGAAATATATCGTGGAATAACGAAGTTATCCAATTGAGAAAAAAGACATAATGATGACCACGGCAGACAGACATTACGAATGACATTTCCGGCCCTTATTCTCCCGCCGGTGACAAAAATTTCGTTTCCAGAATCGAAGAGATTCTTATTGTTCAAGCCTAGCATTAATATGGAATTGATAAATATACTGGCCCAACAGCATATAGTAAATGGATTATAGATCTATCCTGATCACGAAGATGAATGTCTTTCCTCCGGACAAAATAAACTTGTTTGGTCGATGTGACTTATGGATGCGGTTAGACAGACCACATATATCTTCAGGCATTATAATTACCCTCAGTGTAGATAAATAAGAACCATAAGTTCAACGATGCGTCCACCATCTGCGGTATCAGGACAAAGTTTCAAATCAATCCACTATGATACGGCTAGAAAATTGATATTCAACATTACAGTTGTGATAATAGAAGCAAGGGGATGAAGAAAGAGGTCTAGACAAAAATCCGTATCAATCGAAGATGATACGGCTGAGAAAATCGATCTTCAAAATTACTGATTGTGTGTGTGTGCGTATGTCCCTGTGCGTATATGTATGTGCGTTCGTGACTGTTTTTTTCCCCAGTAATAAATTGAGGGCAGTTTTCAAATGTTGACCGCAAGATAAATGTTTTTCTTCCGGACAGAATAAATAAAATTATTTGATCGCTATTTCTAAACAATACGCTTAGACGGCTTTTATTTTCAGACATTTTTATAGCCTTTAGTGTAAAAAATAAAATGAATAAATAAAAGAACTAAGATTTCAAGTAAGTCATAAATCTTTAGCATCAAAACACGGTGTTATTACTGATCACCGTGGCTTAAGGGTTGAGTTCTTGGGATGAGAGGGAATAGGCAAGACTGAATTGAAATTTGTTGTGTGGGAAGGAAGACCAGACGAAGAGATAAAGTGAATAAAAAACTCGTAAAAGTCAGTAGCGTATTAAGCCATTTGATATTAACGAAAAAATAACTCACCAAGTGCAATTGCTTCATAGTCCCTTTAAATAAGTTACTTTTGGACTCCAAAACTTATTCCAGCGCCGATTAAGATTAAGGAGAACGTGTCGATACAGCTGACTGCAATCCTTAAAGCGAAGTTTGCAAGCTGTTGAAAAAGACTCAAGATGGGCACCTTGAACGGAGCAAAGGCGCCATTTCCCTTGGTAGAGAAATATTAGTATTAAATGACTGGATACTCAACGGACAGACCTCGTATATTTGAGTCACTTAAGAATATTACAGTGATTGCAAACCTATGAAACGCTTGTCAGCAGCAGCTCTTAGGTGACACGCATTGGACTTTGAAAAAACAAACCCTTTTTAATTCCATTTTATTATCTTAGTTTCAGAAGTACATTTTGAAATTTCAAGTTGTTTCATAAAACTCCTAGTTTTATAAATATAGTAGAAAATTTGGCTATTTATACATAAGCATTTACCTTGAACTACCATCTAAATCATATATACAAGTCGGTTTTACCCGAAGAATGTCTACGGATGCGTAGAGTAAACGAATTCAACAATGACTATCACCAAGCTCTCTTTCGATTGGCTAAATCAGCCATCAAATTTGGCTGAACATTATCCATGGTGAGAGATATGATAAGAAAAGCCAAAGAATGGAAATTTAAAGGCCCAAACCAACGGACACAAACTCAGAAGAACTTTCAATATTACTTAGGCTATATCACACTAATATTTCCAAACATCAACTCCACAAGAAAAACTTTATCATCTTAACGCAGATGATAGCGTTTTCATCATTTTCAGCCGATTCAACGAAATTGTTTTTAGTGATATACGAGCTGGTTGGTGATGATTTTTGTGAAGTTTATAGATGCAGTTGAAAAAGCTTATAGGCCTGTAGCTGTTGAGGTCTTTTATCACCAACCAGATCACTAGATGAAAACCAACGATGGGAACTGGATTTACAAGAAGGAGGTACTCGACCATGGACCATCTCCTTTCAATAAATCAGCTGAAAGATAATGCCACTCGCTGCAGCATTTATAGACTTCAAGAAGGTCATCACTCTCCAAGAAATCACCTTGGGATGGCAAATCATCGGCAGAACAAGCTCAACCTTCAAATACAATCTCAATAATCCTAAAAAGAAGAGTATTCAACCAATGCATCCTCCTGATTGTCACTTATGGAGCTGAAATATGGAACCTAACTAAAAGACGGACCTGCAAACTGAGAACCATGCAATGTGGACATGAGATGATCATGCTCAACCTCACGTAGAGAGATCATAAGACAACACGGTATATAAGGAAGAAAACAGGAGTCCGAGACATCATAGAATCTATTAGGAAACTCAAATGGTAATGGGTGAGTCATATTGTGAGAATGGCAGACGACTGATGGACATCACAATTCGCAACATGGATCCCTAGAGATCACATGCGAAACTGAGACCGAGAGAATACATGATGGAGAAATGAACTAGACAATTTCAGAAAATACGGGTCCCAGGACGCCCATGATAGAGAAACGTGGTAGATCGTTCGGGAGGTCTATGTTCAACGACGGACGTTAAAAGACTGATGATGATGATGATGATGATGATGATGATGATGATGATGATGATGATGTATCCAAACTATAGGGATCGGAATTTGAGCATTTACTCTGTTATTATATCGAGAAATAATCTGATATTGATCAGCCTTTTTTCTAATTTTTCAATTTTCCAACTGATCGCTCTCAACAATATATACTTCCAAAAGACATTTATCTCATGATAGTTTCCATCGAATGACTAAGCAGACTAGTCCGTTTACTTTTCTGCTGAAGAAGAACTGAAAAATTTGATCAGTTCATACCAGTCAAATATATTTTTGATGGAATCTTTGAAAAGAATGTTGGACTCGCTTTATTCTTGATCAAAAAGAATATTCAAAGGAGGAGAGGAAACAGCGTACATTCTTTTTATCTGAAAAATGTTAATTTTCAAATTTCTCATTTTCCCTCTCTATTCCACTTGGATCGATCAACGTGGCTTAGTGGTAGAGTGCTCGCCTCCGTTTCGGTAGTCATATCAAAGACTATAAAATGGTATTCTACGCTGAACAGTTATGGGCCTTATTACATTTTTTGGTTTTAACCCTTTTCGAAACCATCAACATAAACTGTCAAGATAGATTTCTTCAGTTTTTGAGCTACTCTGGCTGGCTGGCTGGCTCTGCATGGTATTATCAGATCGCACCAGTGGAGTTAGAGGGCGGAACATTTATATAACAATATTCATTCAACAGGACTGAGATTGAAGAACCTACCCCGAAGCTAAGGAGTCACTGCCGAAATCACTCGTTAAACAACGTCAAACCTAGTCAGTGCCTGAATGGGTAGCAAAAGCAAAACCAATCTTCAACAAGACTGGCAAGATAGAAGTGGCTCTTACTTTTAATTCCCCATGTGTCCCTATCCCCACGGCTCTCTTGATGGGGGTAGAAGTGGAGAACGATGATACGTATATACCTACATACTCTTCATGTGATGCTTCTTACGATTCTTAATTTTAATCCTTTTAAAAACAATCAAGACGTGTTTATCCGATTTTTGAGCTGGTCTGACTGGCTGGCTATGTATGCATGCATCAGACTGTACCAGCGGAGTTAGAGGACAGAGCATTTTCAATGCATTTCGACAGGTGCCAGCCATCTTTTTCAGAGGACATATTTTAGTGAAAACTTTTGCTGTTTATATGTTTGAGACTGTTGGAAAGAAATTTTGATATTTCTGTGTTGTTTGGATATAAGCAGAAATATTGCAATTCTTTTCCTTTGATTCAAACATGTAAACATCCTGTCAACCGCTGCAAATATTTCCTCTGAAAAAGATGGCTGGCACTCGTTGAAATGCATCGAAATATGCCTGTGGAATATAAAAAAATGAGATATAACGCTTACTTTCACTTGAGTTATATGTATATATATAAGTGCGTGTGTGCGTGTGTGTGTGTTTGTGTGTATGTGTGCAAATTGCATTTTATATATGCGGTCTTGCGTTCCCAAAATACGGCTGGATTATTGCGAAACTTATAATATCTTGAAATGAACTCTTATTGATTCAGGAGAGTTTTATGTTACAATTCATTCATTGCAAAATAAATATTTCATGAGAAATATTGAGAGACAAATATTCAGACAGGCATATAGTCAATATATTTGCATCTTATATGTACATCTTGGGTTTAGAATTTCTTAAGAATTGGACATTTTCCTTTTCATCATTAACCCTGAATATAAACGTACATACAGATACACTCTCGTTTTAGATATCGGAAAATTCCTTGAAAAATTAGTTGAATTGAAGCCGAAATCTTGGAAAAGTAATGTAAGTTTATAGAAAACCAGGAAACACATAGCTGACTGAATTATGATGCTATGAATTTATATGAAGATGAGATTTCGTCATATCTGGGAAATATGCATCTATTAGAGACAAACAGAACAAATAGCCAAACTCTCATTTAAAACTCCACAGAATATATTACGGGGAACGAAAAATTTTAATGTTATTTATTGAAGTTTTCACACAAAATGATAAAATACGTTTACTTCCAAATGAATTGTGCTTTTTTCCTCAAATTCACATTGTGTTGTCAAGCATTAGTTATCCGAACATCAATCAAGAATTTCGAATCATATGAGCAAACATTCAACATCCCGTTATTGTTTTCTGAATGGCTTCCTTCTTAATGATTGTATCAGTAATCCAAACAATCAATTATCCGAACAAAATATTGTCCACTAGTTCTGTTCAGATGATCGAGCTTTCTCTGTATTTTTCTATTCTACTCTCTACCGTTCAAGTTGGGCGACAAAACAATTGCTGACAGTTATATTAGTTATAGTAAAGTCTTGGTAAGAATGCCTCAGAGCCAGATTCCTTTTTACAAAGGCAGGATTAAAACAATTGGTTCAAGACGGACGACCGTATCAAAAAAATCAATAGCGATTATGTAACTAGTAATACAATAAATATATTTCTTCTTGGAAGAAAGCGACAGGTCTGGTTAGTTACTCAGTAGAAACTGTTACGTGACCAACATCTTTTGGCAGCATTCTGTGTTAGAGGTGATCATTGAACCAGTTATTTCTTTCGCCTTTTGTTAACCTATGATCACTAAAACAGTCTAATTTTCAAAAAACAAGCGTGAATGCTGCCTGACACAACTAAGTGACCGATTTAGAACATTGTTATCATTAAGTTGCCTGGTGATTATCGCTGAACACTGAGTGACAGCAAGTCTTCTCAAGTCTCCAGCCCTTCTCTCCACATTCTCACAGTTTGCAGTTTTGCTGAGGTTTGTAATCTAATACTAGTTGCTTGATGGCTATCGCTGAAGGCTGAGTGACTGTAATTCCCGTCAGGTCGTCAGCCCCCCACCCTTTTAGCGTCCACACATGTCATAGATGTGCTGTTGCTTGTAAAGTCTAAACCTTTCCCAGCTTTACTTACACATGCCTTTTTCATACGAGCTGTTACGCCATTACTGACGATTGGTAGAGATGATGATTGTTATTTGCTGTCATCATTATCCTCGTCGTCGTTGTCATTATTATTATTATCATTATTATTATTATTATTATTATTATTATTATTATTATTATTATTGTCGTGGTGGTCATTGTCGTCGTCATCACCTTTACGCTGGGTAGTGCGTTGCCGTCACTGTTTGGATATCACATACATTGTTCATTTCTACGCCCCTCTCTTGATTTTCTGTTTTCTTCTTAACTATCGCTTTTATATCTCCACCAATAATGATAAAATCTTTCTTGAATTGTTGTTGCAGCGTCTTTGTCAACAGGTCATAGACTTGATCTATTTCTCCGGATGTTTTATAGACTGATTGTTTGTTGGAGAATCTGGATTGATGTTTCGTCCAGTTTGTGGTAATTAAGAAATACATTTTTTCTAGTCTTGTTTTTGCTACAAAATTACCGTCGTTTTATTTACCATTAAATTAGGAGAGAGAGTAATCTGCGTCAGTTGACATTAACGTTTCCATTTGGACAATTTTGAAGCCTGATCAACTTTTTATAAGTCTATGCCTTTGGCGAGTTGATGCTTTGTGTATAGGGCAGTAAAATATTTCACTGTTATATATTTGTCAAAACGGTTCCTATAAGCGAATGCAACAATAAGCAATTACTCCAAGAACGTAAACTGGTCAGAAAATAAGCAAATTCCTGGCAACGACAGGTAATCTTGCTCGCTTGATGTATAATTGGAGCCAGTTTCTTTTTTGGCTTCTACAAAAGAGATAGAATATTTGCATTGGTTTTTTACTCTCATGATTTAAACATTTCTTTCTTTGGGAAGCAATTAGCTTGAGTAGGCAGTGCAATTAGATTATTACAAAACGACAATTAACTTTAGAAATCAAAGCCGGAAAAATTTGAAAAGAAAAAAAAAAGACTCGAACCCAAGTTCCTCTACAATTGTTAAACTTTGCTCCAATAGAGTCAACAGACGGTTACGTATGCATTAACGAATTTCCCCTTTGGCAAAATTAAATTGAATTCACCCAAAGTATCTCACCATTTATCTATTTATCAATTCACTTAAAGGAGAATGATGTTTCTGATAAGAGAAACAATGAATTTGGATGACACTGTTAAGGAACTTTCTTAATAGGAAAACCACACACACGTACGTCTGTGATTGAGGAACAGATGCATGATCCGACAAAATAATTATAGATTACATTATATTATACTGAAGCTTTAATTGAAACGATGTTCCGTTATTATACGATTAATGTATAGAATAAACAATTAAAGAAAATGGGGATGCTGCAGGAATCGATCCTCATTTTGTTCATTCAAAATTTCGAATTTGAAAAAATTTGAAGTTGAAACAGTTATTTGGCCATTTCATTAAAGGTGGGCGCTTAGTTCAAGAGCAAAGTTTCAGTGAAACGACTACTCTATCGGTCGCAGGTTCGATTCCTGCAACATGTAAATAATCTGCACACAAATATAGGAACATGCATAAAGTATGTGAATATAATTATCTTTAGGCCATAAACATCTTCATGTGTGCATTATCTAAAAGATTGAAGTATATTTCCATGAAATGATTTTTAAAAATTTTCATCGATTTCCTCACATTTTGTAAGTTGCTATTTATTTTGGAAAAACTAATGACCATTAAATAAAAAGAACTTGGTCCAATGGTAGAGTGCTCAGCTCCAGCCCGGTACTCATACAAAAAAAATTAAGAGATGATACTAAATGCCTGATTGGTTAGGACACAAATATTAGGATTGAGGAACTATCTCCCAAGCCAAGGGTCACTGTCAAAGCACGTTAGATACACCGGCTCTCGTAAAATCACCGAAATTAAACAACGTCCAACCTGATCAGTACCTTGGTACCATAATCATGAAGAAGCTCCAACAGGACTGGCAAACCTGGGTTGAACCTTACTAACAATTGCCCGTCTAGGGTGGCAAGCTTCCGGCAGAGCGAGCTCAACTTTCAAATTCAATCTCAATAATCCTAAAAAGATGAGTATCCAACCAATGCATCTTCCCGATAGTCACTTATGGAGCTGAAACATGGAACATAACCAAGAGACAGATTCGCAATCTGAGAACCATGCAGCGTGTGCATAAGAGAATCATGCTCTACCTTACATGGAGAGATCACAAGACAGCAACATATATCAGGAAGAAAACGGGGGTCTGAGACATCATAGAATCTATTAGAAAACTTAAATAGCAATGGGCTGATCATGCTGCGAGAATGGCAGACAACTGATGGACATCACTAGTCAAAACCTGGATCACCAGAGACACATGCAAAACCGAGGCTGATAGAATATAAGATGAAGAGAAAAACTGAACAAACTCAGAGAATTCTGTTTCTGTGACGCCCATGATAGAGAAATGTGGCAGTTCGTTGGGAAGGTGTATGTCCAACGACGGACGTTAAAAGACTGATGATGATGATGATGATGATGATGATGATGATGATGATGGCCAAGCCCAGCAACTCTCTCGATGGAATAAGCAGAGAACAAGGATTTGTATTGTACTTTTCGACTCGGCAATCAACCTTAGCTGCTTCAGGTTTAAAATTTGTCAACATTTGTTTCAGTAATGAAAATATTAATAATAACAACTGAAACAAAAATGAATAATCATCGCATCAAAAATAGAAAGAAAAATATCGTCCGAATCCAAGTCATTTGCGAAGGAAAAAGTTATAATTATATACATGGAGAGTATATGTTAGTTGTAAACACTGTTCAGTTTACTTTCTTTCTTTCTTTTCAGTATTCTATTTCATTAATCCATGACCTGAATAGAAACTAATTTCTCCCCGTGAAAAAAAATTCACGGATATGCAGATTCGCCTCACTCTCCAAAAGTAGAGCATTCCTATGGAAACCTTCCGTAAGCTGAAATGGCATAAAGCAGGAAAAGATTTGATACCAAAAATAAAATATGACCATTAATTTATATGGGGCATTATAGAGCGTACGCAGACCTGAATATGTCAGACTAAAAGTCATTGGTAGCTCTGGGAGGCACAGGAGACCTAATTGTAGAAGAGAGAATAAGAGAGTGTGTGCTGCTTCTTTATTTGTTCGCTAAATGCCACTTTCACTAAAACGTGTGTGTATATGTGCGTGTGCATGTTTGTGTATATGTGCATGTTTGTTCTTCGGCAATAAAAAATGCTGTTTTCAAAAGGTTGATCTTCAAGATAAATGTCTTTCTCCCGGCCAAAACGAGTAAAACTTACTTGATCATTGTTTCTAATTGATACTCTTAGACAAGTGACATTTATCTTGAGACATTTTTATTGTCCTTCGTATAATTGAGAAAAAAGAAGTCATAAATCTTTAGCATTAAAATACACTTATATTTCGTCAACAAATATCATGATCTGCTTTGGGCAAGCTAAACCATGCTGAAATAAATATATACGTTAGAAACCAATCACTGAGGCGTAATGCTCGCCTTTGGTTCGATCCATTGCCGAGTTATACCAAAGACTTGAAAGTAGTACTGAATGCAATTTCCTGACAAGGGCGAAGATTCGAAAACCTCTCACGGGATGAAAGGGTCACGACCTAATTGAGTCAGAAACGCCAGTTCTCGAGATATCATTGAGGTAAAGCAACGTTGAGCCTGGTCAGTAACTAAATGGATAAGTATTGGGAAATTCTAGGTGCCGTAAGCACAATAAGGCTTCGAGCCGGAAGTGAGTCTTATAAATAATTACACTGGTGTACCTAACCCTGTGACACTCTGGTGTACTTGACTGTTCGACATCACCAGGCCTCAGTGATCAGCCTCTTACGTATTTATTTCATTTTTTGTGAGGTTTCATATTTCAGCTCCATAGGTGACTATTGGGGGACTCATTGGTTGAAGACCCTTCTAATTTCTAGCTACATAATATCTATTGTATGATCGTTCTCCATAAAACCCAAATTAAAAGGAGAACGATCATAAATAAATGAATAAATACATTGACGTAGCATCAAATTAGAAGGATTTTCAACCGATGCGTCCTAATCACCTATGGAGCTGAAATATGGAACCTCACAAAGCAATTGTCTCTCAAACTGAGAAACCATGCAACGTACTCAAGAGAAAATCATGCTAAAGATCACATGAAGAACATAAAAGATGCATATATACAGGTATATACAGAAATTAAAAATTTCATAGAATCAATTATGAAACTCAAATGGCAATGAGCTTGTTGTGTTGCAAGAATGTCTGACAACCGGCAGACAACATTACCCCAGAGATCATGAAGGGAATTACGGCCGACGGAAATTGAGATGGCGTGACGATTTAGACAGGTTCAGCAGATATTGGCACCATGATGCCCATGATAGAGAGATCTGGTGAATCCCACGGGAAGTCTATGTTTCAAGACGAATTTTGAAAGGCTGATGATGAAGATGAGATTGAAAAGCAAAGAAAAGACGAGAAGACTGGGGGATGGGATGAATTAAAAAAGTCGTAAAGAGAGAAGAAAAGAAGGAAGAAATCCAAGGAAGGAATTGTCAATGATAATGATTGGATGCAAGCCTTAATCGGACAGTTATGCACCTTTATGTAGATGCATTGCTGATAATTTTACGATATAAATGCATTGGAAATTAGGGAGGATAGGACTGTCAATGATCAGGAATTATTTAAAGGGTTACAGACAAACATATAATAAGTCTAATGTGGTGCCATGTGAAATGATCCAATAAATATTACATTACGAAAATGACACAATTAAAAAGATAGGAGAAATTAAACAATTATCACAGCAGCAGTTTGGTGTATTTTCTATATTCTAATCAATCCTCACAAACAAGCAACCCTCACCAACAACAATAAAGAAACAGGTTCGTATATTTTTCAGTGATCCTCAGAGATTCACTTTCTATGCATCTAAGAATCCATTTTACCGTGCTATCCAATAATTTCATATTAGAAGTAATTATTTGATTGTATTTGAATAAAAATCACCTGTTATATTTACAATTTGAATATTTTATTCACTTTGATATTTTTAGATTATTACTATTTTTATTAGATGTGCCATTCTTTGCCAGTTTTCACTTGTGCCATTTTTACCGGTGTGATATTGAATGTAATGTAAATGCTTTGCTGGTGATTTTACCATAGAAAAGTAATAAAAATTAAGAACGATCGCATTGTCAGTGTAGGGAATTAGTTCAAGAATTAGTTAGGATAGATAAAATGTAAACGATTTGCTAGTGATCTTACTATGGAAATGCATTAGGAGGAAAGGGTTTGCCAATGATGATGAATCAATACAATTGTTACGGACAGAATAGATGAATTATATAAACAATGTGAATGCATTGCTAATGGTTTTACCATAGAAAATGTTTTGAAATTCGGGAAGGAAATGATTGACTGTGACCAGGTATTAATTCCAGTGTTACTGACAGAATTAAACAATCGTGTTTTAATACTTATCATAAAATTACTATGGGTATAATCACAAAAACACGAAACAATTTTTGTCTTAGAAATTAGAAACTCGTAAAAACATTTTGAGACTTTGTGATCACAGCCGACCACATCCACCAATATAAGAAACTTGGATCGGATTATTGCAAACAAGCAAAAGAGATTTTGTCCGATAAAAGATGTGCCTGTTCCAGCGGACCGCAGAATAAACATCGAAGAGAGTAAAAAAATGTACAACAGGACTTAGCACGAAAAGTGATGTGTCGTGTTCATGATAAATTGCACACTGTAGACACCCCTGAAGAGCTTGTGGCGGTATAAGAGTTAAGGTTGGGATGAATTAAGGTAATACTGGTGTCAGTGTGAATATTGAGGAAGGTGTTGGAGATTTGATAAGATTTGTTGTCATTTAGTGCCCCGCGATAACCACTAGATATCTTTGAATGAGCGGCTAAAATAATAAGGTTGGTGGTGATAATGATGATAATCTATCGCTGTATCAACCACTGCAATAAATAATTTGTGCGAAAACAGGAAGGACATACATTATTACTTGTGAGCTTAAACACACACAGACATTCATGCTTCCATTTCTTATTTGCATATAAGTGTGCATGTATATCTATGAGTATGTGTTTGTATTTTTTTTCCAAAAGCCAATCAATGAACTTCGAAAATATGCGTTTCCTGATTTTTTTCAGTGTTTAAATAAAAACATTTCTTCCAATTATTTTCATTCAATTATTCACAGCTGACATTTTTGCAAAAAAATCTGCTTCAAATTCTTCGTTTTTATTTTCACTCCCCCCTTTAATCCACCGTGCCACACTGCCACTCTCAATACTCTGAATCTATTAAAAACCATTACCAAAACTGTCAACATTAAGTTTCTTTAATTCTTTTACTAGGTCTATCTGAATTTCCCTGGATGTATTGTGTTGTGTGTACAGGCTACAACAATGGAGCTAGAGGACTGAAAAATCAACCTTTTATTCCTTATTATTATTATCCTTATTATTGCTTAGAAAGAACAGTTTTTTTTTTTAATCACATTCAATAGATTTTTTACTAAAAACGATCAATTTCTAATATAATTCTATGCTAATTTAGTCCCTTGGTTTGTGGCCAGCTGGAGTCATGTTTTTATTTTATTTTATTTTTTTAAAAAATACGGACTTTTATAAGGATCAATGCCCATCAAAAGGCAAGAGAATATCAATATTCATTGATCAACCCCAACACAGCATGCTACCAAAAGACATTGATTCCATGACAGTTTCTATTTTGTGACTAAACATACTTACTTTATCTCTTAAACGTCTTATTTCTTTCCTGCTCTTTTTCTTTCTTCTTTTCCTCTTCCCTTTCCTTTCTTTCTTTGCCATTCTTTTTTCTTTTTGCTCCTTTCTTTCTCTCTACTTTCTCTCTCTTTTTTTTATTTCGTTCTTTCACCCATCCCTTCTTTCATTCTTTCTCTCTATCCTTCTGTCTATCTTCCTTTCTTTCTTTCTTTGCTTCTTTCTCATTTCTATGTATATTGATCATCAATCTCTTCTTATTTAATTCACACACATTCTTTTTTGTTTCCCTCTGCTTATTCAATTCCTTTCTTTCTATATTTCTTCTTCTTCATTCTCCATTTGGTCTTTTTCTCATTTTAAAAAAAATTCTCGCCCGTTTTTATCGAAAAAATCTGTCTTCATTTGTTCCTCAATGGTTTCAACTCAATATAAGAAACCGTCAACCTCAGCATGAACACAGGTGTCTTCAGTTTCTAATTGGTCTGTCTGCCTATCTGTTTAACTATGTATGGATGTATGCATCGCGCGTATAGGCTGAGCTAGAGGGCTGACGATTCAAACAGTTTTTATATTTGATCATTTATCCTTATTATTAGCTGAAGAATTGAAATACAATATTTTAAATGATTTTAATTGTTTTCACAATCAGATTAAATCTAGTTGTTTTTATATGAGCTTTGACACAGCCTGTTTACTTATAGCCGTAAAATGACGACCCGAGTCAAAGTTTTGATAAGATCAACTAAAAATAAGATAAGGATAAAATTAATAAAGATTGAAAAAAGAATATTGAGCTCTCATAAAATCTTTTAAATCATTTTATTTATGAATGTGCGTCTTTTTCATTTCTATTTTAGGACTGTTTATATGAAACTTTTTCGATGATTCCTTATATTTCTCCCGATTGCCCTGAACTCATGTCAGTAGTGCCAAGAAATACACGACACAGAGAGATGCAAAAGTCTCTAGCAAAGATATTATCGATCATCAGTTTACCCATGCCATCAAAAAATGACAGGAAAATCTTAAATAACGTTGCAATTGCATTGTACTTAAAATCAATCACCGTGGCCAAGTGATAGAGTGCTCACCTGGGATTCAGTTGGCTGTAGTTCAGTTTGTAATGAGCAATACTAAAGACTATAAAAATGGTACTCAATGTCCCTCTGCACAAGGACTATAAAAATAGACTAAGAGGTTTGGGCTAATTTGATACACCGGTCTTACAAGATCTCTTGGGATAAGCATCGTCTAGCCAGGTCAGTATGTAGATGATTGACGATTGAGGAATACCGGATACCGTAATCAGAACGAAGCTTCAACGGGCCTGGCAACCGGGAAATGGGCTTACTTTAACTAACAATTGTCCATGTACATGTAAACATAAAGCACCCTCGATGGAGATATAATCAGAGGACAATGGCGAATGGATGCCTTCAATAGTGCTTCAAAAATATCAAAGACATTAAGTTGCTCTGCATTTTTTTATGTTTAATCAGAATAATCCCGGTTTTGCTAGTATTCGCACAAAAACAATTAGGGAACTATTCCACAACAAGTATTTGTTCGTTATTTTGCTTGATAAACTTGCAGACAAAAATATAAACGTACACGTGGCTTATATAAATAGATAATTTTGTTTGTTTGTCTTTGTTTCAAGACAAAATGAGCCAAAGCTACACGTCGGTGTTTAGAGCTCGCAGTGCAGTTTCAAATCTATAAGTTTTCATTCATTTATGGGGAAAACAATGGCCTTCAAAACTCTGACATACAGAATAGATTAGGAAATATGCTTAAAAATAGAGCCATGAAACGAATTCCGTTCCAAGACTACATCACTGGGAAAAGGGGTATGACATTCTCTTTCAAATTCTCCCGCTTTCACTTCTTTTCATCATCGTCTCCAGCCAGCCACAGCAGCACTTCTCTTTGATTACGACAGCCCCAACCCACCCAACGTGAGAGATTGAGAAGGAAGGGTAAAGACATGCCCTGCCCACTAAATGTAATGAGAGGAGAGGAAAGAAAGCATTCCTAATGAGAAATTGTTAAGATTGTTGAAAAGTGGAAATATTTATTATCATTTACCTATAATAAAAACAGTTGCCATTTTTCTTACAATGCGGACACTAGTATATATTGCCATGTAGTCCCAGGCATGTTTACAAGGCGACTATCTTGATGTTTATTACAAAAAAAGGATTTGTATCACAACTATTTATGCTTTATGTGCTATAACTATTTTTTTAATGTGGGTAGCCTGTATCCAGGTGTTATCCAATATATATATGCAAATATATTGAAACTGTTCTTGAATTTATTATATGGTGAATGTATCATTTGGCCTAGACAGTGTAGCAAGAATGAAACAATTTGAGAAAATGGCGCTGCTGCAGGAATATAACGCATTTATGACTAATCCGTGTGTATATGAGCTAGCTAGAATGAATGGTATTGTGTATGTGTGTGTGGGAGAGAGAGAGAGAGCTGGCTGAATTATTCTAACTGGCCCTTACAGACCCTTGCGCCCGACAGTTTCCCTAGTTACGGCCGAGTACAATGATACATGACTCCCTGCTTGTTCGTAAACTGTATAGACTTCTTTTAATTCTCTCTCTAATCTGGTGCAATTAAAATTCCAATTAACATAATTCCCTTACATACGCTTGAAACATTTCACATGTTTCTACAACCACAAACCGATTAACAATATCAGGCTGCCTCACCTCAACCAATTCCGATTCATATCGAACGATTTCTTTAAAACATAAAGCAGACACCTTCTTTGTGTCTCAATCACTTTTCTGATGATGTTAGTTGTGAACTAACGAAACGTAAAACTAAATAAAGTAACATCACATCCGAAATATCTCTTCACTTTATTACTGTCGTATGAATTATAATCTGCATCGATACAGAAGTCAGATATATATTTTATCCAGGTGGGGGTTAATCTTTAGAGTCGTGGTATGGCTTTTGATGTCATACAAGAAATTTGTTTCCATGTTTGCATTTTTATACATGACTTAGAACAACGAGCTCGGACAGATCAGATATTACAGAGAAAGACTTAAAAAAAGATGTGTTTCCTAGTTGATATGACTGCCCTAGTGGATGAAAACATTGCTGTAGAGGAATTAAAGCAACTCTCAAAATATCAAGATCTTGAAATAGAAATCAGTAGAATGCAGAACGTAGGGCAATAATAATAGCAACTATTGTTGGAGCCCTAGGATTATCTATAAAGGAACCGGTGCACTTACCGACATCATACCTGAAAATCCTTTTTCTGGCCGTTTTGACTCAGATTAGAGTGTGGTATCTGCACCACAGCCTAGCCGGATGACAGATCGACCGGAGACTGGTTGGTCGGGTGTGTTCAAGACCTATTGCGCAGGTACGAAGCGTTAGCAAAGGAGGGGACACTGAGGCCGCGCATTACTAAGCATTTAAGGAACCTTTGAATTCGTCCTTGGGTTCTCTCTCGGCCCAGATGCGAGGAAGCAGTTCATCTCAGGGTGCTGCTATCACATTGCACTAAAAGGGACAGGGTGGATGAGTCTTGAAGTTTTCGCGACCTCAGTTGCTTTAGCAACCACGGTAGATTTAGCGATCTCGGTTGCTTCGGCTGGAGCTATTTCTATGGGGTGCTCCACTACCCACGTTAAAGTTGACCTTGTGTTGCATTTTGCTCTCTGTGGGAGTGCGGATAGATTGGGCCCCGGGCAGAGCTGTCCCATTGCACTAAGCATTCGGGACCTCGGTTGCGTCGGCTGGAGCTATTTTCCCTAGGGTGCTCCTTCCCACGTTGAACTCGACCCTGTGTCAGATCTCAACCCCGTGGGCGCCTCATTGAACATACACTAGGAAACCCCCTTTTTCTGGGTTTTTTGGCAGTGTAGTATCTGTTCCACGGATAGACCGAGGAGTCGGTACTGACACTTGCCTGTCGAGTGGGCCGGAGAGGGAGTGTGTGTCAAAGACCGAGTGCGCCGGTGCAATGCGTTAGCCAATGAGGTTTTACTGAGGCTACGCATTGCTAAGCGCATCGGGGAGCCTTTGGACTCGTCCTTTGGCTCTCCTATTATTCCTCAGCCCAGCTGCGGGGGGTCAGTTTCCCCAGCACTCCTCCATTGCACTTAAAGGAGCAGGTCCCCTGGTGGACGCTTTCGTGCCGGAGGTTGCTGTAGCTTCTACGATCACTTGGCAATCGAAGTTGCATCGGCTGGAGCCATTTTTTGGACGGGTGTTTCCTATTTTCCCCACGTTAAGCCCGACCTTGTGTCAAATTTTGCTGTGGTTGCACAGTAAATAAATAGAAACCCCCTTTTTCTGGCCTTTTTGGTTTGGACTAAAGTGTAGTATCTGTTCCAAAGCATTGCCTGAGGCACTGGTACTGGTGCTTGCCTACCGAATGGGCTGGAGACTGGGGTCACTGGTGTCTCAAGACTGAGTGTGCAGTGTTAGCCAATGAGGGGACATTGAGGCTGCACATTGCTATGCCCATTAGGAACCTTTTGATTCGTCCTTGGGTTCTCTTATCATTACTCGACTGCTGACTCATATAAATTGAAATCAAAGCCAACACTGACAACAAACAAAAAAACATAAAAAAACAACCACCACCACAACAACAACAACAACAACAATCATAATGATAATAAAAAATAGAAACGTTGCTCATTCACACAAAAAAATTTATTTGAATATATCCATCCGTTTATCAACCAAAAATATTCTGCCCCACCCAATTTAAAAAATAACATTCTCTTCACAATTGAGAAATTCTGGAGATTTAGTGATTGAATTTAATATAACAAACAATTGTAAAAACCCAATCACCGAGAGATCTGCTAGATCGACTGTCTACATATATATTGAGAATTTCTGGAGACGTTGGGAAAATGCTACCCTTATCACACATACGCATATATATATATAGTCCAGAAAGCTTTACACTTTTTAAAATTTAACACATTAAAAAACTTCTCCCAAATTTTTTTGTGTCAATTACACACTCACACACACACTTGTATATATATATATATATATATATATATATATATATATATATATATATATATATATATGTAGAGAGACAGAGAGAGAGACAGAGATAGATAGATAGATAGATAGATAGATAGATAGATAGATAGATAGATAGATAGACAGACAGATCGATATAGATATAGATATAGATATGGATAGATAGATAGACCAGGTTCTAATAAATGTGGATAATGGTCATATAATTACAAAAGTTTGGGACCTCCTCGTAATGAAATGGTAAATAAGATATCTAGTTCCGTTGGGAGCTTCTGGTATTGCTAATAACAATGATTAAGTTCTTGACAAGCCTATGTATTTATTTATCTTACTTTATGTGATTGAGATTCTGCAAATTTGCCTGTTGTCTGATTTAAAATAATTTGTTTTCTAATTATCACCGTCCTGGTCGCGAAAGCAAAGTTTTTGGGGAATAACTGACATTTTTCTCTAATTTTGAGACACCAAAAGTTCAATTTTTTTAATTTGATGTTCAACTTATCAATTTGAAGTTCAACTTTTCTGATTTCATGTTCAACCTTTTTGATTTGAAGTTGGAAGGGTGTGGCTTAAAATTCTATACGTAGGTTGGGTTTTTAGCTAGTTATTTTCTGATGTTGCTTTTAGTTTATTTGCTTTTTCCCCACTTCGTAGCCACGACAGCCTATACTTAAGAAAGAGAACACTCATCCATCATACCTGTATCTATTTTGCGTGATTCAGCCTACTTTTTGTTTCACTTGTATCTTTTGGATCAATTCCTTCGTGGAAAAATGAAAACAAAATTGCATTTTTAGTATTAATACCCGTTGTGTTTTATGTCTTCCTTTATCATTCGCTCTTTCCATAATAGCTTTATTTATTCAATTAGAGTATTGCTAGAAACCCTCAAACAAAACTGTCACCAAAACCAACAACATAGGTTTCTTCAGTTTTTCAGGTTATTTGGACGACTGGCTATGTATATATGTATGTATGTATCACACGTACAGGCCACACCAATGGAGCTAGAGGGCTTTAAAGGTATGGGGATCAATTAACAATATACATTCACCCTAAATTGGTCTTTTAGCTTTTCTCGGTTGTATTCATGCTCGTATTTTAAAATTTCAAACTTTTGTAGCGATCACGGTCCAACGAAAGGCAGGAGGAATAATCTATTCATTGATCACCCCTTCCCCAATTTTTCTAATCAATCACCTCCAACGTGACATGCTGCCAACTGTCGTTTGCCATATAACGGTTTCTATTGATTGACTAAGCAGAGCTCTAGTTTTATCTATTCAATTAAGTATTGTTTCCTTTTTGCATAGTTTTTTCAGTTCTATTTACCTCAGTCAACAAAGATGGGAGAGATACATGTATTCACTCATGTCTCTCTATTTGTGTGCATACAGTATCTCAAAAAGTTCCAAATAACTTTCAATTAATTTTTCTGAAACACTAGGCCATGGGGTGAGGAAGGATTGATTCAAGCTGCTGACAAACCAGGGATTTTATTTTCGATTGAGAGATATTTTTGGTATAATAAAAAAGATAGTCAGAAAATTGACAAATTAAGACTTACAATTACCTCCCCACGCTAAATGAAAAGATTTTCATTCGGTTTTAGTAAGTGTAAGCAATTGGCAGGGGTGTACACTCTTAGATAGTTTTTTTTAGTTTCCTTTGATTGCTTTTATCCTGTTTCACTTATGATCTTCATTGCTCAATATATGGAGGTTTCAGTTTACGCTTACAGTTTTCTGACCTCCATTTCTTATCCTCATCTGGAAGCCGCAGAGAGAACAATAATAGGGATAACTCTAAGATATAGAATCAACTTGGATCAGAATGATGACTAAAGTGAAGGATTTTGTACAAATAATTCTACTATAGACTATTTAAAAACCAAGTTATATTCATTCTGACCAAATTTGAATATATATATATATATATATATATATATATATATATATATATATATATATATATATATATATATATATATATATATATATATATATATATATATATATTGTTGTAGTCAGTGGCGTGTTATTAAATGTCGTTATAAGAGGTTCACGATTCTATCAATCTTTTTAGCTGGATTTAGGGTGTCTTTTCTTGGGATTATGACCGCTCTGTTATTCTGATCTTTCGCTAAATTGTACCGGTAGCCACATGTTGTGCTGTATTTCTATTCCATCTTTCGCTGTCTAAGTATATCCTTCTGGGCCTGAAAGATTGTGGGTAAAGGAGACTTTCTTTTTGGTGAAGTGCAGATCTAAAATAGAGATATTTGTCTGTGTCAGTCTTGTGTATAGTGCGGTTTGTAATTCTCTATTTTCATTTACATAAATTAGTGTGTCCAAAGATGCTATCCGTCGAAGTTTTTTGGCAGAATTAAACTGAAACTTGTTGTGAGTCAAGTTGCTTCTGGAATGTATTCAGTTTTGTTGTTCACTCTTTGTATCTAGCATAAAAGAGACAGCCCTTATTAATTTCCAGATAGATATAAGTCTCTTAAAACTTACCCGTGAAAATAGTAGAGTAAAATGGTACTGCAACAGTCCCATGAAATGAACCTTGATTGCGAGAAAATTTCTTCCATTGAAGTTAGAGTTATTTAGTGATAATATGTATATTGCATTATAGATGTCATTGTTTCTGTTTATCTATTATTCTATTATCAAGGAATTCTTTTAAGGCTATAATTTCTTCCCCATGGCTGATATTTGAGCATATTAATTAGGATAGCATTTTAATGTTTTGGATGTTAATTGTCTTTCTTATGTAAGGGTTGTATGTAGTGGTCTACATATTTGAATAGTTGATAAAATTGCTGGTCTGCCTGGATTAATCTTCATGTCTTTCAGGTAGCAGGTAGAGGCATGCATATTTAACGCTGATGGGTTGAAGTATCTCTCAGATTATCATGTTAAATGAGTTGATGATAGTTTTATGCTAATCTTCGAAGGGATCACTTGGGAGTTCTTTGTAACAACCTCGTGTTGCCTAATTAACTGATACCTTTTCTGAGGTATTCATCGATTCCCAAATTACTATTGTTTCCCCTTTATCTGTTTGAATAATAATCAGATAAATTATATTTGTGGCTGAAGTTACGTACTATGGTTTTTGATGGAATTTTTAATATCGTTTTCATTTGCTATTTCGAAAGTTTGGACAGTTCCATGTATATTATTTGAGTGGATGATTCGTTGGGTTTTAATTATCTTTAATGTTTGATGTGTAGTCCGAAATTTCAAAGTGTGGGCTCTCTCAAGAAAATGCCTGAAGGACGTTATGTAATAAATTTATAATGTGTGTGTATAAATGTGTATCGAGTCCTCTTTTGATCCTTAGCCGCCTTTTCCTATAGATTCCATGTGGAAATTTAGGAATCTATTTCACTTTACATATATCTTACTCTGGTCTAGCAAAAAACACGTTTTCAACGGAGAATTCGATCTCTAGTTTCCAATAAAAGCGTTGGGAGCATTTGTATACATGTAATAGATATTTCCGCGATAATACCACGATTAAAAATATTTCATATTAATGGTGCACATACTAAAATTCAGTTAAGAACTTTGAATTCTATAATTATTTATTTATTGCAATTTTTTGGTACTGCCCCGAGCATCCAGTGAAATAAATGATAGTGTGCTTTGATCTTGCCATTCATAATATTTTGGGTCATGCAATGTTGCTAAATATTAACTTCCTGTTGGGAGATGGATACCTCTGAAATGGGCTTTTTTCCTATGAAATCAAATAGCAGAAACAAACAATTAAATCTGTCATTAAAACTGTCACCATAGGTTTTTCCAGTTTTCAAGTCGGTTTGACTGCCTGGCTGGCTGATTACATAGTTGGTTATTCATAGGCACCATGAATACAAACCACACCAAAGAAACTAAACAGTTCAAACATTTACTCTTCATGTCTAAAAAAACAGTTTTTTTTTCATGCCACCGCTCAAATAGATGTTTTTATTAAGAGATTAATTTGCCATGTAATTTTATACTAAATTGGTCACTTGGTTCGTGTCTAGCAGCATTAATGTTCAATTTTGAGTATGAGGACTTTTTAGAGATCACTGCCCAGCAAAAGTGGAGGAATTGACTTATTCATTGATCAACCCTTTTTCCAATTTATCAATTGATCACCCCAACACAGCATACTGCCAAAAGACATTGATAACATGACAGTTTCAACTGAGTGACCAACCAGACGTATTTATCTTTCTATCTATCAACTTGTGTTATGGAATATTTAAGCTGTACGTTTTCTCCCATACACGCTTACATGAACTAAACAGAGCCGGGCTTCTTAATAACAGTAATCCTCTTAGATCTTCTGAGTGATCTTGTCTCAGTCGGCTCTTTGAGGCTTATTATTCCGATATTGTGGTAATTCTTCTTAGGATTCTTCTTATCAACATAGACCGAAGACAAAGCGAAAATATAAACGTCAGTTCGTAACAGAATATAAGGCTCAGAACTACTGCAGAGATAAAATGACCAACATTCAAATCAGAGAGCACCAAGAATCTAGTATCTAATGATTAAATGAGGAAGTGGTCAGATATGTAAATCAACGGAGACCACGTGATCAACGTCTATTGGTAGCATGCCATATTGCAGGTGATTAATTGAAATATTGGGGAAGGGGGTGATAAATAAATGAACCTGACAAGTCTGTAACAAGTTATAGCTACATCTCTCGCCTTTGATAGGCACTGATCTCTAGAAAGGTCTGAATTGAAAAACAACAGAGAAACCCAATTTGAATGCTGCCGACCACAAATTAAAAGACCAATTTAACATAGGCTACTAATGCCTATACAAATTTCTATGATGGTAATAGAGCCCGCTGAAAAGGCTCAATTATTTTCAGGATAATTATACTCTCCGAATCGTGACTGAGCGTGGGGGACGATTAAAGAATATAGAACAGAAGATCTCTATTATTGAAAAGTCCTGATCAGTTACATTGAACGAAACAAACACATGTTTTCGTGCACGTTCACACGCACACAATAATATGCACTCACATTGATACACATACATATACGTATATTCTCTAATCATCTTATGATATTACATAAATTATTGAATTCATTACAAGTGATTATCAGAGTGAATGAAAATCAATTAACTTGATGCTAAGCACTTGCAAATTGCAGGCTCTTCGTGTAATGCCAGCAAAATTTTGCTGTTAATAAACCCTCCAATATTTACGATATAAACTCACTTGGGAGAATAAAGTAACGTTTATTTAATCAACAAAATATCTTCCAATCGAGTGTTATTAGATTTACCAGAAAAGTAATGCCATTTTTTCCCATCGACATTATTAAGAAAACAAAGGTATATTCATGAAAAGTATCTTTTTTACAAGGCAAAAATGTTTGGGGTGCAAGGAGTAGACCAGTGTTTGGGAGTTGGGGCAACGGTTAACCAAATGCAGTAGGGGATTCCGAATTTCCTAACATTTCTTATATTTCATCAGTCTGAGATAATAAAATGTATCATTTTCAGAAGTATAATATCTGCATAAAAGTATTCATGTCCGGGTTTGCAGACAAAATCTTAGAGATTCTACAGTTTTGGTGTAATTCAAATTCAAGAATGTCTGATAATGGCATGATTCATTTCAAAATGGTTTATCATTACTTTTATATTTTGTTTATTCTTATTTATTTCTTCTTTCATCGACAAAAAGTTTGAGGGGGGGGGGTTGAGCTCTTCGCTCGTAATAGTTTTTTCTTAGAAAGTTGTCAAAATTTTCTAATCTTGAAATCTTTACAGGTTGTTAATAAATAAATTAAACGGACCCAAATAACTACCATATGGATGTTCTTTATGAGTCATAAACTTGTGAGAAAAACTCCTGGAAGTAGATGAAACGCCAACAAAGTATTCGACCGAAGATCAAATCCTGTTCGTACAGTTCAGGACCTTTCTCCTACAGACTTTCATTTTTTCAAGCACCTTGAAAACTTTCTCAACAATGAACAGCTAGAAAAGCAAGCAACCGTAGAAACAGTTTAACAAAAGTCTTTTTCATCCAGAAACAACGATTTTACATCAAAACCATAAATGACATTGTTACATACTGAAAAGTACATTTAATCAGATGTAACTTATTCGGATTAAACATGTTTCCCATCACTTGATCTATTTCCGTTTTAAACTCCTTTTCTCATAGAAAAACACCATTACTTTTTAGATAAGATACTAGCTTTCGATACCATCAACAAAAACTGTCAACATAAGTTTCTTTGGTTTTCAAATTGGTCTGGTTGTCTGTCTGGCTGGTTGGCGATCACACGTACAGGCAGCACCAATGAAGCTATAAGGCTGAAACTTTAAACTTACTCCTTATTATATCCACAAGAAAAACATTTTTTATGGGTAGCTTTTTTAAAATCCCCATCCTAAAAAGGTTTTTAGTTTGTTGTGTGATTTTATGCTGGATTTATCCTTTAGTTTGAGTCCAGTAGCATTCATGCGTTTTTTTGAAAATCCGGACTCTTTAATCACTGGCGAGAGGAGTGAGTTATTCACTGATAATCCCCTTTTCAGAATCTTTAATTGATCACACATGCTGCCAAAAGATATCGGTTACGTGACGATTTCTACTGAGTGACTAACCAGACCTGTTTTACTGAAAATACAAGATATTAGTCACTTGAGGGCAAGATATACAAAATGGTTGTTTTCCTCGATCAGAAAACTTTTGTTTAGTTTTGAACGGTTAAAAAGCAAAAATAATAAAAAATATAATAAGAAATATTATCTGATAAAAAGATAAATAAACTATAAACTTGATTGTCACCCGATTCCTTTGTGAAAAACATGCATTCAATCTAGGCAATATAGACTGAAGTAGACCGGCAGGTGCTTTTTTTGTCTGTAGAGGCGTCATGATTCTGAAGGCTGGAGCGTTCTTATTATTCATTCGGATGAAAGTTTATTTGTGCTGGAAAAGAGGGCATTTTCACCTGAGGACACAATTACGTGGTATAAGATTTAAAATTGTGAACTGGCTTTTTCAAATTGTCTCACGAACAGTGGTTTAAAATTGAGGAAAGGAAAAAGTAATATATTTTATATTAAGACGAGCTCACGCCCACAGACACACATTCATGCACACATTTATACAGATACACACATATATATATATATATATATATATATATATATATATATATATATATGTATATCCATATATTCACCTATTATGTGGCGTATTGACAAAAATGATAATGAAATAATAAACCATTCATCAATAAATTGATCATTAGAGTGAATGTAAATCAATAAACTTAATGCTGAACATTTACAACTTGCAAGTTCTTCATGTGATGTTAGCAAAATCTTGGTGTCAATAAACGATCCTATATTCACGAAATAAATGCTCTCAGAAGCATAAACTAACGTTTATCTAACCACCAACAAAAGCATATTCTCATATTAAATTGACCAGAAATTAACTTGATACGAATAAAAAAATACCCTGAAACCCTCTTCGAGGATGGAATCAAAAAGTTGATAGAAAAATGTGTTGCACGAAATAATTACTATGCTGAAAATAAAGTTGTAATTTTGTAGAGAAAAAAATTTATACTTCATTTTGATATCAATTATATTATTCTGTCTGGTCTGAACTTGTTTTACAGGTTTTATAGAGATGCCTTACCAATCGCATCCCTATATATATATATATATATATATATATATATATATATATATATATATATATATATATATATATATATAAAAGAGAGAGAGAGAGAGAGAGAGAGAGAGAGAGAGAGAGAGAGAGAGAGAGAGAGAGAGAGAGGGGGGGGGACACGCTGGATTGTAAAAATTGCCTGCTTGGGGAAATTTACTTAATTTTAGATAAAAAAAAAATGATTCCATTTTGATAACATAAACTTTGATGGTGAAAAATATTTGATTTTCCTCTTGTTTTGATCAAATAAACGGATTGATTTGACAGCCTCAAATAAACCAGAATAATAACTGAAAAGAAAATATTCATCTTGAATAAATAGTTGGGAATTCACACTTTTAAATGATTTATTCTATGAACAAAATTCAGTAATAGTTTATTCCGAATAAGCATCAAAGTTTAAAAAAACTGCATATATATATATATATATATATATATATATATATATATATATATATATATATATATATATATACATATATATATATGTGTGTGTGTGTGTGTGTGTGTGTGTGTGTGTGCGTGCGCTTGTATGTGTGTCTGTGTGTCTGTGTGTGTGTCTGTGTGTGTGTTTTCGTGCAAATTAGATGATATCATAGTGACATATGTCCAAATAGATATACAGCCGGTTTCTGTTCTCAGACGTGCCCGAGACCGGGATCTAAAGTCCATGAATATTTTCTCTGGTCAATGAGACATGATCTAAATGAGGCTTAGGAAGACAGAACGATATTTTTTCACGCTTCCAATGCCTTCTTTCACTCCTGGACTCCATCTATCTGCGTCTATTCATGTGCGTTTTTTTTTCATACCAATCTCTTCATCAACAAGTCAATCAGTATATTTAACTTTACAGACGTTCTTCGATATAGGGTTCATGAAATAAAGCGGTCGGGTCGTGGACTTCATTATTCTTGCCTATATTATGACCAATTCATCCAGGAATCAGCAAATAAAACAAAATTTCATTAAAAGACTTCCTTGATATGACAAAAATATTGATATACCTCAAGTTCCAATCAATTAACATATAATTACATCGGATTTTACCATTAAAATTTTCGATTTTGTGATGAAGACAACACCTTCGCTAGTGAACTTATATATGATTTTTGATTATCCACAGTTCAGTTCATATGCAATTGCTGTCTTGGGCCCCGACGGTCATATTATACAGCTTACAAATGGTACATTGAAAAGTTATGTACAAAAATCAGAAAACTTTGGTTTAAATTCAGTTAATTTTGAAGCTGTAAAAGTATTTCAAAATGAACTTTCTGCAATGTATTGGATACATTTCTCATTGTAATTAAGTTAAAATATGCATATTGACCAGAAAATGGATGGATCGATATGGAAAAGCGTTTAAACTGGCATAAATAAATACAGAAGCCCCCTCTATAAGGTGGGTGTTGGGGCCCAAGATAGACAACCACGTTCTATTTGTATCTCTCTCCGCATTTATGTAGCTGTGTTATTCAACGTGCCTCTTTCTGCATAGCGTCAATCGCCTCTTTCTCTTCCCACTTCTATGATTGTATTGTATTAGGAATATCAACTTTTAATACTTCCCTGCCACGACTCAAGCTGTCTATCTGTGCCAGCCTCTACCTTTTTTATATCGACCCCATCACATATCAGTCAATCTGTACATCTTTAACAAAACATTATCCAATACATATAAAAAGTAGATCTCAACATCCTTATACAGCTTTAAAATTGACAGAATTTAATTAATCTTAGATTTCAAAACAGCAAATATCAAGATGAAAAAATGATTGAACATTGACAAGTTTGTGAAAAATAAAAAAATATTCAAATTCAATCAGTTGTATGAGTATGTTGAAAGGAACATTTTGCAATGCATCGGATCCTTTTTGCACGCATTGTATTTCTATGATATTTTTCTGGCTTTCAATACTTCTTTTACTCCCCAAATCTAACTATCGATCTTTGCCAGTATATACACTTTTTTTATATCGATCTTCTCATCTAATAGTTAATTTGTATATCTCAGCAGACTGATTATGTATGTAGTTGTATTATTCAACGAATCTCATTTTGCATACACCAAAGTCTTTCGCCTCATTTTCTTTTCTGTTGTGTGATTGTATCCTGTTAGCGATATACGTTTTCAATACTTTCTCTCACTCCCCACTTCCGACTACCTGATCTTTTTCTTAGTTCCCGACTCTAAACTTATTCTATATCAATCTTTTAATCTACGAGTCACTCTGTATATTTTAACTTTCTTATTTCTCTCCTTCCATTCGCATGATTATG
The DNA here is from genome assembly GCA_963457665.1 of Thysanoteuthis rhombus. Lineage (NCBI taxonomy): Eukaryota > Metazoa > Mollusca > Cephalopoda > Oegopsida > Thysanoteuthidae > Thysanoteuthis > Thysanoteuthis major. The sequence continues at coordinate 20,936,696 of OY735239.1, forward strand.
TATGTTGCTGTATTATTCAACAAATCACATTGTGCATACACCAGCGTTTTTCGCTTTTTTCTCTCTTCTGCAACTGAATCATGTTGTGAATATTCGCATTGTCTGAACAAATAAGCCTCCATCAGAACGAATAATTGGACGACTCTGCCTTCAGAATCATGTCGCCACCGCAGACAAACAAAACACCAGTTCCGAGTTATCTTCCCTTAATCCTGATACGCAACGCTTCGTTTCCTCCAACTTTTTCCCCCCATCGTGTTATCTAAATAAAAGAACACAGAAGACCGTCTTTGCTGTTACTAAAGAAAACCTGGTAAATACGAAATTTGGAGTTCAATACCGCTGTATTGCTATATTCTTTTCACTTATCGTTAACATTAATCACATCTACAACTTTGAAATAATACATACAGAGCCAAGATCTTGTGATAACCTCGAGGACAGGTATGATTTCGGGGACGAAGCATCATTACCATTTACCCAGGGTGTTTATACGGTTGATGAACACACACACACACACACACACACACACACGCACATACATATATATATATATATATATATATATATATATATATATATATATATATATATTGATAGATAGATAGATAGATAGATAGATAGATAGATAAAGAGGGATAATCCCCAAAGTCTGCAATTGCATTGACAAGCAGGACTGTCCACTCAGGAATCATTGGACATAGACAATGCAAATATGTCTTCTAGTGAATTCGTGTCCCAAATCGACAATCCAGTAATTGGATGACTGCTTCAAGCCTCTTTAGATCATTATGTTTTTCCCAATAAAACTCATCAAACAGAAAGAGCTGTGGTGATTATTGTTACAGAAGACATTATGTAGAGAATCATTGATCATTAGTAAAACAGGACTGATTGCTGCAGGGTCAAACTCCTCTCCAACTCCTATTCCGACTGAAGATGATTACTGTAACTTTTATACAGTAGATATGATAAAGAAAAAATGTAAAATTTATCTATTAGAATGAAAAAAAACCGTGTGTATCTTTACGATGAATTTTCGTTAATATCTAATACTTGCCAATTTGTTCAGTCAGTAAGATAGTCTGCTGTAGATCAGTTGATTGTGAGTTCAAACCACGGTAGGGGAATGCTAGTTTAACATATGGGCCTACATATTGGTGAGGGTCATTCTTGTTGTTCTTGTTACAGTTGGAAAACAAAAAGATTGCACCAGAGTTTGATAATACCTCATCTTATATCTGAACTGGACACATCTTGAGGATACCTTATGTGATGATGTGAAAACCCAACTAATCAAGCATAAACGAAGCGTCTTTTTTCTGAATTTTTGAGATGAGGTATTATCATTATCTCTATTATTGTTCGGACTATCCTAACTTAGTTGTTTTTCATACAACATTTCGGCCGTTGTACTCTACAGCCTTCATCAGGCATCATCTGCATGGGCACATGGCGTGGTGGTAAGAGAATCAAACAGAATTACTGCAAGTAATCTAATGGTTCGAGTGTCAATCCCAGTGTGAGACAATAATAATACTACTAATGCTAAGAGGGGAGTGCGGTCTATATAGCCCCGTCGGTTGAATGAAGGGTTCAGTTCGTTACTTCCCCCACACCTACCAGATGATACCTGATGAGGGCCGTATAGTACAACGGCTGAATCGTTGTATGGAAAACAACCAAGATGAGGATAGTCCGAACAATAATATTTCAAGGGCTTTGTCCGTGAATTTGACCGAGTAGATTCTTATCACTAATAAAATACTCTTCACTAACGTGGAAATCTAAAGCATGGCTTTATCTGAAGAAAAATTCCAGTGTAGTTGTTTGAAGAGACTATTCTCGGAACTATACAAAATATTTAGCTCACTGACAATCGGAAGCCAGTTATTTCACTTTCGAGCATTTATCCTCTCCTCGTCGACCAAGTTAAGTCGTCCTCCTTTAGCGAATATCCCCAAATTTAATCCCTAGTTCTTTTGCATATCCTACCCTGCTTCTCTCTGCTTCTCTCCACCTTTTTTGCCACCTTTTTGTTGCAATTCCATTCTCATAAATTCTCCCGTAACTCAATCCTTTCATCTTATTTTGTCTCATTTTCAAAGTGTGACGAACGGATATGTTCTTAAAGGAACCATCATTTGCACTTGGCTATAAGAGGACGCCGTTCATTAGACCAAGATATTTTACGGTCATCAGCTCTGCATATTTATAGAAGCAACAACCTATATCCACTCATATGATGATAAGCAATGAGTGTTTTTGCTTTGTCACGCTAAGAGACGCAACCGACAAACATAATTTTATGCTCCGATGACGTAGTAAGATAAATAAAAATAAAAAATAGTAAAAAAAGAAAAAAAAACAGCATTCTTCTAGCTCATTGCAATGCAACTACGCATATAAATACCAGTTTATATATATATATATATATATATATATATATATATATATATATATATATATATATATATGCCGCCATTGTCAACGGCACAGGTCAATTATTTCATTAGATAAAGAATTTTGTATATTTATAATTGGCAGTTCTCTGAAATAGCTACTGATATTGAAAATCAGAAAGAAGGCACAAAAAAAAATGCAAAGTCTCTTGGCAGCATGCTGTGTTGGGAGAGATCAATTAAAAATAAAAATGGTCAATGAATGAATTACTTCTCTTGCCTTTTAGGGACAGAAGTCACTAAATAAAGTTCGAAATTTCGAAAAACAAGCGTTGATGCTTCCGGATACAAATCGAAAGGTCAATTTAGCATAAACCTATTTTGTAAATATGAACCCACACTAGGGGTGGGTGGGTAAAAAGGGGAATCTGGACATAATAAAGAGTAAATGTTTGGATTTTCAGTTCTCTAACTCCATTTGTGTACCTTGTACACACGACACGTAGCAACACAGCAAGATTAATTTAGAAACTGGGGGAATCTTTGTCAGCATTTTTGGTTGACGGTTTTTAACAGAAACAATTTGGGCTTTGTGCTTGCGGTTGGTTGAGATGCTCTGGGTCAGCATGTGCAGAATTTCTCGTGGAAATGACCCATCTTGCATAAGTAATAGTTGTGTTTACGACTGTGTTATTGGTTGTGAGCCAAAAGATATTGAACCGGACAAGAGGAGAAATTTGGTGCCAGAAAGCAATTATGTTTCCATTATATCAGTACCATTTTATTTGCAATACTTTTCTCCTTTGTCTTGATCTCAATTTTTTTCTAAATCTAATAAAAGACACAGAATCGACAATGATGGTAGGGATTCTAGAAATAGATTCTACGGAACTAGTTGAGATTAAGTGTCCAATAAGATTTTATTGCTATTTTCTCTCAGATAAGCATGAAGGCAGCAATCTGTAAGCCTGATCATTTCAAAAGTCATCTCGTTCTTAATTTACATCCTCTTACATCGCAGAGCTACTTTTCCCGAGAAGCACTATTTTTCTGTTAACCTCGCCATGGCCCAACGGTAGAGTTCTAGCTTGCAGATAGCAATAGTTGAATCTACCATCGAGTTGTTCTAAAGATTTAAAAAGAAATAATAATCAATGCCTTTCCGCTAAGATCCACCACAAGGACTAAAATTTCGCCCTGGGCTACGGGCTTAAGTTGGATACACCACTTCTTGTTAAATCACTAAAGTTGAGCAACAGTACCTAGATAAGTGACCATTGGATAATACCCGGCATCATAAGCAGAACACAACTTCAACAGGCCTGAGATAGTCTTACTAAGAATTTCCCGTGTGTACCTAACCCTGTGACATCCTCGGTTAGTTTATAAGAAGAAAATAATGATACATACATACGTATATACATACAATAGGCGCAGGTGATTGTGATGCAGAAAATAGATTCTACAAAACTAGCTGAGATTAAATGTTTAATATGATTTTATCGCTATTCTATTTCGGAAACCATGAAGCCAAACATTTAAAACTCGTCTTATCAGCAGTTAAATTGGCTGTAATTTGCATTTCCTTGCGTCACATGGTCTCTTTTTCCGAGAAGCATTGTTATCCTGACCGATAACTGGTGCCCAGAGTTCTAGCCTCTAGGTCGGTGGGGCGTGGTTTAATATACTGCAAAGCCATACTAGAGACTTTATAAATGGCACTCAATGTCTCTGCGCTTAGCACTCAGCATAAGGACAAAGACTATGGAACATCTTTTAGAGGCAAAAGGATTACAGCCTAATAACGATGGATACACTGGTGTATTAACGAGGTTAAGCAACGTTGAGCCGGGTGAATAACTTGTGCTTCCCCAAACCTGACAAATTTTCCATTTGAAAGTACATGGAAAATATCTCGAAGAAAATTTGTATTTTTTTTCCATTTTGAGTTTGATCCGCCGATTGTATTTTCCTTGCTTCTGAATAGTGGTGTGTGGTCACTCTCATTGATTTCTTTAGCGATAAGATTAGTATAGCTATGTTTAGGTGTTGCTGTTGGACCGACGGCCCGGCAAGAACGGTTGTTCTTTTGGTGAAGTGTTTGCTTTTGGAGTACATCACCACCGCTCAAATCAAATGATGCAGCTGGGCCCTTTGGTACTGGGGACCCAGCAGAAATGGTCGGTGTAATTTTCTTTTTGCAGAAAATGGGGAGTGTTGGGCCATGTCCTACCACACTGGCCTATAACGTATTTAGGGGGTCTGGTAGATTGGTCACTCCAATGTCGTTCAGAGCGGCCTTAGAGTTCCACCAGATCTTAGCTCCCTTCCTATCTGTTCTTGAAAGGTTGGTATGGGTGTTCGCAGCGCTGAAGAGAAAAAGACATGGAATATGGTACAAACGTTTTCATTTGTGAGTGATTTTATTACAGGTCCTATGGATCTGTACTACATGTACTTAGATGGTTTGTGTTTGTTCATACCCCTCCCTTATTTTTTCAAAGTATTTAACTTATTCAAAGTTCAGAGGTTGCATTTAAAAAAAAAATTATCTTGTGGATCTCTCCGGTGTATGCTTCAGAGAGAGAGAGAGAGAGAGGGGGGGAGAGGGGGGAGAAGACGAGGGCAGAAGGACGGAAAGAATTTAGACTTAAATTTTAGGAAAAAAAGAAAAATATAATTTGAAAATAAAAACAAGAACAGTGCATTATAACAGTGTATATCTGCGTCTGACTGGGATTCCTGGTTGAAGTTGGGGAGTGATTTTCAACAATCACAATCCAAAGTTTTAAAGAACTCAACCAGTCGTTATTTTGTTAAATTTTTGCTATATCCTTCCACGTTTTGGAATGTAACGCATACATTTTCCACTCATACAGATATGAGACAAATTGGCATACATATGCTACGATAAGATTATGAAACTAGTGAGTTCGTGAGGTCCACAAGGGTTTTATGAAATCTACGAACATTTCAATTATTTCATCAAATACCTAGATTTCCAATCGGTATAGTAATGGTAAATAAGCTTCCGATTGGCTCTTGCTACTGTTCGGTCCCTACTGGGTGCCTCATTATTGTGTCCTTGTGATGTATGCAGTACTACTGTTGTATAAAAAGTACTGTTCATCGTTATTTTGAACAAGCAAAAATTCTTTTTCACACATGTTTTGGTCTAGTTTGAGGCTATTCAACTCACTAGTTTGGCAACTCCTCTGAATAACATTCCTTAACCCTTTCAATGTCCAATTACTGATTGATTCGGAATTAAATCTTAGCCGGTTGGAAAAATACTTTGATTGATTCATCTAACAATATATATATATATATATATATATATATATATATATATATATATATATATATATATATATATATATACACACACACACATATATATATATATATATATATATATATATATATATATATATATACATGAACTTTTCTTGTACAATGGGCACATATAAGTAGAAACCAAAAATTACATATTTGTCAATTTTAGCGTCCGCCGTTGCACATAGACCCTCCTCAAATTTGCCTAGCACTACTATCATGGGCGTTGCAAAGCTAGTACTTTCTAAATTTGTCTAGCTTGCCACACAATCTCACCTTTTGTAGGTCACAATTTCGCATATGATCTGCAGCGTTTGAAGTCATAGTCATTCAATAGCCGAGTTCAAACTTTGAAATACTAAGTTTTTTCCTTTCATATTTATTTACTATCAAATTGTTCGACTTTCAAATCTGAAAGAAATCTGTCAGTTCTGATAAAAAGAATCTTCCAGCTTTTCAATTGGGCTCTATTTACAATGTAGTAATAATGCTGAACTCGTCATTAGAAAACTGCAGATGTAGATTTTTTTCCTCTCAGTGCTCATTGAATTTTGGCTGTAATCATATTTCATAAAGTACTAAAGTATTAGGTAGGTGCAAAATATCAAGTTTTCACCATCGACTTTAAAGCAGTATATCAGCTCAGAATAGAAATTATTAACCGAAAAAAAAAACATTCATAATCTGCACATTTTTGCCAATTTGAACCAGTACTTTAATTTTAGAAGTATTTAATTCTGGTATCCTGGAACCAATGAATTCTTTGAAAGCGTTTTGAACTGTAGCGTGTTTTTTAAGATCTTCTCTTGCCGGAAGATGAGGTTGAAAATGTGATAGACAATTGGAGAGAGGTCTGTAAGAGAGAGTGATCTGGCTGATGAAGACTTTCGTAGCATTGCTGTTGATTGATGTACTGAAAGCATTTTTTGTCACTTGTCACACTGCAATCAACAAATGGATCTTTTTAGTTTCGCAAAAGAAGCACAAAGCAGATTTCGTAACGACGATTTTTTTTCAAATTTTGTTCAGCTCGGGCGGCACGCATTCGTCGAGCTTTTTTTCTTTTTCTAATTTGGTTCAAATGTCGAATATTAAATGTTCAACGTTTAATTACAAGAAAACGTCCTCAACCCATATCGTCTTCAATGTTCGTCTTTTTCCGAATTTTTTTTTAACAATATTGAGCTGTACATTTGTTGACGGCAAAATAATCGGTTGATATCGCGAGCACTTTTCACTGATTTGCGTCCGTTTTTGTACTCATACAACAAATTGCCTTTTATCTATGATTTGACAGCTTCAAATAAACCAAAAAATTGTGTAGAAAAAACGTTCTGCTTAAATTGATTAAGTTGTACATTCGATGAACATAGATGATATTTTATTTCATTAAAGTTCAAAATAGCGAAAACGTAATCATTTTTATATCAATCTTGCTGTTAAAAGAACTAAACACCACATAGAAAAAACAGAGGCATATTCAAAATCAGAAAGTCACAGTTTACCTACAGCATTCATTTTAAGGTTGAATTTTACGAAAAAGTTCGTCGATATCTATGGTGTCTGCATTCACTCATTTATGATGACTTAAACTCCCTACTACAAGATACCAGAAAATACTTCAATGTCATCATGGGAGACTTCAACGCACAGGAAATGAAAATTACGTCGGTAAATTCAGATATAAAGTACGGAACGAGGGAAAAGAAGACCTTGTATACTTCATAACAGCTACTGTGTTCAAGATCATGAACACCTTCTCCAAGAAGGAACCCAATAGGAAATGGACTTGAAAAAGCCCAAACCATGAAAAATTGTCTGCACCAAACCTGTATCCACTAAACAAACCAAAAGAACTCACCCAAATCTTCAAACTTAAACTGAAAAACAATTATAAAATTCAAACTGAACAAGAAAACGGCACCAAGATCAACGAACTAAATAACAAAATGATAGACTCTCTAATAGATGTCGCCTCTATATTTAAATCAATGAACACACACAAAGCAGATGAACTTATGAATCTCATGGAAGAGCGCTGAAACCTCAAGCCACTGACAACAGGAAAACGGAAAATTGAATAGACTGAACTGAATAAAGCCATCGAGAAGAAACAAAGAAGAGACAGAAGATACACTACAGCACTGATTGGGTCAACTCTCGAAAAAGGTTAGTGCTTCAAAGCTATAAACAAAGGCTTCAACTCAGGACGGAAGCAAATAACCAGCATACTCTTCAAAAAGACCTTCGACGAGTAGGAATCCCTATGGTCATGAAAGCCATCATTCTACAAGATGTGGACACCGTATACATCATAGTGCTGCAACATATATACAGTCAAAGTAGCTCCTTCATCAGGCTATATAAAGACTTGGAGTCCATTAAGCTCCAAGAAGTGGTAAGACAAGGTGATACCAGCTCACCCAAACTCCTTACAGTCTGCTTTGAGATGATCTTCAGAAAGCTAGACAGGGAGAATAGAAAATTCAAAATAGACGGTGAATATCTGAGCAACCTAAGATTTGCAGACGACATCTGGGAAAAGACAAGAGTCAGGGATATCATAGAATCCATTAAAAATCTCAAATGGCAGTGGGCTGGCCATGTTGCAAGAATGGCAAGCAGCTGATGGACATCACGAATTACAGCATGGATCCTCAGGGATCACATGCGCAACCGAGCCCGGAAAAAGTACATGGAGAGACAAACTGAAAAAAATCAAAAAGAGAAATAAGGTGAATCCCCGGGAAGGTCTATGTCCAACGACTGATGTAAAGAGACTGATGATGATATAGCTCTAAAATTGGCAGAACCAATGATTTCTAATTTTTGTACATAATTTTTCAATTTTGAAACTTTTTGGCATTTTTCATCTTTGTTCCGAATTCTGTCAATTTTGAAACTGTATAAGGATTTTGAAATTAACTTCATGACATTTTGCACTCTCTGTATATATTTCGTTATATATGTAAATATATTTCTATCTGTAAGGAAAGATGATCAAAGAACAAATAAAACGACTCGTCAGTCGCAGTGGTCAATTTTTAAAGATTCACGCTCACGGTGGACTTGTTTGAACTTTCGAAGCTTAACGTTATTTGACTTCATTAGACGATTTGAAATAAACAAATGTCGTCTTTTATTCAACCCAGACAGTTTCAAAAAGGGAATATCATCCATAGTTCAACTACTCCTTCTCTTTCCATCCTTCTTCCATATAGATAAAGCAAAAGCTGCAAACAACAGAATTTGTTTTATATCTTCGATCACCCATTGAATAAGTAGAAAATTACGCTTAGCCACGGAATGGAAGATCACCAGACGATTTTATCACCTCTTATTGTGCTGTGATTAACAGTTTCATGAAACCGCAAGCACGATTTTTACAATATGCATGTGCAGATGCAAACATACACTCACTTCAGCAACAACAACAACACACACGTGCATATATATCATCTAAATACCCAATTTATATCAATTTTATGAACATTTTGAAGGAAATAACTTTTTATATTTATATGAACATAACATACAGATATATGGACTAAAGAACGATATTATATCTATAAAAATTCAGACACACTATAAAGATCATAAATATATATATTTTCATGAATATTTGAACGAGCACGGACTCAGTTTCTTATCTATGATTGTATTCTTCCCAATTGGTCAAATTTCAGGCTATTTAACTTACTGTTTTGGCAACTCTCTCGAATAGCTTTTCACGTTGAAATCAGCTATACCGGGGAAATTCTAATCTTTACAATAATCTTTGCTGTCCAAAACCTGTCAGTATATATATATTGTGTCATCCACAGACAGCTGTTTCGATGTATTACATCTCTTCAGTGTGACTATAGACTTTCCATTATCCCATCCATTACTGCGAAGCAGAATTGAAACCTTCACTTCAGACCCGTAAGTTGATATCCTACCTCTGGACTACGTAACTGGACAGTCAGTAAGGCTAAATTTAAGCGATACATCAATTTACACTGAAATCCCCCATCCACCAGATTGCTCTATTCCAATGGAAGAGCATGGCATAAGCTTATGATGGATCAGTTACCTCACTTAAAGAGTGCTTAACCCTGAATAGAGGATTATAGTGTTCTAATTGGTTTAATTCGAATATTAAGCTTAAATCAACATTATTAAAATGATTTGTCAAGTTAGACCAAATGTATGAGTGTGTGCATATATGGCATGCGTGTATATGTGCGCATATGTGACGCATGTATAAGTATGTATGTGATTAAACAGCATCAGTACGTGGTGTGTGTGAATAGATATGAATGTATGCGTGTATGTGGGCATACGTGAAATATATTAATGCGTTAGTATATGTACATGTGTGTATGTGCGTATACGCAAAAACACATGCACACGCTCTACATGCACACACTGGCCACACATATACTACATGCTTATTACATTCGCACATCATAAAAATACACGACCTAATATATATATATATATATATATATATATATAGATTGAGAGACTGCATAAGTGTCACCATCATTATCTAGCCATTATGCATTCACTTTAGGACAAAAGCCATTTCCTTCCTTGACAATTGCGATTGCACTAACCTTTACCATGCCTTTTCTTGTCAAGAGTACAGCCCTTCTCAATTTTAGTTGATTGAATATTCGTCCAATATACTTCACTCACAAATGTCCTCTGATTCATGTTGATAATTTTCTATCTCTTAGAGTAATCTATAGCATTACTATTTCCATCGTTCTTCGTATGATTCCAAATTGGTTCTCGTTTGATAAATTTCAATGTTTTGCATCCATTAGTCATAGCTAGTATAATGCATTCATTGCGCACTAAAGTTTTTACCCCTTTTGCAGAGTGCTCTCCAATGAGTTTCAGTTCGTACCAAGTGATATCCAGTTGCTAGTTATGTGCCATTGTATTTTGCTTAATTGTCTTTCTCTGTCTTAATTACCCACCCTCGGTAAAGGTAATTATCAACCTCTTTTAGAACTTTGTCCTCTATTCTTATGATCTTTTTAGGTACTTTATCGTTAAATAGTACCTTTGTCTTTATTCTGTTCATCTTTAAGCCTAATCTTTTTAACTTTCTCTACTAAGATCACTTACATGTTATTTAGTTCTTCCAATGCGTCTCAAATGCTTTCAGCATACATTATTCTCATGTTTGTTCTTTTCCTATCAGTTTCCCGAACGATGCTTTCAAAGCTCGTTGCAATTTGTTTAGGTGATATTGTATATTACTCTATTATTATACCTTTATCTGGCTTGTGTCTTTATGTCGTCTAAAAGTATTATTAAAGGTGGGAAATTCATCTGGTATACATCGCCATACGACTTCAAGTAATAAACAACACGGAGAAAATATTCCTCCAATTGATAGAAAAATACTTCCTTCCGACCATCCCACTGTGTGAAATATTTAAGAAGAAGAAACTGTAAATTAGCTATAGTTATTTGGATAATTTTGATGAGTTCATGACTAAATATAACAACAAAGCGATTAGAAATAATACTAGTGGAGAAAGCGTAGATAGATCAGACTGTAATAGTACAGACAGATACCCTTTGCAAAACAAATGTCTCAAATCGGATATTGTATACCAAACTGAAATATCGACCCAAGAGAAACCCTTAGAAACGAAATACTATAAAGGAATATCTAAAACACCCTTTAAACTAAGATAAGCTAACCATATATTATCATTTACCAACAACAAAGAAACAAAGTACATCACTGTTGATATATTATTGCAGACTAACAGATAGCAGCCTCACACACGCAATAAAATAGAAAATATTAAAACAAACACACATATGCCAGAACATTGGAACCTATGTTACCTACGCCTAGATGAGAAATTTGAAATATTCACCTTTGCCAATAAAACAAAAAAGAAGCAGAATTATCAAATAGAAAAAAAAATGAAGTAGCGATAATGTGCTGTCACAGCTCAAAATTTCTTTTAAAAACCATAATTTAGTACACCATGTACAGGTATACGAACATAAACCACCATAGCTATCTCAATACCTTCGTTATATTCAGCAATAGTAGTAGCAGCAGCATTACTATTAAGATTATCGTTTTTTATACCCCAGCCTCCTCAAGAACAAACTCATCACCTTTTGATAATTGTCTTTTATATATGTATCGAAATTTACCAAACCTAGTATCATTTCTTATTACTCTATCGCTGTGCTTTGTTATGAACTTATGAAAACTATCCTCGGAGCTATATCTAATTTTCCGTTTATTCTTGTCAAATATTTTACACCATGAGTTGCTGGGGGTTTAATAGTTAAAGGAATATTTTCTCTTTGTTGGTTTTTACTTGTAAGTTCAATGGCGGTTGTATATCAGATGATTTTCCAACGTCTACTTTTCTGTTGTTGCTTTGTTTCACTCTATTGGATTCCACCTTTTCTCTGCATTTAAAGCTAGTTTCGGTAAATCATCTGTCCTTTAGTGTATTTATTTCTATCATTTCGTTTGAGAAACTGTAAATTAGCATAGTTTCTATGGATTGACGGATCTTTTTAATGAGTTTGTTTGGCTGGTTAGATCTTGTATTAATAGATGTTATTCCGGAATATCCTTTTCTATGCTGTTTGTGGGTTGTCATTGTTTAGGTCACAAGTAGCATCTAAAGAATGTAGGATTTTTACGTTGGCCTTGATTTCAACTTTAAGGTTCAATAGGGTAATAAGAAATGATCCCGGTGGGGAAAATATAAAGAAACCAGATTGCATGTCTCAAATCGGATATTGAATATCAAGCTGGACTATCGGCAAACGAGAAAGCCCTTAGAAGTGAAATACTATATAAGAATATCTAAAACACTCTTTAAACTAAGATTAACAAACCATGTATCATCATTTACAAACAAAAAGTTACTGGTGACTTATGGATAAAGTAGAATCATTAAATAGAAAAAATGAAATAGCGTTAGAATGCCGGTGCTACTCAAAATTTCAATTGAAAAAAACATAATTTAACATCCCACATACAGGTACACAAAAATTAACTATCATTACTATCTTGCTCCCCTTTTTAATTATAGTAGTTGCAGCATTACTAACAACATTACCATTATTATCATTTTATACCCTTTTAAGCACAACCCAATGACGTTTCCACAATTATCACAAATATATATGTGGGAACATACAAAACCTAGAATAAATAAAACAATTAAACTGACAAGTCATGTAAAAGTGAACCCCAACACTAGGAAACAGAATTAAGTAAGAATGAAATACTTTCAGAGAGGAAACAGACCACAAACAACTGATGTTTTCACAACACACTGATGAAGGAATTATCCCCTGCTATTTTATTACTACCACACAGTGAATTATCTCTACTATGTAAAACATAACCAGCCGTGACCAACAAGTAAACAAGGAAAAGAAAAAAAAAGAAAAACACAACATATATAGATAAAATAAGAGGAAGTCTCACCAGCAAAAAAAAGTCCCAAATAGATATATAAAAAAGACTGAAACATTTGCCTGAAGAAACCTAAACAGGGCCGAAGCATGAACGTGTTTGTGTAGCAATCTTTTATTTCATCATGTTCTTTTCATCATATATATATATATATATATATATATATAGAGAGAGAGAGAGAGATGGATGGATACATTGATGGAAATATGAGAGGATAGACAAATAAAGTGTGAAAAGAGAGAGTGAAATGTGTCTGCATGCATGTGTGTGTGTGTGTGTGTGTGTGGTGTGTATGCGTGTGTTTAAGGAAACGCTATTTCTTATCCTTTTGATCCCAAACTGTTATGTTCTGTACTATAAAAAGAAATCAATCTTTGATTTAATGTATGTATCTACGTCCTTGGATGACAGGAAATTAGATTTGGGCGTGGTAATGAGAGATGCTGGCTGGATGAACAGAAGTAAAGGGATTTGGGATTGGGAGAAAAAAATGTTTGCTGAATATATTTCTGTTATATTTAGTGAAATGGATGCGTTGAGTGTTTTTCCAGCTTCAGAGAGTTTGTTTTATGGAGCCCTTTTTACTTCGCCCTGGGCACACGCAATCAGCATTTTTTATTTTCATGTTTATGTTCTATCTTTTCTGTTTGGAATGAAAAAAAACTAAAAAAAAAAAATGATTGTGAGTGTGATTGTGAGACGTGGTGGAATACACATAACCCCAGAGATCTCATGGACTCCTCACATAAACATATATAGTAAAGCTGGGCAAATGTCAGCACGGGTGATTAATGGATTCAGTGATCGTAGTTCAACTGCAATGTTGACTCTGTTTAGAACAATGATTCGAAATAGAGTTGAATATTGTTTTCTTTTTTGGTTACCATAAAAAATCAGTGATATCCAAACCCCTGCAAGTGTGGCACTTTTCCAGTGGCTACACTGAATTGTCCTACTGGGAAAGACTTCGTAAACTGAACCTTATACCTCAACAGAGGAGAACGTTACATAATCATAAAGATGTTCAAGGTGCTGCAAAAACCTATACCCAAATATTTAAATATCTCATTTCATTTCCACAGTGAACGGAGAAGATTTCACGCCTCACGTAAAACAGGACGCAGCAAAAAAAGCCCGAGTACGAATATGATGAGTCAATCTCAGTTCTTGGACAGAAGCTTTGAAGTGTACTTCCACCGTCCCTACCGTACGAAGAAATCTGGTGAACTTTGAGACTTCCATGGGAAAATTCCTTGAGCAGATCTCAGACAATCTACTGACACTTGGATACACAGCCGTAAACGATTACAGGATACGAGTGTATATTGTATATGGTTTACTTTCGTGGAGAGGAGCTCACTTTCATCAGATAAAATGATCGAAAGATACAAATACAGATTGCGGTCAAATCATGTTAGATACATTGTTTTTCGTACGATCACCGAAGTTAAGCAGAGTCAAGCTCGGAAGTACCTGGATGAGTGACCAATGAGTGATGCCGTAATCAGCTGGGGATCATGCAGAGAGCTTCTATTGGCGACCCATTTGAACATCCCTGGAGGAAACTGATTACTTTTACTATATTCAATAAAGTAATGGATGATTTTAGTGCAGATACACATGCAAAAAATTGTTTGCTGTTGACATTCATATCATGTTTAGAGGAAGGGACGCCTTAAAGATTCTTTTCCAATTTTAGAAACTTTGTTTAATCAAACCTCTTTCGGCAAAGGTGAAGTTTTCTATCTTAAAAGAAATAGATGCATGTCAGATGTTTATTCGCTATTTTTATTCCTTCGTTCCTGGCCATATCATTTTGTCTATAGACTTGAAAGTTGGAATCAGTTCTACAATAGAACTTTTCTAAAAGAATCTTTTGATTCTGTGGGGAAAAAGCCACTCTTTTTTTAACCTTATTGGGACCTTATTTTGTTTGTTTGTTATTTTCGATTTTTGGTGAAAAATTTTTTTTCTCATCATCTTTGGTCCTTATTCTGAGTATTTGTTAATAACATCTAGATTATCCGGAATCTATATGTCTTTAGATGTTTCTTTTTAGATTTATTTTAGATGTTCCCAGTAGAAAACACCAGTGATCTCATGAATAGAATTTATTCTGACCATATTTATTCTTCGATGGATTTTTTTACATGATTTCAAATTTGGGCGATACAGTTGTTCAGTTATTGACTATGATGCTGAGTCTATTTCATTTCCATTTCTCTAATCTATCATGTCATGTGACGGGGACTATTTTTCAATAATATCGATTTTAAATCAGCTCAAATGATTTGCACAGTTTTGCCTATTCAGATGTCTTTTTAAAAAAAGTTTTTGTTTTAATTTTTCGAATATTGGTGTCCGCTGTTACCAATTAAGATATATTTACTTCTTATCTTGGAGTAACTTCCAAATTCGAAATATTATTCGATTATTCACAATATCTCGTGAACAGGTTGCGTGGCCTTTATGTAATTTGGCAACCGATCAAAGGGGACACTATCACGCATGGAGATAGGCGGGGCTTTCTATCTCTTAATTCTTGTTTCACGGACTGCAACAACAAAGGTGTACAAGGAATATGTAAATTCTGGCTCATGGAGACTGCAGCTAGCCGGAGGTGATGCAAGAATGTGACTGCAGATATCTGACGTGGATGGTAACCATTCTACAAGGGGGAGATGGTGCATCAAATTATATCCAAATTCGATGTTAGTGCCACTCATACGATCATTCAACGTACTGTACAATATATTCCTTGGGTTTTTCTCGTAGTTGACTAACAAGATAACCATAATTAAAACTACAACATTAGTTACTGTGCCTCACATGGTCCAGGGAACATTGCTCTTGATCCGTGGAAGATACGCACCATGTCATTTGGTCAGAGAAAACACGTATCCAGCTAAGCAGACGGTTGAGTTCATGGGTGGAGCTTGAGGCTATGGACCCAGCCTGTCAGCAGGAGGCTGCGCAAGCTGGTGATAGATCTCTAATGGAGTAGGGTGTTTTCTGTTGGAGTTTTTAAAGACCACTAGAGTAATCGCAGTACATCTTTAAAGGTGTGACATATACGGATATGGTTGCAGACATTGTACCCTTTTGTGCTCACCATGTTCCCCAGTGGTGTGGATTGTTGTAGCAGGACTCTTTAAGTGAGGTAACTCATCCATTGTAAGCTTATGCAATGCTCTTCCATAGGATTAGAGCACTCTGGTGGATGAGGAATTTATCTGTAAATAGATATATCGCTTAAATTCGGTCTTTCAGGCCGTCCAATTCTGTAGCTCAGAGGTAGGACATCGGCCTCCAGATCTGAAGCGAGGGTTTTCTGGGTCTGAAGCAAGGGTTTCGACCGTGTCTCGTGATACTTGATGGGATAATGGAAAGTCTATAGCCACACTGAAGAGATGTAATACATTGGAACAGCTATCTGTGGATGACACAATAATTATATACATACATACATATATATATATATATATAAATATATATATATATATATATATATATATATATATATATATATATATACATACATATAATCCACAGAATTAGTTAAATTTGTTATGAAATCAGAATGAAGTTTATTTTTAAACAATTTTTACCTTCATTGCATTCATTTCGAACTACTATCTACCCTCATGAAGCACATAAAATTATCCATTGACAATTAAAGTATAACAATGAAGATTCAGTTAAAAAAAACCAGTCGTAGGCTGTAGATATCTAATCCTAGACAACAATTTATTGGGATTTCCGTGATTTTAAAGCTAAGAAACGCATTTCAAAAGCTTAAAAAAAGTAGCATTCAGGATTTTGATGTCCAATCAGCGTTTCGTTGTTTGTTTACCTTAGTAAAACTAAGCAAATCAAAATTATTATTCAATTTTTTTTCTATATTCCGTCCATTTAATATGATGATGGTTCAATTTTTCTAATAATTGCTTAATGCACGTATACGCAGATGTCTGCACAAAACACACACACACACACACATACACATACACACACATATCTTTATATATATATATATATATATATATATAACTTGACACATTTATTCTTAATGAAATGATGCAAGATCTCTAAATGTCAGAAACAATCAAAATAGTTTTGCTTTTTTCTCTTCCATTACAGTTGTTGATTTGCTGTAATCTTTGTAATGATGAGGTTTTGACCTTTAATTTCTCTGGCTTCTCTTCCGAATATTCAAAGGAAGACAACGTGACATTCACCATGGCAAAATTACAAAGTTATCAAGAAAATCAAAATTATGTTATATAATGAGAGCTTCTGATTGTTAAATGTGAAAGGAAGGAAGACCTAGCCGAATACACTAATTATGATAACATGCCTGAAAGTCAGGCCATAGCAAAGGCAGTGTTGCCAACTTTATTTTCAAGTTTACATCTAAAGCGGAGCTAAGAAACACTTTAAATACATGGACATATCTAAATTCTTTAGATGTATAATTTATGTGTTCGTTTGTGCACGCGTGCGTGTGTGGACACGAGATAACTCGACAACTGGCCATTGTGTGAAGTTGTTATCCACCAGATAAGTTGCTTCGTGCATAGGACATTACCGTTTGAAGTTGTTTGGATTTTATGTTCTCGATATGACTGATAGATTTACAATGAAAATGAATAAGAATATAAGAATTTTTGCACGAATGTGTCACCTGCATCAGAGAGAGAGAGAGAGAGAGAGAGAGAGAGAGAGAGAGAGAGAGAGAGAGAGAGAGAGAGAGAGAGACGTGAGAAAATATTTTTCCATCAATGGGAAATAGGTAAGAGTATATTTCCTCCATTTCTAATCATAGATCTAAATTTAGATATAAAATATCTAAATTGACAACACCGAAAAAGAGTAACCGAAAAAATTCGTATGACAGACAGACCACTAATTTACATGACAATGATGGCAAGCTGCTCCACGCACCATTGAGTCAGAGCCCTCCTAAACATTCATTTCTTGAACAAAAATGTCCTATGTTATCTAAATTCAGGAAATAAAAAACATATTATCAATAAATTACACTTGACTTTAATCTCCAACATTCATTCTTTTGAAATATTACTCTTTCTATTTGAAATATTACTAATTTAATACAATAGATTAATAAAAGATATTATTTTTTAAATAAAAAATAATCTAAGTAGCAATTTCTGGCATCTAAACACAACCAAAAACATTTGGATCTCGATGAAAAACATTTTCATTGGCCAAGCACAGCTAAGTGATAGGCTAGTTGCCTATTCAGCGGTGAAGTCGATTACTATAATCGAGAAAATCTAATAGGTTTTGTGTCATGAGAAATTGTGTGTGTTAGACATGAAATGAAGAAAACCTAGCCGAATGCATTAATCATAATGAAAAGAAACTACGTCGCCATAATGAAAACATTTCTTGAAAAAATCTGAGATCTCTTTATGACATTAAACAAAGTTCATATTTTATCAAAACACTTAGGACCGTAATTATACTATTGATCTTCAAAGGAAAACATCCAATAAGAATTAAAATTTACTAAATTAAATAAAGTTTAACATTTACAGAGTTGATTGGAAATTCTGTCTCAGCGAGAAACAAAATGAAAAACTGGTTCCATGAACAATGTCACAGTATTTAGCAAATATTTAGAAAAGCATTAAGAGATTATAATACATTGAAGGAAAGTTCAAAGAGAGAAATGTTTGACATTTGTAGCGATGAGAAAAACATACTTCCTAGCAATTTAGTAGATGAAATCAATTCAAAGAAAAGGTGGAATATTGATTTTCTATTTGAATTTTTCTACTTCACCGGCACCGATCTAGAGTTTTAGCCTTTGGTTCAATAGGGCATGGTACAATCTACCACCGAGTAATACCGAAGACTCTGAAAATGGTACTCAGTAACACTCTGTCTGCTAAGCAGAAGAGCTAGAATTGAAGCACCTCTCTCCGAGTATTCCGGCCAAATCACCTTGGTCACACCAGTTTTTGTGAGATCAACGAAGTTAAGCAATGCTGATCAGTATTTAGATGGTTGACCGTTTGAAAATACAAGGTGTCGTGAGCAGAACGAAATCTGGCAAGCCAGAAGTGGGTTTTAATAACAATATCTCATGTATACTTAATCTAATGCCAACATGGGTATGAATGAGCAGTGAACAATAATGATGATACCTGTCATAAATTCTGCATTTTTTGTAAACTCCCTGTGGAGCATTGGGCTGCAATCACTCTTCTGCAGTTTCGGTATCTGAT
This sequence comes from Thysanoteuthis rhombus, assembly GCA_963457665.1. Lineage (NCBI taxonomy): Eukaryota > Metazoa > Mollusca > Cephalopoda > Oegopsida > Thysanoteuthidae > Thysanoteuthis > Thysanoteuthis major. The sequence continues at coordinate 20,956,153 of OY735239.1, forward strand.
AGGTTTTTACAGCAGTAGGGATTGGGGCTGGGCGGTTTTGTTAACTCCACACACACACACACACACACACTCTCTCTCTCTCTCTCTCTCTCTCTCTCTCCCTTTTCATTGAGGCTTGGGACTGCCAAGGTATTGATTCTTTCTTTTCAGAGTAATCTTCTCTTAGATGGACGGCTGTATGGGGCTAAAGAGCTCCAGATGCCTTGCTATTTACCCATAGTTAGGAGGAGAAGTGGATTTATGGCTTTTGCAACGGCGTCAGTGTAAACATAAACAGACCTGGCCAAAACTTTCTGTGGCAGTAACCATTTCGCAATGCCCCTGCGGCAAGTGTGGACTCCGAATGCATGTTTATCCATTGTTCTTTTATTCATTTTCTTTTCGTCACTTTTGTGCCACTGTAGTAAGAAAATAGTTCTCTAACACTGGCTACTGCTTCACATTTCACTTAACTTTGTTTCTGCGATATGTGAATTGGACTTTGAGGCGACAAGCACTCGATGTTGTGACACTCATTTCACCCTATGCTATTTTACTCATAGCTCAGAGTTTGAGCTTAGCTTGCCGAGTCCATTCTTCGTCATTTCTAAACCTTCTACAGCTGTGAATTCGATTAAAGCGTTGTGGTCTTTTCATTATTTATCAGTGTGAGTGTCTTGTTTTGACCTTTCCCCGTAGACAGAATTGAATTATGAGAAACCCTATTTAGATGTATGGGCTCTTGTTCTGACTTTTCTCTGACTCCTCTGACAGTTATCAATATTATTGCAGGACCTTCCAATGGGTTTGTGATAACCCCATATCTACCAATCTTTCCAATTTTCGTTATTTTCATCTGTGATAACAACTTTATCAGATTTAGAAAAACGAATTTATTCGTACAACGTGTAGCATACATATTACACACACACACACACGCACGCACACATTATACACACACACACCTACACACACACACACACACACACACACACACACACATATATATATATATATATATATATATATATATATATATATATATATATATATATATAATCACACATCTACATACATTCATGCATGCATTACCAAAATCGGAGAGGTTATATCTGCCGACCTTGCAGTAATTTTCGTCAGTGTCAACATTCCCAGAAAAACTTATCAGATTTAGAAAAATCAATTTTACTCGTCTGACATGTTGCATACATAATACACGTGCGTGCACACACACACACACACACACACACACACACACGTATATATATATATATATATATATACATACATGTATATATATCTATATATGTGTGTGTGTATATATATGTGTGTGTGTGTGTGTGTGTGTACAATCATTATCATGCATACATGCATAGATACAGACATTATCAAAATTGTAAAGATTATATCTGCAAACCTTTTGGTAGTTTTCACCTGTGTCTTCGTCTCAGATTTAGAAAGATAAAACTTATTCGTCTAATATGTAGCATACTAATTGCAGAAACATATACACACAAACAAAAGAATGTAGAAATAACTATAGAAAAGTAGGGTTAGTTATTGAAGCTTGGAAAATAACGGAAATGTCTGTTACTGGAAATGTGAAACCGAAATTGATGTCAAAATGTTTCAACAATTATAAAAATGAAAGTGTATAGATACTGTGAGAACTCTGTATACCGGGTACTGAATGAAGACCACAGTCCTAAGGAGAAGTGAGTAGAATCTACGGGCATGTAAATTTTGTGATTGAAATGATTGCATTGTGTACTAGCCTCATTCGCACTTACATTGCTTTGTGTTGTGTAACTTGTGTCTTTTTCCAATGTAATGGAATGTGCATGAATCTGCATCCAGGTTAAAATATATCAATCCCAACATATATTGTGAAGTTCTCATGTGTGTGTGATTAGCATATTTTGGAAAATTTTAGAAAATAATTTTTAGATTCAAATTGTTTACAAACAAGGTTTTTTTTTTTCAACGCAATGGGTGAAAATTTTGACTCAATCATTCCTAAAGTGGATACAATTAGCCCTCGGGGCACTGAGAGACACAAGGGGCCCTAGATGACAATGGACTGTACGAAGCAGTTGAAAGTTTAAGAAACAAATGAAGACAAGAAATATTAACTGTAATAAAAAAACAACGCGTACAGGCATTTTGAATACCTTGCGTATATGAGTGAAAACTTCCAACCAGTACATACATCAAACTCTCTCTCACCCACACACACATTATATATATATATATATATATATATATATATATATATATATATATATATATATATATGTATATACAGCACAAGCCAGAAATATAATACAACATAATGCAATATCCGATGTGTGATGGGTTTATTTCATAAAGTGCTCGATGCATTCAAAATTAATCATTAAGTAAGAATAGAGCTTGAAATATAATGGAGAAAGGATTTGCTACACAAATTTGTTAATGCTTTTGCACTGAAAATAGCTATCTTGTGCCATTGTGTTGATATTTTTAGGTTTGTTTTTTTCTGTAAAAATATACTTATTCCGCGTTTTTGTTTTTTATTTTTATTTTTTACTATAATGTTAACACATTGAATGTATATGACAATTTTAGCAATGAAATTGGTTGGAAATAGAGCGTTCACTTATAGTTTGCCTTGTGGATGAGAAAGTTGTGTATTTCACCCCTGTGATAGAGGTCAACGCTCAAGCCCAGGTGAAAGACTGAGATTCAGAATGATGGCAATTTCCAAGGCAGGCCCATCATCAGATAGAAAATTATCAGAATAAATTCCACAATTCGCCCGATTCGGCAAAGTGAGCTAATCTTATTCAACACATCTCTATGTCAGATTAACAATGAGTTTTTTGATGCAAACGCCTGAGTAGATGAAAAAGTTTTGGGTGAGTAGTTTGTCTAAGTATTCACTCATCTACATATTCATGTTTAATTGATTTCAGGAGAGCTGAGAAGTCTACGTAGAATAGATTAATTAGGCGAAACATCATTTTCTTAAAAAGAAGATCTCGATCATAGTACATGCTATACAGCAATGGTTCCCAAACTTTATTCGATTCAGGGCGCCCCTTGTGTAGAAAGATTTATTCATGGTACCAGAAGTCAGAAAATACTGATCATCTGAATACGTGGTTAGGTGTTTTTGTTCATACATAATAGATTCTGTGGTTCGTGATTTACCAGTCAGATGTAGCCTCGTATCATTGTGCCTAATTTAATTGCGATTTCTAGAAATTATTGAAATTTCTGTTCATAACACAATGCCATTGGGAGCTAAATGCAGCATCCCGAGGCAGCAAGGTCACACTATTTGGGGGGAGACTATTAAGTATAGTACAGATATACCTTGAATAGTGCATTACACTTCAGGAATTTCTACTTCCTACCTTCGATCTTTTGAGTGAACATAATCAGAATGTCTTTGGAATATATATATATATATATATATATATATATATATATATATATATATATATATATATATATATATATATGCATACATATTATAGGGTTTGGAATCTGGATATTAAATATCCCAATGCGATACGATAACACAGAGGTGTGGACAACTCCAGATTGCAAACCCTCTGAATGCATTGATTTTGGAACAGAATCTCATAAATACAACTCATTACAGCATTTAAATACAAGGAAATTGGCAAACATCCAACAGTCCATTTATGATATAGTACAATCACATACATACAACCCCTTTGAGAAAAAAAAAACAGACTCACCCCACCATTGACCAAAGAGATTTTAAAAAAACACATTCTATCCGTATATGTCAACACCAGTCCATCAAATGCTAGACACCAACTCAACATTTAGAAAAAATACAGCCAAAGAAACTTTCTCTGAAAACTGACCATTTACATCCTGACCTTGTATCCAGCAAGGAAACAGCCCAAATGCGGCTCTGCTCATACCATCTGAGCTGACGCTCATTTTTATATTTATTTCATGCCGTCTGCAGTTATTCAATTTGCTACTTTGACAACACTGGTGTCAAATGAAATATCGTTCCTACTCACACGTTTTCATAATCATCACATTCTATAGATAAACTATCCATTCTATTGATTTAAGTTCTGTCGGCCTAAGGAACACGCATTCATATACTTATGTATACATTTATGCATACGATTGCAGAACAGAGAAGTAAGCAATGCAAATACACTTTCTCAGACAATTGATTCAGAGCCATATTTAGGCTGCTTCCTTGATGGATGCGGGAGAGAGTCCTGCACTCGCTCATATATGCATGCATATACGAAAGTTCGTATATGATGTAACCATAAGCGTAAATTTATCCATTTATCAACTTTTATATGCACGTGCAAACTCAAAATAAAATATATGAATAGTACTTTCACCATCCATGTAAGTGTGTGTATGTGTGTGTATGTGTGTGTGTGCGAGGTCTGCACTCAAAATATCCAACCATTTTGAATATCTAACAACCAATGAGAGGAGGTCTCACCGTGCAAGCTTGGACAGGCATCCTCCTGGGCTGGGGGGTTACTTAACCGGTAGTAAGACCCCCTTGATTTCCAGGGAACCGAATTAAAGACTAACGACCTCTGCCGATTTACTCTTCTCGTCTTTTTTCGCAAATCATTGCATCAACTGAGTTTGTACGATGGCGTGTAGTTGAGGTTTCTCTCTCTTCTTTTAGATCATCAACTACATTAAGGAAAACGTGACCTGGCAGTTGATGTCAATCCCGAAATAGAACTTGTCAGGTTGATTTGAAAAAGGTGAAACTACGCAAGGAAACGTGTCTGAAGTTTAGAGAATTACTTTGAATTGTTCAAAGGTGCCATTGCCCTTGAGAAGCTATTGTTTCGTTTATTTTAAATGGCTGGATGTTTTCTGGACAGATGTCGTAGTTTTAGCTGTGGTTTTATCTGCTATTTCCAACGCGTTGCTAAAAACAGTAACACTGTCAAATATCTGTCCATCAATTTGTCATTTTATATCTATCGATCTATTTATCTCATTTGTTCCTATCTATGTCTTTTTTGCACATCTACCCCTCTCTCCCCCTTCTCTCTCTCTCCACACACACACACACACACACACATATATATATATATATATATATATATATTTCTATCTATTTACACCTAAGTCCTTTTGCATCCATCTATCAGTCTTTCCTCATCGCTTTTCCTATCCGTCTGTCTGTCTGTCTGTCTGTCTCTCTTCACACACACACACACGCACATATATATATATATATATACATACATACATACATATATATATATATATATATATATATATATACCTCTTTTTCTATCCATCCTCCAATTCACATCTAATTATTTATATATTTTTGAATCTATATCTTTCCACATCTATCTATCTATCTGCTGATCTGTCTAATCTATTTATCCATCTTACGTATTTGCGATGCAATTAATTGCCACCTTCTCAAACGTTCCATCCTTCCAGTCTGTTAAACAAACATATATGTTGCTCTTAAACGGGAAAAAAGTTTTTCGCCGTTGGATACTATAAATTGTCAATTCGTCCGGAAATATTTTATTATCTGTTCCTTGGCAGCTGACATCAACAGATTTTTCGGTGATGATTGATTATATCTCCACTTTTTATTTATCAAGAAAACCATATGTGAGAAATCGGGTCCATTTTAATTTCATTAATAGAACTTTATTGCAAAATATGATTTGAATTAAACTGGGTCAAAGCTGAATATTGCTAGTGTAAGGTCTGTAACAAATGTTATAAATGGTCCCTTTAATATATATATATATATATATATATATATATATATATATATATATATATATATATATATATATATATAAGATATTGAAATTTTAATTAACTTTATAATTAAGTTTGCATCTATTTAGGGCAGGGTCCTTTACAACCTTGAGCCATTAGCATATGCTACGTTTAATCTGGCACTATATAGAGTGATGTAAAATAACATAACTATTTTTTTTCGTACAACAGTTTTTTTGTATATATATATATATATATATTTTATAATATGCTCTATGCATTCAACATTGTTAAAGTAGAGCTTTATCTCTCTCTCTTTCTCTTTCTCTCTCTCTCTCTCTCTATATATATATATATATGTGTGTGTGTGTGTGTATGTGTGTGTGTGTATAATAATTATTAATCTTTTTATATGAGTTGCACACAAAAAAATCCTGTATTTCATGTGCTTTGAAAGATAGTGGAAATCTTGATTACACAATTTCATTGAAAGTAATTGCAATGTGCAATTCATATGATCAAATTATCAACCATAAACAGTATTTTATCGAATTCATGTTGTTTACCTATGATCTCTTCCTGAAACATGGAACACCATGTATTACCAACAAATACAAGAAAACAATTATATATAAGTGTGCGTGTATGTTTATTGTATGGTTGTAAGGTAATCTGATGAAATGGTAATAGTAATTTGACGATACGGCCTTCATCACGTATCATCTTGTAGGTGTGGGGAAGTAACGAACTGAAAGCTTTATTTAACTGTAGTGGTAACAGAATCAGACAAAATTACTGCAAGTAATCTGATGATTCTAGGAGTACAATGGACGAAACGTTCTATGAAAAACAACCAAGATGAGGATAGTCCGAACAATAATAATAGAAATAATCATAATAGTTGGTTGTAATTGTTTTCCATAAGAAGAATGGTGGTCAATTAGTTTACCCTCTCCCATAGGTAATATTGCCATCACTAGAGTCTCTATGAAGCATTATATACATTGATTTACTCAACAAAACCTTGTTCTCTCTTCATGTTAGGATAACGAACATGATATATCTCATGACTCAAAAAGAGCCACTGAGTGTCATTATTATTTTTTCAATTACCAGCTTTACTTCACCTTGAATTTTGGTGCTTATGATCTTATAACTCTTGAAGAATGGCTCCTTTTTCTGCTTGGCCAATCTCAACAACTAATAAACTTTATGTTCTTCTTATTGTAATGGAATAATTTTACGTTGAAAAAATATAATAATTCAATGTTGAAATAAAAAAAATACCAAAATTTACTTTTATATCCAGGTGAAAATTTTTGTATCGATTGGGAATAATTTCAGCAGAAATAAAAAAAAAAAAACAAAACATTTTAGTCTCGTTCTAGAAATTTTATTAAATATGACATGTACTAATAGTACTAATTCAAATGTACAATATCCTCTAAAAATAACACAAACTCAAATTATGAGACTGGAGAGAACTTTAGTTCTGATGTTTACTACGTTTCAAACTCTAATTTAGTTAGTTTCAGTCATAAGTCTTCTTGCTTTATGACTTCTATTCGATTTCTTTCCCTGTTTTGTATGGCTTGGTTATTGGACCGTAGGACATTTCTATCCATCACGTCTGAATTCTTAATTGCATATTTAAATTACAAACCCTTGGGTCGTGCGCATCACCTTCAAAATCACTTGTCTATAGATGCGAATAACATTATTGGAGAAAAAATGTTGCTTTTAATTCTTTGTATCACAATCTTTACGAAATCTTTTTATTGTTGTTTTTTTTATTTCTCTACTCTGGATGGATAAACAGCTCAAGAATGGGATTGCTTTAAGTAAATATTGATAAATATGATTGCAGAATGTGTTCAATGATATTTCAACACGTGTTTACTTTTACATACAAGAAGATGTTGGAAATGCTGAAAGTTAACATTTTAAAGCATAAGAATTATTTCGTATTGAAAACATTAGCTTTCATTTTGTAAATTTTGAAAATTTTGAAAAATCCAAGATGAGCAAAGACTCATGGACATAATATATATATATATATATATATATATATATATATATATATATATATATATATATATATATATATATATGTGTGTGTGTGTGTGTGTGTGTGTGTGTGTGTGTTTGTGCGTGTGTGTTTGTGCGTGTGTGTTTGTGTGTGCGTGCATATATATATATATACATTATATATATATATATATATATATATATATATATATATATATATATATATATGTACACATATACACACAGTATATGTGGTACAAATCAGGCTTGCAGTATAACATAATATAATTATATATCAATAATATAAAGCCACTTCTGAAATGTATTGGAGTTATTTCATAGAGTGTTCGATACATACAACATTTTACACATGGAGTTGTTTTAGATTCGCCTGAAGAGGCCCAGATAGGACCGAAACATGAGCTAGTTTGTGCAGTGATCCATAACCGACTATTTATTTGTACATACACACACACACACACACACACACACATATATATGTATATATATATATATATATATATATATATATATATATATATATATATATATATATTCCCCTGTCGAATAATCTGTGCGAACCTCTTCAGTTGCTCGTGGTCGTTATTACTTTTTGCGATTCCCATTACACCAAAGTGATCAAATTTTCGTTTTTCTTTTTAAATGTAAGCCTTTTATGAATCCATTTTAAAGGTTGATTTTTTACGTGGAAATGAAAGCCTCTACACAATTTTGACCTGATAAATGTAAAGCATCTTATGTTTATTTATAGAGGATTGTCTATGTGTATGCAAATGGAGTTGTGTAAATCAAAAATACATGAAGAGACACACACACATAGCCAGAAGTCAACCAATACATTGAAGTGGAGGTAGATGTAAAAGCTGTTTTAAAGGATCGCCAGTTGATAGAAGAAAACGGTTGTTCTTTTGACGGCTGTTTGTGTGATTCTTTTTCACTCAAAGACAGTTGACATGCATGAGAGTAATTCTCTTTCCAAAGAAAAAATACGTAAAAATGAAAAAGTGTTCCTACCTTTTATTCTTAGGTCATTTTTTTTTAAATCTCTGGCGCTATTCCGAATTTAAGATGCGTTTTTCTTAAAAAATAAAAGAACTGATTTCAAAGTTTTTTAAAAATCTATATTCGTTTTGTGATAAGACAAAGCACACCAGTTTACAGCGGAACGAAATAGAATCTATTAATGCACGCCCATATATATATATATATATATATATATATATATATATATATATATATATTGAATATATAAGTGAGAGGTGTCTGTGTGTTTGTACGTTTGTCTGTCACACAATACAAGTACCAGAAGATGGGTGTAACTAAACTAAACTTGGCGTACTCACTCAATGGAGCTAGTTCAAGGTTTTAAAAGTCTTGAGATAAATATTCTCAACTATATGGGTTCTATATAGAATGTAACTATACTGCTAAGGTTATATACTGCTTATATACATATCTTCTTATTCAATATGTTTATGAATTATTCTTTAAGAGGTGTAAAGTTAAGGGAAACCCACCTTTCAAAGAATCAAAAGTGAAGGGAGTATTCTTTCCCTCTGTGAAAGGTCCATGGGTACGGGAGAATTTTCCTCTTTTAAGATGTCAAAATAGAAGGGGGTCTTTTCCCCAGCCTAAGGAATCGACAATTAAGCAAGACTCCCCCTTTAAATAGTCAAAAGTGAAGGAAAACTTTTACCACCTTTTGGGAGTTCAAATTTTAAGTGACAATAGACTTTTCCTTATCAAGGTGATAAATTGACGGGGTTCTTCGTGCTTTTTAAAGTGTTAAAATTGAAGAGACTTTTCCCTTATAAGAGGTTAAAAGTGAAGTAGACGTTTCAGAGGGGGTTCTATCCATAATGAAACTATAATGCAAAAATGGATCCTTACTTACCGTTCAATATATATATATATATATATATATATATATATATATATATATATATATATATATATATATATATATATATATATACTGAGTCCAAAAAATATCTGATGCATTTCAAAAAATTGATTTTAACATTCTCATACATCTTCAAAATTGAAAAGGTCTGGAACAAAGATTACTGCTTCATGTATATTTCTCAAAGTCATTTTAATATTTTTTTCAAACTTTTACCGATTTTATTCTCCTAACCTAACAACAATGACAAGTTCAGACTTCCGGTTAAGATTAAAAGATAAAAAGTTTTATATGATCGATTGAGAGAGAAGGGAAAAGACAACAATTTACTCCTGTCTCATCAATCAACCAAAGAGAACAAGAAAGAGAGAGAAGAGAAATAAAGAACCAGAAAGAGAGAGTGAGAGAGAGAAGGAGAGAGAGAAGGAGAGAGAAAGAGAAAATGAAAAGCCATGGATGCTAGATTCAATTACCTGATGTCATTAAACCGATTCTTTTAATTAAAATTTATCACTTTTCCATCCTTTTTTTTATTTTTACTATAATCTTCCTTTCTCTACTCATCTCAGTTCCAACCGTCCATAGAACGAAACTTGAAATTTTGCACACATGTACACAGTATTTGGGAGCTGAGAAAACACATCTTATTCTGAAAATCGACTGAATGCTGAAATGTTTGCTTTCAGAGAAGAGTTTGGTCTTGAATGAGAGTCACCCGATTCTCTACCCGTAGTGGCACAACATTTATTTTCTTTATTCATTCATGTAGTCGGCTAATTACTTATATTTTCAAATAAACTACCTCAACAATTATCACACACGCATATATATACATATATATATATATATATATATATATATAAATATATATTTATACACATATATATATATATATATATATATATATATATATACATATATATATATATGTGTGTGTGTGTGTGTGTGTGTGTGTGTGTGTGTGTGTGTGTGTAAAATCTTCGTTATATAATCCATTTCAGAGAAACAGAGTTAATCTTTTTTTTTTTTCTTCACTCAGATGCATTGGTGGAATTAGCTTTTACCTACTATTGAACTTTTCTGGTTCACTGTGCCCTGGTTTCGCCAATATATCCCAGTACCTAAAAATCTATTCACACAACTTTCTCGGAATTTATTAGTTTTGCACATTTTCATCATCTTTTATGATAACACATTCGTTTTTAAAGCTAAATCTTATCGTAAACTTTTCGTGTGAAAATAAAAAATAAAAGCTGTCATAGAGTTTTACGCAGATAAATTTTAAACATTATATGTTCAACCGTATCTTTATTTCTATAGATATGTCCGTGTACGCAGACACATGCGTTTATATACATTCAATACACTTTGAGAGATATAGACATTGACAGAAGTTCAAAAATAGATTGAATGGAAGATAAATGTAGAATTAGTTTTTAAGGATCTTCGGATGACAGAATAAAAGGATAGTTTTTGGAAGCTCGTTTTTGTCTTTTTCACCAAAATAGTACTGAAATTTTCTTTCCAATAAAAACAAGTAGAAGTGTTTTTTTTCTTTTTTGGAAAACTTCAACCAAAACTTTCAACAAAGATTTCTTCAGTTTTCTAATGGGTCTATTTGTTGGATAGTTATCCAACAAATAGACCCATTTGAAAAATTAAGCTGGCTTTGAATCTATCACGATTACAGGTTGCGCTAATGGAGATGGAAGATCTATTTCTCATTATGTTAAGAATTTTTTTCAAATTATCCCCCTTATATATATTCTTTAGTCTGGGATTCAATTTTCAGTGAGAGTTTATGTTAAAATGATCCTTAGTTTGAGTCTGGCCGCATTCGCGTTCATTTTCTGGAAATACAAACTGTTAAAATACGTTGGTCAGGTGACTGTTTCTATTGAATGACCAACCAGACCTGTTTTTCTACGTGTTCCTTTTGTTTTTTGTTGTTTTTTATCAGCAGTTCTTTTGGGAACCTTTTCTGAATTCAAGAGGCATTTCGTTGAAAAATGAAATCAGATCTTTTTGTCAAATATTCGCCTTATAACGAGACAACGCAGGCCAGTTTCCAACGGAATGGAAAAGCATCTATGGATGCAAACATCATCATCATAGGAAACAGCAGGCGTTATAAGTCCACTTTCGGTCAAAAGCCTCTCTCAACTGCGCTGACTGCTACCATATCTCACAGGCAAACTTTTCTTTCTCATTCCTTCATCTTGTTTCTGATCTTTTCCTACTGCGTTCATTGTCCCATAGGCACCAATCAGTTAGCCTTTTGCTCCATCAGTTGTCATTTCTTCTTGCTTAGGGTCAAACCCATCTCCATTTTATTTTTTCGCTTAATTATTCAACTGTTTTCATGGTTTCATTTTGTCATCAGACAGAGCGGACTGGTTTACAGTAGAAGAGCTGCCGATGAATTATAAACAGTTTTCAAGTTGCTGCATTTATTTTCTTAATATATTGTTTTTCAACTTGATACTTTGAGAGCAAAAAGTATCTTATACATTTTAGAAAAGTTTTTTCGACACACTTTCGAACTTTCAAAATAAACAGAATTTTGACAATTGATGACCACCGGATGTCTTTTGTGAACATACAAAAGCATTATTATTATCATTATTATTATTATTTGGAATCTCACACCAGTTGCCTGGTGGTAACCGCTGGAGTTTGAGTGACAGCAAGTCTCCTCAAGTCTCCAGCCCTCCTCTCCTAGTACTCATAGGTCGCAGTAATTCTGCGATTTACAGTTTCACACCGGTTGCCCAGTGGTTATCGCTGAAGGCTGAGTGACAATAAGTCTCCTCAGGTCTTCAGCTAACGTCTCCTCTCTCTTTCGCATATCATGACAGAGCTACGATTCGTTGCAGTCCTTATATCTCTAGCACCTTCCTCAGTATCCGTCCAGTGCCCAGCAGTGCTGTGGTCTGTACGGTCTCTATCCTCCCCCTAATCCCGATCTCCTCCAGTCTCTCCCTCAGCGTTTTTGGGACAGTTCCTAGTGCTCCCACTATGACCGGTTCTACCCTGGTTTTCATGTTCCACATTTTCCTTAACTCCCTTGCTAGGTCCTGGTATTTTTCCCTTTTTTCACCCTCCTTCTTTTTTACTCTATGGTCTGCAGGTACAGCAACGTCTACTATTTGGCAGGCCTTCCTTTTTTTGTCTACTATTACTAAGTCCGGCCTTCTTGCCTGGATGAGGTGGTCAGTTTGGATGTCAAAGTCCCACAGTAGTTTGTGGTTGTCATTCTCCAAAACTGCCTCTGGCTTGTGCTGATACCACTTTTTCCCATGGTTGAATCCCATTTGTTTACTTAGTTCCCAGTGTATCATCGTTGCTACTCTATCGTGTCTATGCTTATACTCCTTCTGGGCGAGTTGACTACATTCACTAGTTATGTGGTTTACTGTCTCATCTCTTTCACTGCACCTTATTATTATTATTATTATTATTATTATTATTATTATTATTATTATTATTATTATTATTTATTATCTCACACCAGTTGCCTGATGGTAACCGCAGGAGTTTGAGTGACAGCAAGTCTCCTTAAGTCTCCAGCCCTTCTCTCCTAGTACTCATAGGTCGCAGTAATACTGCGTTTTACAGTTTCTCACCGGTTTCCCAGTGGTTATTGCTAAAGGCTGAGTGACAATAAGTCTCCTCAGGTCTTCAGCCAGCATCTCTTCTCTCCTTCGCCTATCATGCCAGTGCTGCAATTTGCGTTTCTGCTTTCATTTCCCTTCCTCTGTTGGGTCGCTATTGACAGTTAACGTTGCATTCCTTATATTTCTAGCACTTTCGTCAGTATCCGTGCAGTTCCTAGTAGTGCTGTGGTCTGTACATTCTCAATCCTTTCCCTAATCCCGATCTCCTCCAATCTCTCCCTCAGTGTTCTTGGGACAGTTCCCAGTGCGCCCACTATGACCGGTACTACCCTGGCTTTCATGTTCCACATCTTCCTCAACTCTCTTGCTAGGACTTGGTATTTTTCCCGTTTTTCACTCTCCTTCCTCTTTACTCTATGGTCTGCAGGTACAGCCACGTCTACTTTTTGGAAGGTCTTCCTCTTTTTGTCTACAATTACCAAGTCCGGTCTTCGTGCCTGTATTATTATTATTATTATTATTATTATTATTATTATTATTATTATTATTATTATTATCATTATTATTATTATCATTATTATTATTATATGAATATTTTTCAGCTAAATATCTACTTCATGTGGTTAAATAAGAGGCTCTGTTTAGCTAACATGGTAGGCATAAAGTAATGGTTGAAGATATAATCATACTGCCATTTTAGATTGAAACATTCACTATTTACTTGAAAAAAAGGTTCGGGGATTTAAAAAATAAGCAAAAATGATAATAATCTTTATAAAAACGTTTTTTCTGTCTGTATGTTAAGGCAATTATTGTAGCCCTGCATCTTCGAGATGCTTTGAATAAATAATACGAATGATAAAACGAATCTGGGTGATGGTCACCCGTTACATTACAAGGAGGGCAATTAATTCTCTCCCCCAAATCAGACTGTGTTGATTGACCTGCAACGTACGATGCAACTGATTTCAATATACAAAATTCAATTCTTTGTGAATCGATAGCAGAGAGGCACCAGTCCTGAGCTGGCCGTGAACTGACTGTCGACTACTGCGAATCTCTTCTGATTACTATTATCTCTTAGTCTATCTAAAATATGTGTCCCTATCATTCTCTTTCTCTCTCTAATGCGTGTTCCAATCACTGGCACAAACGCATGCTCATATATTTATTCATCGGTGTGTCACTTATAACACACACATAGCTACACATAAGTTCACACACGAAGTGTATCATAATACACACGTCTACTCACACATTTCCAAGTGGGTTTATCAGTGATTGAAGCATATTTCTGATATCCCCATATGAAAATTTTTATCAAGCCCAAGTATGAAACCTTGGATAGCTTTTTCTGGGAAAGGTGAAGTTTTTGACCACCTTGGGGTAAATGCTTTAACCTGTTCTCTTAACGCTGTGGAAACAGACTAAAGATTTATTCACACACACACACACACACACACACACACACACGCACGCACATAAAAGGATTAAACAGGTGCTTAATCTTTTGATTAAATTTCAAAATGAATGGCCTTCATGCACCTATTACGTTATACACAAATCTACTTCGATTATTATTCTCACTTCATAGAGAAAACTATTCCTATAAAAATATTTTTTGTGATTTGGGGCTGGGCTATTTGAGATTTAACTATACTTATGAAACAAACCGTCACTTTCTGGTCGTCATACAAATCCATGCCTTTGAAGCGAAATAGTTGAAATAAATTCAATTGAAGTAATCATTTTCCTGAAATACAATTAAAAAAATCTTTTCGATACCGAGGAGTTCTTAAATGTGATACGACAGAACGGGAAGAAATAAAGGAGAAAATAAGAAGAGGATACCTTAGGAGGATTAGGAAAATATCAGAGACCATACTAAATTGCAGAAATCTAATAAAAGGAATGAACACATGGGCTGTATCGGTAGTAAGATACACAGGACCATTCCTTGGATGGACAAAGCAAGAATTCTAATCAATGGACCGGCGAACACGGAAGCTTATGACAATGCATAAAGCTTTACATCCCAGAGATGACACGGATAGACTATTTGTAAATAGAGAGGAAGGTGGCAGGGAACTCATAAGATTAGAGAACTGTTTCCAGAGAACCAAAGCAGATCTAGAAAAGTATGTGCAAACAAACAGTGAAGACATCACAAAGAGTGCCCGAAGTAGCACAACGAACAAACAAAAAGTAGAAATAATTGAGCAACACAGCAAACTAAGAAAGAAAATGGGAAAAGAAAAAATTATACGGAGAATTTAAGAGAGAGATACAAGATGTGGCAGACGAGAGATCATGGACATGACTACGAAAAGGAAACCTGAAGTGAGAAACGGAATCGTTCATCATGGCAGCCCAAAACAAATGCATCAGGACAAACTATATCAAAACAAAAATCGACAGAACACAGACAAACAGCAAGTGCCGCCTTTGTGGTGAAAGAGATGAGACCGTAAACCTTATAACTAGTGAATGAAGTCAATTGGCCTAGAAGGAGTATAAACACAGGCAGGAATGAGTAGCAAAAGTGATACACTTGGAACAGAGTAAGCGAATGGGATTTAACCATACGAATAAATAGTACCAGCACAAAGTGGAGACGGCCCTGGAGAATGGAAACCATTAATTACTTTGGGACTTTGACATTTAAATCGACCACCTCATCTAGGCAAGTACACCGGACCTGGTAATCGTAGACAAGAAGAGGGAAACCTGACAAATGATAGACGTGGCTGTGCCTGCAGACCATAGAGTAAAGGGGAAAGAGAGTGAAAAACGGGAAAATGCCAAGATCTGGCAAGAGAACCGAAGATGTAGAATATGAAAGTCATGGTTGTACCAGTAATAATAGGCGCACTAAGAACTGTCCAAAAGACTCTGAGGGCGAGGCTAGATGATGTCAGGATAAAAGGAGGGATTGAGGCTGTACAGACCACAGTACTGCTAGGAACTGCACGAATACTGAGGAATGTACAAGAAATATAAGGTCTCCGATACTAAATGTTAGCAGTGGCCTAACTTAGGAAAGAAAATGGAAGCAGAGATGTGAACCACAGCACTGGCATGATAGGCGAAGGAGAGATGAGATGTGGGCTGAACACCTGAGGAAACTTACTGTCACTCAGCCTTCAAGGATGACCAACTAGTGTGAAACTGTAAACCACAGTATTGCTGTGGTCACTGAGAATGCGGAGAATGGGGCTGGAGACTTGAAGAGACTTGCTGTCACTCAGCCTCCAGCAGTAGCCACCAGGCAACTGGAGTGAAATCGCAAATAATAATAATAATAATAATAATAATAAGAATCCTGAAAAACAGCAAAGGATACCACTTCTCTAAAACAAAAGGAAAGGTCAACCACTTAATGTACATGGACGATATTAAATTGTTCGCAAAAAACAGGGGAGAGCTTGAGACTCTGTTCAACGAAGTAAGGGAATATAGTGAGGACATAGGAATGGAGTTTGGGATAGAAAAATGTGCAATCATGGTGATGCACAAAGGAAGGCTTTCAATGACTGAGGGAATTGAACTTCCGGACAACAACAAGATTAGGGCATTGACTGCACAAGACCGATACAAGTACCTTGGTGTCCTTGAATGTGACACGATAAAACGGGAAGAGATGAAGGAGAAAATTAAGAGAGAATACCTGAGAAGGATAAGGAAAATATTAGAAACCAAATTAAATAGCAGAAATCTAATAAAAGGAATGAACACCTGGGCTGTGTCAGTAGTTAGGTATACAGGACCATTTCTAGGATGGACAAAGGAAGAGCTCCAATCAATGGATAGGCGAACAAGGAAACTTATGACGATGCATAAAGCATTGCACCCTAGGGATGATACAGATAGGCTATACGTTAAGAGAAAAGAAGGTGGTAGGGGGCTCATCAGCATAGAAGATTGTGTCCAGAGAGCTAAAGTAGTCCTAGATAGATATGTGCAAACAAATAGTGAAGAAATCATAAAGAGCGCGAGGGATAGTGCAACAAACAATAAAGTAGAAAACAATGGAACAGTACGGCAAACTAGAAAAGAAAAGTGGGAAGGGAAAAAATTGTACGGCGAGTTTAAAAGACAGATAAAAGATATAGTAGACGAGAAATCATGGACGTGGTTACGAAAGGGAAACCTTAAGAGAGAAACAGAATCGCTCATCATGGCAGCCCAAAACAAAAGCATAAGGACAAACTACATAAAAGCAAAAATCGACAGAACACAGACAAACAGCAAATGCCGCATGTGCGGTGAAAGAGATGAGACAGTAAACCACATAACTAGTGAATGTAGTCAGCTCGCCCAGAAGGACTATAAGCATAGACACGATAGAGTAGCAACGATGATACACTGGGAACTAAGTAAACAAATGGGATTCAACCATGGGGAAAAGTGGTATCAGCACAAGCCAGAGGCAGTTTTGGAGAATGACAACCACAAACTACTGTGGGACTTTGACATCCAAACTGACCACCTCATCCAGGCAAGAAGGCCGGACTTAGTAATAGTAGACAAAAAAAGGAAGGCCTGCCAAATAGTAGACGTTGCTGTACCTGCAGACCATAGAGTAAAAAAGAAGGAGGGTGAAAAAAGGGAAAAATACCAGGACCTAGCAAGGGAGTTAAGGAAAATGTGGAACATGAAAACCAGGGTAGTACCGGTCATAGTGGGCGCACTAGGAACTGTCCCCAAAACGCTGAGGGAGAGACTGGAGGAGATCGGGATTAGGGGAAGGATAGAGACCGTACAGACCACAGCGCTACTTGGAACTGCACGGATACTGAGGAAGGTGCTAGAGATATAAGGACTGCAACAAATAGTAGCTCTGTCATGATATGCTAAAGAGGGAGGAGACGTTAGCTGAAGACCTGAGGAGACTTATTGTCACTCAGCCTTCAGCGATAACCACTGGGCAACCGGTGTGAAACTGTAAATCGTAGAATTACTGCGACCTATGAGTAGTAGGAGAGGAGGGCTGGAGACTTGAGGAGACTTGCTGTCACTCAAACTCCAGCGGTTACCACCAGGCAACTGGTGTGAGATTCCAAATAATAATAATAATAATAATAATAATAATATGACAGCCGCAGGGGACAAACTAGCCGAGGTAGGGATAAAAAGGGGAATCTTCCAAGGAGACTCGTTGTCCTCACTATTATTTGTACTAACAATGATACCGCTTAACAGAATCCTGAAAAACAGCAAAGGATACCACTTCTCTAAAACAAAAGGAAAGGTCAACCACTTAATGTACATGGACGATATAAAATTGTTCGCAAAAAACAGGGGAGAGCTTGAGACTCTGTTCAACGAAGGAAGGGAATATAGTGAGGACATAGGAATGGAGTTTGGAATAGAAAAATGTGCTATCATGGTGATGCACAAAGGAAGGCTTTCAATGACTGAGGGAATTGAACTCCCGGACAATAACAAGATTAGGGCACTGACCGCACAAGACCGATACAAGTACCTTGGTGTCCTTGAATGTGACACGATAAAACGGGAAGAAATGAAGGAGAAAATTAAGAGAGAATACCTGAGAAGGATAAGGAAAATATTAGAAACCAAATTAAACAGCAGAAATCTAATAAAAGGAATGAACACCTGGGCTGTGTCAGTAGTTAGGTATACAGGACCATTCCTAGGATGGACAAAGGAAGAGCTCCAATCAATGGATAGGCGAACAAGAAATCATAAAGAGCGCGAGGGATAGTGCAACAAACAATAAAGTAGAAAACAATGGAACAGTACAGCAAACTAGAGAAGAAAAGTGGGAAGGGAAAAAATTGTACGGCGAGTTTAAAAGACAGATAAAAGATATAGTAGACGAGAAATCATGGACGTGGTTACGAAAGGAAAACCTTAAGAGAGAAACAGAATCGCTCATCATGGCAGCCCAAAACAAAAGCATAAGGACAAACTACATAAAAGCAAAAATCGACAGAACACAGACAAACAGCAAATGCCGCATGTGCGGTGAAAGAGATGAGACAGTAAACCACATAACTAGTGAATGTAGTCAGCTCGCCCAGAAGGACTATAAGCATAGACACGATAGAGTAGCAACGATGATACACTGGGAACTAAGTAAACAAATGGGATTCAACCATGGGGAAAAGTGGTATCAGCACAAGCCAGAGGCAGTTTTGGAGAATGACAACCACAAACTACTGTGGGACTTTGACATCCAAACTGACCACCTCATCCAGGCAAGAAGGCCGGACTTAGTAATAGTAGACAAAAAAAAGGAAGGCCTGCCAAATAGTAGACGTTGCTGTGCCTGCAGACCATAGAGTAAAAAAGAAGGAGGGTGAAAAAAGGGAAAAATACCAGGACCTAGCAAGGGAGTTAAGGAAAATGTGGAACACGAAAACCAGGGTAGTACCGGTCATAGTGGGCGCACTAGGAACTGTCCCCAAAACGCTGAGGGAGAGACTGGAGGAGATCGGGATTAGGGGGAGGATAGACACCGTACAGACCACAGCGCTACTTGGAACTGCACGGATACTGAGGAAGGTGCTAGAGATATAAGTACTGCAACGAATAGTAGCTCTGTCATGATATGCGAAAGAGGGATGAGACGTTAGCTGAAGACCTGAGGAGACTTATTGTCACTCAGCCTTCAGCGATAACCACAGGGCAACCGGTGTGAAACTGTAAATCGTAGAATTACTGCGACCTATGAGTACTAGGAGAGGAGGGCTGGAGACTTGAGGAGACTTGCTGTCACTCAAACTCCAGCGGTTACCACCAGGCAACTGGTGTGAGATTCCGAAATAATAATAATAATAATAATAATAATAATAATAATAATAATAATAATAATAATAATAATAATAATAATAATGATAAAATAATAATAATCGTGTGGAATTATAATTAATGCAAAAGGAAAAATAGATTAAAATGAGAAAAAATAAGGGGAACTTTCCATGTCTTGTAAGGGTTCAAAGGTCCGGTGTCACAGCCACTTGATCTCCTGTCTTGCTCCTTTTCTAACCTTTATCTTTAAGAAGTCTAATCATAGCCGAGTCATTTTAGACTGGGAAAACTTGAGAGTTAACATGGACGGATAATTTTAAAATAATTCATGGTACTGTGATGATAATGGATTGATATCAGGAACTGCAGTGAATCTATAAAACATGTCAGGTGATCTAAATAGAGAAAACTAAAAAAAGGTCAAAGATGAACAACAAAAAGACAAAAATAATGATCAATGATAAGTTCCCCCAAAATGACCATAAGAATAGAAGGCAGAAGTTAAGGAATACGTTCATCAAGGCCTGGCGATGAAGCTAGGAAAAGTAAATAATGTTTGGCTGGGAAACATATGGTATAAATAGAGACGTACTGAAGAGCAAATTTTCAGTATACTTAAAATTTCCAGTTTACAATCAATGCATAATACCAGCTATAATATAAGAATGCAAGACCTAGAAACTTAGAAAGCCACTCTGAATACCATAGAGGGCAATGGAAAGATCAATTTTAGGCATAACTCTGGGCCTTAAAAAAAAGATCATCATGGAACCGAGAGAGCATCAGGGTGAAGAAATTAGATCAGTAACAAAAATGGTGATGGGCAGGGCACATAGTGGAGAGAAGGGACATCAGGTGGGGCAAAAGGCTAATCGATTGGTGCCTGTGGCACAGTAAGCGCAGTAGGAAAAGACCAGACAAGGCAATATAGAAAAGTTTGTCGATAAGAGATTGGCTCACTACCTTTCATTATGGAAGGAAACGGAAAAGGCCTTTGTCCAGCAATGGACTTATAACGGCTGTTGCTGATGATAATATTGATATTTACCCTCAAATCAGTTGATCATGCTAGAGGTAGGTAATCCTTTATTTGCTCAGTGGTTTAATATTCTTGTAGGCCGGGCGGGGGGTATTAATCACGACCAGAATGCAGGTGATGAGTCAACTATAAGTCACTTAGAAGAGGCCAATACATTCAATTTCGCTTCTAAAACGGTTTATCTATTGAATTTATCATTATGATCCAGCTGAGCTCCTGAAGGGAGAAGCTCTGATTAATATAAAGAAAAAGGTTTTATTCATTGAGTACCGTCGGTTTGCTGTGTAAATCAAATATATTTCTTGATGAGGGTGGTGTGGCAGGGAATAGAGAAAGGATGCAGCTGATTCATATCGTTTCATATCTCCAAATCAGATCATTTCCTCTTGGTAAGCAAATGTATTGCAACTCGGTAACGGTCCGTGGCCCTGGTGCTTGGGGACTACTGCTTAATGCAACCCAAAAGTTGTCTGTGTATATTGTGTTTAGATACAATCGGTGCTGAAATACGTCCATTCTTATTGTTTCCTTTGCCCCGTCAGAATTTGCAATGTCATTGATCACATAAACGTTAAAGTGAATTGCATTTTGGTGCAATGGCTTTATTAATCCTACCAATGATATTATACGTAGGATTTATAAAGGATAAATCCTACCCATGATATCATCATATCATTTATTACGAAACCGTTAAAGTGAATGGCATTTCAGTGTGATGGCCTTATATAATCCTACCTATTCTGACAGGGGAAAATGAAACAATAAGCATGGTTATTTTTTAGCACAGACTTTATCTGAACACAATATACATAGACAACTTTTCTGCTTTTTCTTTTAATCATCACCCACACACTTTACCGCTACTGGACCTCCTTCTACTAAGGTGTAGTCATTTTTGCATTAGAAAAAATATTATCCCTGGCAGTATAACAGCATATTTTAATTAAGCACTGAATTTGGCAGGCTTTACGAAAATTTGGTTTAGCAATTTTCTATAGGTGATTTGCTGTATGTTGTTTATTCAAAATGAGTGAAAAAGTGATTCTCGGTGGATATGGATAAAGGTAAGCTCTTACAACAGAATACTCTGATCGTATATGAAATAGAAATACATTGATAGAGACTGTAATGTAAATGCATTCCAAATAATCTTACAGAAATGCATAGTAAATAATTTTACTATAGAAATGCATTGAAAATATTGAAAAGCTGTCGTTTAACATAGACTTTTCCCAAGATTTGCTAGATCTCTCAACCGCAGGCGTCACGGCGCCAACATCTTCTAAAGCTGTTGAAATCGACAGACCATCTTATTTTCGCATATATCTGGGGTTCCACGGTGTAAGTCGTGATGTCCTGCAGTTGTCTGATATCCTTGCAACATGATCTGCCAATTGTCATTTAATATCTTGTTATTTTTCTATAGTTCACTGTGCTGTCTTGTGATCCCTCCATTTAATGTCAAGTATGATCCTTACATTTACGTTGCATGCTTCAGATCCATAGATGACTATGGAGATTCTTCTGTTCGGGAATAATGGGATTTGTCTGTTTTTAAATGTTTACGGAAATCCTGGCAGCCGTAGGTGAGTTTTCGCTTAATTTCTTCGTCTTTTGAGATGGAGATCC
Source organism: Thysanoteuthis rhombus (assembly GCA_963457665.1). Classification (NCBI taxonomy): domain Eukaryota; kingdom Metazoa; phylum Mollusca; class Cephalopoda; order Oegopsida; family Thysanoteuthidae; genus Thysanoteuthis; species Thysanoteuthis major. The sequence continues at coordinate 20,978,915 of OY735239.1, forward strand.
ATTGTCCCAGGTTGATGAAGTAGTCTAATTTCTCATGCAAATGCATTGCTAATTATTTTACTATAGACATGCATTACACTTTTGAATAAAGCGATTATCAGAGGCCAAAAACTAATGCAAGCATGATTAACTGAATAAGGAAACCTTATGTTTAATTCAATTTAAATGAATTTCAATGTTCTGTTTTTGTTGTTTTTTTAAACTTTTGTCTCATGCAGGTTATCCTTTTTTATTTTGTATAAATTGTACCGATCTTTCTGTTACTTACAAGATATTCTTACCATCTCAATTGAAACTCTAAGTAAAGAGAAATCGAAAGAGCATCAGGAAACCAAGTGGAACAAGAGCTGTGGGAAAAGAATAAGTATGAATGGACAGTTCTGTTTAGTCGGTCAGCAGAAATAGTGGCGTAAGCAATGTCTTTTAGCAGCATGCCAGGCTGGGAGTGACCAATTAAAACAATTTCAAAAAAGGGCGATCAATGATTAAATCACTCCTTTCTCACCTTTTGCTGGGCAGTGATCACTAAAAGGTCTGAATTTTCACTTTACCATAAACTGTTATTGTGAAACGAACCCCTACTAAAAATATATTTGGGGTGGATTTCTAGATGTTAGGAGTAAAAATTTACATTTTTAGCCCTGTACCCCCATTTGTGAAGCCTTCATATGTAAAACATACATATGTATAGCCAAACCAACTTGAAAGCTGAAGAAACCTTTGTTGACAGTTTTATGACAGTTTTGGCCGCTGGTTCCTTATACATTGGAAAAGCAATTTCAGAAACGTTGTTTTTCCCACACGCACCCCCATTCTTATCCATATTTTGACATAGGAAGAAAAAGCATCCCATCCCCCAGCCCCTGGCCCCCCAGCCCCATCCCGATATTAAATTACATCAGGGAATAAAAACAGCCTCAAGGCAGCAAGCTAAAAACATATTTAATCGAGATGAAGTAAACAGAAATAAATTCAAGAGTGCGCCATGGTAATGGAAATTGCCATGTCTACTTGTAGAATTCTATCACTGTCACAGAGAAGTCGATTGCAGACATACTAAGGCAACAGGATTTTATTATTATTATTATTATTATTATTATTATTATTATTATTATTATTATTATTATAAGAATATTTTTTAGCTACTTCATGTGGTTAAATAAGATGCTCTGTTTAGCCAACATGGCAGGCATAAAGTAATGGTTGAGGATAGTATCATACTGCCATTCTAGATTGAACCCTTCACTATTAACTGAAAAAAAAGGTTTTGGGATTTTCAAAAAAATAATCTGCCAGAGAGTTACCCCGAGGTCCCATAACTGCAGACTATCAGGTGGTCATAGCCCTAGCCGTCCTTGAGTTATGCTTTGACAAACATATGGATAAAAAATATTTGTTCAATTTCTAGTAAAAGACAAAAACGCTTAGTTATAATCAGAAGTCGTTCTGTTTGTCATTATAAATCGTTCACACCAATTGAAATAGTGTTTTAATCACAGAGAAAAGTCATGGCTGATTCGATAAGAACACATTGAAAACTATATAAAAAAAAATTTTCGCTATTTGATATAAATGAAATCCATCGAAATAAACTGAACCTCCCTCATGATAATGATAATTGCCATTTTTTCTTGTAAAATTATATGACTGTCCCGGTGAAATAGGTAGCAGGAACTCTTATACAAAGGCAGAATGAATTTCATTCTTCTTATTGATACGCTCAATATAAATCTTTAGTAACACGTTTTGCAAATATAAAACTATTCCAATGAACTTTTTCAATGCTCTAATATAAAGAAGTTGAATAGAAGACAGCTGTCAATGAAAGTTCTTCAGAAATCTGAAGGAAATATGTAATTGAAAACTATGTTGAAAATAATCTCAGTGAGTTGAAACTGAGAAAACGAATTGAAAACCAACGCAGAATCTAACAGAGAGCTATATAAGGAGTAATGCTAGGTAATATTTACAAAAGATGAAAAGAAAATCAGCGTGGACCAAGATAAAAGATAGCATACAAATGATTAAGTGACAAAATGGAGACAGGCTGGATACTTAGCAAGGATAAAGAGCAGCAGCACTGATTGGTGCTCATAGGACAGCAAAAACAGTATGGAAGAGACCAGACAAAATATAAAGATGCGATAGAGAAGTATGCTGGTAAGACATGGCAAAAGTCAGTGAAATCATAGAGCAAGATAGGGATGGTCTTTCTCGAGCAGTGGATGATGTATATGTGCATGTGCATGCACATATGAGTGTGCGTATGCGTGCAGCGTAGGAATAGAAGCGAGAGAGAGAGAGAGAGAGAGAGAGAGAGAGAGAGAGAGAGAGAGATTTGGCTTTCCCAGTAACAGGGTCTATTAGATACGAAAGTACTAAATGTATGAGATTTTATAGTGTATATCAGCATGACAGCTGGTTGTGCATACTGTGAGTTAGTGTTCTACTTGTTAACCTGCATGTGGTTATGGGTACAAGAGGTTTTTCTTCAATCGTTAAATCTCTGTCACCGAAGTAAAAAGGAAGCGTTCTCCATCGGTCTCTTATTTTTCTTGGTCGTTAGACAATTTTTCAGGCCAGACGAACCTTTGGCTCTTCTGAGTAAAGCTTTTTTGCCACTAGCTTTATCTCGTCTTTGGATGAGATGAGTAAAAAGAAAACCCACAGAAGTGGAGTTCTTTGAGATTCATTCCTTTTACGCTGAAGATATAGGGAAATAGCACGCCTTGACGAATGCAACAGAAGTCAAGGAAATCGGCATTTTTGTCGCATACCTACCCAATAATATCCACCATTTGTCAAATCTTGTCCCCGTGTCGGGATTCGAGAATTTGCTTGTCTTTAATTATTTTTTTTGTCCAAATCCAGGAAAAAGCGTTTTCAATTAGTTCTCTAATCTGAACATTATCTAACACTTCGGGCCTTGCAGACCACATTTTATGGTATAAGTAGATCTCAATGCCTTGTCCTTCCTTGTGTGCTTAAAGGCGAGCAGCAAGGCATACATCATCAGTTCATATACAGATGCGACAATTGGCGTATATATTCATATAATGGTCGAATCTGTGTAATGTTCGACCCTCTCTTTTTGCCCAACAAATCATGAGTTTATCAAACTAGATTAGTGTTCGTTCCAGCTGTGCAGTTAGGAAGGGACCAGACTTTATGATGCATGTCTCGTAAAATAATTTTCCATCGGTTATACTACAGCTCCAGGGTATCTCAGTTACTTCTTTTCTGTGTTTACAATTTAGATATTTTATTTTAGATTTAGATAGTTCTAAAAAGAGGAAGTCAAGGTGAATAATCTATCGAAACTATGAAGAAAAATCTATATTCTTCCAATTTAATTCATTTTTATATGATATCTGAGGAACTGATGATCCCAAAAACTTCCAACTTGATATTGCACTGTCTTATGGGATGACTAACATATGTGGCGAATGTCAACTGGTTGGTTATCGAGTAATCACAATACACACACACAAACACATGTATATATATAATATATATACATATATATAGATAGATAGATAGATAGAGAGATAGAGAGAGAGAGAGAGAGAGAAAGAAAGAGAGAGAGAGAGTGAGGAGAGAGGTCTTCAATTTTAGTTAGATACTCCGAGTAATGCTCAAGTCAGGATTTTACCAGTCACAGATTCAGCACATGTAATTTGAAATTCAAATTACGTGGGCTGAATCTGCTCCTGGTAAAATCCAGACTTTAGCATTTAGCCGTAACAGAACAGCTATCGGGTCGTGCGTGCGTAGTCTATTGCTTTCTTGATACTTGAAATGTCCCCATCCTTCTCTTATCTCTTTACTACTATCCAACCTTTGTTCTACGATATTAGAATGATAAAATTTATCATATAACGTAAGTAAGTAAAACCACATTTGTAATACAAGTAAGTAAAGCAACATTTGTAATGACATTATCTTCATTTTGAATATAGCATGATTACTTGCTAACTTCTTCTGCCAAGCCTATGATTCCATAAGCCGACTCAATAACGAGTGAATTTGTAATTTACGATTAAAGTTGTAATGCACTTATTTCTGTACGAATTTTTCAAAATACAAATAAATTGAAATTCATCTGTCAAATGAGAAGGTTGGCCAGTCTCTTAATTTCAAAATCGAATATTAAAAGTAAACAAATAAGATTGTTTGGTGTTAAGATATACTTTATCTTTACAATTAATATTTCACGTCTTTCTAAACGGAAATAGCGAATTTAACGCCCCTTTATTACCAAAATTTCATTTTGAATCAATTAAAACAAGGATTAAATGTAGAATGCTGACACCTCTAAATACATAAAAAGGATATTGGGAAGAAAAGGTATTGCAACATATTAAGATATTTAATCAAAACTTGGATTGTGTAATTAAATTTTTAAAAAAGTGAGAACGATAAATGAAAATTTTACCGGAGAGGATGAAGTTCGAGTCCCCGGAAACGTTTGAGAGCACATAGACTCAAATTCTTTTCTGTTTTGAAAGTGTACCTGGTGTAATGTCTGACCCACGAATCATCGTTTATACACGAGTATATACTGCGCATAATCCTTCTCTTGTTTACTTTCTGTCATCGTAAGCAAGGCCTCTCGGCCACTTGTCACATCAAATGGTTAGTAAGAAGAGGTTATATATACCATGTTGAAATAATTTATTAATGTTGAAATGGTAAAGTTGGAAACATTAAAACGGTATATCTATAATGAAGACTAAATATTGCTATGAAATTAATAAGAGTTAAGAATGACTTCTAAGAGTTGGAAATGAAGAGCAATAATAAAAATCAAAAAAGACTGAAATTGAAAAAGTTCACTCTGGATTGTACTTGCTGATGGGTATTGATTCCACGGAGCAAGTTTATTGTTGAGAATATGTTATTTTCATGGAACTTGCCGTAAGTCCCTGATGTATCAGAAAAAGTACTGATGTGTCTTGATTGGAAATGATCAAGATGAAAAAAATGTGACATGATTCCTGTTACACGTGGAAGGAGACATTCGTAATGATAAACAATTCAAAACCTAAAACTTGGTAGAATTTTCAATAATAAATATTGGGGATTGTAGCAGATAATCGATGGTTGCAACGTGGGTCGGGTGATTATTAAACGGATATTGGATGAAAGCAGAATTCACGAAATATAAAATATACAAATAAATGCGAATGATGTTTTCAAGATAAAAGATAAAGATGTTAGTAGCTTCTGTAACCCATAGCATGTAAAATTGAAATAAGTACCAATACATCCACCAATATATGCATATACAAGAATATATATATATATATATATATATATATATATATATATATATATATATATATATATATATGGTTATGAATTGAGTTCTATCATATTGAAACTTATTTGAAATGATATCCCATTATACGGTGAAGATATCATTTGGCCTCAACAACGTTAATAGAACAACAATTAAAGAAAACGATGCTGCTGCAGGAAATAATATGTCAATGCTGTCAGATCATATATCCATTTCTTAATAATACGTGCGCACGCACACACACACACACACACACACACACACACACACACACACACACACTCATACATGTGTGTGTGCATGTGTTTGTGTGTGTGTGTGTGTGTTTGTATGGTGGATAAGAAATGATCTGGCATGATGTTCACCGAAAAAAACTTCTGTTTACATGTTTGATGCTGATGAGAAAATGGGATTATTTCTGTGTCATTTGGTTGTACTGTAGGAGCAGATGAGAGCAACATATGGTTTGAAATGAGATGGTTCTATGAGAGGCAGGTTTAGGGGTTTTTTGTTTCCTGTCTGTGGTTGTTTGGCTTGTCTCACATAAGAAAGGCAGTTAGAGATGTGGCTAAAATGGTTATTTCTCAGGAAAGTTGAAGAAGATTAAAAAAATTTCTTTGCAAATAAAGAGAAGAAACCTGTTGACTTTCAAGGTTTTAATTTCAAGTGACCACTTGAAAATGTTCTCATTTGCAACGTTCGGATCTCGAGTTAAAATATCAATTATATTCATCGCCAGTTTTATGCGTTTTTGTTGATATTAGCGTTTTAAGATACTTAATAAAAAGAACATTCAACTCATATATTGGCCAAATTTTCCAGTTCCATGCATTGACTAACCACTGGCATTTAGCACATTAATAGTCCTCTTTGCATAGAAGTGGGTAATGATGAATGGATTTACATACGGTAATGGGGGCTGGAGTAAGCACTCGCCAAATTTTTAGGCTTTAATAATCGAAGTTGATATAGCGTCAGAAGTTATTAAGGAATGCCTCACTAGTTTTCGATTTATTGATTAGCCCAAAGCCACTGGTCAGAGACGGACGAGGACTGTAGAAGTGATAAGCCTGAAGCGAACTCTATTGAATAAAGGGACTTTTCTCTATGCTGCAATATATATATATATATATATATATATATATATATATATATATGTGTGTGTGTGTGTGTGTGTGTGTGTGAGTGTGTGTGTGCGGGTGTGTATGTGTTCATGTACATATATTTTACATTGATATAAGAAAAATGGTGACATCATATATATATATATACATATGTATAGTCACAAACACGTACTAATATATATATATGTACTACTTTTATGCGTTGCTTTATCTAAGGTGATAGTTTTCAAAATTTTAAAACAGCATATATATATATATATATATATATATATATATATATGCGTGTGTGTTTATAATGCAATACAAATACATAGGTATATACATGTGTAGGCTTGTAGTCGATATTTATTCAACGAGGTCTCAGCAAAATGAAAAATAAGACAAGAATCACAAAACCAGCTAAACTGGTATGTTCGTACTTGACGCTCTCGTCAAAGGGGTTGCTTCGGTTGCTTAGCAAACCAAAGCTGCATCGGCTGGAGCCATTTTTAGATTGATGTCTCCATTTTACCCCACGTAAAACCTTGACCTTGTGTCACATTTTGCACTGGTAGGAGAGTAACTAAATGGGACTCCTTTTCTGGCCTTATCGGCATGGATTAAAGTGTAATATCAGTTCCCCAGCAGAGCCTGAGGCGCCAGTACTGACACATACATGCACCAGGACAGAACTCACTTTTATTCAATGCTATTTCGTTGTAGCGTCGTGGGATATTTTTTGACGTGCTGTAAGTTATTTGCAAATACCAACAATAGAATAAAGCCTATTGGTATGAAGGTAAAATCCTAAGAACCTAAGCACAACATTGATCGAGTAGTTTATATATATATATATATATATATATGAATTTGTGAAATTCATAGGTTGAGTGTGTTATTAAAAATCAACCCAAAGAAGTTTTCGTGTGTCGTTGGAAAAAAGACGATATTATAAGTTAGTTTGCATGCAGTCCAAGATTAAAACCGATATCGTAGATTTGATATTCACATGGGTGAACAGTTGATAGAACTGACACGAAAACTAGTCACATCTGTCCTCACATGTATTGATCCCTCATTGTCAAATACATTTCTGGGTAGCCTACGTTGATAAGAACAAAATACATGATGTGTAATATGAAATAACATCCACTTTCAATACACTATGATGATACCCGATATAAAATAACAGCATGTAGTATGACATAAGCTATATATTAGAATCATGGCTGAAGGGGAGATGGTGTTCGATCAACACATTTGGAGAGCAATGTTGATACAACTGTCTTGTTTTCAAATCCCCGAAATGCTTACATGGTGAACAACTAACAACCCCAACAAAAATAGGCATGATACTATAATGTCAAAGTCTACGCAAAACATGAAAAAAAGTTACTGAAAATGACATAGATTACATCGAAAGACAGGAAGGGAAGTGACTAAAATGATACAAAAAAGTTTTCCTTATGTATTTAGTGTTCAAAGCTGTAAAGCTTTCTTGACTATATATATATATATATATATATATATATATATATATATATATATATATATGTGTGTGTGTGTGTGTGTGTGTGTATATAAATTCAAGAAATATGTATTTGAGAAATTATATGTTAGTCTGGTTTTTATTGATTTGGGTATCTTTTTTACTGATTTTGGTTTGGGTCTTTAGAACTTGTATTGATGAAATAACTACCAAGATCATAAGAAAGATCCCCAAATCAACAGAAACTAGACCATTATATAATTCCTCAAATGAAACAACATTCAACAATGTTTGAAATGAATATACTAAAGCCCTAAAAAATAGCCGTTTCATGAGACTAACTTTAAGTATGATAAAAAAGACAAATCCAATAAAACATTGTCACAAAAAAAGTTGAGGCAGGAAAATTATCTGACATGCACCACTATTCAACCAATTAATAGAAACTAACGTAGGAAAAACATTCATCTACTTGATTGAAAAACACTCCTTCCTGAGCGACAAAGTAAAAAAAACAAAAAACAAAGTGAAAGTTAGCTATAGTTGTACGGATTATTTTAATAAACTCATAACATAACTTAACAATAGGGTAATTAGAATTAGTAGTAACAAAGAGGACATAAATAAAACAGATTGCAATTGTACAAACAAAAACAGACGCCCTTTGCATAACAAATGTCCCGAATCGAATATTGTGTACCAAAGCCGAAATATCAACTCAAGAGAAATTCTTCGAAGTGAAATATCATAAACGAATATAGAATACACCCTTTAAACTAAAATTACCCAACCATATATCATCATTTACAAATGAAAAATATATAAATAGTACATCGCTGTCGACGTATTGATTGATAGCAAATTTGAAGCAACGGTAAAATGGAAAATATTCAAACCAACATACATAAGTCAAAATATTGAAACTCCATATTACCTATGCATACATGGGAATTTTGAAATCTTTTGCCAACAGAACAAAAAAAAAAACGAATTATTAAATAGAAAAAAATGAAGTAGCGTTAAAATGCCGACATCACTCAAAATGTCTATTAACAAACATAACTCAATAACCTACACATAGCTACACAAAAGATAACCACCACAAATATCTTAATCACATAGCCACCTTAGAGAACAACCCAATCAACATAATTATCTTAGACAAAAAATAATCAAATTATCAACCAAGATCATATACAAAGGAACTCTATTACTGGGAAACAGATTTAAGTGATTATGAAATATTCTCAGGGAGGAAACATACAACAAAAAAAGAATAATAAGATAGAATAACCGCATACTGATAACAAAAATGCCCACACCATACCCAACAAGCTTAGCACTCCAATCAAATAAGAAAAAACATAAAAAATGACCAACCAACAGTCAAAAACATACATAAATAGAATAAAAGGAAGATCCTAGCGACTAGAAAAAAGAAACACTTCCATAATGTGTCAACACCGGCGGTATTCATATATGTTCTGTTGCTGATATCAATCACTCTTATTTCATACATAACTAAACCAATATATATATATATATATATATATATATATATATATATATATATATATATATATAGTAACTTTCAAATGTTTTTTTTTCAGAACAATGTGGGGCTGATTCAGTTACTTAGTCAATCACCTGACTTGAATCATACATATATATATATTGGGTGGGGGTAGTATGTCAACACTTGCAAAATGTTCATTTAATAAACTTTCAATGCTTACATTTATTTTGAATTCACACAGGTAATGTATTTTGGTACAAAATTAGCAGATTCTAAGATACAAAAATGCAATGCAGAATAAAATATAAACAAAAACGATGGTGGAAAAAAGTACTTGGACACTATAACATTACCACAGAATTGTTAAGTAGGAAATGAGGTTTAGATTAGTGGTTTTCAACCCTTCTTCGTGATACAAATTTTGAATTTTACTGAGGCTTATTTAAACTTGATTCCAGATCAAATAAACTGAAATAAGCCACATTTGATGCAAATGACATTTTCATCACAATGTTTGTTTAATAAGAACGTGCTTGAAATAAAAGAATCTTCTTTGTAAAAAGAAAATTAATGACTCAACGTATTTTAAAGTCTAGTACGATTAAGATATAAGAATTGATTAGTTGAAATAGCGCGCTACAAATTAATTATGGAAATGCACATAAACAAACAAAATTATCTCATCCAATATGTTTGCAGGCATATATTTCGAATATAACTTCTATCACAACAGTTGTATTCATGCTTATCTCACAGTATCAAGAAAGCAGAAATGGTTCAACATGGTTCACAAAACATGGTTTGTCGAAAACAAAATAATTTTATGTAATATCAATATGTTTACCTAATATCAACAATTTTGATCAAGCGTCTCTGTCATATTTTAATGGCGAACCCAATAAGAATTCCCTTTTTCCATGAATCCTGAAATCTTTTTGGCAAATCCTTTGGGTCAGTATGAATCCATGTCGGTGATCACTGGTCTAGATCTTCCTGTACCTGGATATAAACATTGGGAATGTTCCACCGGCAATAATTCTCTATGGTATGATATCATCTCAGTCATTATTCACTACTTCGTTTTCTTGCAACGAAGCTATCATTGTTAAAGGGAAGGAGCTCTCAACTGAGCAAAAGAATTAAGTAATAAAGCAACATCGTACTGGTGTCTGCTTTAGGGCGATTATAAAGATATTAAATGTCCCTGCTACTACTATTGTATCGATTATTCTGAAGTCAAAAAAAATTTGACGCTACCAAAAAAAAGCAGAAAATGTCTTTGTAATCAACTTGAAAAATGCCAAGAAAAGTCAAAGCAAATCCAATGGTAACACAAAAAGAGAACCAAGATGATTTGAGTGCAGCTGGAACATCATTTATAGAAAGAACTGTCTGTAATGAACTGCACAGTAACGAATTGTTCGAAATTCCGGACTTTTTGTTTGAGAAAAAAATCACCGGGATTTTCGGAAGTAGTTCGCTCATGAGCATTTGGAGAACTCTAATTATTCTATGAAGAACGTTCTTTCATCAGACAAAACAAAAATTGAACCTTTGGGTCACAACTTGGTACGTCGTGTAAGCAGAAAAGATGGATGCACATATTATCGAAAAGGCAGCATTCCAATAGTAAAGTACAGAGGTGGAAGTTTTAGAGTTTTGGGGTATTTCTCTCTCAGTTATACGAAGGCAGATCACGTGATTAATAGGACCATGATTGGATCTATCTATCAGAGTATTTTGGAAGCTGATTTGATCTCTTTGGAGCAGCAATTGAAGTTTGAAGACGGTTAGATCTCTACGAGATAATGAATCGAAGCATACAACCAAAGAGACTTGCAAATGGTTTGTTCAGAATAATGCAGAGGTGATTCGGTGGCCTGACTTGAATCAAATCTAGAATGTACGCCAAAGATTGAAAGATTGAAGGGACTCAGAAACATCGATGATTTTAAAGTCGCTTGCAAGGAAGTGTAACCCAAGATTTCAAAATTATGTTGAGATATACTAGTGAGAGGTTACGAAAAATACCTCCATGCAGTAATTGCCAGGCAGGGCTATGTAACTGAGTATTGAATATGGAATCAATATGTCTGCATACTTCCTTCCATTGTTGGTTTTATTTATATCTTATTTTTATATTGCATGTTTGGAAATGTATTTTTTTTCTCGGTTAACTTTATACCAAAATAAATCACCAGTGTAAATTTAAAGTAATTGTAAACATCGAAATGAATGAATATGAATATTTTGCAAGTGTCCAAATATCCCCACCACTACGCACACACACACACACACACACACACACACACACACATATATATATATATATATATATATATATATATATATATATATATATATATATATATATATATATATACGAGCATATGCTCACATACGCAAAGACAAAGACCTCTTTTCCATGTAGAAATCAATGACCATAAAAATAGGAATGCAATTCGATATATTCGGTCCATCCATTCAGGACAATGTGCATATTTCCTCCTTTGTCAATCATAGTAAGTGTGGGAAGAAAATGTGGGTAAGGCTAATGGATGGGGCCATTGATGAGTTTAATGCACCCTCTTTGATTTACTTTATGATGTAGGTGTTTCTCAGCCAACACACATCAACTATAGCAATAACAATAACAATTGTATTGATAGATTCGATCATGCCTTTTAATGTTCCAATACAGTTGATAAAATAACTACGGGGGAATTCAATCTGTTATATAATGTTTTAGTAGGGTGAATCAATTCAGCATATAATAACAATGTCTAACTTGACCTTTACTTTCTATTCACTAGATATCTCTTAAATTTCTGAGTGAATATCAGTGATATTTTGTTGGAGCTGTATGTGCAGAACACAATATCTCCAAAAGTTCTCAATGATTTTCGGCAAAATTTTGTTGATAGTTGAGCGATGTGATGTTTTAAGGGAAAACTGTGTACATCTTGGGGCAGAGATTAATCTGGCCATATTTAATCATTGATGGGATTTCTTTTTACATGACTTCAATTTTTGACTCTATGGTTGTTCAATTATTGTCTGTAAAGTGACTTAATTATGTATCTTTACAGCTCAACTTCATTGTGACGTTTTTTTTTCAAAATTTTTGTTACAAATATGTTTTTTTCTCTTCGGGGTAAAAAAATAAGGCTTTGGCTTAAAAAAATGTAAATAAAGAATATGGCATTCCTTTGCTTTGTGAATGCAAATATTTTAACCATTATCGAAATCTAATATGGGTGCACAAAGAAGCATGTCTTAAGTAAGAACGGTACAAATAACCAATGTAAAAATACTATTCGCACCTGGATTAATTATTCATTAAGAAATAAATTCATAATCTCTCTGAAATCATTGAATGAATAGCAAGACAATACGATTTTGCATAATGAATTTGTTACAAAGGAAGTACTTGATATAGAGCTTAACGGATGGCGAAGACAGCTTTTATGCGAGATAAATAATATTATTATTATTTGCCATCTCAAACCAGTTGCCTGGTGGTCACCGCTGGAGGCTGAGTGACAACAAGTATTCTCAAGTCTCCAGCCCTCCTCTCAACTCTTTCATAGTCTGCAGCACTGCTGTGGGTTACAGTTTCACACTAGTTGCCTGCTGGTTATCGCCAAAAGCTGAATGGCATTTTATCTTTAGCCCTCCTCTCATTTTGTCCTCACCTATCACAACAGCGCTGTGGGTCATATTAACTCCACAATGCCTTTTTCTTGGCTGTTAGATTTTTGTTACCAGCTGGGAATCGTTGGTCTTATATTTCCAGTACTCTCCTCATAATTATTTGTGTTGTGGTCTGTGTAGTCTCAATCTTTCCTCTTCTACCAAATTCCTCCAATCTCGTCTCCAGTATCTTTGGTATGGTTCCAAGTGTGCATAATATTACTGGTACGACCCTGAATTTTATGTTCCATACCTTCTTCAGTTCCCTTGCTAAGTTTTGGGGTTACAATAGCCTGAAACTTCAAGGTATTCAAAAAGGAAGACAGTGTTATAAAAAAAGTGGCATGTACTTTTATTTGGCATGGCTCTAAGTGGCTTCTGGAGAGCGGATGGAGACAATAGACGACGAATGGGCACACAGGAACCGTCTTGGCATTTTGTGGTATCCGATCACCGGGAATCTGGTCTCCCTAGGACGGTAATTATCACCTTTAGAGGAATCTACGCCCACACGTTAAGCAGATCCACCCACACTTGTTCGTGTCTCCGTACACATCCACCTACGCTTTTTGATGTATCCACCCACCCGGCTGTGGCTTTTTCCGGAAAAAACACCAATTGTTTTTCTAGATTTCTATTCAGGAAAGTGGAAGTAGCCAGTCTTTTTGTCAACACACTCATCAGGATGTTTTTCGTCAACACATGCCATCGAGGTGTCCCAAGGATGCTTTTGTGCATTTGTACATCCTGATTATCTTCATCAGTGGGCACCAGATACAAGATCAATCCCTTGACCTTTGCTTCTCCTATTCAACGCTGGTATTTCCTTGGTTTTTCAATTCATTTTTATTCACTCTGTTATTCATAGGCACAGCCACGTCTGTTATTTGGTAGACCCTCCTCCCCTTGTCTACAATTGCCAGGTCCAGTCTTTTCGCTTGGATGGCGTGGTCATTTGTATGGTAGAGTCCCAGAGTAATTTATGACTTCTATTTTCCAGGGCTGTCTCTGGTTCATGCTGATACAACTTGTCCACGTGGTTGAACCTATCTGTTAGTTCAGTTCCAACCGCTGATTTCCTGTTGTGTCTATTTTTGTACTCTATCTAAGCTAGTTGACTGCATTCTCTAGTTTTGTGATTTACAGTCTCATCCCTTCCTGTACATGGGCGGCATTTGCTGTTTATTTGAATTCAGCCGTTTTTCGCCTCGATATAATTCGTTCTTCGCTGCAATGGTGATTCCGTTTCTCTCTTCAGGTTTCCTTTGAGTAGCCCTGTCACAAGATGTGGCAGTATGGTGGGATTTCCCTCTACATCAAAGTCAACCGTCCAGATATAATTATTGGAGACAGAAAAAAAAGGGATGCCTATTAGTAGATATGACCATTCCACCAAACAACAACATATCCGTAAAAGTTTGAAAATTTGTTTTAGCACCAAGAGCTAGAGGTTGAGATCACAAAAATGTGGCAACTTAAGACGAAGAAGAAGAAGAAGAAGAAGAAGAAGAAGAAGAAGAAGAAGAAGAAGAAGAAAAAGAAAAAGAAAAATCGTGTATCGGTTGGTCTGTCATGGGGAAAGAAGTATAGCATTTAAATTAAAATTTCATCTCTCTCCTTTCAACCCCGCTCCGAGGAAGGCAACCCGTTCGCACCTAAAGGTGGAAAGGGGGCTGCCGAGACTTCTTGAAAGGGATTATTTTGTTATCGTTATGCAAATTTTGTTCGAACTTTTCTCATCCTCATCTCCATAAAACGTTTCAGCCATTGTACTCTACAGCCTTCTTCAGGAAATGATTAGATGTATTTTTTTACTATCTAGACGAGTGTGTTGGGATCTCAGCAATCACCAGTCTAATTTAGTGTGGGGTTAATCTTTTGTCCTAAACACTGTAACTAGTGTTAAAAATATATAGTTATCTGGATATGGTGCCGTGGGGACTTTTCGACACGAATCACGACCAACAACAGTGACTGGGACTAAAAATTAACTCCACCTGTGGAATGCACACGTTTCAGGCGATCCACCAGACGCCCCCGCCTCGATGGTCAAAAATATGTCAATTCATCACCTGAATTAAACCAAAGGGAACAACAGCCGAAACGTTGCGTTCAAGATATGAACCCAGATGCGGAAAAAGGTTGTAAACATTTCACATATTCATGATTAATCATCTATAATTTATTGTGGCCATTTTGTCAACACAAATACTAGCATTGATATTGATTATACGGAACATGGGGTGGCATAAGGAACATGAAGGTGATTGTTGTATCAATCATTGTTGGAGCTATAAGGATGGTTCCGAAGAGCCAAACAAAGAGGTTGGAAGAAGTGGAGATCAAAGGAAGACTTGATTCTATCCAGACGAAATCACTTCTAAAATTTGTGCTGTTATTCGTTGCCCTAGAAACGATGGCCCAAATTGTACAAAAAAAAAAAAAAGATAAAAAATTCGATAAAGGTATTTATTCAAATTTGATAAAAAAAAAATGTTTTGCAACTTCATCCAATAATAATAATATAGTAAGTTGTTATGTTACCCAATACGTATCAACTTACTTTTTGCACACACTGTAGTTCAAAACATCTGCTTCATTTACTGTCAGCCAAAACTCCGCTATATTAGCTTTCTGATTCTTGAAAAGCTCTTTCAGCCAAAACTGTCGTCTAGTGGAAATAGACATCCCCCAGGACAAAAAAGCAATAGGATATTTTTTATAAATAAATTTTTCATGCAGATGTTGCCATCTCTTGACTTGTTCTCGTCGTTTTTCTTTTTACATGCGGTGACAATTTATTGCCAATATCAGTTTCAATTTACTCGTAAAGATGATGAATGAATATATGTAAGTCTTGTTCTCTGGTTAATAACGTGCAATGAAAAAAGTATCAGGCAATTTGCGCCGGTATTCTACGAGTTATTCAGATATATTCCAATTCCTAGTGCATATAAGTTCATTCGGATAGTACAATGGTTAGAACATCTGCTTCAAACGCAGATGGTCCTGGGTTAGATTCCCAGTATGAGCAAACGGTGCAGAAAACTGTTCATTTGGCAGCTTCTCCAGTACATGAGCTAATTGAGTACACGCTCAGTTGCATGATTAGATGAGTGGTATCCTATCGGTGAACTTGAATCTGCTAAGGGGGTTGAATATTTGCTCCCATTATACTCCTCTCCTTAAGAGACGGATGCTTCAAGCACCTATTCGAACCTGATAAATAACATGTTGGTTGAGCCACCAGCCTTGTCTCGCCAGGAGATGAGAGAAACTGAAAAAAAAAACGAAGCATATATACATATATATATATATATATATATATATATATATATATAATGTGTACTTTAGAGAGTGAGACAGGCTCGGGAGTGAAGTTTTTGGTGGTATTATATATATATATGTGTGTGTGTGTGTGTGTGTGTGTGAATCATCCTGTTATTCTCGATGGACATAAAAACATCTCGAAAATAGATGATCAAAGATATTTGGAACACTTAAATATACTATAAGAATGAGTGATTTTTTACTTGTATTTTTATCATGTTAATTTTAACAACTTTTCATCTCAACCAACGCCAATACATTATTTTGTGAAGAGCGTAGATTGGAAATAAAGAAAAAGCCCTCTGGAATCCTGACTATAAAAGGAAACTGCAACTACAAGTCTTACAAACAGGCAGAAGATCAAATCTAATCCTTTAATCCATTCACTATCTCTCATTTCGATCTCTGCTGTTTAAGTACCTTGATGGTACGTGTAACATTCGATTCATAGTCAGTTTTCTATTGTCCAAAGATATCATTCACCGTGATGATCTTGAGTAGAAAATGAAACTTATAACCACACTTACAAACACCAAAAAAATCAAAACGATCACAAAAGTTATTTTAATTGGAGAAATGTAGTTTATATCTACCTTATATATATATATATACATATATATATATATATATATATATATATATATATATTTATATATATATATACACACACACATACATATATATATATATATATATATATATATATATATATATATATATATATATAGAGAGAGAGAGAGAGAGAGAGAGAGATCTATTTGAGTGATCTTCCATCAAGGGGCGAGGAGGGTGAAGGAAAACACATCAGATTATTTTTCTATGCTTCTCCTTCTGTCGTGTTTGGTTTTCCCCTGTGTCTTGGGCATATCCAAAAAAAGAATTTAATTCCCTCTTCTGTTTCAGATGACTGCTTTTAATTGCATTTCAATCAATACGTTCAAATTCATTCTGTTCCCGTTCAATAGACATTTTGATGGCACGGGCTCTTGAAAAGTCTCTTTCACCGGCCGTTCACTTCTTGGGTCAGTTGCCATCGACAAAATGTCCAAAAAGATATCTTCCTCGGGACCACAGGACCGATATTAAGACATTCATACGAGGAGAGATACAAAAGATAAACTCCTCTCTTCATCAGGGAAGCGGTTCACCCATCCTGGGTTTACACACGATCCACATGATTTTACCGCTTTTCCTTCCTCTTTTCTTCCAGTATCTTCTGCTAATAACAACGCTCTTTCTGTATTAACATAAACTCACTAACAATCTGGGTAGCAGTGATGAAAAACAACTAGAATTAAAAAGAAAGAAATATGAGTCTAAAATCAATTATGATTAAGAACAATCCATCTAATAAAAATACATCAAGCTAATATTACTAAAATCACAAGAATTTGCTTACAACTATGTTCATATAGAAGTCGATATGTCTTTATCTCACCATCACCAGGATCTTTGCTAGTTAGTTGAGGTCAATTATTATCGATGTAAAAACCCTATTTTGTACTGTTTGATCATTTTATAAAGGTCGAAGTGCCAAACACTGAATCCGAATCAAAATTTTGGACTAGTGATCAGTGCGTGTAAAAAGATATTTGATGCTTTGTTTGGCTTATATACACGTCAATGCATCAGAAAAATACATTCATAATTATCACCAGAACCTTGGGGACGTAATTAAAAACTATGATTTTTATAATTTATTGATAAAATTTTGCGGAACTAATTCGCCCACGCGAGAAATTGATCAACAAACTTTACAGAAAAACTTTGACTGTCAGTTCTAATAATACTTATTTAAAAGAAAAACTAGTGGCAAGTCTGGTTAGTCAGTCTATAGAAATTGCCATATGACCAACTTCATTTGTCAGCATATCGTGTTGGGGGTAATCAATAGAAAATTTGGAAGTAGGAGAGATTAATGAGTAAATTATTTCTTATGGTTTTTGTTGGGCAGTGATCACTGAAGAAGTATGAACTTTCAAAAGAACAGGCAGACACAAACTAAGGGATCAATTTAGCATGAATTTACATTGTAAATTGAGAGGTTTCGAAAAATAAAAAAAATTCTCCATTGGTACGACCTGTACGCCTGATTCATACATAACCAGCCAGCCAGCCAGCCGGCCAGCTAGCCAGTTGGACCAACTTGAAAACTGAAAAAAAACTGTGTTGACAGTTTTGACCGACATATTCTAATGATGATGAACAAGATACCAAAAAATAAAAAAATAATCATTTGCACAAACGTACCAACATTTTCCACAGCTTTAATGTATAACCAGGTCATGATATTACATAGTTCAGGACAGATCATAGATCTTTTGAAACTTGAAATTGTTGCTTCAGTTTTCGTGAAGTATCGGCAATTTTATTTCAATACATACCTTTAATACTCTCACTCCGACTCGACTCTCAATCGCAACAGAAAGGTCTGGCGTCACATTATCATAATATGTAAATATGAATAAATATAAAGATAGTTATAATTCAATTGAAATTTTATTCAATGATTTAATTTATTCAAAACAAAGATAACAACATTATTTATTTTTTTAACAAAAAAATAATGAAGGACGTCGAATATTCTGAAATAGAGGGGAAAAAAACTACTTGCAAGTAATCTTTAGTACTTTCAAATACCTTATTTACCTCTTTGTAAAATGAATTTTATTATTGAACAAACAAAAGCCTTCCCTACGTACGTAACCATTCATCAAACAATATTTTAGATATACTAAACGTACGATTAATTCGTAACAAAACTATCAAGTAAACAATAAATTATTTCAACACAAAATCATTTATTAGCAATTCTCTAATTCATTATTTACTTTTATCATATCTTTCTTTATCGAAAAGACATCAATATTTCATAGTTTGACATCCAAAAATGAGGCAAAATGATGTGAAAATATCTAAATTTTCCTGAAAATTATATAAAAGTGTGAAAATAATTACTATTAATCATATGAAATTTACTGTCATGACACAAGGCCACCATTTTTCTATTTTCCCCTTTTCTTTCTGTCTCATCCCCCCGTCTCCCCCTCTATATCTCTTACCAACCTGAAGAGATAGACAAGGTTAAAATTTAAATTTCTCATTGGTCATAGCTGAAAACACAGATAATTACTACTTATCCTGATGTTTTTTTCAAATTACATTTTGCAAAAATTCAAGTCTGAATTCCATGGGTAAAGATCTCTCCATGACTCTCTGTCTCCGTCTTCCCACTTCTCTCTCTCTCTCTCTCTCTCTCTCTCTCTCTCTCTCTCTCTCTCTCTCTCTCTTACCCACCTGATAGATCGGCAAAGCCAGAACTTGAATTTCTTAAAAATGCAATCTCTGGATTTTAACTAAGTTAAAAACTCAGAAAAATAGGGTAGACATATGATAAAACACTAACTTTTTAAGTACACGTAGTGTAAACGTATAGGATCAATAAGGAAATCACTCACTTGGGAAAGAGAGAAAAAAATAATATCCTGCATCTATTTTTTTCTCAGCGTTGTGAACATTCATCCCTACTTTCCAAGAACAGATGAGAAGGGTACTAAGAGTTGGTGGAGTTATAAAGCCACTGAACCATTTCAGCAGCAATAAATCCACCAGACCCCCTTCCACACGTCATGGGCCAACACTACCCATGGTTTGCACAATGAAAATTATACCGGCCGTTCCTACAGGGTCCTTGGGCCCAAATGGTCCTACCACATCACTTGCTTTGAGTAGGGGTGATCTGCTCCAGGGGTGACTACCCGTACAATTCACCAAGAGAATATCTGTACCTGCTGCCTCATCGGCTCCAAAGGCCTAGACATATCACTTGCCTTGGATGGAGGTAATGTGTTCCCAAAGCGACTAACAAAACACTTTACCAAGAAAGCACCCATTACTTGGTATCTACAACATTGTCAACTGACATGCTCCTAACCCATTTAGAAAATGAAGTCAAAAACGTCAAATTGGACATTATAGGCATTAACTAGATGAGAAGACCCGGAGAAGAATTCATCGAATTCATCGAGCTGAAGCGCCAACATCTTCACAGCAGCGGAAAAGAGAAAGTAAAACAAAGTGGAGTAGGCTACCCATCAATTATGACCTCAAAGACAATGTAACAAGCTCCAAAGGCGACCGAATAGCCAACGTCACCATATAACTCTCAGAGAGGTACAAACAGAATATCATTCAAGTCTACGCTCCCACTTCGCAGTCAACCAAAGAGGAAATCGAAAACTCTATGATGACTTGAACTCGCCACTCAAAGACACCAGAAAATACTTTGATGTCACTATGGGAGACTTCAACACATAGGTAGGACAAGGAAATGAAAATTGCGTCGTTAAAATCGGATATAAAGTATGAAACGAGAAAGGAGAAGATCTTGTTAACTTCGTAACGGCTCACAGGTTCAAAATCACGATCACCCTCTTCAAGAAGGCACCCAATAGGAAATGGACTTAGAAAAGCCCCAACCACGAAATTAAGAACGGAATAGATAACATACTAACAGACAAAAGTGATACCGTCAAGGACATCAAAGTCCTAAATCAAGTCAGAATGGTAAGATGTAAAATGCCAGTAAATACCAACAAAGAACACAAAAAAATGTTTAACACCAAACTGCAATCATTAATATACCAAAAGCATACACTCGATCCTTCAAGCTTGAACTGAAAAAATATTCAAAATTCTTACTGAACGAGAAATTAACGCTAACATCAACGAACTAAACAACAAAATGACAGCATCTATAATGTCGCGCCGATATTTAAAGAAACGAGCACACAAACAATCAATAAAATCTCAGATGAAACTAGGAATCTCATGGAAGAATGCAGAAATCTGAAACCACCAACAACAACAAGACAGAAAATTGAAATAAAATAATCAAGAAGAAACGAAGGGAAGACAGAAGTAGATACACGATAGTGGATATCGAATCGACCCTCGAAAAATTCGGGGCTTCAAAGCTACAAACAAAGGGTTCAATTCAAGACGGAAGCAAATAACAAGCACACTCGAGGAAAATGGAGATCTAGCAACAGAGGTAAACTGGATTGTCGAACGTACGAAAGAATTTTACCAAAAACCCTACTTATCCAAACAAGGACTAGAAAACAATGATCATGCAAGACGCGAGCAATCAACTCGAGGGTTTCCCAGAAGTTATCCCGTGGGAGGTTAAGCAAACCATCAAACAAAGATAGGAAAGGCCCCTGAACCAGACAGCACCATCATCGACCTACTCAGAATAGGAGTAAGGTGGTCATCTCTTGTAAACTGGCCGTCCTATTCATAACAAAGTAAATTAAGTAAAATCCCACATGATTGGAGCGCTGCAATCATAATGGTTTTATATTTTAAAAAACAACAAAAGACCTCAACAACTACTGACCTACTCTTTTTTTCACAAAAAACTTCACCATCCGAATCACAAAAACAGTAGATAAAAATCAACCACGAGAGCAAGCTGGCTTTAGAAGAAGCTACTTGACCATGAACCACCTGCATTCAATCAAATCAGCTGAAAGAAAAAGCAGCAGAATATAAGCTGCGACTCGCTGTAGCATTTATTGACTTCAAAAAGGCCTTTGACTTAGTGGAAATCCCAAAAGTCCACAAGCAGTGGACCCAGTATACGTTGAAGTGCTGCAACATATATAGTCACAGTAGCTCCTTTATCAGGCTACTTAAAGATTCGGAGCCCTTTTAGCTACAAAAAGGGGTAAGACAAGGTGATACCAGTTCATTCAAACTCTTCACAGCCGGCCTCGAAATGATCTTCAGAAACTTAGATTGGGAGAATAAAAGAATCAAAATAACAGTGAGTATCTGAACAACCTCAGGTTTGCAGACGAACCTACACAACCTCCAATGCATGCTTGATGAGCTAAATGAAGAGAGCCAGAAAGTCGTCATACACATGAACAGGACAAAAATCATGTGCAGCAATCACATTGGACATAAGAACGCTAAGATCAAAATCGAGGACACTGGAATGGAGAAAGTAGATCACAACATCTACCTAGGATACTGAATCTCCATGAGACCCTCAAAAAAAGAAGAAATCAAGCAAAGAATCACCCTACGATGGCAAGCCATTGGCAGAGCGAGCGCAGCCTTCAAAAACAAGAAGATCCCATTAGTCCTAAAAATGGGTATACAACCAATGCATCCTCCCAATAGTCACTTACAGAGCTTAAAAAAATAAACCTAACCAAAAGACAGACCTGCAAATTGAAAACCATGCAATGTGCATATGGAAGAATTATGCTCAACCTCACATGGAGAGACTACAAGACAGCACAATACATCTGGGAGAAAACAGGATTTCGAGACATCATAGAATCCATTAAAAAAACTCGAATAGCAATGGGCTGACCATGTCGCAAAAATGTCGGAGACAACCGATGGACATCGTGACTCATAACATGGATCCCCAGAGATCACATGCGCAACCGAGTTCTAGATGGAGAGACGATCTAGACCAATACAGAAAGTACTGGCTCTGCGACGCCCACGATAGAGAAGTGTGGTGAATCCTGGGGAAGGTCTATGTCTAACGATCAACGTAAAGAGACTGATGATAATATTCATCGGTGATTGGACTTTTAGAATCAGCAATCCGAAGAAATTAAATTGGCAACCGATCGTAAGTGCGATCTAAGCTTAGCTTTGCTGAACTGCCACTCTAATCTTTATTCAATACATTTCCTAAATCAGCACAAAGGGGGAAAATAGAAAAAACTAATCAGAGACAATGACTTTTCCCATCTTTCTAAATTTCATTAATTTTGCCTGAGGCTATCTACGTAGATTTCTTGAGTTTTCATGTTGGTCTGCCTGTCTCTCTGGCTGGCTCTTTAGTGGCTGCTACCTAACAAAAGGCGAAAGAAGTAAGATTCATTGATTACCCCTTTTCCCCCATTTTTTAAATGATCACCCCAAACATAGCATACTGCCAAACAACATTTGTTGCATGATGGTTTCTATGAAACTAATAAGACTTGTTTGAATGATTCTCTTCAGTCGTTCAGTTAATCATTCATTTTTGAATGGTCTGAGAAACAAGAAACAAGCGTTACTATGAGATAATTGACATGTTGGTGGTGATTAATTGAATATCATTGGAAAAAGAGGTGATCAATGAAAAACTTATCTTGCATTTTGTTCACAAGTGATCGCTAAAATGTCTAAATTTTCAGAATATCAAGCGTGAACAGTGCCGGACACAGACAAGAATATATATAAATTTAGCATATACTTACATAGTGAATTAATCCCCTCAAAAAACCCATTTTGAAATGGAATTTAAAAAAAACTAAAACGTTTGTTTTTTTAATATATAGTGAGGATTAGATGTTTATATTTTCAGCCCACAATCTCCACTGAGGCAGCTTGTACGTGTGACACATACATAATCCAGACAAACTTAAAAACTGAAGAAACCTAAGTTGACAGTTTTCGTTGACAGTTTTCGTTGACAATTTCTAATATACGTTTGAACAACTTGTAGAACCTTAACTAAAAAGACCAATCTAGCATGAACCTAGATTGTAAATTGAACTCCCAACCAAAAAACTATTGTGGGGTAATTTTAAAAAACAAAAAAAAAGTTTTTTTTCTAGACATAACGAGGAACAAATGTCTGAACGTTCAGTCCACTAGCTACATTGGCACGGCCTGTACGTGCAATACATACATAGCCAGTCAGCCAGCTAGTCAGACAGACCAGCTTAAAAACTCAAGAAACCTTTGCAGACAGTTATGGTAGCAGTTTTTGTATATGTTTCCTAATATCTTTTGCTTCTTATAGCACAGTATTCAGGTATCCCAGACGTTTGGGTATACCTATGGACCCCCTTCGTAACACAATCTTAGAAATTCAGTTGCCACACTTTTGTGCTAGACATACATATATTAATACAAACAGACTCAGCCAGCCAGACCCACTGGAAAACTGAAGGAAAACTACGTTAATGTTGACAGTTTCAAATAATAGAAGGGAAAGAAAAGTAATATATAATTGGTCAAGTGGTTAGAGTTCCGGTCCTGACATTCTTTTTCCACGAGTCACGTCCTAATGACTTAGTTGCACCTTTGATCAATAAATCTACGTTGATATCATGCCAGAAAACGTGCCGTATGGAATGCGCATGATCAGGAACGGGTAATGTGATTACGACCATGATTTACGACATTTTCTCCTCTCAGGTTCAGCACTTCAATACAGACTTCCTGATCGATTTAAAACCCTTTGACTACAGTTTTTACTTAATTGATCTACAGTCTTTCATCTGGAATCCATGTAATTTCCAATTCTTTGTTTGGTATTTATCAATTCGCTAGTAACCGAGAAAAATGACGGCAGAATTTAGATAATTTGGCAATTGCTTATCACTTCTAAATATACTGCTCTACTTTTTCTTACTAATGATCGACCGGAAGTAGCCTGGCTTTTTACATGGCAGAAATAAATGAACAAAATTAAAGTATTAAGAAATTGGGATTAAAAAAATAATTAATTGAGTCTATTCTGTCATCACAATTTCATGGTTATCTTCATAGACAGATCTGACCAACAGAAAAATTGTCCATCACGTGATGTATTGTATCGGTAAAATTTATATATATATATATATATATATGTATATATATATATATATATATATATATATATATATATATATATATATATTAATGCTCCTTTATCCAGGGTTGAGCACTCTTTAAGTGAGGTAACTCATCTACTGTAAGCTTATGCAATGCTCTTCTGTAGGAATAGAGCACTCCAGTGGATGGGGGGGTTATTTATAAATAAATATATCGCTCAAATTCAGCCTTACTGACCGTTCAGTTCCGTAGCTCAGAGGCAGTATATCGTCTCCGGATCTGAAGCGAAGGTTTTAATCCTGCGTCACGGTACTGGATGGGTTAATAGAAGGTCTATAGCCACACTGAAAAGATGTTATACATCGAGGCAGCTGTCTGTGGATTACACAATGATATATATATATATATATATATATATATATATGTGTGTGTGTGTGTGTGTGTGTGTATTTCATTATGAATTTGATGATTTTCTGCATCTTAGTGAGTGCATATCAATTTTTATCGGAAGACGGAGCAGCGCAAATTGTCTGGTACAAGAATGGCAGACCTTTCTGAAAGCGTGTGCCCACATAGGTAATAATCTTCTAAAACGATTCCCTTACGCGCCAATGGTGGTTTTGATTAGAAGATTATCATATATATCGATTTTGTATCTTACAAATCATTTTATGGAGGAAGAAAACAAAATGCTTGAAAACATTTTTAAGAAGTCTGTTCCGACAATCAATAACTTCTAATTTTTTTAACTGGACAGCTTCAGGAATTAAATGTTATTTTATAACTAGTAATTTACAAAAAGGAAAATAATGATGAATAAATAATGAATAAAACAGTGATAATAGATATCTTTTGAGAAAAAAGAAGAGTCTGAATACTTATTAATGTTTATTTTAAAAAATATAAAATCACATACCCGTGTTCCAATAAAAGGTTCTCTTGTGCCACGTTAATCTTACATGCCATAGGTTTGCCCCTCCTCGTCTGGTATATATCGGTCTTGAATTTTAAGTCAGATTTCTAGATATGAACTCTCAGGCAAAGTGCAAACAAAAGCACACCAACAATTCAAGGCGATAACTTTCAAGTATGTTCTTCGTTATGCACGCCCTAATTTTAACAGAAGCTGCCATTGAGTAAGATGATAAGAAGAGATACTGCAAACGATACGATATTGATTACTTGATTTTCATGTTGCCTCTGGAAGTCACCCAGTTTCCAGTGGGCGCCTTCCAAATACCACTAGAGTTTGACATAGGGTACTCAACCTCTTCCGTCCGGTATTGTTGGCGTATCTCATTTGAAGAATGAAGTGTGAAATGTATGGATACTATAGAACAGACAATAGATGTATAGAATTTGTTATTAATTCCATTTTATAAAATGTTATATCTTAATGTGATTGGTCAGCTGTTTCCAGTGGGTGACTCAATTCTAAGCATGGTTCCAGAGACACATATTCGCATATCATCCCTATTTGATATCCTCGCACGAAATATGTTTAAGTTATACATTTTGCTGAAAAATATTATCCACAACTCCTGCCATAAAGCTTCCTCTGTTGTGTGTTATAAAGCTGTTATGCCCTTTACCTAGATTCGAATACCTAATAAGTAAAAGAAATTGAGCGAGTGAGTAAATCATATAGAAACAAAAAAAGCACTTGGAGAGCGCTTACCTCAGTTAACACTATACACTAGCTAAAAAAAATTAATCAAAATCATATGTATCATAAAGAAAAAAAAAGTTTACAAATATGAAGTTATCTCCCTTAAGATGTAGCTCTAGTCCTTTTTATCAATAGTCCCATCTTGAAAACTTTTTCTAGGAGAATAAAAATATATCTCAATGGAAAAACTCCTGGATCAACCAAAACGTAATCAATTCCTTTGTAGTCGAGGGCCCATCCTTCCACGAATTGTCATTGATATCCATTTAGAACATTTGGAGATATTGTGTGGGCAAACAGACAGGCACATGTGAAAATATATACCTCTTTTAATTTCGTTGATTGATGTAGATTATCAGTCTTGAACCAATTTACTGATATTACGAGCCGAAATGTTGATGCAAACAACAACAAAAATATGCCGAGAGGATGATGTCGTTGGGTGATTGCCTGTGAAACGTGAGTTTATAAATATTTGAGAGAAATCTGTTGACATTCCAGGCTTTGAGGTAACAGCGCGTAGTCTATCAACTCAAACCAGATTTCTCGCTTTTCTTTTCATTCAAAGTCGTCATATATATTTCTTTTCATTGACCTCTGCTATGCTAAACTCATTTATCAAAGTTACTCGTTCCCGCTGTATATAGCTTACAACAGCGACTGATTTGGTAACGAGCTTCAATTTTGTTTTCTATTTTCTACATTATTATTTCCAATTGTTGCTTTCATCGCAACACATACACGAACAAAGTTCAAAAGTACAGTGTGGCATAAATAATGATTCTTCCGGGCCATTGTTTTTTGTGTTTGTGTCTGTGTTTCTGTGTGTGTGTGTTTTTTTTGTGCTTCGTGTCTTTCACGTGTTGGTTATGACAAATTAAAAACATACAACAAAGAGTGGTCCGGAAGAATCAAAATGCTCAGTTTATTTTGTGCCACCCTGGCCGCTGTGTTATAGAAATCTCCTCATATTGCAACATGGTTCTTATTTTTAGTTTCATCTTCAATTAAAATTTATTGTAATGTATCTGGATTTCATTACGTCGTCCGAGACATTGGCAATAATTCAGCCAAATTGAAAATTGCCCAGACATGTTTGCATAAAATCGATATTGAATGTGATTGGTGGAATAATAGCAGAAGTGTGGGCAGCTGGTTTTCTTAGATTGTCTTACGAAAGGACTTCATTGGTTCACCGAAAAAGACATTTGAATGAAATATTGGGTCTTAATTAGCACTACATTACAAACGACTAAAACTAACACCTTTCTCCTATTTGGAAAGTTTTCCAAAAGAAATCCTCAGATGAGCATGGAAATATCAGAAAACGTCAACAAAAACTGTTCTAAAACTGTCAACTTATGTTTCTTCAGTTTTTAAGTTGGCCTTCTCCCTATGTATGTATCATGAGTACAGGCACAACAACAGAAGTAGACGGCTGAAATTTAAGTATTTACTCATTGGGCCGAGAAAAAAAAACTTTTCTCGAAAATTCTCCCCCCATATATATTCTTAGTAGGTATCAATTTACAATGTAAATGTATGCTACATTTGTCCTTTAATTTGGTGTCCATCAGCATATACGTTTGTTTAGCTTTTTAAATTTGGACATTTTTTAGTGATCATTGTCCAATAGAAGCAGGAGCAGTAATTCATTGATTGATCACCCCTTTTTTCTAATGATATGAAGACGTTGGTTAGAAAATGGTTTCTACCGATTGACTAACCAGACCTGTATTTTAGACTGTTATTGATTTCTGTATAACAATCTGTTTGTCATTTATACCCCATGTAGTTTAAACAAGATCTATTCCTAAGTTTCTGCTCATCTATCTGGTCATGTCTACATAGACGGTGCACAGATGCAGGTATTAATTTGATCAAGAAGAGCATTTGATGTCATTTATGTACAGATCTTTCTCTTCTCTTGGTTCTATTTATCAAGTAATATATCAATCAATCAATCGACACAGACACATACTTAGTCATGCATTTATATATGTATATATATATATATATATATATATATAGCGAGAGGGGCAAAGAAAGGGAGAAAAAGACGATGGTTTGGGGGAAATGAAAGTGCAAAATTGAAACCTCATAGATAAAAAGAAATGATAAAAAATGCAGTTTTTATTTCATGGTGGAGTGATTTGGAGAGGCGTGTAAAATATCCTGCAAAGCACGGAAAACGCTGGCTGAGTTGGCAGAAGAGCAGATTGATCAATGTGTTCGAATTCCCCGAACGTTTGGATAGCTCCACACACACACACACACAGACGTGCCTAAAGCATACCTACTCAAGCCGAGGGGTGAAAATAAAAAGCTTAGTGGAAAATAAATTTTTGAGACTTTTAACGAGTGGGTTTTATTTACTATGTAACTACATTACCGGAATGCATACTTACTTTTCGCACACGCACACGCACACACACACACACACATTTATATATATTTAATCAGCATAATCCAGGATGTTTTTTATCATCTATTTGAACCTACTCATATGCAAAGAGGTTTGATAGTACTTTTTGAATTTCTTTGTGAGCAGTATTTTTAGGCAATAGCCGAATGGTTAGAACTTCAGAAAATAGAATTAGCAGTTAAAAATGCATCACGAAGAGTTTTTCTTATCTTTTCTTTCTTATTCAATTTTATATTCTTTGAAACAGTTTAACCTTGTAACCTCATGGAAATGAGTCACTTTGGGAACATCCAAAATCAGCGGGTCACAATCTGCCTACAACACATATTTTGAAGTTTGGATTTTACAAAAATAAGTTCAATTTCTTTTGGGTCAGCGTTTGCACTCTCAGAAAACATTTTTTTTTTCTTTCTATGTTTTTCCATCTGGGATTTATTTTCTCCAAAACTTTTAGAGTTGGATACAAGAAATCCAAGTACATGTATATTTTGAATCAGTGTTACCAGAGGGAGATTTTCCGATCATTTATTTGAATCTACTCAGATGTGTAATCAGGGGCTGTAATTCTTAATTCCAAAGTCATGGTGGCTCAATAGCCGCGTGGTCTAAGCAGTGGAAATAAGAATTGGTTGAACAAATTTAAATTTCGATAGAGCAAGATTTTTATCTTTCAATTTCATATGCTTTCTAAGTATTTGTCTATTGAACCTCACGATAAAGTAATTTTTCAGGTTTTACAAGGGTGTCCATCTACCTTAATGTAGATATAATGCTACCTGAACCATTACTTTAGGCATATCCGAAATCAGCTGGTCACAATTTGTCTACAGCACACATTTAAAGGTTTATTTTTACAAAAATAAATTCGGCGATCTCTTTGTTCGTGCTATCAGGAAAGAAGAAGGTCGAAAAATATTTCTTCTTTGTGCATTTCTCATCTAAGATTTTCTCAAAAATTTTAGATCTATGGAATCAAACTATACGTATATTTTTGAATTAGCAACTTCTGGGGAAGTTTTTGTCATCATTTATTTGAGCGTACCCACGTGAAGGGGCTTTTGAAAACTTCTTTTGGGCACTACTACGTCGGTTCACGCTCAAACTCCGACAGGTTATTTTTCCCTTTCAATTATGCAATTCGGAACTATTTGTCCTTCAAACCACACGGAATTAGTCAGTTTCGATAACATATGTTTTA
This sequence comes from Thysanoteuthis rhombus, assembly GCA_963457665.1. Lineage (NCBI taxonomy): Eukaryota > Metazoa > Mollusca > Cephalopoda > Oegopsida > Thysanoteuthidae > Thysanoteuthis > Thysanoteuthis major. Next base: position 21,009,259 of record OY735239.1, read on the forward strand.
CAGGTTTCATACGGGGTTCTATTTACAATGTAGAGAAAATCCTAAAGTCTCTTTCCATTTGTCATTAGAAAACTCCAAAAGTGATTTCTTTTCCTCTCAGCACTGATCCAATTATCATATTTTTTCAAGTTCATGCGTTTTAATTTATCATAGCCTCAAACTTCTGGAAATTTATAGACTGAATTCTATTCATAACATAGCTTTAATGCTAAACGGCAACCATCTAATTTCCATCTGTTAAAGGCAATCATGGATTTGAATTTCTCTTTCTCTCAGTGCTTATGCCAATTAGTCCGATGTTGTGCATTGGTCTGCATGGGTCTACCTTTGTCAACTGATGAGAAATCAAATTGGAAGAACAAAAGCACAATCTGCTGGATACAATTTACCTACAACACTCATATCAAGGCTGAATTTCATGAGAACTAAACGGTTGATTTCTTTGCAGTCTATGTGCGCGCTCACACAATAAAACTAATTGTAAGAAAAAAAAAGAAAAAAAGAAATGGCAGAGAGCAGAAATATATCAGAGTTTAGAAACGCAGTAAACACAATCAGTGGATCGATTTTAAAACCCAGCAGAGGAAATTTTTACTTTTTTTCTTTCAATTGCATTTGCTTTTAATTTATTAGACCTTCAAATCAAAGTTGCCCAGTGGTCATTGCTGAAGGCTGAATGACAATAAGTCTCCTCAGGTCTTTGGCCAACATCTCCTCTCTCCCTCACCTACCACACCAGTGCTCTGGTTCTCATCTCCGTTTCAATTTTTTTCCTCTCTTAGGCCACTGCTAACATTTAGTGTCGCAGACCTTACATTTCAAGTACTTTCTGCGGTTCCTAGCAATGCTGTGGTCTGTACAGTCTCAATCCTTCCCTTTATCCTGAGCACCTCCGATCTCACCCTCAGTGTCTTTGGGACAGTTCTTAGTGCACCTATTATTACTAGTACTACCATGACTTTCATGTTTTACATCTTCAGTTCTCTTGCCAGATCTTGGTATTTTTCCCGTTTTTCACTCTCCTTCCTCTTTACTCTATGGTCTGCAGGCACGGCTACGTCTAACATTTGGTAGGTTTTCCTCTTCTAGTCTACGATTACTAGGTCAAGTCTACTTGCCTAGATGAGGTGGTTTGCTATTATTATTATTATTATTATTATTATTATTATTATTATTATTATTATTATTATTATTATTATTATCTTTTCTCTTTTATTATTGTTTTTAACATCAAATTATTATCATTATTATTATTAATTAAAAGCTTGACACAGACACGCGCATGCACACACACATACACATATATATGTATACATATGTGTATGTGTGAGTTAATACATCGCTTAAATTTCTTACTGCCCGTCCAGTTCTGCGTAGGGCAGAGGTAAAATGCCAGCCTCTTGGTCTGAAGCGAATGTTTCAACCCTACCTCGTGGTACTGGATGGGATAATGGATAGTCTATAGCCACACTGAAGGGTTATAATACAGCGAGATAGCTGTCTGAGGATAGCTCAATTATTAATTATATATATATATATATATATATATAATGTGAAGTTTTTTCACTGGGCGGCTTCATTTCCAGCGTTTCCTCTTGATGCTTGAGTCAACTAATTTTGGAAGCAAATTATCTGAACAGACATTGCGTACTTGAAAAGAATATATATTCGTGTCGTAATAAACGAAACCTATGTGGTGAATTTATCGATTTGCGATATGTGAAATGGAAGCGATAAGTACCTGACGTAGCGTTATTCACTCCACCTGCGTTTTACTTCGAAAATAAAAGTTGAAATGGTTTCTGACGTTGGATCCGTGGCTTTTCATAAACAATAAATATAAGGTCACCCTGCTATTGATGAGTATTCACACACAACTCAATATTTTTCCTCATTGCATTTTTGGTCCACATCCGTTGTAAATTGGACATTCGAAAGTTGAGTTCTGTTCAACGTTACAAAATACTTAGAGATTTAGTCGGGTGCTGCCAATTTCCATTCAAATGCCTCTCTCGGTTGCATTCGCTTATGAACGACGTTTAGTAACCCATAAATATTTGGATATAAATCAATTACGTCGGAATAATTTAGATATAATTAGAGTTGAACATTGCTTCAATTATTAAACAACTATGTACAACTTTAAATCAACACCTTTTTGTGATTAACCCACGGATGACTTCGGATGGACTGAAACATTACTTTCCAAAAGTTTATGAACAAGAATTTTTCTATTAAACATCTGTAACATTGAATGAACGACACATGTCAGATATAAACTAATTCTCGAATCGATCAGTAATTTTCTTTAAGTACGTAGTTTTATAAAATATGAACGTATGTTTCTTACTCATTTGAGCAACTTGACCAAATGGTCGGACCAGCTTCAGTGATCAAAAAAAGTATTCGTATTTAATTGATTCATCATGATGTATGAAAATAAAACACTTAGTTAAAGCTTAATGGTTGAATCTGTGCATTGTTTTACTTGATCAAACTCTGTAATCATTTGAAGAAAGACGAAAAACTCCTGTCTGAAAAGAAATATTCAATCAAAGATGAGCAAAATGCTGAAACAGAAATACAAGACCTTTTTTCTTACTTTCTCCAAATTGAACTGTCCATCAAAAAGGTCACTAAAACTGTCAACAGAGGTTTCTTCAGTTTTTATATTGATCTGGCTGGCTCCCTTGTTGTGTTTATATCGTGTGCACAGGTTGCACCAAATGAGATAAAACCGAAACATTTACTTTCATCATCTCTAAAAAAACGTTTTTTCAAAAGATTTCAATTAGCAAGTTCAATTAGCAATGTAAGTTTATGCTAAATTGATCCCTTACGCCAGTATTTTTTGAAAATTCAGACGTTTTCAGAGATAATCACCCAACAAAAAGCATTCATTAACCCTTTTACGAACTTTTTAATTGATAAGACAGCATGCTGCCAGAAGACACTTGTCACATGACTGTTTCTATTGAGTGACTACCTAGACTTCTCTGATTTCTTTCGTTTTTCAATTTTGCATCCTTCTTATTCTTTCTTTTCTTTGCTTTCTCTTTTCTCTTAATTTTCCCTCTTTTCATATAACATAAATATTTCATACATCAATTTTCCCAACTTCTTTCTGAAATAATAAAAACAAAAAAAATTGACTGGCCAATTTTCTCAGTCTGACTGTTTTCGATAAAATGGATAAATTATCCAGAAAAAATTACTGAGTAATTTGCAGAGAAAGTTTGATTGATTCTGGAAAGGATCTAATTACGTTAGTTTCAGACAATTAATTTAGTTCAATTGTATGCTTTATATAAGAATATAATAACTTTCCTCGCCAACTGCAGACGGAGAATATTTGGTAGATCAGCTTCTTTTTCAGTATTGATTACAATCAAAAGCAACGTAGTGCGACAAATTAGACACAATATTCTATTAATATAAGAACTATTGTTTCAAATTGCATTGATTTGAGGGAATCGGATCATCTCTCTCAAGAAAAAAGTTGTTGGGGCAATGACTTCAATGGAAAGCCTGTTTCCTCAAATTCGGGTACATCTCCATTTGTATTGTTTTGACTTCACTCAGAAAAGATCGGTCAAATCATATCATAGACATGCAAACAGGAGAAATTTCTACCCCCCCCCTGCACACGCACACACACACAAAAAAATGGGCAAAACTGTAAAATTACGGTCAAAGCGATTCCTTTGCCCTCTTAACGGAAAACTTCGTACACACCAATGAATCGGATTATTTACAATTTTTTGCGATATATATTCTGAGACCATCGACTCTAAACAGTTTGGTCCCAGGCTTCCAAACAAAAGTGGGTGTATTTCAAATGTATGAATGTTTGTGTGTATCATCGTTCTCTACTTATAACCTCATCAAGGGTGTAGCAGAATAAGTAATAATAATAATGATAAGTAGTAAAACCCACTTCTAGCTTAAGCTTTATTATGCTCACGATACTAAGTATCCCTTTATTGTCACTCATCGAAATACTCACCAGACTTGACATTGTTTAACTACGGTTATCCTGTGAGAACCGATGCATCCAACGTGGGTTGGCCGTAACTATTCAGGTCGGGAGAAACGCTTCAATCATAGACCCTGTGTTGAGTGCTTAGCGGAGAGATATTGAGTACCATTTTGAAAGATTTTGCATGATTCGTTGGTGGACTGAAGAATAGCTTACCGAATCAGAGGTGATCTCTGTGTCACTGAGTCACGGTGATCGGTAAAGAGAGCTTAAATCTGATTATTTACGAACTTTTCTATGCCTCAAATATTCTAGAGTCATCGACTCCAGAAATTTTCTTTCACGGGCTTTCAAACGAGCGTGAAGGCGCATTTCTCATATTCATTCAAACATTTATTGCCGGCCATTGGCTATAACAGAAAGCTAAGTATGAATTCAATGCATTCTATGAACGACTTTATTCATCCGCCTTCAACGAAAAACTTGCCCGTATCAATGACACATAGCAGTAATGAGAAAAGCAAATGGACATTTCAAGTTATATCGATCTCACCATTTTTATGTCCATTTCCTTTTCTCAGTCTATATGCATTTTTATAACTTTAGATGTGCTTGCATCTCTAGCATAGATTGCCGTCACTCATTGACATACCGAAAACCTTGTTTCGTTCCTTGCTCTACATTGCCAATTTTGATCTTCATGGTGTCATCTAGATGTTAGAAATTGATATTTAGATGACTTTTGAAAGTGATACCTAGTTTGTATCAATAAAATTAGTGGTATTTTTAATGAATCAAGTAACATTTTAATGAAATGAATGTTGGGAATTAGAATCGCTTCTATTTTATTTACAATATATAATATGCTTCGTAGATTTCATTCATATGTCTTGAGAATCTTGATGTTTCTGGGTATTTAAATTTTTGACTTAATTACAGCTTCAGGAGCAGACCTTACCGAGCCAGTAGCCAATATTAGTCTAGATAAAAGCTGGAAATTAGAACACTTATTTTCCAAGTCAGCAAATCCTATGATTCTGTAATATCGCATTCAGGTCTTTCAAATTCTAACAGAAGATCTTCATGAATCTACAGTACCCACATGGTATCTGGCTGTATTATATCTATCCATCTATTGGAGACCGGAAAAATATGTCACTTAAACCGTCAACGTATTTTTTCTGTTTTCACTCCTTACTAATAAGAAAAAAGTTTCTTTTCACCTCCCTCAATAGGGTTTTAGTAAGGCTCCAATGTGGAATTTACATTTATTTTAAATTGTTCTTTCACGCTTTCTTCTAGGGAATTCAGGCGTTTTTAGCGGTCACTGCCCAACAAAATGCGAGTAAAGTAAGATCAACACTTTTCCAATACTTCTCCTTTCTATCTATCTATCTATCTATCTATCTATCTATCTATACAGTTCCAAAGAAAAGCCATTGTGATTTGAATGGCTTCGTTGAAGTCACAAGCAGCTCCCGAAAAAACAAAACAAAAGCTACATGCAAGAAGACTGGAAAAAGAAATGCAAGGATTTGAAGGATTTTAATTTAATAAATATGTAAAGGTTGATCGAAGATTTCCATCAGATATAGAGAAACATCTTGTATCTAAATCCAAGGCAGCCAAAGCTACAAAGGCCCGTTCTTCACCAGCTCAAGTCACCGACTGGACGTTGGGATACCCTATCTCTTCCCTGCTCTTAACTTGCGTCAATAATTCTTTATTTGAAGTCAACCAATGAAAAGAGAGTTATCCACAAGCTTTCTGTTAACTAAGTGAACCATACTACTTTGTAAGAAACTGTGAATGGTCAACCTATCCAGCAACTAATTCCTGCTAAAAATAATGACCCATTTTTGAACATCCCAACACGCGTGCATAACTCAAATTCCAGTTTAGACGAACGGTCTTTGTTCGAATGTTCCAACACGTATATTTTATAAAGTTTATCTATCTCAGGATGTTCATATTTATCTTTCTCAGACTGTTCATATGTATGTATGTATGTGCGTCAAACTGTATCAGACTATCTATCTGTTACAGTTTATATCAATCTATATCTACATCTTTCTCACTCTCTCTCTCTTTCTCTCTCTCTCTCTCTCTCTATATATATATATATATATATATATATAACTTGATGGTTAAATTACCCGATTACCTCGTTGACTGAACTAGTAATTTTCAATCTGCAAATTCTAATTTTGTATTCCAGGAAGGTAATGAGGTCATTCACGATGGCAATTCACTGAAGAATTATTTGAACCCAAGTGGATTATGGTTATGAATTGACGTGTGAACCTACCAGACAGCAATCCGATTAAAAACTTGTAGGGCATCCTCTCAAGATGAGTCTATGAGCAAAGAGGGCAGTTTGAAAAGAGGAACAGCTTGATTTCTTTCTTACAACATTGCTGGGATGAAATGTTGTTAAGGATATTCTTTTAATGACATCTTTTTCAGGTAAGTAAAAACGAATAATAGAATAGAAACTTCATGCAACCAATGTCTTTTGGCAGCACATTGTGTTGGTTGTGATCTGTTGAACAATAAAAGTTACTTCTCTTGTCATTTGTTGGGTAATGATCGTTATAAAAGTCCGAATTTTCGAAACAGAAGCATAAACAAAACTATTGAGTGGCTACACGGACGCTCTGGACGTTCACTTTTCAAAATGTGCTTACAACCATGAGCCTCTAACTGATTTTGAAATATAATTCCCTATCCATTTGTTTGCAAACGTGGGATACGCTCCCTGACCAATATTTGAAATTTACTCTTTTTGTGGAGTTTCTTAAAATTATTTCCTCCACTTTAGACTTCACTTGAAAACTATTGGAAGTTCGTTCCTCACTGGAGGAATAATACGCTGCTTTTTTCCGCTGAGGAAGTGTCTATTTATTGAACTCCCCCCTCTCTCTCTCTCTCTCTCTCTCTCTCTCTCTCTATATATATATATATATATATATATATATATAATCAATGCTCCTCTATTCAGGGTTGAGCACTCTTTAAGTGAGGTAACTCATCCACTGTAAGCTTATGCAATGCTCTTCCATAGGAATTGAACACTGGATGAGGGATTTCTGTGCAATTCAAAATATATCGCTTAAATTCAGCCTGTCCAGTTCCGTAGTCCAGAGGTAGGATATCGGCCTACGGGTCTGAAGTGAAGGTTTCAATTCTACCTCGCGGTATTGGATTGGATAATAGAAAGTCTATAGCCACACTGAAGAGATTTTATACATCTAAACAGTGGATGACATAATTATATACATACGGATCTCAAAATCCAAAACATTTCTTGACGTGATGAGGAATAATTGGTCAAATATTCTGTCCTCTAGCTCCATTGATGCGGACTATGCGCATGATACATACATAGTCAGCCAGCTGGAACAACTTGAAAACTAGCAAATCAACGTCGACAGCTTTTGTTAATCGGATATTAAAATATGTGATGTGTGGCCTGAATCATCGGTCAGTTATTTTCTTGGGTTGAAATCTATTTAGAAGACAATGAGAGATAGGTTTGCAGAAGAAACAGAGGAATTTCTGTTTTGATCATTTACTTGAAAAATTGGATTTGTCAAAGTCAAGTTGAAGTTGCTGTCATCTTTACCCCATCGTAGTGAGAACAATCTTCACTTAATTAAGGGGAGAAAATGGTTCACTGTTTTTCGATCTTGCTTCATTGAACCAAACCAATATGTACAGTTCACCTATCTAAGAATTGACTAAACCTGACGTTGTGTAACTTTGCTTGCTCGCAGCCAGGCTAATCAAGACAGATCATTGGAGTAGGGTGAGAGGGTTTTTGCTTTTGTTATTGATTGTAGTGTTGAGATCACTCTTTCTTAGGAGGATTAATGGGGTCAACACATTAGGTTCTGCACATGATCCCCGGCAGCTTACGACACCTGTGTTCCTAGAGAATTACTCATCTAGGTACTAACAAGGCGTAACGTTACTTTTCTCTTATGTCCAACGCGATTTGTTCGTAACTATGTTTTGTACAATACTGAAAAAACAAAAACAAAAACAAAAACAATAAATCATATGGAGTGCCGTGTCTCTCACAATTATAGTATCAGTAACGTCCATCAACTGGGTCTACTGTTTTTAAGTGGCATCAGTCATCATCGGCAGTCAGCAGATACCTGTACGACCAAGGAGGATAGAGCCGTGTCTGTCACAGTTAGGTTGGCTTAGAGGCCCCTATTTTAACATATAAGACTCGAACGTGAGGAATATAAAGCAATCATAATGAAAAAAAATGGAAGAAGGAAATTAACATAAACCGTTGGCTACAAATAAAATAACTTGAAAAAAAAAATCCCATCGTGTGCTGTCGGTCTTCATACGTAAATATACCACTTTTCTGCTCTAAATTGTTCGTGAAAGTGAAAACACTCGACAAAATGCTTGTTGGTGACATTATATTAATGTTTTTCTTACCAATAACTGTCATATTCTTTTAAAATAAAGAGATCAACTGTACGAGTATATAATTTAGATTTCATGTTGGAACATAAATCACATTTTAAAAAACAAACTGAATGTCTGCCAACCCCTGCTGTCATTCAAAACTGAATGAAAATCAGTTCACATATACTTACGATGCAAGCAAGGTAACTGTAAAGAAATTTAATCACTTCTTCCGTTGTCCATTGCTCAACCGTCCACAAATTGTTATTGAAACTCATAGAGAACTTTAGAAGGTATTGTGTGGTCTGAATAGTCATCGATTATGTAAGAGAAGAAAAGGTTCCAGGATGTAGCACAAATTTGATTATTTCTTCTGTGCCCACCATCCATCTATTCTCTTCATTGATTTTCATTGAAATTTATGGAGATATTGTATATACAAACAGACTGACGGACAGACAGATGGATAGACTGACAGATACGAGGGAATATGTGTACCTCTTACCACTTCGTCAATCGTCAAGTAAACAAATCGAACGTTACCTATTGTCGTAGAGGCTAGTTAGATGAGTATTTGGGCACAATGCTTCATTCATACACCATCAATTTCTTTGCCTTTTTTAAGCATCTAAAAGCAGGCCTATTAACCTCAACCGATGGTATAAATATGTGTGTGCATGTGTGTGTGTATATACATGTGTGTGTGTGCATGATCATCATCAGCCATCACAAGTTCAATACTTGACAAACGCCTTTCCCATCCCCATCCATGACGACCACGATTGCACTGATCATTGCCATGTCTCATCGACAAACCTTTCTATCTGATCCCTCTATCGTGTCTGGCCTTTTCCCACTGCGTTCACTATTCCATGTACACAAATCAGTAACTTTACCTTCATCTGCTGTCATATCTTTTTGCTAAATAGCCAGCCCAATCTCCTTTTTTGTTGCATAACTATAAGTGTTATATCCTTCACCTTCACGCTAGTCCTCCCGCTGATCCATATTGATCTTTTGTCTCTTAGAGTTATCCATAGAACTGCTCTTCCCATGGCTCTCCTACAGTCATAAATGGTATTATGCGTTCATTATATACTTTACGCTTTCAGCACATTTACAAACTGTTGTTCAATATGTTTCTATTTGGACCAAATGATTTCAAGCCGATTGTCATGCATCGTTCTATTTCACTTACATGGCTTTTCTTCAACTTTATTACATTTCCTGGATGAATTAGACTTGGAGACGCGCAGGACAAAGACAAGGGCATTCTCCAAAGATAAAGCACCCCCACCAACCATGAGAATATAGGGCAAGGCTCTGGATATATATATATATATATATATATATATATATATATATATATATATATATATAGAGAGAGAGAGAGAGAGAGAGAGAGAGAGAGAGAAAAGATGTATGTGGTTTGGATCAAAAACTTTTTTCTTTACCCGGCCGTTAATTACATTTTGATCTGAAAATTTTACAAAGCTATTAACGGAGAAGCTTTGAATATATTGAAAGAAAGGAGGAGTTGAAACTAGAATATTTGAATTATCGATGCTCCTTCCATATATATATATATATATATATATATATATATATATATATATATATATATATATATATATAATAAGATGTCGATTCGCTTGCCTGATGAGGGCAGAAACATAAATTTGTTTTTGTAACGAATCTACATCCTATTATGTATTTTTTGCTCTACTCTAAAACAACTTGACTTTCGTAGTATCAAGTTGTATCAGATGTTGCTTTATCTTATACTATATTGTTAACCATATGTATTGTGAATATGTATATATATTGAACGAAAAGGTCTAGTTTAGCATTATAGTTGCATCGTAAATATATCCCATTCAATTTTTTCAAGTTTTTTCATTGAGTGTGCATGCCAAATCTGGTTGGGCTTCGCTCATGTTCAAGTGGTTTCTATAGCATGACAGACAAACAGATGTTGTAACACAATTCACACATATATACAATGTGTGTTTATATTTGCCTGTGCGTGAGATAGATAGAGATAGATAGATAGAGATAGATAGATAGATAGATAGAGAGAGAGAGAGAGAGAGAGAGAGAGTGTCATGTGAGCGAGCAAACAAGCTATTTTTGTAGCTCCAGATTTCATCTTAAATAAGATCCATTTTCCTCTGATAAGTCCGGATGAGGAGACGTGAGAATGAGTAGATAATAACAGAAAATCGCACACACACACACACACACACACACACACACCTTATATATGTGTATATATTCGCTTTATATACAGACAGATGCATAATTGTGATATTTCTATGTTTTCTTCTCACGCAGCTTTAGAATCCCGTCTGCAAACACGAACCTTTTGTTTTCCATCTTCGTACGTGTATTGCTGTGTCTAATCAGAGATCTGTCATGTTTATTCATGAAAATATAAGCTTCTCTGAAAAACAGAATCACGGTTCAATGTTCGACAAAATCTTGTTCTAAGTTGAACAATGCCGCACATATTCAACTCTATCTTGACGCATGCGCAAAAGAATTGGGATCATTTCCCAACAGCCTTTTAAAGCTTTTGTTTATTCAACATATCACGCTGAACTAATACTAGGTTAACCCATTAACTGCAGCAGATTGCAAGATACAAGCCCTTGTCCTTTACAAGTCGTCTGTTGTATGAAACTTTGACTCACAGATAGAAATGATTTGCCATCAATTATCATTAGACGAAAATCTTACTGCGTTAGCTGTAGAGCTGCAATGACGGAAATTTCCTTTGTCCGAAATTAATGTGTGTAGTCCGTGTGTAGTGTTTGTGGATTAAAGCAAGAGATCATTGTACTGTTTTTCCAAACATTTTTCTTTTAGTGTACATGGTTTTCCTTCATGTTAGTCACTATCTGTAGCGTAAAATCAATTTATGTTCGTTAAGTATATCTTGATCATTTTGGCATTGTGCCCAACTGCGACACAATTAGGAAATATTTACTTTTTTTCTTTTTGCTGTATTTTGATTATTCTGACGAGAAGTGATAACCGTTTGCTCACATACTTCGCAAAATTTACTGTCTATCTGTAAGTTCACAATTTTTTTTTCATCCATTATAAGTTGGAAACAACCTCTCACGTATCATGGGTGCTAACCGAGGTATTGCTGTCATTGGTAGGATAAACAGTATCCTCAGCAAACCTATCGGTAACCTGTTTCTGTTCTTCCTTCTTGATAACGCGTACCACTTGATCACATGTCAATTGTGTATACATTAACCAGTGTCTGTTCAAAGGAATAAAAGAAAATTTCTTTAGAAATTTGATATTCAAATAGATATATCCAGTCCAGGCCAGAAGACGAAAGTTCATTATTTTGAACAATCCGTTTTATATGGTGATGTTTTCGTCAATCCTTGCTCTATCAGGTGGTATAATACGAAAAATTCCAGTCCGTCTCTAATACTTTCTGTTTTGCCATTGTATACAATGCAACTTTCTACTGCCTGCAAAGCCCTCTTTTTTTTCGTTATAGTTAAAGAGGAAAAGCAAATATCGCGGCGAGAGATCATAGCCAATCAGAACACTAGATTCCACACAGAGCCAGCCGCTCGGGTAATCAGCGATCACATGACAACAACATGAAAAAAAATGATTATCTCACTTAAATTACTTTTATAACGATCTGTTTGCAGCATGCAGCAGCATCCAACCAGAAAAAATCATCGATCTTTTAATGAAAATAAGCTACGAATTAGCCCTGATTATTGTTTGATCCTTATTGTATTATCTTTTTACCAGAAAGCAAAATGGCGTGGTTGATTAGGTATGGATAAATCATAGAACTATATATTTTAGAATAAATGTATTCATTGAATGAAAAAAAAAAACCTTGAATAAAAATTAACCACAAAAAAGTATCGACAAAAAAGTATAGACATTTTTTTGTGCCGAAAACTTTTTTTTTTTCGCTTCCAGATTCACGGAAGTCTTCAACATCATAAAGTACTGAAGTATATGTATTTACATACTCAAGATATTAAAAACTACGTCTCATAAAACAGAAAGAGCAGGTCACAAATTACTTCTGGAAATACCTTCAGTAAGAATTTTGTGAAAAAAATGTTGGTTTCTTTCGGGTTTGCGTCCACTGAAAAAAGTCTGTCTTTGAGGACTGTCTCAAAAACTATTGGTTTTAGATTCATTAAATCATACATATATATTTTGGTATCAGCACATTCTAAGTTTTTTTTAACCCTTTATTTGTATCTACACATATGTAAGGGAGTGGATGGGGGTCGATGCCTTTAAAAAAAATTGAGGCACTTTTTGTTGACTTCAAAATCATGGTTGCTTGATGGCCGAGAGTTTAGAGTATTGCCAAACGTGATTGGTAGACCAAGCTCAAACCCCCAATGAGAAAGTTTTTTTTCTTTCAATCTATTTGACACTCGAAATCGAATATGTCAGTTTTGATGGAAAGAAAATAAAAGTTTCATCGGTGACACTATTCACAATGTAGTTATAATGCTAAGCTGGGCCAACACTCAACTTTGTCAAATTTTATGCTCGCCAGGGTTCAATAATGATGTAAAGGAAAGGTAGCGTAGTTTAATGAGAGCATGGAAAGAGGTGGGTAGAAAGGAAAGTTAGGTATCGTAATGAGAAAGTAGAAAAGAGGAGGATAGAAGGGAAAGAAATATATTATCATAGCAGGTAGGAAATTTCCAGACAAGGAAATCATTAACCTTTCCAAACACAGGCATTCAATCGAACCCTACACTTTTCTTATATTCTGTCCATTCCTATATTCCTCTGAATGTTACGATTTCGATAGTGACATGAGGGAAAAGCTAAGTGGTTCGATTGGAGGGGTGGAAAAAAAGAAGGTAGAAAAGAAAGATTGTTAGTTTAATAAAAGGGTAGAAAGAACAGGGACAAAAAAAAAGAAACTTAGATAGTCTGATATGAGCATAGGAAGGGAATGGATAAAAAAGTAGGTAGTTTACTGTAGGTGGAGGGAAATATTTGCATATGACGCTTATTTGTTTATTTAAACGCTTGGTTGGGATATGGGATAAAAAATTTCAAGAAAAGAATAGAACGTGAAACAATGGATAAACTTGATTGCCACCGATTCAGATAGTTGTTACTTATGCTGCTGCTGTCATCATCATCATCATCATCGTCACTGTTATTATTATTATTATTATTATTATTATTATTATTATTATTATTATTATTTCTTTTGATGTTTAGTAATATTCATTGTACAATGAGTTTCAACGAGAAACTTAGGGCAGGCAACGATGTTATGAGTTTGTAGTCGCTGGCAGTTTTTTTTCTCATAAATAAACAAAAAGGGAGTCAATACGAGGGGATTCACAAGAAACAGAATAAAGTTTGGTGGACCTGTAATTTTTAAGTACCTCGTTTCTCAGCTTTTGGGTAGGAGGTAAGCGGTGTCATTGCTAAACTGCGTAGTTGCTTCATGTAGGGCAATCATGATGTTGGACAGAAATTTTGTTAAATCTACATGGGCAGATGAGAGTGGGTTCAGCAAGAAATTTGGGATTTTTTCCATTCCTGGCGATTTCTATTCGTGTGCCTGCCGTAGAGCATCATGGACTTCTTCCACTGTTATAACGTTCTATTCCTGTAAGATTTACATTCCATTCTTTCATCTTCTCTTCTAAGCCTCTCTACATTTGAGTTGAACATTTCATCATTGCTCCAAATGTTTGCCCAGAATTTCCTTACCTAATCTATTGAAGGGGGTTCTTCAATCTCCACAGGGTGTCTGTCCATCTCTATGTAGAATCTTTTGGTGTCTGAATGTTTGTACAGAACACCAGGTTTTGGTGCTAAATTTTAATTACTGTTGTTTACACCAAATGCCTTGTGGATATCGCTAGAGATAGCTACTGCAAGTCTCCTAAAATCTTCAAGAGATTTCCATGTATACATCCAGTGACTCCAACCGGCCATGTCGTTGTCTGGACAATACCAACTCTGCCTCGAATTTATAATTCAGCCAATCTTGCTTCGAGTGTTTTGATACCGTCCCAAGCGCGCTAACTATTATAGGTACAACCTAAACCCTATTTTCTACGCCTCTAGGTCACGGTTCAATTATTGAAACCGTCAACCAAAACTACCAGCTCCTTCAGTTTTTAAGTGAGACTGGCTGCCTGGTTGGCTATCGAATTATGAGTTACGTATACGGACTGCATCAATGTAGCCAACAGACCGAAAACATTAACTACTTACTAAATTTAGACAAAAAAACTTTTAAAACTCCCCAATATATTTTTAATGAGGGTTCTATTTGAAAAGTAAATTCATGTTAAATTGGTCTGGCAGCGTTCACGAATATTTTTTATTTGAAAATTCGAACTTTTTATTGATCATGGCCGAACAAAAGGCATAGAAGTAAATCATTCATTGATCACTATTTAAGAAAAAAATTGATTGCTCCTCCAGACAAAGGACAATGGTCACGTGACAGTTTCTATTAAATAATTAACCAGATGTGTTTTTTTTTCTCAATTTTTGTTTGTTTTTACTCGCACCCTGTCACCCACTGTCTCCCTTTTAAGGTAAAATGGCCTTGTATCGATTGAAATCCTACGATCATTGATTTGCCAGCAGCTGAGAAGTTTCTGTTGGGTCGTTCTTCACCCAAAACCCACCCACCTACCTATATATACGTTCAATACACACACACACGCACACAAATATATATATATATATATATATATATATATATATATATATATAAATATATATATATATATGTATATATATGTATATATATATGTATATATTTATATATATATATATATATATATATATATATATATATATATATATATATATATATATATAATGCCAATCAGGAATTCTATCAATCGATTATGGAATCTTGCGAACACAAACATATGTTTAAAATACTTCATGTCTTTGGGAAAAAAAAGGGAAAAAAGGAGGAAAGAAGGATTTCTTGCAATTTTTTGTTTTTGCTACGGAGAATAACTTTGAGCGTTCTTGAATGATAATCCAAGATTATGTAGAGCTGAATTCGGATCCAAACTCAAGAATGGTAAATGGAACAATAAAGAAAGAAAACTTCGTTGCTAAGAATATGGAATGATGAATTATTCAAACATCTTCTGCTTTTGAGTTTTTGATCCGCTGATATTAGGAAACTCCAAACAAAACTATCACCAAAATCGCCAAATTTGATTTTATCCACTTTTTCAAGTCGGTTTGACTGGTTAGCTATGTATGCATGCAAATATTGACTCCTTACTATGTAAACAAAAAAAATTTTTTCAATTTTAAAAAATTACGACCCAAATGTATTTTTAGTATGGGGTTCGATTTACAATGCCATTTTATGCTAAAATTGTTCTTATTTTGTGCTTGTTTATTGAAACTCAGAACCTTCTTGTGATCCAACAAAACATGAGAGAAATAACGTATTCATTGGTCACCTTTTTAAATTGAGCATACCCAGTATGGCATTCCGCTACTTGATGTTTGTCACATGACGATTCCCACGAAGCGACTTAGCATACCTATTTCAGTTTTCATTACACATGCAGGATTTTTTAGACTGTTTTTGTGTGGTGTACTACTCCTTGTAATTATCGAAAAGACACGGTGGTGCATTTATCTCTGACACATTTGTAACCATTCAAACAGTTTGGGCATAATTCATCTCTTTGGAAGGAGTAATGTTAGGAATAGCACTGCAAGATAGAAAAATACTTAAAAAAATACCAAATGGCAGATCAAAATTTAAAAAAATAGATAATTAGCATAAAAAATGAAGATGGGTTAGACACTTGGTTAGAAATAATGATAACAGATGGTACAACGGTTTAAAAGATTGGTGTCGTAAAGAAGGCAAATGTAGAAAGAAGACCAGATATAGTATGGAGAGATGAGGGAAAGGCCTTTGTCCAGCGTAGACATAATGGCTGCTGCTGCTGCTGCTGATGCTGATGATGATGATTCTTCCTGTAGAGAGGGCAAACATCACTGCAGTCGTGTCCTCTTTTGATCAAGGGACATTGCATGGGTTTATGGAAAATATACTGTTCTGCTGTCAGAGATGCATGAATTCACACTGGGCCCATTTGTCTTATTCTTTATCTCTCAGAAAACTACACAAGAATCAAAGCGTCTATGTTAGAGAAAGATCACTGATTCGTCTGCCACCTACTCATGTATCCTATATAATAGCGATCTCTTTTATAAACATTTTATGACTCTTATAAATGTGTCATCCGTAAATGCCCAACCTCTGTCGTAGAAACAGCCTTCAAAATTGTGACATAATTCAGTGATAAAACAGGTCATATTGGTCATTGAAAAGAAACGGAAAACGACCAATATCTCTTGGCAGCATGTCGTGTTGTGGGGTAATCAATTGAATGAATTGGGAATAGGTTGATCAATGAATAAGTCACCTCCCTCACCTTTTCTTGAAAAGTGATCACAAAAAGTCTGAATTTTCATAAAACCATTGTGAACACTACAGGACTGATAT
Organism: Thysanoteuthis rhombus; assembly: GCA_963457665.1. NCBI lineage: Eukaryota > Metazoa > Mollusca > Cephalopoda > Oegopsida > Thysanoteuthidae > Thysanoteuthis > Thysanoteuthis major. Next base: position 21,026,214 of record OY735239.1, read on the forward strand.
TAACAATTCAATTGAGTATAAACTCACTTTGTGAATTAGTAAGGTAAAAGTAAAGAGCCATGTCTCATAAAAGACAATACCCAATTGAGTATGAGGGCCAGTGTCATTCAATCTTAAACTTTTGGTTTTTGCATTGCAGTCTAAAAGTGGGAACGATTTTTTTTTATTACTACTTCAGAGATTTGTAAATGAGAGAGATGATTCCCGGCAAAGATGTTTTAGATTAAAAGTGGGAGAGAATAAGTTGTTGTGGTACCGTTTTACATATGTCCCCATAGGAAAGCAGCACATTAAAATGAAAACCAACATTGTAAACAACACAAAAACCTCGAAAAAGAAAACAATATCCGAATTGAAATATTGTTGGAACATTTATCAATAGTGTTATTACTATATCAGAGAAGTAGTTGATCTGTGGGCTATTTCAAGTTTTTGAACAAAACACTCAATTCTCATGCGTCACATTATGACATATCCTCAAGTCTTTTCTTGGCACCTTTCAAATCTGATAAAAGGTGTTCGTAAATGGGAGAAACCGAAGAGCCTATGCTTTGAACTGTCTTTTAGCTGATTAGCATTAACTGTTGCTCTCCACAGGTAATAAACAGAACTTTATCGTGACTCACAACGTGAATCCCTCGAGATCAAAAGGAAAATTATGACCGGTAAAAAATAAGATAGCGTGATGATTTCGGAAAGTTCAGTATGTATTTCCACTGTAACGCCCACGAACAAAAAAAACAAAGAACGGTCGGGCCTTGGGGAAGGCCTGTGTCAACCAACGGACTTCAAAAGACTGATTGATGATCGATAAAGCAGCGGTCACAAGATAAAAAAAATCCATAGCACGACTTTTCATTGAACGACATTTAATCGAAAATACAAAATACATACACTGATAAACACGACAGACACACATATATGCACATGCCCACATGTGTGTACCTTGTATATATATATATATATATATATATATATATATATATATATATATATATGTGTGTGTGTGTGTGTATGTGTGTGTGTATATGTGTGTTTGTGTGTTTGTTTGCCTATGTATGTTTGTAGTATGTGCAATTATGTTTATTTGTGGCAAGCACGTGTGTATGTGTATGTGTGTATGCATTTATTTTGCATCGTCGACAGAACTTTGATGAAAAGTTGTACCAAATGATTTACCTTTTTTTCAAACTAAACAATTTCCGGAGATACCATACATTACGTGAGCGCTGTTCATATCATCAATGTTCCAGACAGCCTTTGTTGTGTTGCTCTTCCGTATATGATTCATTTGATATTCATTCCAACATTTAAAAAGGATAACATAGCATATACGATATACCAGATAAAACAAAAGTTGATGTTCACTGTGCTATGCTTCGTATCCTAAATGATACATTAATTGGTTGGTCCTACATTTGAAGTTATCAAATGCTGCGTTCATCGATTACTTTAGTCCAATGGTAGAATTCTCGTCTCTGGTTCAATTAGATCCACCACCGAGTCATACCATACACTTTTAAAATGATGATCAATGTCTTTTTGTTAAACACTCAGCAAAAAGACTAGGATTGAGGAATTACTCTCGAAAGCTATCGACTGTGGCTAAATCATATTGGATTCAGCGATTTTCGTAAATCAGCTAAATTTAAAAACGCTCAGCCTGGCCAGTATAATTCCCTTTATGTTATGCACCCAGCGTGCACACACACACATTTCGCAACCAGTGTACAAGTAATGTGCACACAAAGACTTCAAATTATGTAGCTTACGAAGTTTTTTAAAGGAGATATTGATTCAATATGTCGAAGTCAAAGGTGCGCTCATTCTTTTGTCACAGGGAAATATTTGCACAACATATGATTTCTGTACACATTGACTACAAATGTAAGAGGAAACAATGCTGGTCAGTACTTAGATAGGTAAACTTTGGAGAATAATATGTGCCGTAATTAGAACAACGTTTAGACAGGCCTGGTAAAATGGAAGTGGGCCACACTAACAAATGCTTGCGACAATCTCGATGAAGGTATAAACGAAAAGCTATGATAAATGTGTGTATACTTCTCTTGACAACTTTAAATCCGTTGAAAGTGTTTGAAAATGGAGAAAATGGAAGGCTTCACTTTTTGATCTGATTTCTTCCCGATTTGTATCGAATATTGCTCTCCACGTGGCATGGTCAGAATTTTATTGAGACTCACAACGTGGATCCCTAGAGATCCAAATAAAAAATGTGACAAAAAATTAGATATCTTGATGATTTGCACAAGTCCAGAATGTATTGGCAATTTAAATCCCACGAACGAAAAAACCTGGATGACCTTGAGAACAAACCTGGATCCAAAAACGGAATTCAAAAAACTGATTGATGATTGATGGAGCGGTGCACCAGGTACATAGGAAAAATATTTTCTCTCATCAAACAGTTTCTAGTAGACATTAGGGAAACGAAGTGGACATCACCAATATTATAGACAGCTTTTGTTGTATTGCTGCTGGTGATATGATTGATCAAAGTATTCATTCCCATGCGTAAAAAAGCTAACGTAGAGTAAATGACAAACAAGGAAAAAAAGAAACTGATATATTGACATTTACTGTGATTTACTTGGTTGCCTAAATAGTGCTTCGATTCATCATCAGTATTTCAGAGTCCGTCGTTGGACATAATCCCTCTTCAAGATTCGTCAGACTGCTCTATCATGGGCGTCGCGTATGCAATATCTTATGAACTTGTCTAGTTCATCACGTCATCTCGATTTTTGCTGGCTACAATTTCGCATATGATTTTTAGGGATCCACGTTGTAAATTGCGATGCCCATTGGTTGTCTACCATTCATACAACGTGACCATCCCGTTGGCATTGGCGTTTGATAATGGATTCTATGATATTTCTGACTCATGGATTTCCCAAAATATATTGTGCTGTCTTGTGATCTCTCCTCGATATGCTGCTTATGATTGTTTCCCAAGCATGTTACATGGTTGTCAGTTTGAGGATCAATATTTCGATTATGTTTCATGTTTTAGCTCCATAGGTGATTATCGTGGGAATGTGTTGGCTGTAAACATTTTCTTTGAACGTTGGGATTTTTGTTTGGTACGCTTGCAAATCTCGAGTCAATCTTTATTTGATTTCTTCTTCTTTCATGATTCGTTGTCGTACGTAGATGCAATGGTCTACCTCCACCCGTTCTGCGATTTCGATTTTCATCGTGGCGTCTTTATTTGTTGTACTTGAAATTTGTTTTGACAATATGCTTGAAACGTAAATAATTCTACCCAAGCATAATACCTGCTATGACGCTCGGATGCGAAACCTAAAAACGTACGGAACAACACAGAGAGGGAAATGGAAAGAGCGATATTAGGAATAATTGTGGGTGATAGTTAAATATCAACATGGATCCAAGAGGGGACTAAGGTGAAGGATATCATGCAGGTAGGTAAGCAACAAGAAATGGAGGTGGACAAGGTACGTAGTGAGTAGAAGAAATAATAGATGGAGCAGTCGATGCCTGTTGGGCAGTAAATGCAGTAGGAAAAGACTAGACTCTGAGAAATGGAATAGAAAGTTTGCCGGTGAGACAAAGCAGTGGCTAGCGCAACCACAGTCGTCGTGGAAAGAGATAGAAAGGGCATTGTCAAACATTATAATTGCAACTGCTGCTGATATATATATGGGGAGGATTTATGTATGCTTATTAACAGTATATTTCTGATGGTTTTGTGGGTATTCTTTGCAAGTTTATATACATTTGAAATCACTGGCATTCAAATATTCGTTGGATTCTCAAAACATAATTACGTCTGTATGTTAAGGTATATTAGCCGTGTATGCATTTATGCATGTGTCAGTGTAATGGGGGCATTCAATCATGACAAAGAAGGAAGAACTTTGGAAATTACCAGCAGATCAGGATGCCCGATTTAACCCACTTGCAGATGTGAACACCACTGTTCGAGAATCTGTGAGTGGGAGTATTTGGTTAAGTACAGGGAATGGTTGCTTCAGACAACTCCTATATTTTCTTCCAGATACTACAGTGCTCAAGATCCCAACCCCTTGGTATATCGTTAGCATAACAATGGGTATTTTTCTTGTGTGTATGCATATTTACACACATATAAGAAAAATCTAGATTGGAACATATTGAGAAAGTAGTAAATAATATAAAGGTGCTAAGATATAAAGACAGATAAAATGGAAAGGAATAAATGGACACACCTTATGTCAAAGGGAGAAAGAGAGTCAATAAGAGAAGGCAATACTTAAAGAGGAAAATTAAGTAAAAGAGAGAAATACAGAATAAGTTCAAAGAGATAGAAGGAGAGAAAGTAGATGAAATTGAAATAAATAAGAGGAATATGAGTTAGGCAAAAAGTGAATTGCGGGGACATATTTAGAAGCTTTTTTGTTGTTGGTTGCTTCTGGCAAAAACAAAACGTAGAAAGATCATCAGAGTGACAGATATATAAGTAAATCGATTGACTCTTCATAGATACAAAGAGATTGAAATAGACATGTGGGTTACATGAATAGATATGGGTACAAACTTGATATACACAGACATGCGCACACATACATGTGTGTATATGTGTGTTTATGTGTGCCTATATGCGTGATTGATGCAAAAGTGTTCAGCCTTTTTCGACGAAATGTTTTTCATTCAGTCATCAAAGTATTTTACATTGGCTCCGTTGACCTCACACTACTTTTCGGGTAAACTTTGGTGTATTTCCTCCATAAAAGAACTTTCAAAATTTTCTTTGGATATTTCGAAGTTATTGGAACAGCTAAGCAGGTCATTAATTGCACAAAGCAAAACAAATGACAGTGTGAAGATGACAGGCCTAGATAATACCCTGAATTCCAACTTCATGATTTTTTCCTGTAGTGTACTTGCATGAGGCAAAATCAGCATAGTACAACAAGATCACGTTGAATTACGTCCATTGTCCATCTAGCCTTCAACCAACCGTTCTGGCGAAGTTTTGTTCAACGAAATGGCCTCCCAACAAAAATATCTGACACTTCATACAATTTATGAAGGAATAAAACTGTCACTGTGAGTGCTGCATAGAAATCGTTTTCGCTGGATTGAGTAGACAAACACCAAACTTTTTATTCAAATGGCCGAAGAGAAAATCCTGCAAAGAGTCAAGTGACTACTTTGAACGTTTGGTCTCCTAGGCTTTTGTACTTTATGGCTCTAATCGATTGGTCAGTTCCAAGCTCATCCTTCTAGGGGATTGTTCCTTTATTTTTCGTACATTTTTGCTTATCACCTTTAAATTCTTCTTTTTTTTTTTTCATCTAATCAATTCTGTTGTTGCTTTTTCTTTACTCCATTTTATACCCTTCCTTTTTTCCTTCTTTCTCTCTTCCTTTTTTCCTCAGTTCTCTTTTGTTTTTGTCATCCCTCTCTATTCGTTCTTACCTTCTTCTTTTTTAATTTCTTTAATCTTTCCTGAAGTCAAATTTCTTTGATCATTTGCATTCACACTCGTTTTTTTAATTCCAATTTTTCAGGCCAATAAAAAGCGAGAAAAGTAATTTATCCATTGATTATCCCCAACACAGCATGCTGCCAAAAACGATGATTATGTGGCGCTTTCCATTGAGTGACCAACTAGGCCTATTTCTCTCTTCTTTTTATCATTAATTTTTTGCTTTTTCCTTTTTTCAATATTTTCTTCTGAAAAAAATCTCCCTCGTTTCTAACCTCAGATCTATTGATACGTTTGCTCTTTCTTTCTTTTTCCCCTCCTTCTTCTTTTCTTTCTTTCTCTTTCGTCTTTTTATTATCCTATTTTGCCACATCTTTCTCCTTCGTGTTTTGTTATAATAATTTCCTCTTCCCTTCCTCAACTGGAATTTATTGATACGTTTTCTTTCTATTGCTTTATTTTATTTCATATGTCCTCATCAAGCTTTTTCTTTTTTATTCCATTTGATAGAAAAATTTCTTTCTTCTTTCCTTCCCAAGCTCAAATTTGTTGATGCATTTTCTCAATCTTTCTTTTATATCTTCTTTCTTTATTCATTTCCGATGATTTCTTTTTTTTACAGCTGTAATTTCTTTCTTTTATTTCACCATTTAATCCTTCAGCCTCCTCTTGCCTCCTTCTTTGATCTTTCTTCTCAGTTTTTTGACCTCAATTTATATTTCCCTCTTTTCTTTCTCCATTTTCTTCACATTTTTCCTCCCCTTTTTTCTTTCTCTTCTTCTTTGTTTTTTGTTTTATTTCAACTCTATATTTCTACCTTTCTTTTTGCTTCGACTTGTTTTTACCACTGTTATATATAGATAGACTCAGAAATGTCTTGATCGATTATGTAACACTCTACTATTGGACAGTCCGTCAAAAAATACTGAGTATTTCGGCACCATTTTCGTTACGACCGCTTCTCGTACGATAACCCGAGTTAAGCACTGCTGTGCCGGGTCAGTATCTAGATGCGTGACTGTCTTAGAACACTTGGTACCGTAAGCAACTGGGAATCACGTAGGAAGCCTCCATGACGATCCCATGAATCCTCTAAATGGAAGAGACCGACCTCAAAAATATGTTCCGTTTGACAGTCCTTCTGAAAATATTGATTATGTCGGTACCCTTCTGAATGTTTATATTGAGTGTTTTGGCTTGAAGTATCTGATCTTAATTGCATCAACGTTTTTATTGTGCATCTTGATCATTACTGTGAATTTATCATTGGAGTACACTTTAAAACGCAATTTTTGTTCCAGGGTAATGAGAGTCATTTCCTAATTGTGTATGTGTCAAAAAGAAAAAAATGTCAAGGATAAAGACTTTGGGGTACAGATCACAGCCTATTTTGCCGTGATTCTTTTGCATAGTCTCAACCAGATCAGCTCAGTTTTTGACCTTGTAATTGCTTTGAAAGCCCCGACCCACTGAGACAAGGCTGTTGCAGACTGCTACTTCTTTGAGAGTTTGCTGAAAAATTCCTTACATATCCTCTATCTGTAGACTGACGAAGACACTGGCTTCTGACAATAGGCTCAAACGTTACTCCGTGGCAGCATCTACTAAGGTTTGCAAGGCCTACAATTCACATTTCAGGATCAAGACAAATTCTGGGCACCTCATATCACCTACAATACAAATTGGTTTATAATGAGTACAACTGCTAAGTCATGAAAGCTTTTAAAATAATGGCATTTGTGATCGGTCTTAAAGGTGGTTTTATTGAAGTTCCCTGCTATTTTTAGCTTGGAGGCAACAAGAATGCATATGTGTGACTGATTTTTGCCTGAATTCTATGTGGGGACACACAATGTCACATGGGGGCCACTTGTAGACCTCTGCACATAAGATAAGGCCTTGTGGAACAATTTGTAACAACCATTTTTTATACTTTTCAAACATTATCAGTAAGAAAATAGTGTTTATCATCCTGGAATAAAGATCTTTTTGAATCATTGCACGATTGCGTAATATTTGAGCGATGATTTCCGTCTGCCATTATACACCAATAGTTTGTTATTGTCTAAGCTCTATTTGATCTTGGCCGTATAACAAATCTATGATTGAATTTCTCAATATGAGATCAAAATGCTGGAAAATTGGGGTCAGAGAGTAAGCCTATCTTTGCACCCGGACAATTTCCAATTTACAGTTTTTTCCTGCACCAGTGATCGCCGAAATTTTGTATGAGTAACAATTGATCATGTTTCAGCGCTCAAGTTCCCTGCTCTCTTTGGTTCGGAGATAACAAGAACACGAAGGTACGACTTCGGTTTTCAAAACAAAATTATCGTTGATCACATAATTTCTGCTGATTGGCTCTTCTTTTAGGGTGAATTTCGATAGTAAAACGGGCAGTGAGTTGACAGTGTTTTACTTATTATTTCTGTCTAGCTGAATACCAATCCTAAAGTTGATTTTTTTTATAGATGTCTACTTAAAAACAATCAAAATAAAAAACACCAATTTTCATGGCTATAGTTCTAGGCATCTTCGAGTCATGCGATGAATGAGACAGACATTTGATAAATTATAATGAAATGACACTGACTCTTCCTGCTTATACTTCGTTATGTTATTTGTCCAGGAATACTGTAACCGGACCACACCACTAATCAAATCCACACTATTTAATGCATTGTTGCATTTATGATTAATCCCCTATAATTAATAAAACGGTCGTTTTTTTACAACATGGATACCAGCATTATCAATAATTACAAAAAAAGCAACAAAAAAAAAAACAAACCATGTACTTACTTTCCAGTCTAGTTGCTTTCTATAATTTATTACATTCAATTCAATGTTTTTCATATTTCAACGGAACCTGAAGAGACAAAGGAGAGGCCACAGACAAAAGTTTTCATTTTTCTTTGTTTTGTTATAAAACATCTGTTGAGATTTCCTTCCAACAAATGGAGTAGATTTTTTCTTGAAAAAACTTTTTTTCGTGTAGATGAAGTTCAGGAATGAATAGAGGTAAGTATTTTAGGAAGCAATGAATTATAGCAAAGACAGAAATGACGATGATGATGATGATGATGATGATGATACTAAGAAGCAGGCTGGCTGCTAGAGGGTTAAACTCCAATCCTACTCTTATTCTGATTACATCGTCATCATTTCTTTTATTACGACTGCTAGTACAGGTTAAACAGGTGAATCTGACATCTAGACAGCGGTGCGGCGCCAAACTTTGTTTACTCTGAAGTCGATTTTTCTGGTGACACAGTCCTGTTAATTTCATTTATTCAACTGTGCAGAAGATGGTGTAAATACTAAAATATCACCATAAGATACTGACTACACTTTAAAAGGGAAGGGATACTGGAGAATTTAGACTAGGGAGCATCTGTGGAGAATTTGTGTGAATACTAAGGGGTCAGGTCGTCTATAGTATATGATCTAGAGAAACAGAAGCAGTGCATTTTAAAGTTCTTCATATCTCTTATATCATCTCTGATACGGTCAGGATGAACCCTTGCATAGACCATGGCCTCGTCTAGGGTTTTGTGATTCATCTTTTCCTCTTGTATCTATACTGGATCTTCCATTGGTAAACAACTGTCCTGTGGAGGTTTTTGTTTATCAGAAGTTGTATGCATACTTATGTATTTTGCATTGTTTTAAATGCAGCAATGTTGTATGAGGGTGATAGTGGACTTGCTTAAGGTGTTCCAGTCTATCGCCACTCTGATAGAGAAAAAAGTTTTCCTGTGATCAACAGCCAAATTCAGTGTGTAGATTACGTGGATGATCAAGATTAGGTGTGAAGAGACTCTTTATAGCATTACTTTGTTGGGACATACGCTGTAGTAGCCCTTTGAGAAGAAGGTGGATTCCTGATAATATGTCTTCAGCATGCTCTCCTTTTGGGAAATTCTAGGGTTTCTAGACCGAACTAGTATAGTTTTTAACTGTAACAGATGATGAAGACCAGGCTAACAATTTGTAGCGCTAAGCTGGACTTTTTCCACAACATCACTGTTATATTCATGTTGTGATCATCAAATACATGTGGCAAATCCTAGGTTTCGTATCACCAGAGCTTTGTAAAGTACTGTGAATATATATTTGTCTAGGAGTTCAAATGTGCAACGTACGAATCCTATTGTCTTATTTGCATTGTTGACCTCAGTGAATGTAAAGTAAGTAATCTATGTTTCGAGGATAAGTTATGTAGGGTTTTTATGAAAAATTCAACGATTAAACTATTTTTTGATAATTTACTTTAAAAAGTCAAGAAACATAGAGTTTAAGTTTCAGGTGTAAGTTGTATAAATTGTGATAAAAGTTTTAAAAGTGAAATTCCCGAACATTAATCTACTCACAAAAGTTGAGATACGTAAAATGTAAGTTTTAGAAGTAAGTTATAGATTAAGGCTTTAAAAACAAAATCACGAACAAACAATTACATTTAAACTGGGAAAGTTAAAAGGCTACGAATTCTAGTTACAGGTCAAGAATATGTTTATTTCGAAGGCAAGTTTAAAAGCATTCGCGCGCAAATATTCAATCTTATTTTTAGATGAATAAATAAGTTGCTATGTTCACTCAGTCAATATGAGAGTGTTATAACTTTGTCTTCTCTTCAGGTATTGTAAACTTCAAAGTAACATTAATATAAAGATATACATAAATATGTTTTTCAAAGTAATAAGATATTTTTTTATTATCTAAAAACATTTCTGAATTTTCCATCCATTTTTTTAAAAGTGTGGAATAATTATTTAGAAACATTAATCCAAATTCTCCATTTATTTATTCACGAAACAGACCCTCTGCCGAACGATTGCCAAATCTTATTTTTGTCCCCATATGTTATTTTTAATTCGTAGCCTTTTTTTGTGATTTTAAAGATCTTGGTAAATTATACATCTCGGTGAACTGTATCTCTATGAATTATACATCTCAATAAATATCGGTGATATACTGTCGGTAATATGTTGGTGAATTGTTGTCGGTATATCTATCCGATCTAGTGTTGTCTGACATTCAAGCAATATGACTGGCCCATTGCCATTTGAGTTTTCTAATGTTTCTACTATGATGTCTCTGGTCTCTGTCTGTTTTCTAATACAGGTTCTTGTTATATTGATCGTTGTGTCGTTATTTGGTGCGCATAACATCTGTTTTACTGCCTGTAAAGACCAAATGGTTTGCTTTCTTCATTCACTTTCTCTTCTACAGATATTTTGAGAGAAAACTGAAACCGGAGTTATTATTGCATCGCACTAGTTCCTCGATAAGATTCCTGATTCAACACTATTATCAAATATTTAAGGGATGCACTAATGCATCTGCTAGTTCTTCTTATGAACGGGGCTGTATTTTCAGTTGTCCAGGAGACTTATTTGAGACACTTCCGATTCATAAATGCCGAATGGTTTTAGCTTGTCAGTTATCATCAAGATTCCAGGATTGATTTTGAAAATTTAATTTATCAATTTTCTTGTAAAAACATAGAAATTCTGGTCATTTATTGCATCTGCTGTTTTTTTTTCATCAGTATTCGTTGAAAACAAATGGGGCTCTTTTTATTGTCAATTGTTATTTTTCTTTTCTGTGATCCGGCATTTTCTGGCTAAGTCCCAAACTTTCCAGATCAAAGAGGTTTGATCTGTACTTTGAATGTCATGTTCTCTTCCATTTTTTACAAATACTTTATCTCAATACTTCTAAAATTTGCATTATTCCAGCAGCATATACATCAGTTTATTACGCGGATATATTGGATTGTCGTCAAGTCCATATATCAAAAGTGTAGGGAAAATAATGATTCCTTAGAAATCGAGCCAGTCTGTAACTTGCTACAAAATTAACTTGGAAGCACTCAGGGATCGCATTATGTCTTCATGCGTTCTCTGATATTCACAGGAATCATGAACTTGCAGGATCTTCATCTTAAGATTTTAGCGAAAACATTAGTATTACTTTATCTCTCTAAAAAAATTCACAGATATATTTGGATTTCTATGAGATTATTTGAAAAAAGAAAAAATGCAGAATTCGTTTCCGCCCATTGTTTCAAATGGTGGGTAGTAGATATTTTTCAGCAAAGACAGAGTCCATTGTTACAGAGAAATACAAAAATCAAAATATTCATTATATAGGAAGGCGCAAAAGTCACTTTCCACTTAAAATCTATAATGACTTTTTTAATGAAAAGCTCGAGGAAATTTTCCTTTAGATACATTGATTTTGACCTTTTGAAATTTCGTTGATCTAATTTGGGAGTATAATATCACGCAAATGCCTTCTATTTCGAACTTTGCTAATTAACTTCACGTGGTTGCCACGTCCGCTCGATCTTTTTCCATTGGGTTTTCTTTATAAAAGGTTCACGTCAACAAGCCTGATAATACACGAGGAACTGAAGAATAATGTTCAACATAAAATAGAACTTTGGAGCCAGATGCATTACAATCTGTCATGGAACATTACTTGAAAAGGTTTCGAGACATGACGCTGAAAATGGTAGGCATTTGCTGGATGTTACATTCCACAATTATACGCCCGAATTACGTTGAATACATCTGTTCTCGTAAGAAGTTAAGCAACGTTTGGCCATAGTAGGTGACTGTCCAGTAATACTAGGCGCCGTGTAGAGCAAAAAGATGGCTCTGCAACTGTTTCAGCCCCTGTCGTCGATTTAGAGAGAAATCTTTGCCATCTAGAATAGGACCCTGTGGAGGACACATGACATTGTGCTCTCCTGAGAGCCGGCATACTCGTATCGGGTAGCAGCGATCCTCATCATATTCCACAATTAGTCCAAAGTTATTTCCAAGGTACAAAATAATATAAAAGGACATTTTCATCTTTTTATCAAAACAGTTATTTAAATGTTTTAATGGGACAGACTTCTGCACCACTGTATAAGTATATTAGTTCCTTTTTACCCCCCAAAAATGGATTGCGCAGCCTTCATTACTAATTCAATTTGTAGTGGGAGACTTCAGATGAAACCATTCCTCCGCAATGCCTTCTGAGTCTCATTCAGTCTTTTATCTCCCCTTCTCTCCATCTTCGACATTTTCCCCCCTTAATGGATATTTATTCGCTCTTATTACAGTAAGATCTTGTTTTCACGACACTCGATCTAATAGAACTATTTGGTGACACGAAAGTCCTGGAGGAGAGACATGGCCATGACGAAACATTGTTGAGCCCACAGACAGACCAGCAAGAATGAGGAGTTCAACTTCTGTCAGAAGGTCCCCTTTATTGCCACACAGTCAAGGGACTGGATGATGATGATGATGGTGGTGGTGAAAATACACCCTTTCTTGTGTCATTGAAGTATGCAAGACTTTTTTTGTTTGGTAGAGTATGTCATTCTTTTCTTCTAGTCATAAGAGAAGGAAATATCATAGCTAAGATAAGATGGCATGATGAATTATTCAAACATTTTCCATTTTTGAGGTGCTGAGTTGCAGATATTTTAATTCTCATTGCACAAGGTTACAGAGAATTTTCGAATATAGAAATAACCCGTGCATTTATAGCAGAGATTTCTCTTGGATCCTTTAAGAGCGATGGTGAATTCCGGTAAACAAGAGAAATACCAGATGCCAATGTTTGAATTTTAAACTTTGGTTTTTGCACTCTGCTTATACCCATATTGCTAGTAAGACCCACTTCCGGTTAATTGTCAGTAATATCCACTTCCAGTTTGCCAGGCCTGTTGAAGAATCCTTCTGATTACGGCATCTGATATTCCCCAATGGTCACCCCTCTACAGATCAGATACTGAAAAGGCTCGCCTTGCTAAACTTCGATGAAGTAACGAGAGCTGGTATTATTTGGCCGTAACCCTTTAGCCTCGTGGAGAGCCTCAGTCTTAGTCCTTGTGCTGAGTGTTTAACGGAGAGGCATTGAATATTGTTCTTTTTACAAAATCGGCTATGGATTTAATCACAGCCTATCTAATTGCTGACAAATACTCAACCATAGGTGAACAGTGATCGATTTCGCATTCATTACAGGTAATTAATGCACATTCTGTGTTACGCACACACAAACACACACACACACACACACTCATATATATATATATATATATATATATATATATATTATTTTTGAAGGTTGAGCTAGCTCTGCCAAAGGCTTGCCATCTTAGTGTGATTCTTCGCTTGATTTCTTCTTCTTTTGAGGATCTCATGGAGATTCGTTGTCCTAGGTAGATGTCGTGGTCTACTTTCTCGAGTTCTGTGTCCTCGATTTTTATATTAGTGTTTTATCTCCAATGTGGTTGTTGCACATGATCTTCGTCTTGCTGAATTTCATGTGTAGGCCGACTTTCTTGGTCTCTTGATTTAGTTCATCTATCATTAGTTGGAGGTCGTGTAAGTTCTCTGCGAAAAGAAACCTGGAACTTAACCAAGAGACAGACCCATAAATTGAGAACCATGCAACGTGCACATGAAAGAATAATGCTGGGCCTCACATGGAGAGACCACAAAAAAGCACAGTACATCCTAGAAAAGACAAGAGTTAGAGACATCAAAGAATCCATAAAAAATCTCAAATGGTGGTGGGCTGGCCATGTTGCAAGAATGGCAGACAATCGATGGACATCACGACTCACAACATGGATTCCCCGAGACCACATGCGCAACCGAGGCCGGCAAAATGTTAGATGGAGAGACGAGCTAGACAAGTTCAGGAAGTACTGGCTCCGTGACGCCCATGATAGAGAAGTGTGGCAAATCCTGGAGAAGGTATATGTCCAACGACGGATGCTAAAAGACTGATGATTATGATGATGATGATGATGATGATATATATATATATGAAGAGAGAGAGGGGGGCAGAGAGAGACAGTGCGCGTGATTTGTAAGTAATTTGTTTCTTCTCAGTTGGAACGCCTTCAAAAACTAGTTCAACAATTTATACATAATTATACGCGGATTTAATCTCAGGAGTAGATACCTTTAGCATTTGCCTTAAGGGAAGTCAGCGAAAGCATTCGGTTTCAAAACAACAGCAACACTGTGTTCATAGAGATAGCTTTAGGGCCATCAACCTATTGAAGGTCATGTACACACCTTAAAAAAATATACGAATATACTTTTAATCACATCGGTGTGTTGATATAGATTTAGCTCCTAGGCTATCGTCGTATTGAAGGTCATATGCGAACCATAAAAATATACAAGAATCTACCTTCAATCATGCACCAAAAGAAAGAACATATATAGATAATCTATAAAAGAAAGACAGATCACACATCAACATCCCAAACGCAGATACCCCACACACACACAAAGTGTAAAAACACTCAATCAATCCCCCCCCCCGTTGTATCACACGGGGCCATCGAAAACATGACACTACAATGATTGCCGGGAGGTTAAAGTCTCCTAGGAAATCAGTGCAAGAAAATAACCTCAGTCAGAATAAATAACCTCTCAAGATCCTCAACAAGCCATGCGCATGTGCAGAAATACACACACGATGACTGATCAAGAGGTGAGAAGAAAATAAAAGTGGAGTTTTAAAAATGGCAACAAATAAATTCGTAACCTTTTTTTACCTCTGCCAATAAAATTGGAAAGGTTTATGTATTATCCTGCATCCTCCCGCCCTTTTTTTATTCCATACTTCGGTCTGTCTTTCTACACGTTATCTCCAAAAGTTCCCAATGAACTTCAATGACATTTTATGAAAGGATGGAGCAATGGGCTATGGAACAAGAGATTAAATTCTGGGACAGATAAAAGAATTTGTTCCCGATTGAGAGATATTAGTCAATCATTAATCTCCATGAGAAAGGTTAAAAACGAACACTCAGTTAAATTTAAAATGGAAGTAACTCAATATTTGTAGACATTGCAAAAATTGCATTCTTGCCCTACGTACTATTTTATTTTCATTCAGTTTTCAAATAGTTGTACAGTATTGACAGAGGCATAGCTCTCTGGGAGCTTTCTTGTTTTGACTGTCAAATGAAATGTTATGAAACAAATTTGTTTTATCACTTCTTCACCGGAATCATATGAACTTTCACATATATGAACATATATGCAGTAAGATCCACTTCTGTCACCGAGTGGGCCACAGTGATCGGTATTTTTACGACAATGGTCACACATCTATGCGCTGACCCTGTTCGTCGTTGCTCAACTTCGGTGATCTCACCAGAGCCATCGTGTCCAAAGTGATTTGGCCGTAAACCCTTAGCCTCGGTTATAGCTCCCTCAATCCTAGTCCTTGCACTTCCCAGAGTGGCATTGAGTACCATTTTAAAAGCTGTTGGCATGATTCGGTGGCGGATTAAACAACAGCCCATTGGGACGGGCACTCAACCACTGAGACACGGTGATTGGAATTTTTACGAGAATTGTCGGAAAAAGTAGTACACAAAACAAATGATTTATCGAATAAATTGATCTTAAAATTTTTCACTTTAACCCCAAATTATTCCAACTTCTATACCTGCTGCCATCGTCATTTGGTTGTATATTTAAATAAACCTGACATTTTAGAGGAAAAAACCTTCGCTCGAAAACCTGATCTTTCCCTTTACTTGCAGATTTATACATCGTGATACGAGAGTATTTAATCTTTGCTGTGTTTGCTTTTTTAATTGAATTCCTATTTGCTCTGGGTAACGAATATCTTTTTCTGCAACATTGATTCCCGTTGTATACCAAATAATTTAAAAAAAAATCAGTTATAGACATTGAATTACACATAAGTAGGAAAGTTGATAGTTGAATTGAAAAATACGGCTATTTTTCTGGGTGATATATCTATCCATATCTCAGAATATTATCTAAATTTATAAAATAGATGGAATTCAATCTGAAACAACATTTGATTAAAACAAAAATGAGAATTACTGGTTTTAAAAAACGAATCTCATTCTGTTTAATGAAATAATCTTAACAGAATTGGTTTTATCATTTTTTCATTTAACCTCGGAACTATAAGGCCTTGTATTCCCTCTGATGTAATCACTTGGTTGTACATCCAAATAAAGATGACATTTAAGAGGAAAAAAGTTAATTTGAGAACCAGATGTTCTTCTGCTACTGGCAGATCGGCTTTGCTTCACCTCAGTATCCTCTTCAAAATATTGAATTAAGTTACTGCTCTTATATTTTCTTCTTTGTGAATGATATTGCATCATGGAAGCTATTTTTCAACTTATTTTTTATGCAATGATTATTTATTTTTATTTTTAATGTTTTAGCAGTGATGTATTGGATGATATATAATTCAACTTTCTTACCATAAGGCATAATTTGTAAAACCAAAAAAAAAAAAATTGAAAAAAAAAAAAGGTCTGATCAAACTCCCTCGGATTTGAAAAGTCTTACATCGAGAAATATGGAGAGAGAGATAGCGTTCGAAATTCAATATAATTCATTTCATATATATTATAACAACTATTTTATTCACGTTAAAACGTCTGAAGTAAAAAATAATCTTGGCATCTGAAAAAAACGAAAAATATCTTCGAAATGGTATATAGTCTTGGAACCATGTGAACCGCCATCATCATTCGGTTGTATATTGAAATAAAGATGACATTTAAGAGGAAGGAACTTTCGCTCTAGGACATGATGCTTCCACTACTGACAGATTTATACACCGTAATACGAGATCAAAAATGTATCTAGTTGAATATTTGCATTACTTGATTCATAAATCGTATTATTATTTGTTCTGGGTGATAAAAATCGTTTTCTTTAACACTGACTGCATAAGAACATCAAACAAATTTAATAAAACATCAAACATAAAACATCGGACCACATGTAAAAAGGAAAGTTGATAAAGAAATTGGAAAATACAGTTTTTTTTTTAATTGTTAGGTATTCATTCCCACCAATTTTAGATTATTATCTATATTCATAAGAGTCATAAACAATATTTGATTGAAACAAAAACAATAATTACTAGTCGTAAAAAATATAACACATTTTGTCTATTTTCTATCATATCTTCATTTAACCTTTGGACCATATGAACTTCTCTCTCTTCTAACGCCATCAATCAGTGGCATATCCAAATAGAAATGACTTTTAAGAGGATAAAACGTTTTCTCAAAAACCTGATATTTTTCAACAACTGGCAAAATATTTCTAGTCTAATATTTTCCTTACTTACTTTATTAATTGTGTTATTATTATTCATTCAAATTATGCATATAGTTTTCTGTTAGATTGACTCCAAAAATAAAAATTGGTCTTAAAAAAAGTCACATATTTTGCCTTATGGAATGTTATAAAACAGATTAAATTTAACATTTAGACTCAAAACAAAATGAATTTTTATTTATTTATATCACTTGGTCGTATATTCAAACAGAAATAACATTTAAAAGGAAAAAACATTCGAGGGAGAACGTGGCGTTTTTGTTCTACAACTGCCATTTTGATTTTGGTTCACTTTACTTTTTTGAAATTTAGTATCGAGTTACTTCCCTTATATTTCCTACCTATAAATTACATTGCATTTTGGGAAGGTAGTTTTCTGATATAATGATTATTCACTTTTATTTTGGGTGTTTTAATGGAGATTCACTAGTTTTTATATTATGATACAAAAAAGACTTGAATCTTACAACAAAAAACAAATAAAATGGTCAGACCAAACAGTTTTTGATTTGAAAAGTTTGCAACAGAAATATGAAGAAAAATAGCGTCCAAAATTCAATATGATTTATTTCCTGTATATCATAACAAGTAATTAATTCCCATTAAAACGTCTGAACCCCCCTAAAAAACAACAACATTGCATCACAAATGAAACAAAAAATAGCTTTCAAAGTGCAATATAATTTATTAGGAAAAATATGACTTGTTTGGAAACTATATGAGCTTATCTCCCTTAGAAGTATACAAAGTCGATTGTATATTCACATAAAGATGACATTCAAGAGGGAAAAAAAGGTTTGGCTCCGGAACCCAATGTTTGTTTTTAAAACTGGCAGATTCATAAATAAAAAGACAAGGCCAAAAATATATCAAGTCTTATATTTACAGTGCTTGATTTATTAGAAATCGTCAACCAAAACTGTCACTAAATCTGTCAACATAGCTTTCTTCAGTTTTTAAATTGGTCTAACTGGCTGGCTTGTAGGTTAGCTGACCAGCTTGGCTGGTTATGTATGTATCATGTGTACAGACCACGCCAATGCTAGAGGGCTATAAATTCAATTATGAAAAACACAGTTTCTTTCATTCTTGAAAATTCTCCCTTCGAGTTAGTTTATAGGGGGGGGGATTCAATTTACAATACAAGTTTATGCTAAATTGATAATTTAGAGTGTGTTTTGCGGCACTGGCGCCTGTTTCTTGATAATTCGGACTTTTTGTAATCATTTCCCAACAAAAGGCGAGATGAGTAACTCATTGATTATCCTTTTTTTCTATTCTTTTTAATTGACCATCCCAAACAAAGCATGCTTCCAAAAGACTTTGGTCACTTAACAGTTTCCATAACGTGACAGACTAGACCTGTAAATGGTATCATTATTATTTGCTCCGAATACTAGAAGTCACTTTTGTTACATTGACTCTTGTGGAAAAAAAATCCAATACAATACCGTGCATAATCGAGGCGTATACGAGAAGGAAAATTAATAAAAAAATTTGGAAAATGCAGTTATTCATTATAGGATTCAACCTCTATCATTAGGTCATTAAACATGGGGTTTTCGAATCTTCACAGAGTTTTCTGTGATATGCATTTAACTGAAACATGCATTGATATTTAAAGAAAGTACTTAATGCTTTAAAACCCATTATTACAGTTCCCAAAGGCCAGTTTCATCATCTTCAACTTCATTATTATTAGAGAGCTCTTCACCATCACCACAATTGTCCAGTTCTGAACATCTCAACGACTGAGCTCAACATTAGTAATGCACAGAGCATCGTTTCTGATACAGGAGCATCTTAATAACTGATTCGACTGATTCTAGAGCACAAGGGACGGTATACGTGTGGGATGTAATTGTGTGCTGCCATATCACATCCGAAACGAGATGGGTCTGGCGAATGTGGGTGCAGTCGATCAGCACACTTCCACTCTACCTCCTCGTAATGACATCTTAAAATGTATGATGTTGGAGATGATCATGTTGGAACAAGATTTTGGTTTTCTCTGTCGTTCTGGTGTATTTATACCAACAGAGTAGACTGCTATATAAAATTTTTGTTCCAAGTAAATAGACTTAGCAAATGAACTACTCAATTGCTCATCATCCTTCGTTAATTCTTTCAGACATCCTAGTCTTCCCAAAGAATTTAAGATTTCTTCATCTCCTTTTTTAGCCAAATAACTAATAACATAGCATCCTGAAAGAGTATAAAGGTTAATGAGATCCTCACTTTTTTTAAGCCCTAGCTGGAATACAAGATGGAGATGGGTCATTTTTCTCTTCACTACAACAACTATTAACAAATATAGTATCATTTTGAACAATATAAAAGAATAGTAATTAATCTTTTTTGTTTGTCTTTTATGCTCAACAAATTACTTTCTATGACAATTGCAAAAAACAAACAAAAAACCCAACTAGATATGGATAAAAGCCTGAATGAGTTTCCTTAGTTGTGGCCATCATAGAATAATGGCGTCCCAAAGACATAATGCTGCACATTCAACCAAAACACATGGTAATCTATGATAGTTGATCATATTAGTAATGTATCCACGGAAGCCTTTCCTTGCCTTCATTCAAAATCCCATAGGGTGACATGCACGTCCTTACTAAGTGATTTTATGAAATTTTCGTGGTAACATGTTCTCTTTTCTATGAACTAACCAGCCAAATCGCTGCCCTTTGGACAGGCTATTCGGATAGTTTAAAAAATGAATAAATATGAATTTATTCACACCAGCTTCAGAAAATTATCTATTTTGTAAAACAGATGAATTTAAATCATGAATAATATTTTATTAAAACAATCGACATTATAGTTTGAAGAAAAAAGAAGTGGGTATTCTTATATTACCTTTTAGGTTTGATCCTCAATTTCTTGTATTTAGGGAAATATCATGATCATTTTTTATCAGCCTGTTAAAGATCTGTGAACATCCCTCAAGTGTAAGGCATAGGAGGTTATGGACGATACCCTACCAAGAGTTGGTTGGGATGAAAGAGATAGTTACATACCTTGCCCAAGGGCATTAGTGCGAAGTCAACATCTCAGTCAGAGTTGGAACTCGGCTCGACGATCCTTTTCTCCACATGAAAAATGGATGATTTGACAACGAAATCATCCATACTTCATCATCATCACTACCAACACAACCACCATCATAACCATCGTCATCATCAAAATCATCATCTCAAAATAACCACCATCATCACCACCATCATTGGCATCACCACTACAACCACCATCACCATCATTAATGCCATTAATGATAATAACAATGATAATTCTTTGTTATTGAAAATGATAGACAAAATAATGTTATGATGTATCTATTGGACCAGGATTAGCATTTCAAGCTCATTTCGCGGATCATTACACTTACACTTGTCGTCTGAAATTGAATCCATTGTAAATGGTTGCTGTAAATATATTTATCAATAAATTGACTCTAAAAAAAAGAAGTAAAATGAGCATTTCACTCAAAAAAGAAAAATGGCTGACATGAGCAGCATATTGGAATTTGAAGATCCAATATCCTATTTAAAAAAAATTAATTCTGAAAACAGTTGTTGCTGGCAGTAATTTCTAAATGCCTATCATTGGCGACCTATTGGAAAATTCATGATGACAAGATATAACTATTGGGGAAAGAAGCATGCAGTTTTTATCATTCAATGATACGGATTTCAAAGATTCATTTCCGGTCCGGTCCGTTCGTCACACTATTTGAACATAAATAATTTAGAGACTAATGGAGATAGTGATATCATAAAATGCACTATTGTGAGGGAATTTTTAGCTAAGCTGTCTCACTACACGCAACTGTATTGTAATTACAAATTCATAATAGTCATGGCAGCCATCTTGAATTTTCAATGACTCGCATGTATTATCCGAATGGCAATTCCCAGGAACTATGGATGGTAAATAAATTCAATCAATCATGTCAACAATATCATATTATATCCATCGCTGACAAAGGGAATTATGGAAACAGTTGTCACTGGCAGTAATTTCTAAATGGCTGCCATTGGCGACAAATTGAAAATTCATGATGACTCGATATCCATTTTTATTTTGCTGGGTGGGGGCAGTGCCTTTGTCTATAAGTGAACCCAATCATATGCTATTATCACAACACGGGTCGCTTGAAATATCCAGCTAAGCTACCCCACTATCTGTATCATTCGTCAATAAGTAAATTTGTTTCAGGTTTTTATGCCATAATAGATTGTATACAGCTTTGTATTTCACTGGTTGTAAGTAAGAAGACAATATTTGATAAACGAACACAGAAGTGGGATTGATTTTATTGATAAAGGTTTCCCCCGCTATCCAAAAGTAGAATGTTCCTATTGAAGAAAAAAACTTTTGTATGTCAGAATGTCGCAAAGCGAATCTCAATAACCCTAAAATTATTTGGGAAGCATTTTCTAGTGTTCTAAGATCTAAAAAAAATTGTGATGATGGTATTCTAGGCTGAGTCGTCAGAAGTTGGGCTGATGGGAGGTACTGGAAACTTGGATGTTTGGGAGAGAGGAGGAGGGTGTGTCTGTGATTTGAAAAGCGGGGACGGGGCTGTATTTATGAATAGACAAGTTTGAAGAATATAGTCATATCTGAGTCTGAAATAAACTGTCACAACTATTAAAACTAGTGCAGTGCCTGTTCCAAAGATGCAAGTTCGGAAAGGGACGAACTTTATGGTATATAGCAGTTTACCATAATTGTCATATGAAATAATTTGGAATCAAATATTTGTGCGTAACCATTACTGTGACCGAAGGCAAGATCACTATTGGTCACAGAACTGGCCAATATAACTATTGGCGATAGAAGCACGCGGTTTTCATCATTCAATGAGATGGATTTCGAAGATCCACTTCCGGCCCGTTCAGTTCGTCACGCTATTTGAAAATAAATAATGAATAAACATAGAAATATGGGTGTTTCCCCAATCGATACATCATTATTTTGAGATTTATCATATGTGCGGTAAGTATTGTTGTTCATAGTAAGTCGGGGATTGTAGTGTTTTTTTCTGAAGCGATTTATTTCTGATTTTCCTGGCTCATACATCTATAGAATACGGTAGCTAGCCTCATAATAAAGACAATGTATGAAGAAAGTAGTTTTTTGCAACGATTATTGTGTAAACGAAACAGGGCTGTCAGATTGGGCTACGAGTAGTAGTTTAGATTACTTTTTAAAGGTGTCAGCTATTTTTTCTTCAACGATTAAAATATTTCGTGCCATTATTTTGCCATTAAAATATGTATGAGTTAATCTAAACAAGACCATTTAGGGGATAACTTCTTTGAAAGACAAAACTTGGTTAAAAAAACAAACAAATTAAAAGCAATTTTGTCAAACTTCTTTCGACTTTATTTTCCCCTGGTGATAAGAACAATTCTAGGATTTAGGAGAGTAAACACTCACTTTATGTTCATTATTTCACGTTAAACCAAACTGATGTATAAAATATACATTTCCTTAATGTGATTTGAAATTGCAAACAAACGATTACCAGGTGGTGCTCTAACCAACTGGGTCAATTTGACAAGTCATATTTACATGAATTTATTTATCATATTTACAATACAAAAGTTGTAGTAATCATGCTCACTTGAAATAGGAGTAGGAATCGAGTTTAACCCTGCAGGAACCAGGTGTGCTGTATTTATATTGATATGATAGAAGTTATATATACAAATTTATCGTCAAATGAAGTAAGAAAAGAAAAAAAAGAGACATTCTTTATGATCCTTTAAAGTTGAATACTATGCCAATAGGAAACCCTGATTCTTAAACTACACTTGAAAAACAAGAGCGTTTATTAGCGAGAATTTCAAGGTTATTTACATTCAGTAATTGAAGTATAGCAGAAAATCAGTTTTTTTTCCATATTATACATAAAATGATTATCATAGATGAAATAGTTTCTCTCAATTTTTGGTGTATTCAATCCACCAGACTTCCGGAACATCCGAAGAAATTTGGTAGTTTTCAGAAAAAATGTTCAGGTTTTACGAATAGGTTCTATTCATAACTAGACCCTTTTTTACGGAATGCAAGAATACATGCCAAATAGAATCGAATCAAATAGAAAATATTTCATATGTGCTCTACTTCCATCTGTACTTTCGTGAAAATGGCGGAAATTAAGTCCTTAGTTACATTATTGTAGTTACATAGTAAATAGACCCTCCATGTAATCTTGAATTTTTTTTTTCAAAAAGCAAACAAATTTCCGGCTGATTCGAAGGTCTAAGTGCCTAAACTTGAAAAGAAAAATTCTTCTAGAAGTATTTTTGGTTCGTAAAATGAGAAATTACCTAAAATTATAAACGGAATAATAATATATGGTATGATGAATGCCCTTACGCTGTCCATTGCAAGAGTCATCTATGTTTGGGTTTCACATTTCCAGATTTCTCCTCGTCTCGAAGTTCTTCGAGGTTTTTGCAACAGGCAAAAATAAACTTGAAGGCAATAAGCACCTGTGATGGTGTCACTCACTTCACCATACGAAAATGATACATATTTTTGCTAAATAAATGAGTGGAACTGAAACACTGATAAGAAAAAATAATACACATGTGCCCATGAGGGCATGGCTCTTCGAGAGCTCCCCCCATTATCGAGTGCATTGGTTACCAGCCTAGTGGCTGCAGCCCCCTGAGGGTCTGCAAAAGGATTACTGGTGGTCATTTGGCAGACCTTTCAAAAGCCTAGAGTCCTTAAGTTAATTGAGTTGGTAGACTTTTCATAAGCTAGAGAAGTTAGAGCCTAGACTACGGGAGCCTAGACCGCAGGGCTAGAGTGAGGGGGCTTTTGGGATTCTTCAGAAACATTTAGTCAGATTTGTTATCATATAATGTTAGTATAAATGCAGTTAGAGAACTTATATTGAGAAAACTTTTAGGGATCCCACTCCTTTGGTTAAAATCGTCCCATCCTTTAGCTATGCCCTCATGCAGGCGTGTAATGACAGCAAACATGGGATGATCAGAATAGAATAAACCCCATGTACCGATACCTCAAAGTAAAAACCTAAAGTACAAGAAATTGATTTAAATCACATAACATTTTTGAATTATTAGGAAACCAATGACTATAGAAACCTTGTTTACATATATTTTATTTGTGGGCTAATTTTATGCAAAATCGGCTACTCTTTAAAAATCTATCTGATACTTCATGCAAATTGCTCTGAAACATAGAAGCATTTTATCGTCCCTTTTTGTGAAGATATCCTTACTGTGATTAGCAATAAGTAACGATCAATAGATGATGTAATGAAAGAGCAAAATTCAAGGGGGACAGTTTAAAGAAAATATTAGGGAAAGCGGTTGATATTGTTGCCAGCAAGAATTCAGCATTTTTCAGGCCCTGCCAAGAGTACTGAGGTTGGAGTTGTAACTCCAAATCATGTTTAGCTTGTTTAGTGCTTGGAGAAGCAGAGAATTATTACGTTTTCGCTTAAGAGAACTAACATTTTAGCAACGCTAAGACAGGAAGAGAATCCTTGTGATTTCATTTAATCGATGATAAGAAGCTAGGGTTATCGAGATATATTTGATCTTATTAGATTTCTCGAGATCCAAACAACTTTAAATTCGACAGCGCACTGCCTTGTGTACTGAGTAACATATTTGGCGAATGTCAACCTGGTACAATAGCCATTTTCGAGTAATTGTGGTGTTCATACACACACACACATACACACATACACACGTGCACACACACACACACACACACACACGAACATACAGAAAACCTTTGTCAATCGTAGTTAGAAAATATGAAAAAAGTTAGAAATTGAATTTCAGAACTCCCTTGTCTTCATGTCCAGATAATGATTGTGTATTTCTATAAATATTCTATTCTTTTTCTCTGCCTCGGATCACACATTTGCATAGCAAAATCACTTAAAGAACGTAAATCAAATATGTTACCCAGATATTATACTGTAGTGACGAATCCGTTGACCAAGCACAACCTCGAGCAAATGAAAGAGATTTTAGTATTTCATTTAACTTTGATTTAACTTTTAATAAAAAGGAAATTAAATTAGTGAATACTAAAGAAGTTAAAATGTCTAAGTCAGTGCCTAAACGTGTCATGCAGACTCCAACAAATTATACATTTAAGAGAAAAATATTGAATTATTCTTGGTGCATGGCACACAATGGTACTCCACACTAAGCTGTGTGTATGTGTGTGTGTGTGTGTGTGTGTGTGTGTGTGTGTGTGTGTGTGTGTGTGTGCTCACACTTTTTTACAAAAACAAGCGAAGGAATGATTTTATGTTAAGGTTGCACAAAGAAATTTAGAAATGAATGTGTTTTGATCCAACCATTCGAAACAACTTTAGAAATAATAATGATGGAAATAATAATATATAAACTGATGGGTATTGCTGTTATTTATTCATTTCAGCATTACATCATATAAAGATAAAAATACTCATAAATGTGAAATATAACGAAACAACAGAGTAGCTGAAACTATAAAATAAACGCTAAACCAAATACGTCTCTTTGTGAATAACAATCATGCTTGTATAATATCAAAACATGTCAACATAGTTTTATTAGCTATGAGAGATTGGGGCTGATTACATTTGCAAACACATTCGCAGGAGACATACTTTTGTCACAGGAAAAAAAATACAGAATATTTTTGGACTCACTGACTGCTCGAAGTTTAGTGAGACCATAGGACTCATTCGCTTAGAGCGGTGGTTCTCAAACTTTACTGTACGATGACAAAGTAAGAAATATATCAGTCACATGCAGCACACCAACTGTAAAAAAGAAATAAATTTGACGTAAACATTTCAATAATCAATGAATGAAACTTATGAAACATTCAGATATACGTATTCATCATTCTTTTTTCCTTACATCTGTCGCTATGATGAATCAGATCTCAAAATCTAGTGATATTGGACACGTTCAAGGCCTGAAATACAATATGCGTTTGCTTCTTGAGAAAAATTTACGCAGTTCACTATTATGACGTGGCACACAGTTTGAGAACCGCTTTTCAAAAGAAACCCCTGAATTGTCATAATTATTCGAATAAATGAAGATGTGCATTCATTTTCGCAGTGTTGACTGGATAATTGTGAATTTTATGTTTTCCTATGCTCCGTATTTCTCTGCCTCGGGCCAAACATTCACAAAACGAAATCACTTGACTGGCACCAATGAAATATTCTAGCCAGATATCACGCTGCAATGACGAGTTCTGTGATCAATTACAGTTGCCAGTGGCGCAGAAAGTTTTCACCATTTGAAACCGTCAATCAAAACTGTCACCAAGTGGACATATAAGTATGTCTGGCTTTGTATGTATGTATGTATGTATGTATGTATGTATGCATGTATGGGAAAACTCAATTTTCCAGTTGACTCATCGACTGGAAATGTTAAAATAAATGCTCATCTTCATTGATTCAAATTATTGTGACGATTTGTTTTTCAAGGACTGCAATCATGGCGTCTTCTTTTCCTATCACTTGGCGATTTACAGAAAAACAAAACACCCCCCCACCTAAAAAACAAGATACTTGTATCTGAGATAAGTGATCCGTTGTATGTAGACGATTATGATCTGGTGTCCCACGCTGGAGATGACACACAACTTGAAACTTCCAGTTCATAAAGGTGGCTTCCTTGTACTAAATTGTCCTGTCTGTGGGAGGGCCATGGAGAGACAATAGGTGAACTGTCGAATTGCTACAAGACACGATGCCTGTCTGTGAAAAGGAATGCAGCAGGAAGGCTGAAAAGTTATGCTAGACTTCATGGAAATTATGCATCGTGTACTTACACCATGAATTCTCTTGTGTCAATTTTGTACCATACATTTTAAATCCCTGGCACGGTTGAGTGATTCTCTGGAATGGCATCATGTGATGGCCTTACTAAAAAACGATGTGAAAGTCATTCTATATATATATATATATATATATATATATATATATATATATATATATATATATATATGTGTGTGTGTGTGTGTGTGTGTGTGTGTGTGTGTGTGTGTGTGTTCGTGTGTGTCACGCGTACAGGCTGCACCAATGGAGCTAAAGAGAAGTAAATTTGTATATTTACTTGTTATGTCAGAAAACGATTTTCACCCCTCCCCCATATGATGAATTGATCACTCACTTCGTGTCTGGCAGCATTCACGCTTGTTTATGGAAAATCTACTCTTTTTAGCGATCACTGCCCTCACCCCTGAAAAAGACGAGTGAAGTAACTTATTCATTGATCAGCCCTTTCCCAAGTTTCGATCGATCATCCTCAACACGGCAACCTGCCAAGAGATGTTGGTCTCATGGCAGTTTCTATTGAGTGATTAACCAGACCTGTTTTAACTTTTGATTCAATGTAATTATATAATAGTCAACGCTAAAGAAGTTTGAAATGCTTTAGTAAGTGTTTGAACGTCTTTCCAAAGTAACACACAAATTTCCAAAACAATATCAGTTAAAGAAGAAAACAAAGTTAAAGAGAAAATATCAAATTAGTACGTTGGACACATTTCCCTAGAGCAGGGTTCCTCTAACTGGATTCCGTGGCCGCTTTTGATAAATAAATCGTTTACAGTTTAGAATGAACTATTGAATAATGCGTCCGTTGTACCAGACTTGGATTGTTGGCTTTCATGGAGAAAGCCATGCTTAATGAAGAATGAAGACTAATTTTATAAATCAAAATTACTTATGTATTGAACAACTGAAGCCACCAAAGATGGTGGAGGGGTCTACCCCCTTTTTTTGTTGATATATGCGTATGTTTAGGTGTCAGTGCGTTTGCGTGTTCTAGCACTCCCGGTCATACTGTTTTGTCTACGGACTTGAAAATTGGCATCAGTACTCCACTAGACGCCTTCTAAATCATTTTAAAAAGCTTTTTTTGACCATTTGGTCTATGTCATGGATAGAATTCATTCTGATAATATTCTTTTTTGGATTAATTTTTTTACGTGACTTCAAACTTTAACGCTACGATTGTTCAATTACTGACTGTGATGGCAAGTTTAATTAATTTCATATTCCAAATTACATAATATTTTACTCGCAGCATGTCTAGACTGTAGCCAGAGCACACTCGATGGCTGGTGCACTCTATTGCATCACGTTGGCTTTTCAACTTTACAGCTTTGATGCCTTCAGATTTTATGCTTAATAACCTTTTAGGTTCTTGAAAAAATTCGCTCAGTCCCCGGGGTTCTGCGAGTCGGAAAAGGCAGAAAAGAAAAGAAACTCTGCTCCAAAGCAGAGGTTCTCAAATTCTACTGTACGACAACCCACTCAGATTTATATTTGACTTACACAGCACACCAACCGCAAAAACTGAATGATTTAGACAAAAGCATTTCACTATTCAATGAATCAAAATTTCATCAGGCTTGCACGATATCGCTGTGTTCTTAGTACGATTAATTTGAGTTTCTACTCAAAGTGATGATTGTGATTTTGTATAAAAATCCAACCAAGTTTAATAAAATCTTCGTCATTTTGTCGATAATTCTATTCTGAGTAAATTCCCTGTTATTCCAAGTCACGACAACTGTTCTGAAAGACGTCAACACTAAAGAGAAAAAAGTTTCAGTCAATGTCTGAACATTTTTCCTTTTTTACAAATCATGCAGACTGCTATTAATTGTCAGTCAGAGAGGAAATATAAAATTATTCTTGGTGCGTGGAATGCGTCTCCCAAGACCGTAGCTTGCTATTGCATTTCGTACAGGGAGAGATACTAAGTGAGGGGGGTCTGGCATTTATTATTGGTTAGTAGAGTGGCCTGATGGTCATAAACACCGAGACGATAATCATCGAACCAGTTAATTCAACTGGGATTCGATATCGATTTTTAAGTTCACTTGACACCAATTCGTCCAATCATCAGATATCTCGAAAAAATATTTAGTCACTGACATAACACAAAGGACTATGGAGAAGAGCATTCGTTAGGGAGCATTGGAGAACGCCACTTTCCTATTACTATCTTGCCTGCTTCGGACAACAAACTAAATGCAGTTTTGCAACTATGATATAGTATCATTTTTAGATTAGCAAATTGAACAGCCAACCATATATATATATATATATATACACACACATTTATAGATAGATAGATAGATACATACATACTTACATACATACATACATACATACATACATACATACATACATACATACATACATACACACACACATTGCATTTCATGTATATGGGTATTTTGTTGGAATTCAATGCGTATAAATAAGTAAAAAGAGAAAATTCAAAAGTATAGAGAGTTACAAGCTTTTAAACTTTAAACATTCACAGCCAAATATAAGAAAAATCTTTGGCACCATGATGACGGAGGCTATCATCATAATATTAATGATAAAAAGGAATAACATTCCCCCAAGTCTTTTATTAAAGCCGATAGTTTTTGTGTTTCAGATTGAAGTCGATCATGTTCTGTAAATAACCAGAAATTAAATTAGATTGTTTTTTCTTGAAAGAAAGAATGTTTTCATTGAAATAAAAGTCAATGTATTGAAACTGATTAAATATCATAAACATTCCAATGTTTATTGTAATTACATTTGTTAGCGCCATTATTCCGGCAAATATGAAATCATATAACCTAACAATTAACCTGAAAAATATGCAATTATAAATAATAACAAGTCGTAATGATACATGATTACAGATCTAGTTTTTGTTCCAAACTGGCAAACAATAGCACTCGTATTTTTATTAAGACTTTGATGTTATTTTATCCTTAACTTGTTAAAGAATTGAATATACAGCGAGGGCAAAAGGTATCCGATACATTTCAAAAAGTTTATCTTAACATTCTTACACAATCCCAAAAGTGACATAATTTTTGTTCATAACGCTTCAATGTTCAATATTTTTTTCAATATTTAATTAAATTTTTGAATCATTGATGCAAGTTATGTCAATTTTCAAGCCATATAAGTGTATAAAAAATTACATTTTTGAAATATCTCGAGTACTTTTTGCACTCACTCGGTATATTTACAGTTTTAATTTTCGTTCTAGACCGGGTAACGATAACAATGATATTTCATTAAAAGTTGGATGTTATTGTATCTATGATTATTAAAACAGCTGAATACATTTTAGCCTCGTTTTGGGTCGTGGCAGACGAAAGAATCAGTAGAAAAGGGCGTAATTCATTTGGATGAAAGATGTTAAGTATAATTAAAGTCCTGGAATAATAAAACAAAAATTCCAGTAGCACAATACTGTTTACCATGTAATAACAATACCTGGTATTGTTGAAATCATGACTTTCCGAGACTTGTTTACTGTTTAGAAAACAGACAATATGTAGCTTAACCATTGATTTTACGATCGTTAAATTGAAGAAGCAGAGAGAATCAATTTTATCCAGTCTGTTAATCTTGACAAAGACTTTATTTGATAAATCTATAGCACGGCAGTGTGTTGTGTTTATTTTGTTTTATTTTTGTGTAAACTTAAATGTACACTGTATTGTATGAAATGGAATTTGAACCATAACAAATTTGACTTAAGTTATGTTCATAAAGATATTGACAGTAAATTCTCGCCCCTAACATTATATCACTGTCAATCGTGAAAAAATACAAGTTTCATCCAAAAATATGAGATTAATCGAAAAAATAATGTAGTTGAAATTTCCTGAGTACTTTTTAACGTACTGAATCTAACATAACCTTGGAAAAATGATCAGCTAAAAACAAATCTTCAGAAACACCTGACTCAACGGTATGCTTTTCATCGAATCAAATAAGACAATGAAAAAACGTATAAAGAAAACACGAAATAGTTGGATCCATAGTCCACGTAGGCAGTGGCTTTTTCTGCCTACTTGAACTATTACATACCTTTAGATAACCTGGTTGACTGTAACAACTAAAAAGAACCTGAAGAAACCCAGTCACAGGTTTTAGAGACTTCATTGAAGATATAAATAGTTGACTGGCTGTATTTGGGAAAGGTTCGCTTTAGAAGTCTACTCCAACTTTCATTTAGACTGAAGATGCTTATTGCAATTTTTGTATTGTATATATGATAAATAAATAATTATATATATATATATATATATATATATATATATATATATATATATATATATATATATATATATATATATATATATATATATATATATATATATATATATATATATATATATATATATATATATATATATATATATATATATATATATATATATATATATATGATTATAAATTGCGTTGTATCAAACTGAAAGTCTTATTTGAAATGATCGCCCATTATTAAGCGGTTAATGTATCATTAGCCCTACGTTAATAGAATAAACAACTAAAGAAAAAAGGATGCGGCAGGAATCGAACCTGCAATCGATAGGGTTACTGCTTCAACGTAGCGTCCCTCTAACCATTGGGTTAAATAGCCACTGGCAATGCTAATATAATATAACGCAATTTATCATCATTCTGTCGGATCATATAACCATATATATCATATATTCATTTCTTAATAACATAATTGTCACATTGAAAGGAACTAACACAGCATATATAAACCGTGAATAAATGCAGTGAGAATTTGGGGGTGAAAGCCATTTAGTCCTTTGCATTACCGCCGGCTCTTTAGCTCAATGGTAAGAGCAACGCTACGTTGAATAGGCAACCATATAAGTTGCAGGTTCGATTTCTGCAGCAGCCCTATTTTCTTTGATTGCTTACTCTATCTACGTCATCTAGGCCAAATGATACATTCACTGCGTAATAACGAGAGTATTCAAGAGTTTCAATGTAATGTAACGCAATTTATTATCATTCTGTCGGATCATATATCCATTTCTTTGTATTTGTATAGATCATTAGGATGAAATAAGATAGTTTATCTCAGCTGGTAATAAACCAACCTATCAATCAATGCTCTTCATATGCCCTGGTTGATGTGTGTGGCATGGGTTTATATATATATATATATATATATATATATATATATATATATATATATATATATATATGTATATATATATATATATATATATATATATATATATAGTGGGAACAGAACAACATCAGAAGAAGATGCTTGTTAGAAACCGTTAACCAAAACTGTCAACATCGATTTCTTTAGTGTTCTAGTTGACCAGCCAGTCAGCCAGCCAGCCAGCTGGGCTGTATCACGCATATAGGCTACACTAATGAAGCTAGAGGGTCTAAAATTCAAACATACATTCCTTATGATGTCTAGTAAAAACGATACTTTTATTTTTTCTAAAAAATGCATCAAAATGTTTTTTTAGGAGGGGTGCAGTTGGTAATTTAAGTTTTTTGCTTAATCGATCCTACAAGCCGTGTCCTTTAGTTTTTTTTCTTCAATTCAGACATTTGTAGTGATCATTGCCTACTAGAAGAGGAAAGTAACCTATCCACTGATAACCCCCATCTTCCAACTTTTTTAATTGATTACCCCAAGAACATGCTGCCAAAAGACGTTTGTTGCGTAACAGTTTCAATTGAAATTTTTCGAGTCCATTTTAATGATAGATTTTAGATATTTGACATGAAAACATGTAGCATGGAATGAAAGTTAAGCTTCTTTTCACCATCGGAAAAAAAAAACTGGGTTTATCAATCGCTATGAGTGTCTGTCTTTCCGTTGTCGATGATGTTATCCCTTTTTTCCTAATTGGATAACATCATTATTCCTCTCAATGTAATTTTGTGTATAAGCTTGTAAATAGATTCTATCTATGGGAATGGTGAGTTGTGCCGGTAAATTAACTTCAAATCAATAAAGAAGTAAATGACATATGTCCTCTTTTAGTGCCTTGTTTTTTTTTCATTATTGCTTTGTTCAATAATCAAATCTGAAAATTTGGGACCTTGAGATATGATGATTAATTTTCAATTCCATTTCCATTGTGGAATGCATCCTTCTCCTGATAGATGTTTGAATCTTGTTGAAATAAATTAGTATCCAATGTTACAAATGGAACTCCTATAGAGGAACAAATCTCTCTCGAAAAAAAAAATGCGATTCACCGTGAAAATGACATTTGTAAGAGATGTTATATAAAGCATTGCACCTCTTAATAGCAAATTAAGTCACAAAACAGAACTGACCAATAAAGCAGATTTGATTAGTCTGATGGATGGCTTCATTGATTAAAATTCAATGCACACATTGAATGTTTTATCGACACCTAATTCCTAGACGTACAACTTGTATCATTAGGCATGAATATATAATTAATGTTGAATGAAGCATATCAAAGTAATTGATCTTCAAATTTAAAATATTTCCGATAATAATAATAATCGTCAGTATGATTTCGTGAATATATCTGCACCAGTTATTTTCGATTAGTTTGTTTTAGTTGTTGATAACGATTTGTAATACATTATCTAATAAGAATATGATAAAAAGTAGTAGCTATAATGATACTACTATTACAGTAACCAAACCAAACATGGCACAGAGATATTGGGATGTAAGGTAGGTTCAAAGGTTGATTTTGACTTCTGTGAGTCGGTGAAGTTCTTTTTGCAAAGTTGGTAAAGCTGTGCGTTTAACATGGCTTCCCTCTGCTCAGTGAGTTCGAATTTCACCGAGAGAATATCCTTTATTTATGATCCACGCTGTTTACTCACTTACATTGATTAAATTGTGATCAAAGCTACTAAAAAATCCAGATGAAAGTAAATGATAAAAAATTAAATAATGATATCAGTGCCAAATTTGTATCCCCTGCCCTTAGCCGGGATTCGAATCTTGAGATTTGAGAGTTTCATTAAAAACGCATTATGAGACATATAAGTGATAGCGAATGTACAAGGAAAGATCGTCATTAAAAACCTTGCTATAAATAGCGCAGTTTCACCCGAGACGTTGGTCGGGGTGGGCATAATCTGGGAACACCTGTAGGACCGCCAATGGATAAGGTCCAAAAAGCTTTATAAAGGAATTATAGTTCTTCCATTGTACTTCTATTGACATCATACAATAACATGCATGTATTTGTACATACACGAATGGCATAAGTAATTTTGGATTGTTTTGGAGGTTGTTTTTCACCAATTAAGTGATAGTGCATGTTTATTTATTGCAAATTTTCATTCTTCATAAAATCCAACTCGATGTTGGAGGTAGTCTATAAAGGAGCCAAGTGCGTAATCTCTACCAATGTCAATATATGTCACTGGGTTTCACATAGACGGAGAATCTAGAAAAGACAAATTAAGCATGTACTTGTAAAGTCTTTCCCATTTTTTTACAACTCAATATTTATAGAATACTATTTTCAGAATGAGATGATTCCTCATTCAAAAAGAAAATATGGTGCAGACATTCCTCCCTTTTCAAAAGTGAGTTTTACATCACTTTGCTTTTACGTAGAAAGGTAAAAAGCGAGAATAGAACAATAACAGTGTTCACCATTTGCTTTGGGGTGAGTTGTTAAAGAGGCAGTACGCACACTCTTCTCCCCTCCCTCTCTCTATCTCTCACTCACACCTTGCATCTTACATCTCTCACTATCCCAAACTTCGACAACTCAGCCAAATATACCATCATCCCCATTTCATGTTCTGAGAAAACTCAATATTTGTCTCATAAAATAATAGTTTGCTCACGTTTTCGGCTCACGAAAGATTTCTATTAGAGGCTTCTACTTTTGGATATCGGGGGAAACCCATCAGTACTTTTCATACCTGCCGCTGTTTGACACTTACTGCAATTACCTGACACGTATTAACGAAATATTTCAATTAATGTGAATCAGGAAGGTGTCTGGTATGGATCTTTCGATCGAATTATCCCTTCAGCGTGAACCATAGATTCGTTTTGATCGAAATATTTTGATAATGTGTGGCATGGCAGCGCTAGATATAGATTTTTGGTCGAAATATTTAGTTAACGTGTGTCAGGAAAGTGTCAGGTGTACATTTTTTTGTATAGATATTTTGTTAACGTGCGTCAAGCAATGGCATGAACTATCAGCCAGCAGCAGGTTTTAAAACGTACCATCCGGAGAAAACTATTTGCTTTTCTTTTTCGTTCTTTTTCCTTTCTTTCATTCTTTCCTATTAGTACTTTTTCCTTCCTTGTTCTTCCCTTCATTATCACCAGCCTTTATATTTTTGTTTGCTCAATCAGCAATGACTTCCCCTTTTTTAATTTCCATTCAAATCTTTGGGGGACATCAACTTAAACCGTCAACAGAGGTTTTTTTCAGTTTTCCAGAAAGTCTGTCTGTCTGGCTATCCATGCCTGTGTGAGTCATGCGTACAGGCCCCACAAATACAGAGCAGAACATTCCTTTTTACATGTGTCTTTTTATTTTTAAATCCCCACCAGATAGGTTTTTAGTGGACGGTTAGTTTATGCTGAATTGGTCATTTACTTTGTGACCTTTGTGACCTTTGTTGCTTTATATTTCCTATCCTCCCTCCTCCTTCTTCTTCTTATTCTTCT
The DNA here is from genome assembly GCA_963457665.1 of Thysanoteuthis rhombus. Classification (NCBI taxonomy): domain Eukaryota; kingdom Metazoa; phylum Mollusca; class Cephalopoda; order Oegopsida; family Thysanoteuthidae; genus Thysanoteuthis; species Thysanoteuthis major. Next base: position 21,062,339 of record OY735239.1, read on the forward strand.
GTCTGTCTGTCTGTTTGTCAGTCTGTCTCAAGCAACATTAACAACTACTTTTTGTACGGTCTATCTATTATTTCATGCCTCAACTTTTCTCTCACCCTCTGCCTGTATCTTCTCATGTTCAACTTCATAATTTACAATCTCTGTCGCTCGTCCAGGACTTCATCTGTTATACAAATATTGGTTAGTTTTGTATGCGGAAATTTTCCTATCCACCTCAGTAGACTATCTAACTCTCTTTTCTGTCTTCCTCCTATCTACCGTCTTATTAAACTAGTTTTTCCCTTACCTACCCCATTAGACACTACGTAGCTTTCTTCTCTCTCTTCCTACCCCCTTACTAAACACGTGACTCCACTCTCTCTCCTTCTCTTCTTCCACCCCTCAGATAAAATGCCTTACTCCAATTTCTTCCTCCTCACTTTCTAAAGAGAATATAGAATATTCTGAATAAAATAAATAATCATTATAGTAAATGAGATAGCCAGCTAGGCTGGGAAATGGGTAAAGATTATATGAAAATCAGATCATTATTATTGGTGTGTGCACACGATAAATAGTCATAAGAAGACACAAAGTAAGGGTTCAGTTTAGCATTATGCATACCTTGGAAATTGAACGTCGTGCTAAAAATATTTTTCAAATTACTTTTGTTTAGGAATTTTTAAGTCTAACTTGCTTGAAACCTGTGGATCCTCTAAGTCCCACCATAAAAATTTCTTTCCACTTTTGACAAACCAAAGGAGAAACAACCTCGAATCAGTTTTGATCCATTAAAGAGAAACGACTCCCCTCAATTCTGACTCCAGAAAATGAATAACAATTAGAGAAATGGATTCCTTCCTAATTCTAAGTTCAAAGTTTAAAAATCCAGATCCTATAAGTACACAAAATAAATGTTTCCAAAACTTTTGGCACCTCACAGGGAGGAACATTCCAATTTTGACTCATGAGGGGAAAATTTTCCCTGTATTTTCACTCCTAAAAGGGAAAAAAAAGGAGAAAGTCCCTCTTTGATTTCGATCCCTCATATTGGAGAAATACCCCTCTATTTCCCCCCTTAAAGTAGAAAAAGAATTCCCATTCAATTTTGCTACCCAAAAGTGAGAAAGAGGAATCTCACATGATTTTGACCCCTAGGAGTGGGGGAAGAAAATCTTCCCCGATTTCGATACATTAAAGTTGAAAAACGAATAGCACCTCCATTATGACCAATGAGAGTAAGAAAAAGAGTCCTCCCTAAATCTTAACTCCTGAAAGGTGCAAAAACAGAAAAAAATTCTGTACCGATTCAGACGCGTAAAAAGATGCACAAAAAATCCACTGCGATTTTGATCCCAGAAAAGTGATATTTTTTTACCGCTAAAAGAAAAAAAACCCATCGATTTTAACCATGAGAGCGGAAAAAAACCAATTTCCCCGTGAATGTGACACCTAAAAATGGAAAAATGATCCCCTGGCGATTGTAACTTCAAAAAGTGGAGAAAAATGAAATCCCTCTCTATTTCAAGAGTGGGGAAATTTTAATTTATTGTGATTGATAATTTTCAAACAAGCATATAGTCAAAAAAATATTTTCGAATGAGAGAATTCTCCTTCGTTTTTATGAGAAAAAAAACTAACTGGCGAAAAGATGGAAATAATGCCTTTGAGTTTCGACAAGACTATTATTGTAGATAATGATTGATTATGTCTTATGCCAGGCTTGTGGACGTAATTCTATATCTATCTTGAGAATTGATAAAAAAAAGAATGATTGTTTTTTGATGACGTCAGTTAAATGGCAGCCGAATAACCCTCTGACCTGTCTGTGAACACATCTAAAAAGATAAAAAGGAAAACCAAACACTAAAACAATGTTGCAGAATATAGTTTGTTATTTATAGCAAAAACTGTCTTTAAAAAACGCCAGAATTGGCTAGATTTTTTCATTTCTGGGTAACTTTATAGTTACAAAAAATTATATATATTTATTAAATGCACACTCGTAAAATAATTTTAAACCAAGCCTTCGGGACGAATTATTTGTAAAAATTGTATAATTATTTTTATTAAACTTATCACAGCAGTAGCTTGTTTCGTTCGTTTTTATTTAGTGTGGATTTTCATATAGTATGCTTAAACTATTGTGGTTTTATCGACTAAATTGGGAAACGATCAGCCGGATCAAGTCAGAAATGGTTAATTTGATAACCATGAGCAAGAGCAAATTAAAATGTTAAAACCGTAAAGTGTTCTGGAAGGGATAATATCTCATAATAATGACATGGCTACGTAGCGAAAAATGGACTGAAAAGGGACAAGCCTGAAAGTTGGACTATAGGTGCGCTAGTTTTTTCCTTGCTGGAAGATCTGCAGTATTGCCAATTTTATTCTCCAGTTTACATCTAAAGTTTAATCAAAAAACATCTTAAGACGCCCAAGACCAGCTAGATTATCCAGATCAAATCTTGGAAATAAATCGTATATTGAATGTGACTTAAATTTTCAAGATAGTTCAAAAAAATAAAACATTATTTGATTAATCAAAAATATTACTGATCATATTACTATAGATTAAATAAAAATATTACCAGTTCTATTTAAAATATCTAAATAGCAATTACTGATATCTAAACGCAACCAAAAACATCTGGCTTTAGCTGATATATATATACATATATATATATATATATATATATATATATATATATATATATATATATATATATATATATATATATATATATATATATATATATATATATATATAAATTGTCTGGGCAAAGGACGTAACACACATTTCGGTAAGTCGGTAAGTACGACGATTGCTGCTAGAGATGATGGAATATATAAAGACATATCAACTCGTTTGAAGCCCAATTATTAAATAAAATAATTTTCCACCAGAATTCTAGAACGAAATATAAATCAAAAAAATTGTTCTTTTACGTTAGATTATGCATCTACATATAAATTTTCTTTTTTTTTTTTTTTTTTGATGGTCAGATTTTGGTCAGATTTCTATCCGCTAATTTAGAAAAAAAATCTGCCAGATCTAGCTAGATCTTGCTAATTTCGGAACTCAGCGCTAAAGCAATGAATCTAAATAAAAATGTCAACGCTTAAAATAGTTCCAGAAATGAAAATATCTCCCATATTAGCTAATGGTGTCGATTATCTAACGTGGGTCTGGCGAAAAATAGAGAGGGAGAAAGAAACAACTTGTCTTTGACGCTGTTTGCAACGGCTTTCGAGATGGATCTTAGGAGACATGATCTATACTTCTATTTATCTATACACAACAATTGAACTAAATAGACACTTATAGGGTCTTTAAACCCCCCGTCCCTCTCTCTCCCTCTCTTTCAGGAAAGGCAAAGATTGTTACCTAGGGAAGCAGATGAACCAATATTCTATTCTTGAATACAATACCGACCAAACTGCAAACCTATCGATCAATTTGCCACGAATAGTGAATGGGACAAATCGATATTTATTGCTTACGGATAGCTGTTAGAATAGAAAGCTATAAAGGAGGCGGTGACGATTGGGGTTTATGGTTGATCTTCGAGTGGCAGTGAGATTCTTTGTTGGAGGCTGTGGTATGGTCCATTGTCTCTCTTTTGAATTCTTTGGGCTTTTCTGTCTCAAATCTTTGGGCATCTCGACTACTGTTCGACAGGTACAGGGATACTTGTGATAAAATGTTCTAATGAGATAGATCTATCTACCTTCATTATCGCTTTTTTCTAATTATTTTTCTTTTTATGTAACGATTAATCATAACTCTTGAACCGAATTTACGCATAGTGCAAGAATTTCACGCAAAAACACGTAAATCGACTGAAGGAAATTCACACTTGACGCATTTATTCCTGAAGTCCATCTGATGAAAATACTAAAAGTCCCAAAAATTCCAGGCTGAGTCCTCACCGCCATCTTGGAAAATGGGGAACGGATTTTAATTTTTTCCAATAACTTCTAAATCGTTACGAATTCATAAAAAATAAATGAAGCGAAATTGTTCTTCACATATGAAAGTTTTTTGTGTATATTTTTTATACAACCAGAGATAAAAACAAAACGCAGAATCTAATGAAATGAAATCTGGAAAATGGCTGCCGAATTTTAATTTTTTGCCAATAACTTCTAAACAGAGAAAATTTACATAAGATAAAAATGATTCCCCTTTCAAGCTGAACATTTTTATATAAAATGTATGTAGAATCAAAAGAGAAAAAAAAAGTTACAAAATTAAAAATTCTGGAAGATGGCAGACGATTTTTTCCAATAAGTTCAGCCTTTGGATATACTGAACATTCACATGATATTCTTCATAATAAATTCATCATTTTGCTTTATATATTCTGTACGCCAAGAGATGAAATAAAGTGACACAAAATCAAAACTGGAAAATGATGGCCTAATTTTGATTTGTTGCTAATAATTTCTAAGCCAATTAAGATACATACAATGTACATGACATAAATTTATGCCTCATAACAAAATGAACGTTTTGATATGGGAAGTTCTATTGTATGGTAAGAAATAACAGCAAAATCACAAGAATCCCCAAATCTGGAAAATAGTCAGTGGTTGGGAGAATTTACATAATATCAAAATTATACCTTTTAACAAAGTGAACATTTAGGTACATTAAGTTTTATTATATCAGGAAAAATAAAGAATTCATGCAAAATCTAAATTTTTTTTTGCTATCTCATATTTCAAATTAAATTAGACAAATTTCAATCAGGTCCAGAAGTTAGAAAATGATATAATAATCAGTGAATAAGAACTAATTCATATTAATTTATCTATCGTTCTGCATTTTTTGAAATGTTTAAAATCTATTTAGTTCTATAGTGATTGTCCTGTATAATCATACCAACTGAGTTCTCACAAGTACTTACATACACTGGTGAGCAGAGCAGACTATATTTGCGGTTAGTTTGGACAGAGGAATAAATTAACTTCTCGAGAATGATTTCACTGATTCTCGATCGATTTCCTGGGCTCTATTGCAGGTTATTGTTGAGCCAGCTACTAGCCAATTGAAGATGTTTACGAATTGTCCTGATATCTGACAAAATGGTTTATGCTCTTTTAATCAGGTAATAAATTGCATAACATCATTTGAATCTCATTACTGGCAAGATTTTCTGGATTCTTTGTTCTGCTGAATATATGTTATACCATATTGTCGAATGAACTCTATTGAAATCTCAAAGATTTAAAAACAAGCTGATGCCCATCTTAGTAGAGTTGAATCTGTAATTCTCTGTAGAGTTGAATCTATTATTCCCGACCACATGTGAGATCAACTATAGCTTTGAAACTTCACTCTAAAGTTTGTTTAATGCATTTTGGATTTTGTATACATTTTCTATTTTTGATTATACAATTAAAACTTTATCAACCAGAATGTTTATTTTTCTATGAGGAATAATTTCGATAACATGTAAATTTCGTATATCTCCGACGGTTTAGAAGAAAAAAAATCGACCACCATTTTCCAGATTTTGAAATTTTGTGCACTTCATTTTATTTTGGACTCTAAAAAACAATACGGATCAAAATGTTCGGCTCAAAGTGAGGAATAATCTATAATGTAAACTCTCTGTATCTCTAACATTTAGCAAAAAATTAGAATTGGTTGACATTTCCTCGAGTTTGAGGCCTGGAAGTTTAGGAGATTACATAGATCTACTTGTAGCATAGGTGGTCTTCGTTTTGAGTGATACATCTGTCCTTCTATCTGTTCATATCCATCTATCTCAGTCTGTTAACGTCTATCCACCGATTTATCTATTTATTTCTGTTCTTTCAAATACATCTACCTAATTGTATCTATCTCCATAATCACTTTTTCTACTGATTTCTTACTGCGGGTTTATGAAAGTAATTTTTTCATGGATTTCTAATTGATTTCATGAAACACATTGTTTCACAATCAATTTAGTGATAGTTGTAAAAACTGAAAAAGATTAAACTTGATATTCAACAAGTTTAGCTTAGTTTGACAGCCGTGAACACGAAAAGCTATAAAGAGGATAGTGGTGACTAGAAGATTAGCGAGATCAACCAGTAGCCGTTGTTAGAGGCCGAACTCATTTGGATTATTTCTTTTGCTTCTGTTCTGTTTTCTGGACTTCTCTGCCAGCAAAATCTCTCGACATGGAGATAAATATAATGAGACATTCTGAAGAGACATCTTTCTTTTTCATGTTAGTACGTTCATATGTATCTCTATCTACCTTCACTATCATTTTGTCTTTTGTCTTGTTTTTTTTTTTATACGACGATCAATCTCAACACGAAAAGCGTCACGATATTCGTCCATCAAGCAATAGAATACTCCAATACATTGGCGGTGTGCAATCAAATTTGGGATGCATACTTAGAAGACATAGGGGAATATTTTAGCTATTTTTTCAAACCCTTCTCAATATTTTTTAAGGGGTTCAATTTTAATGCTAAATAGATGTACATTTTTAAAAACATACTTTAATTGTTGTGTGGTGTTAAGATTATTGTTTCTTTTTCAATTAAGTAGCAATTTGGAAGTTGAGGTGAAAAGCATTGGTTTTCAAATTTCTTAAGTGCATTAAATCATTTAATTTTTTGATCAATTTGAACGCGCCTTGTTTCCACCAAAAACGATATTCCAAAGTTTCAATCATATTTGCTTACTTTAAAATTGTAAATGTATATATATATATGTATGATGTAAAAAAAATAGTTGTTTTCGGAACTCTTACACATTTTTAAAGCCTCTTTACCAAATGTCTAGGTCTAGAAAGACTAATTATCAAGCAACACAAATTGCCCATAAGCAATATCAGCACAACCACTATTGTCGAACCTCCGTCGCTAAAACATCTATTTCTTATTCATAAACAACTTGCACACGCACATGCACGCGTGCACGCATACATTAACCTAGTTTTTCGACCTTGTGTGTTCACAATTGCAACACACGTACTTAACTAACAGCATTCAGTCTTGGTCGACTCACTACACATGGCCATAGGTCCTCACAACACTGGCGTTTCTTATAACGGTTTGTTATGACTAGTTGCTGAAGGGTGCATTAGCCACGAAATGCTGATATTCATCGGGTATATATCTTTGTAATTCTTTTTTTCATACGTATTAATAGCTATATATATATATATATATATATATATATATATATATATATATATATATATATATATATATATATTATAAATAAAATTTCATGTCCTCTCCAGCAACCGGCTATATATTTTGTTATTGTAATTATTGTAATTGAACAAGGAACAACCTATTTAAATGACTGATTTTTGCATTATCTAATTAGATTCAATTGTTTATGAAAATTAATGATGCCAAACACTTTTGCTTTGCCTTTAAGGGTGACTTTCACAATTATTTCCCTATTCTTTACTTCATTAATATAACATCGCAATCGTTTCTTTCAACTTAAATATGTCTTCTTGAGTTAATTTTTGTTTTATGTTTTCATCTATCCATAGCATAGGTTGCAAAATCGAGATACTTTTATAATATATCTTATATCTTACTTCTATTTTCATTCTTGACGGTATCACTTTTCGAAAAGTTTGAAAGTTTAAAAAATCAAAGTCTTGTAATCTGATTACGTTTTCGTAACTGACATTGTTTATTATTCATTCTTCCAGACTTGGACAATTCTATTTCGATAAATGATTTATAGAATAGTTTTATTAATCGTATTTCTGGAGAGTTCCAATGGATTTGAAACGTGATGGTCTTCAAGTAGACAATAATTTGAATACTTTTAAAACTGATTATTTTGTTTGATCGTTTTGTTTTGTTTATCTGTTTCAATTGTTTCAACCATTTCCAATGGATTTTTATTTTAGCCTAACTAGAATTAGAGCATGAGTCCAATTTTCCGCTTGAATTATCAAACTCTTTCACCCAGTGATGGTTATTCTCAAATTAACGATATATAATATTCAAGGCCTGTATTCACATATTAGTACTTTTTAAAAATATTGGTCTTTCTACTCTATAACTTTAAATATGAAATATTGGTCTTTCTACTCTGACTCTTTGCTAGTTGTCAATTTTAGGTTAGTATAATTTCGAAATTTGATGTTATTGTTACTAAGGGATATGATGAATATTGAGTACTATGATTGAGTATCTTCAACAGCAGAAAAATCTGTTTTTTGGAATCTTACAAATTGCAATAAAGATTATGAACTACGATCCTACCTCGTGGAACTGGATGGGATATTGGCTAGACTATAGCCACACTGAAGAGTTGCAATACAACAAAACAGCTGTCTGTGGAAGATAAAATCATCATATATATATATATATATATATATATATATATATATATATATATATATATTTATATATATAATCATAAATTGCATTATGTTATATCAAAACCTGTATTCAAAATGATCTCCCGTCATTACACAATTAATATATCATTTGACTTGGACAAATAGAACAAATTAAAGAAAATGGGGCTGCTGCATCTTCTATGTTTGTTTGTTCTATTTACGTTGTCTGTGCCAAGTGATATATTAACGGTGTAATGACGAGTAATCAGTTCGGATGAGACTTTCAATATGATATAACGCAATTCATATTCGTTCCGTCGGATTGAATTGTCATTTCTTAACACGCACACACACACACACACACACACACACACACACACACACACACACACACACTCATATATATATATATATATATATATATATATATATATATATATATATATATATATATATATATATATATATATATACTGTATATGCTGTGAAAAACACTTTTTAAGCCCCCCCCCCATCTTCTTATCTTTTTTGTCTCTTCCCCGCCCATCAAAAACTAATTTCAGAGCTGTTACATTTTTTAGTTATGCTTATCAATTGTTTCAAGTATCTACAGGGTGATGAATAGATAAAAGAATATTGACATATTACCTGGGGAAAATTATATTATGAGAAAAGAATAACTGATTTATGGGGAAATAGACTGAGATAGATATATAGATTGATATCAGGTGTGTAAAAAGTTTCCATTCTATATTTGTCATCTAAATGATGCTAACGTATCTTCTTGGAAGAATATTCTATGAAACTGAACATTCTCACAATAAACTTACCCGTTTTAATTTACACATCCATCAAATTAAGGGTATCCAAGTATATTTATATACCTGCATACATACTGTGTATGTTTTAGTGCGTATATATTCGTGTTTGCACAGAGTGAATTATGTACATGTATCGTGGGAAGGGATTAGAAAAAGAAAATCGTAAAAGATAAATTTTGTGTTTAATTCTTGGTTCAGTGAACATCAAACGTTCAGGCCTCAGAACATATTCACGGCCATCACCTTTGGAAAATAATGCTGGCAATATCTTTGTAGCGAGAAAAATCGCCCCGAACTTCCATTCTAAATCGAATTGCGTTTTCTCTACTGTTAATTGTTCTCCACTAGGATTGATAGGTTGTGGTTTCAATCCCCGGTCAAGTCATATCAAAGACTTAAAATGGCACTCAGTGTCTCTCTATTACGTACTCGGTTTAAATAGTAGGAAAGGTGGCGCAGGCGAAATATGAAATTCCTTGATGAGGTGGAGGGGGGAATTAATTTTCAGTTGGTAGGAACTTCAATAATAAAATCACTATTCATAATTGACTTTCTCATCACAGAATAAATATAAAACTTCCACAGGAAACGTCAGTCTCTATACTCTCTTTGCTAATTCCCATCATCATACATCCCCTCGCATTTCTATCATAGAAACAAGAAACAGCGAAAGTCATATTAAAGACGTGCTAGTTCAATTTCATAGATTGACCTTAGTTATTCTTTACATGTATGAACGGACAGAAGCCGATGACATCTTTATTTGTGCGAAGATCTAGCGAAGGGTGTTACTCTAAAAAACGTACTTAACTCGGGTTCCCTCCCTTTCACTTTCAAATAGGTATAGAATGAGAGAGCTGCAAGTAGGTTGGAGTGTTTCATTAATTCAGCTTGTCAGTCAGTCTGTGATGGTCATCGACATAAAAGATGGTCGTGTATCTAAAATCCTGTATTCATTCTTTTTATGTCCCATCATTTCTCATATTTTTTGCTTGTTTGTAAAAACCAAACTGCCACTTTTTGTGCTCAAGAGAAAAGCCATTAATTAGAAGAAGTATCGGTGAGGAGGATAATGACTTACAAAGCAATAAAGAAGAAAATTTGGCGTAAATAATTACTATGACACAAATATCCATGTTCGGCTCAAATGCTTTTAAATATAGAACACATTATCTCTATATTAGTAATTTATGGCAAACACATAATTAATAATGGAATACTGGACTTCCTGATTGATTTTACGATAACTTTTATTACAAGGAAGTCTGTTGGGCTTTCGCTCTTTTTAAACCTTAACAACTTTTGGAAGTCATTCATCATTACTACCACGATTAATAACAGTAATACTACTACTAAACCCAAAGCCTAAGCACAAACTAGAAGCTGTCCATGGAAAAAAAACAAATAAATGAAAAATAAATAAAATAGTAGATTCGGTTGTTGTAAGGAAATGAATGAAACAATTTCTAAATCTAGCTCGTCAAGATGAACACAAGAGAAAAAAAGCGGAACCTTACCCGAAACAATATATATATATATATATATATATATATATATATATATATATATATATATATATATATATATATATATATATATACATATATATATATATATAACTGGACTATAAATGTAAGAGTATCCCTAATGGTGTGCTGGAAATGGTTTCAAAAACAGTTTTAAAAATTTGAAACAATTATAGATCCGAAAAGTATTGGAACAATTTAGACCACAGCACCGTTAAGGTTGATGCAAATGCTAAGCGAGTCCTAGAGATTCAAAGAGACTTGTTCCAGCTCGATTTCAATGATAATAATCATAAATCTTCATTTCAAAAATATAAAGAAGATATATCTGTAAATTTTTCGGAAGATCATCCCTATTTTTTTTATTGACACGATGTTTCGGCCGATGTTTCGGTCTTCTATCATCGAAAACATTGTTGGAATGAGGGAACATCAATAATTTTTCGAGGAGCATTAAATGTAAAAACATCCTTCTTCTATGTCTGTCTTCCTCGACGTCGAAGGTCGAATCATAAAATAATGGTAATTACTTATTTGCTTTACGCCATTTCAGATTGTGAATTTTCTCATAGGACTTTCGGAAAGTGAGGGAGATCTGTAATCTCAAAAAACATTTATTTCATATCTTTCACCAACTTATGATCAATTTGTAAAAAGCAGAGTGCAGCAGTAAATGCAAAATGTATCCAATACACTTAAAAACATTTGTTCCAACGTTCTTAAACACCTACGAGTCGGAAAATTTTGGACCAAAGATTTCTGATTTTTTGTACATACGTTTTCAATGATCATGAGTGAAAAACAACATTGAAACATGATTTCGTTTTGATACTTTGAAAATTTTTGAATCTTTTAATCTTGTAGTTTTTTCAGTTCGTCAAAGTATTACTTGCTATGAATGGCATTGAGAAGATTTCCCAATTTGGCAAAGGTTTTGAAACTTTATGATCAAATCTTACCTTCATTGAACGAACTATTGTATCTATAGCTTTACAATTGTACTTATAGCTTTAAAATTAATGTCTGCTAAGACAGGGGGTAATTCTAATTTGAATATAGCTAAGATCTCTGAATACTACGTGTAAATCGACTGAGGAGAGGAAATATTACACCAACCAAATGAAATATAATGGCTATGATATTTTTATTGGTGATGTCAAGATTTTTACAAATGTATTATCGATTTTCAGAGAGGTTATGTTTAAAAAATTTCCAAGTGATACAGTGCTTGCCCCAAAATAGTACAATTTTATTTCTATTATCATTCGGACTATTCTCATCTTGGTTGTTTTTCATACAACGTTTTGGCCGTTATACTCTACGGCCTTCATCAGTTATCATCTGGTTGGTGTGGTGAAGTAACGAACCGAACCCTTTATTTAACCGACGGGGGTATATAGACCGCATTCCCCTTTTAACATTAGTAGTATTTTCGAATTATTATTGTCTCACATTGGGATTGAACCTAGATTCATTAGATTACTTGCAGTAATTCTGTCTGATTCTTTAATCACATCTCAAAAATTCAGAGACACAGTACAATTTTATATTAAAAAATTCCGACATATCTTTGTTTTTTCCTGACAGGAGTGGAGGGGGCTGTATCCCCCTGCCATCTTTCTGGCGACATCCTTGTATACAATACTTTTCCTTGACAAGATTAACTGGCAGAAAATAAACTGGTCTGGTTTGGTCACTTGATAGAAACCGTCAATTAATCAGCGTCTTTTGGCAGCACCACCTGTTGAGGTGATTAATCAACATTTGGAAAAAAAGGTGATCAAATAATGCATTTTTCTTCGCCTTTTGTTGGGTGGCCATCAAAAAAGTCTTAATTAAAAAAGACCCCCTCCCCCCCCCCAAAAAAAAACAAGCTGGTTCAAACGCTACCGGAAGCAAACTTGGGGACCAATTAAGCATAAACATACATTGAAACCCCACTAAACCTATTTTCGGAGGAATTTTCAAAAAGCAAAATGAAAAAAGAAAATTTTAATAAATAAATGTTTAAACTTTCAGCCCTCTATCTCCAATAATGTGGAAGATATCTATATACATACTTACATGATTGAACTCCTGCAAAAAATATTTTTAGAAATAGCGTTTCTGCGTAGTGGAGTTTGGTCATGAATAATATCTGATAATCTGTTTTGATTGTGTAACATCCGCTTGAGATGACAAAATCCAGCTATGTTTGGTTGAGAAGAAAATTAAATTTCTCTTCAAGAGAGTGGAAGGATGTACTCATTCATGAGGGACGTTGTACATGCATAGATAGCCAACAAGTCAGCCGGTCAGCTACACTGACTTAAAAACTGAAAAAGCTTAGGGTTTGGGTGACAGCTTTGGTTAATGAATATTAATAGAGTAAAACAGATAAATTCTTATACTGTGGTAAGAAAGAACAACGGAGCATCAATTACGCCAAATGTAAAGAGTTTAATTGTTAGATGATAGCAGATAAAAGTCACTAAATACCAGTTAGTTGAGAGAGTGTCCAGACATTGGGATTAGGCAATGAGCAGTTGGTAATTCATCATGCAGCTGACAGATTCATTAAGTAAGTTGTTGGAGAGGAAAGAAATAAGTAGGAAAAGGCCTACTCTATTAGAAATCGTCAACTGAATTTGTCACCAAAACTGATAACATAGGTTTCTTTAGATTTTTAGCGAGTCTGGCTGGTTAGCCAGGGTCGCTAGGATGTTTCTGTTTTGTTTTTATTTCAAATTTATGTAATCAGTGTCCACAATATTTACATGTTTTTAAATATTTATTCATGTTTTAGAGTCTAGTGTTGCCCAAATGACACTTTGACACGAATTTGAGAGCGACTCCTAGAATCGAAAGGTTGAAAAATCAGATCAAAATGAGTGACTGACTGACTGACTATCCATTTATGTGTTACTCCTCCAGGATGCACGGAGCTAAAGGACAGAACATTTGAATATATATTCTTTATCACGTCGATAAAAAAAGATTCTTTTTTTATCTTATCCCTAGATAGATTTTTGAAGGGGGGATCATTTCACAATATACGTTTATGCTAAAGTGGTCTCTTAGTTATTGTCCAGCAGTATTCACCATTGTTTCTTTGAACACTTTTTTTGTGATGCCCAACAAAAGGTGAGATAAGGAACTTATTCATTAATCACCCCTTTTTCAATTATTTAATTGATCGTCCCCAACATGGCATGCTTAGAAAAACGTTGGTCCTGTGACAGTATCTATTGAGTGACTAAACTTGGCCTGTTCGCTAACTTTGATGAGTAAATCTTTTTATCCTGCAGATGTCTCTTCCCTCTTCCTTCAAACAGCTGGACATTTTATTTTCTAGATGACAGAAGGATTCTGTGATGAATAGCATCATTAATACAATGCGAATTGCATATCTTTTTTTGTCCTTATTACTGCACTTATTGAATGTACATACCCATGGGCATCTCCTGTCACTTTTCTGGGGTCGGGGTCAAAAAGATATATTTCTTGGGGAACAGAATGATATACTAGGAATATATCTTAATGGCAACCCTGTTTCCACTGAATAATGATAGTCTTCCTATATGGGAGCATTAGGTGGGGGTTAAATAAAACAATTGTACTGTATCATTAGCCTCTATTGACTTTAAGGTTTCAATTTCCAAACAACCTCGATCTCGATGAGAAGGTTTAATCCAACGAAGGGAGGGCAGTTCAAAATTCCCGCCCAGCGGGCGCTTATGTTCATACCAGTGGTAATTTGCCGCTCACATTGGAGATCAGATGACATCACCTTCCTTAATAAGCTAGCTTTTTTTCAGTAATGATATTTCTACCTCAGATTTTCAGTTTTCCAACCTTTTCTGCTAGGCTCTTTGTAACTGTTCCAAGTACTCTAACAATAATTGGCATAACTGTCACCTTCATGATCCACAATTTTTGAAGTTCGCTGTGAGGTCTAGATATCTGTCCATCTTTTGACTTTCAATTTTATATTGTGGTCCGCATGAACCGCGGAATGTAATGACAAATGTCATTTCTTCCACGGAAATAACACCTGACCTTCTATCCTGGATTAGGTTTTCTGTTTGAATCTGAAAGTCAAACAAAATTCACGTTTTGTTTTCTGTTGAAAATTAACAAATAAAAAATCAGCTCTGTGCACACAGCAATGTTCTTAATGATTAAACCCCCCATAGTTTGCAGTGTTCCCAGTAGATCACATTGCCTATATACATATATATTTGTTTATTTTTGTATTAAGATCCAATGTGGTTCTTTTTTAAGGTTAGTCGACCATTTTGTTTGTAGATTGCATTCCTCACTGAAACTCAATAACCTGCTCCAAAATATTTCGTCTAAATCGCGTTGAGTTCGATATTTTTATCCTATAACATTCTAAAGCGGTGATTTTTAACCTATGAAACGCATCTGAGAGTCACAAAGTGTCGAGAGTTCTACAAGTATGCATGGAACTTTCAAAATCTTTTGAAAACCATGATCAACAATATAGTTTGGCCAAAAATAATTAGTTTGTTCAACTTATGAACACATTATCTACATAGATTTATCTTTAAATGATCAAATATATTCTCAAATACTGATGTTATGCCCCGACCCTTTTAATGTCTGTCTTACTGTGCCGTGAGGTGAGAAAGGTTGAGAATCATTGGTCTTGAGTATTTTGAGATCTGGAAACTTTTTCAATCGTATTTTATTATCCGTATACTTGTGTAAGTTGATACGATTATTAACTTACGGACTTCCAGATAGTAGTAGTAGTAGAACAAGAATAACAACAACACTACCACCACCACCATCACCACCTCATTAGGCAATAATGAACGATCCATGGACATCCAATCATTGTTAGTAGTAATTGTTTTCTTACGTAACTGTTTTGCTAGTCGG